>JARHVA010000059.1:5462500-6072500 GCA_037957365.1 Torreya grandis | reverse complement strand
GATGACTAGTATACATTATTTTAACTATGACATTTCCATAAACAAACTTAGTCTTAAGCATTATCTTTGAATTATATGTGATGATTCAACTTATGTGATTTGTTTGTTGTGTATGTGTTTGTATAAATAAATTATTGGCATAGTTTTCAATGTTGCTTTAGGAAAAAAAAATTATTATGAGTGACACTCGTGGATTATGTCCTTTTATCTTTGACTATGTTGGATTCAAGTTTCTTAATACTTATAGATCTAGTTTTGGATGGCAAGGCTAGACTTGTAAATGGTTCCTATAGAATGCAGTCAATTTTTGATATCATAATTTTAATACTCTTGGTGTAAATCATATATTTAATATTAGTTGCTCTACTTCAATTATGACTTTGATCATGAAAAAATTTTGGGTCTTAAGATATCGAGACATTTTTTCAGTTTCTTTAAATGTTCCATTCTTGTTCTCACATTCTCCCTGTATAGCTAAAACATGTGTATGCTAAGGTTTTGTTGTCAAAAGAAAAATATTTGGAATAAGCTAGGGCATGTATTGAATATAGATAAGCGTGATAAGATTATTTTTTTTGCATTTTTGATTTAGGTGGAGCTAACTTCTTTATAGTGGCCTTGTCTTTTGGCTTGGCTATGAATTGTGTCATGTGACTCAGTTCTATGAATATTGTTTTGGCATTGTATTTCTATTTATCAAAACTATCCAAAGAAACTTTTTCTAATAGTTATTTCTCATTTTTTTGTGATTGTCATTGTTTTAATAAACTCAGTACTTTGTTTCAAACATTGTTTGATAGATTTGAAATAGCTTACAAATTTTTTTAACATGGTTTGTCACTATCTGATTGAATTTATGACATTATTTAAATGTTTTAACATTTGACAGATGTACCTAGAACTTGTCATTTATAGGAAAATGTTTTTTTAACATTCTATAAATATTTTGTGTTTGGATCTATCATTGCATTTACGATAGTCTATATAATCATTTTAGGCAAGTGAAGTGGAAACACTAACTCTGGTTTGTTGGTTGTGGTTTTTTGCTTTGTGTTTAATTTATTTTACTAGTTTATATTTTTGAAAGCTAGTGAACTCAATGAAGGACCTTTATTTTGGCGTATGGTTTTATCACATCATTGCTAGCATGCTTAAAATATGGAAAACCCCTAGATGGATGGGCTTATACAATGATATTTGAAATCAGTCAGATCTTTGTATTTAGATCATAGTTGTAAAGTTATTAATGTATTACTATATTTATGAAGAAACTTTGGTATATGCATTTGTTTTCAAAATATTCTATTGTATGTTCAATATATAAATACATGTTTGTGGGATTGATTGTTTCTAGTTTTGATTGTAATTATCTGGTTGAACATTAAATTTATAATTTATGAGGATGCGAGACATAAATTTTTTCAATCTCATTTTGATTATGCATAGATGCTAGGGTGTCTTCAATTCTCTATTTGATTAATAATTGCTTTTAATAAAAATATAAGTCCATGTAGATATTAGAAAAATCAAATTATGTGATCATCAAATAAGCAAAGTGAATATTCATGCTATTATTATGTTTGGAATAGTACTGGCATTCTTCTTAGAATTAGAATGGTTCCACAATTAAAATATGTAAGTTAATTATCTATTTCAATGCAGTAGATAAGATTGATCATTATGATTGAGATCCATTGTGGCATGAGGACATCTATGCATTTAAACTAAAAATGTTAGTACTTTTGAAATCTATATTTATAATTGATTACATTGATTTTGGCATCAACAAAGAAAAAATATGCTTTTCTAGTTTAAACTATGAATTTGTTGCATATACTTGGAACGTGCATGTCATTAAGATAACAATATGAATAAAAGATATCTAAATAACAAAAATTATCTGACATCACTTTAAATAGGATTCCTTGGGATTTTTTAAAATTTAAAATGTATTAAAGTTATAGTAATATCGAGTGATTGAATAGCGAATTGAATTAAAGTGTTTAATTAAAGTGGTTTTTTTTGTGTATATGCCATAACTATACCTCCATACACCAAATTTAACTAAAGTTTTATCTACCAAAATATACACTGAAGAGAATCAAATTAAAACCAAAGTATGATTTCAATGCGGATTCATGCCAGACATTAACACTAGCACTTTGTTGTCAAAAACACATAAACATTATATGAAAACTTGCAGGTAAGCACAAGAATGATTTGTAATTATCAAAAAAGGAAAGAGCTTATTGAGAAAATACAATAGCTAAACACATCATAATCCTGACAAACATATATTGGAAAACTATTGATTCAATAAATCATAGCATTATTAATAATTTAAACATGTAAATGAAATGAAATCAAACACACTATAGAGGCTTTTGCAGAAATAGAGCCTATGTTTGTTAAAAAGATTTATAACTATTACAATTATCGATCTAGATCATTGTTACATACCAAAATGCAGAGAGCTTGAAAAGCACATCCAACCTTTTTTTCTCATTGCTAAAATTACAATACATTTCTTATAAAAACATACAAGAACTTGGACTTAACTCCAAAAAGCATAAGGATCCCGCCTTGGGCCACAATGGCTACTCATTGCAATCATAACCATATTTCAAAAATAAGAACCAAAATAAATTCGAACAGACCCATAAAAAATATATAGGAATCATCTCCAAACATGCAAAGGTAACTAAGAAGCAACAAATCCTAACTATCTCGACTGGGCATTCCTAGATTCCAATGCAGTTGATACTAGATCAAACTCCTTGTCTAGCTTGTCTAAGTTCATTGGAGGCTCTCTAAAGATACCTTTCCCTGAGTTTCTAGTATTTGACAAACCTAAAAAATTACATCCTTCGAGGCTTAGATTCCTAAAACATGGTTGATACTTGTAATGTATTGGGTTGATAGATCTAGCACCGCCTAAGCTCCTTCTTGATTTGCTCTAGTCATTTTCTCTCTCATAACCTGGTCAAATTCATGAAGGTGGACTCTGAATTTGCCTTGTTCCAATAGATTACCATCCGATGGAATAGTATAGAGATATTGACCTCACAGAAGTATTCCAATATATTTTTATTACCCCCTTTCCAATAGTTTTGTGCCAGTGTGAGCTAGGGCTAACCATTCCTCCATCCCTACTCTCATGTTTCTAACATAAGTTTGATACAGTGCCAAATTTGAGGTGGGCATCAGCTTTAGCTTTGGGAACATCCCCTTTTTATAGTGACCTACAACTTCTAGCATTTCTCATCAATCTTTATGATTCTTCCCACGTAAGATTGTGTCCTTTGTATAATTGAATCAGTCTCATCTCGAATCTCCATTATATTACTTAGAATAAAAAAACAATAGGAGGGAATCTAACCTAGAAAATTAATCTGACTAGGAATGTGATTTTCACTTGAGCCTCAAGAGTCTAAACTTGGCTCTGCATGTCCTTGAGCAATTTTTTGGACATGTCATGGGTGGCCCACATGACAGACAGTGGGTCCTCAGCTATATTCTCCTCTCCAGCAATAGTCTTCATCTTAATAAGACAAAATAGATCCTAATGGATCTACCATATCATTGGGTTCCCTTATTGTACAAAACTTTGAGTCAGTATCCTCTTCATGCTCTCGGAGGCTTTATCAAAACTCTATTTCACATTTAGGTCACCCTAGACATCCATATGTAGAGTATATGATATTGGCATCATCCTTTGAGATGTTGGGGCTATGGGAGATATAGTCAGAATGGTGGTCGTACGTGGAGAACCAAGTGGAGGAGAGATAGAGGAAGTGGAAGCACTAAAAGAGGAAAAGAGTGAAGGCAGAGGTGGCATAGGAGCGGAGGGAGGGAGAATAAAAGGAGAAGCCCATGGGAAGAATTGAGATCACCATTATTCCTAAGCTAGGTTGACTTGAGGTAGGATTGGTCCCATGAATGGATTGTGAAAGAATAGAGAAGAGATTGGTTGATTGAAGATGGGATAGTGGGGCCTTGAGTTAAGAAGATAGGGGGTTGGAGAACCAGTCGTTGAGCTCCTACTATGAAGCTGGAGCTGTAAAAATATAGTTAGCTTTCTATTTTTTTAGCCTCTTCTCTAGATTAGTTGTGGATGTTGGGATGGATGGTCCAATTATGACAACTAGAGCTACACGGGCTGGCGATGGATGACTTGAAACCATAAAAGGAATAATCAAGATGATTGAACTGGTGACTGAGAGTGTCTTTATTAGAGGTGATGACCTCTCATAGGTTGTAGCTACATTTGTTATCGAGGGCATGCCCAAAAAAGGTAGTAGGAAGAATCTAGGTTGTGAGATGGGTATAATGGGAGGGAAAGATGATTGTAATGCTCAAAAGAACCAAGGCCAAGGGAATTTGGGCAAAAGGTGAAGCAAAAAGACTAGGAAATGTTAGAAGTAGAGCTAAAGTAGCAAGCACAGGAATAAAAAGTCAAAATGCAGTGAGAGCAAGGGGCAAAAAGTAAATAGTAGGAGATGGAAGAGTGAGTGGTTGAACCTTAATAGGCACCTACTAAGTGTCATGTTTGGGGCTTGGGGTCAAACTAAATCTGGTATTAAATCTCAAACACTATGGTGTTGTTAGCTAAACTGACTATGCTTGCATTACATGTCATTGTATACTCTGAGCTCATAACTATTAAGGTTTGGTGGAAGGTGATGCTAGAGTAGGTAGAGCTAAGATGCCAAAAACATGTAAGGAAAGTAAGTGGAGGTTAATGTTGATGAATCAAGGCTGTTGTTGCAAGTATAGCTTGAAAAACTAGGGTCGTTGCTCAAAATGAGACTAGAGAAACAAGTAGAGGAGATGAAGAGGCAACTTGAGGAGGAGAATATGAGGTGGTGACCTTTAAGATCTTACAAGATCACCAAAGTGATATATGGAGGAGGAATAGATAGAGCTTGAGAAACTAAAACTATTGATGAAATCAAAACTTCAAGAACTGAGATCATCGATGAACGTGTAACTTGAGAAAATGGGGCTACTATTAAACTAGGATCTTGAAAATTATTTGGGGGAGGTAGAGGTGCATCTTGAGGAATAGAAGGTGGTGGGATGCCCTTCAAAATTCTTTACAAAATAACTAGATAAAATGTAATTAACTCCTTTGTGGGTCGAGTAGGAGCTGAAGCAGTTGTTGAGGGACCTGTTTGAGCCTTTTTCTCTTTGTTCTTCCTCCTGGCCACTATCCATAATTGCACTTCCTAGTCATTGATAGCATTGAGGTAAAACTCATCATTGTCCTCAGCCTGATTTTAGTAGTTAATGTTGAGATAAAGTCCATACTATGACACATGAGCCCAAATTACCCCTTTAGGGTCCCATTTTTTAAGCTTGCATTTTATCGGAGCGAATGAGTCTCAACCCACTATAATATTTTGTATTAAGGGAAAGGTCTTATAAATATGCCCTCATATCATGATGGAGAGTAGAGGGCATGTCTTATATTGATGAGAAATGTAGTGGTTGAGGATACTATTCAGTAGTTAATAGGTGATATCCTACTCTGTTAGGTAGTTATGCACATAATATGGTAAATGCAATGGTTCATGCAAGAAGCCCATGACTCGAATAATTGTCTTCTTTTTATATATATAGTAGTCCCATGTGGTTGTGATAGATTCCCATATTGCATTTGAAAGTCAGGGCATGGGAGATTCATTGATCACCTGGTACATCCATAGGTAAAAATACTCACAGATATCCCAGACATACTGGTGGAAATGATAACCATAGATCTTGAAGAACACAACATGGATAGTTTGGCCACCAAGAATCTAGGTAGGAAAGATTAATGGGTTAAACGAGAGTGTTCCACAAATGGCATCAAACATATAACCCATCATGTAGAAAATGTGCCCATTTTGGGCATCTATAATGACCTAGACTAAGTTGAAGTTGATCAATCCTCCAAGGTCTGGAATACTAGAGTGAGTCAGAATCATGTGCAGCAAAGGCACCTATAGCTCATTAACATGCAGATAGTATGACTTATTAAATAAGCAATTTAAAAGATCATGCCTACTTGTATCTCTTCTTAAAAAGTGTGCACTATGTAAGCATTGATCTTTTCTTATTCACCCACTTAGAATTTGGGTTCTCAATCTATTCTTGGAGAATAGTATAGATTTGGTTATCGTCCACCTAGGCTAATACTATTAGTGCATCATATGAAAATAAAAAGTTTGGTAGGTAGTAGTATGTTTTGAAGGCATTTATGGATATGTCGGCAATATGCTACCATTAAGTGGGTGAACAAACCCAATCATGAATGCCATCCTATACTCAAATGCCCTTGTGAAGAATGTTGCCCATCAGTTCAGTGCAAGAAAAGGTCTTTGGTCTGGTAGTGGCTCTATGGAGTACGTATATTTTATATGACCTAAGGACATCTTTGTATTTGGCTTCCTAGTCATCAACACTACCAAAGTCCTTGGAGACCTACTCTATTACTTTGTATATGTCACTGTAATGCTTGAATCTGGTTAAACCAGCAAGGAAAGTGGTGTCCCAATACTCAAGATTTGGCTTTGTGTTAAAAGATGTATCGGCCATTGAAATGGAACATAAAATGAATTGGGAAGCTTTCAAATGTCAAAGGCACATGATACAAGAGTTGTTTATAGATTTTAGAACAAGGAATGTAAAATTTCTTCTAAGTCAATAATGATAACAATTAATGAACTTTATTTACACTTTAAAAGCTTGTGTATGCATGTCTTGACATTGATGTCATTTAACAGCTTGCTTGTCATGAATTTGAGTTGGTGGCAAGATTTTCTCTTTTTAATTCCAAATCTAGAATTGAATTCCAAGCATAAGATCCTTTGCCACCAACCAAATATAGTGTTGGTGATAGGATTTTTTTTTAATCTATCCAATTTAGACTAACTTCCCATTTCTTAGATGATGAGTGTGTGGTAGACACTCCATCATATACCTTAGAGTTTTTATTGACCAATTTTTGGACTTGTAGGCTAAAATTGGGCACCCCCTCCTTTTTCTTTGCAAGAGTCATTCAATTCATGTTCTGGCTAGTTCATTCCTCAGCTGCCTTGTGCAAAATGTTCTCTATCAGACCATTTCCCATGAAAAAACCAAGTGTTTTCCTCTTTTTCTTTCCAAGTGCATTTCATGTTTGTCGGGTGACTTTACTTATGACAGGTTTATAAGCTAAGTTACTTTCAAAACCTGATTTGGTCTTAACATAACAAATTTGGTTTTCCAAACAACTTTACTTGTAAAAACTTCATAAGTCAAGCTACTGGACAAACTTGATTGGGTCTCTGTAGTGTATTGCAAGTTTTATAAACCACTTTACTTGTAAAAATTCATATGTAAAGTCACTTGCAAACCCCGATTTGGTCTTGCTAGACCAAATTAGGTATTCTAAATGGCTTTACTCATTTGTCTTATAAGTAGGAGTCAACGTGAAACTTGAAGTAGAAGCTTGTAGGAAAGTTTGAATCGGTACATCAAGAAGGAATCAGATTTACAAAGTGCCCTTCTAGAAAAGTTAGTGCCAAAAGAGAAATCCTTCGAACAAAATGTCTGAAGGATTTCCTTCAGACATTTTATCTAAAGGAAAGAAGACCCTTCAGGAAAAAAGATAGATGCAAATGAAGAATTCCCTTTGACAAATGTCTAAAGGAATTGACGATTGCTAAAAGCCTAAATGAAGCCAAACAAAGAAGTGAGCCAAGGCAGAGGATGATTTCCTTCAAACATTTTGTCTGAAAGATGTCCGAACAAAAGCCCAAGGGTCAACATTACAAGGGACAAAAGCCAAAGGATGATTTCTTTCAAATAAAATGTCTAAAAGAAATCCTTTGGACATTTTGTTCAAAGGACTTTTACAAGGAAAAGCCCATCGCAAGCAAAGAGTGAGAAAAGCAAAGGCAAGGAGGAAAGAAAGAAAGGAAGAAGCAAAGAGGAAGAAACAAGCATAAGTAAAAAAATCTAACGGTAAAGAGACAAAGGCAAAGGCCCGAGGAGTAGAAGACTAGCGAGAGCCCAAAGGCCCGATAAGTAAAGACAAGCCAAGAGGAAATCAAGAAAAGAGAAATCAAAAGAAAGAGATAAAACATGGGCAAAGATAAAGCGGAAAAGATAAAACTCATAACTGTTCCAACTACTAACAAAGACAAAGGGTAGAATTAAGGACCAATCAGAATAAGACAAGTGGCATGCACAACTCAGCAAAGGGAGTTAATACATTTAGGTGGAAAATATCCATAAAAAACCAATAAATAGATTGGTTTTTGAACTATAGAGGAGAGGAACCCATGTTTTCATGCTTCACCATTAATGCACAACCAGTTGCACCCAGCATTACAAAGAGCATGGTCCAGCCACAACAATTTGGGATGGCTTTGTCAATTGCTAGAAGGAGTATCCCATGCTTTTTTAAGACTAGGATAGCAAGGGTGGTGGCTTGGACATCTACAACATTGCTCTCCCATACGTAGTTTGAATAATATGGTAGCAACACGGTATCTTGTCTCAGCAGTGTTTAAATCAGCATTGGTCTCCATTCCTTGATTTATCAGCATCTTATTTCTAGCTCTCTATATATTATAATTTCTCATTTGAGAAAAAACCAAAAATCTCTCAGCTTGTATGGTGAAGCCCTACATGATTTTACCTTAAATCAAACATAGCATTTTACCTCTATTTGAGTTTACACTTTTGCATATGTCTATGGTTTTGAGCTTGTGTCAAGTCATTTTCTTTCATGCTTTCACAATTTGAATCTAGCATATCTAGTGTAGTGTGAGTTCTTCTCTTGCAGGTCAACAAGAAGTGTCCATAACAAAGTATAGGCGCATGTGAATAGGTTGTCCACAATGTGTCTTGGAACACCTCTGGTTGTTCTCTTTCCCTATATCTACATAGGACCCCTTATCAAAACACTGATGCAGGAAAGGTTCTCATTTGAATGAAGTGTATGCTTGTTTGTCTCTAGTGTAAAGTGTATGTCAAAGCTGAGTAGACCAAACATTTTGGTACATCGTCGCTTTATCATAGGTTTTGATTTTAGTATTTCTCTCCCTTTTCATCCCCCTCATTGTTATCAATAGGAAATCCAGGGCCTCAAGGTGCATCAAGGGGAGCTAGCCCCTAATCTATAGATTCATCCCTCATGTTTTCAACCCATAGCAAGAGGGATGTCTCTATTGTGTCGCATGGATGAAGAGATTTGAACCTCCCTTTAGAGGGTGCAATCCACTACGTCAACAGTTTCCTTGACTAGTTCCCATTTTCAGATACATGTCATTATTTAATCAAAGTTTTATTAATTATTGCCATCTAATTATAGCTTTGCATTTCATGCCTTTATTCTAAATAAGAGCATGTCTCATCTAGGGACATATGCCACATCCCAATTGCACCTGCTTAACAGCTCATACTCTATTTTGAGATTTCTAAGTCACAAGTGGCAACTAGTTCATATTTGCATTATGTGATTTGATAACTTCTCCTCTAGTTGGGATTTAATGACTTCTGATTCTTCTAACATGTCCAAGAGACTCACCTTTGTCCCTCTTAAAAGCATTATAGACACGTGATCATGCACCCTCAAGTTGCCTTGGCTAGTCCTTGCTCTCACACATGTGTCATTGGTCTGTTGAATTTTTATTAGCAATCACTATCTAAGCATCACTTCACAGTCCATGTCTTTATTCTAACTAGGATAATGTCTTACACATAGACACATATCATACCATAATAGGTTTTGCTTGATAGCTCCCACTTTCTTCTGAGCTTTTCAAGTCACAAGTGATTATCAATTTATCTTTGCATTGTATAATGTGACAACATCTCGTCCAGTCAGGCTCTCTTGGCCTTTGACATCCTTGATAGGTTTGGGAGACTCATCTTTCTCACTCATGAGCATGTAGCAGGAATGCGATCACATACCTCTAAGTTACATCAACTAGTCCCTATTTTTTATGCATGTCATCTGCCTATTAGATTTTATTACATGAACATTATCTAAGAAAGATCTTACATTTAATATCTTTGTCTTGAGCAAGATGATGTGTCACCAGGAAATACATGACATGCCTCGATCCGTTCTACTTGACAACACCCACTTTATTATAAGCTTTTCAAGCCATAACTGGCAACCAATTCATCTTTGCATTACATGATGTGATAACTTCCCATCAAACTAGACTCTCTTAGGCTTTGACATCTCTGACAAAATAAAGAGTCTTACCTTTCTCGCTATGATTGGCACATTGATTTGTCATTGAGCCCTACCTTCCCGATTTATGACATATCTGACATGTCCTCTACACTTCCATATATGGCTCTGAATGACATGGTAGGCACCCATTGCATCAAGATTTTTTGAGTTTCAACATCTATAATAGTTGTGAGAGAGCGATCTTTCTATTTTTGAATAATGTGATGATATGGCATTGGTCTGGGTTCTCCTAATGTATGATAACTATGACAAGTTTAGAGAACTGATATGACTGGCTCTGAATCATGTAGTGATCTCGCACTCAACTAGGCTTTCCCAGGCTCTGACATCTATAACAAGTCCCAATAATTGGCTTCTTTGGCCTCGAATGATGCACCAATTTCCCATTAAATGGTGCTTTACTGGGATCTAACATTTTTGATAGGTCTTTTTGACTTGGATTGATAATGATTATGCATGATTGGACTAATATGGAAAGTGGTGTCCCAATGGTAATGGCATGTGGCATGCACGTGACCATGTACTTTGAATTTTGTGCCTTGGTCTTCGATGTCTAACATGTGTTATTGCTCAATTATTTTTTCTTATTGATGGTCATAGTCTAAACACGGCTTTGCACTCCATACTTTTGTTTTAAATAGGATGATGTCTCACCTAGGAACATGATGCACATTGATTGATCATGGTTAACTACTTTTACTTTATTCTAGGCATTGTGAGTCATAGTAGACAATCATTTTACCTTTGTACTATATGGTATAACACTTTGCAATTGAGATAGGCTCTCCTAAGATATGATAGGTCTAAGAGACTTGTTTTTCTAACTAGTAATGACATGCGTATCTCCCATTGAGCTCAATTATTTTGGTTTTTGATACCTCCAACAGATCCTGACCATTGTCATTTATGACATTGAATGACGAAGTCAATGCCCATTCTAGTGGGCTCTCCCAGGCTCTTACATCTTTGGTAAGTGGATGGAGTCACCTTTCTAACTCAAAATGATGCAATGATCTATGATTGGCATGGTTTCTCCCAACCTTTGATATCTCTAATAGGTCCGAGAGACTCATTTTTCTTGCTCATGAGCATGTGGCAATCACATGAACGCATATGTTTAAGTTGCATTGGCTAGTTCCCATTTTATGATATATGCCATATGCCTATTGGATTTTATTACATGTTTGCCATCTTAGAAAGGTGTTATATTCAATTCTTTTGTCCTAACCAGGATGATGTGTCACTTGAGAACACATGACGCATCTAGATCAGTTTTACTTGACATATCCCACTTTATTCTAAGCTTTTCAAGTCATAAGTGGCAACGAGTTCATCTTTACATTATGTGATGAAATAGCTTCCCATCGAGCTAAGCTCTCCTAGGCTCTAACATCTCTTAACATCTAAGAAACTCACCTTTCTCTCTATGATTGGTGGGTTGCTTTGTCACTGAGCCCTGCTTTCTTGATATTTGACATCTTTAACACATCTTTTGCACTTCCCTTTATGACTCTGAATGACATGGCAGACGTACATTGCATTAGGACTTCTCAAGATCTAACATCTTTGATAGGTGAAAACAAGTATCCTTTTTGATTCTAAATAATGCAACAATGGAGCATTGGCCTATGTTCTCTTGATGAATGATAACTATGACATGTCTGAAGAACTACTCTAACTAGCTCTGAATCATGTGGCGATCTCCCACTAGACTGGGATTTCTTGAGCCTTAACATCTATAATAGGTCCGGGAAACTAGCTTCTCTAACCCCAAATGACGCATTGATTTCCCATTGGATGGTGCTCTCCTGAGTTCTAACATTTTTGATAAGATTAGGACAATGGTCTTTCTAACTTAGATTGATAATGCTTGTACCTGCTTAGACCAATATGGAAAGTGGTGTCCTGGTAATCACAATATATAACATGCACATGACCACGTACCTTTGAATTTCATGTGCTAGTCTCTGCTCTTTGGCATATGCTATCACTTAATTATTATTTTTATTAATGGTCATTATTTAAACATGAGTTTTCACTCTATACCTTTATTTTTAATAGGATGATGTGTTACCCAGGAACATGGGCCACACCCTAATTGATTATGGTTAACTACTCATACTTTATAAGCGTTGTATGATTTGTCATATTACAATCGAGATAGGCTCTCCTAAGCTCTGACAAGTCTAGGATACTTGTTTTTCCAATTGAGAATAATGCATGGATCTCTCATTGAGCTTGGTTGTTATCATTTCTCATACCTCTGACAGATCCTGACAATTGCCATTTATGACACCAAATGACAGAGCCAATGTCCTTATGGTAGGCTCTCATGGCCTCTAACATCTTTGGTAGGTGGAAAGAGTCACCTCTTTGGCTTGTAATGTCATGGTGATATGAGATTGGCATGGTTTCATCAGGATCTGGCATTTATGACTGGTATGCAGAGTTGTCTCTTTGACTCTAAATGATGGGATAACTTATGATTCCATTGAGCTATCCTAAATTATAGCACCCATGATAGGTCTAAGGAACTGGCCTCTCTAACAATGAATAACATGGAATGCCACTATAGGTTCATGCTCTCCTAAGATTTAACATTGACAATGAGAATGAGATATTGACCTTTCTTATTTTGAATGACATGGTGAGTTCCTATTAGGCTAGGCTTTGCTATATTCACAAAATGATGATCTAACAATGACAAAAAAGAAAACCATTCATTAAATATTATCTGTTAGCCAAAAAACATTCTATGTTGTCATAGAGGATAATGAGTTTCTTGCTCTGATAAAAAAAGTGCATCTATGAAACATTTTCTCATGAAAATCAATCTACAGTGCTATCGACATGATATGCTAAAAACAAAAAAATAGTCCTTGGTTTTTTTTTTAAAGTTTAAAAAGTATGTTACTCCCTAAACAAAATCAAAGCCATGTTTATTTCAAGTTTCTAGCAAATGCCATGGTATAACACGCACAAGAGATACTTCTTGTACAAGCGCAGTAACTATTTTAAGAATTTTTTATTGATTTGCTTGCCATAATTTAGTAATTATTAATTGCTTGTTCAAAATTTGAACAATCCAGTCTATTCATTATTGAAAAGTTTGTATTTTTTTATCATTTACATTTTTTTTTATAGGTTTGTCTTGTTTATAGCTATTTTTCTTTTTCCTATTATAATGTTTAAATTTATAATTGCAATATTTTTTTATTAAAAATCAGATTATGAGCCCATTTTATTTATTTATTTTCATTGTATGAATCGATATGCCAAAAAAAAAGGACAATGACTACCTAGATTTCCATATTGGCATTGGTGACTGTTAATGGACCTTGTTCAGGCTTTTAGGTATTGTGCACACATTTTTCTGTAGTAATTTCATTTGACAACTCACTTACTTCAAATTTGAAAATATGAGTAGGTGCTGGGATTTTATCTTTTTATTTTCAAATATAGAATTAAATTCATAGTCCATTGCCCTATGCCACTAGATGGATATAGAAATGATGATATGATGTTTTTCAAAACTATCTAATCAAGTTCAATTTCCCATTCCAATAACATCAAGCACATGGTGAGCATTTGGTAACATCCCCTAGAGTTTTTCACGACTACTCTACACTTTTTGACATGCATCACCCCTTTATCTTAAAAAAAAAAAAATCATAGTCACTGTTTAAGCATTATTTTATATTCTATAGCTTTACACTTTACAGGATGATGTGCCACCCAAAGGACTAGTGACATATCCTAATCTATTCTGGTTAACCACTGACGCTTCACTCTCAGCTTCTCGTGGCATGATTTTGATAAAATTGAAAACAAAGATAGTCCTAGAATAATCACCAGCCAACAAAGGATGTTTGTTAGGAGCTAAATCAGTAATCACCACATTGGAACCAAGAACCTTCTAGGTAGAGGGAGTGTCCAACTACTCAGGGTTTCATTTGTCTACAATAAAATGTTCACCAGAAGTCCTTGTAAATATTGTCAGAGCTTATCTGACTAGCCATGGAGGAAAAGGGAAAATTCCATAGAACACAAACTTGACCAAGAATATGACCAATTCAATTATTTTGAGCGAGTGGTGAATAATATGCATGCATTCTATAATAGGCAGAGGTGAAAAAGCATTGTTTACAAGTGGTGGGGGAAATAAAGAACTTGATAACCTATCTAATTTCATCTAAGAAACTAGGGATTGAATATAATCATGAAGAAGAGAGAATATCTTCTCTAGGTCCCTAAACATGGCCATTAGCATGAACCTAAACTAATCTCTATCAGAGAATGGTAGAGCATCTCCCTGATCATCATTTAGGGTCATTATAGCTTCATCCAAACTAACCCTAAAGACTAGATTAACAAAGAATTAAACCAAGGATTTTACCTTCTCCTTGTCAGAGAAAAGGAACATTATGTTGGTATAATATCCCGAACTTGGACAAATCGCTGAATTCTAAAATTTATTCAGAACCCTAGGATAAAAATTAGTTTTTTTATTTTACCAACATCAAGCCCTAATTGAAATCAACCCTCCAAAATTAACTTAAAAAAAGTGAAATTTAAATGGCACAAAAATTCAAGCCAACAAGTGATTTTTTCTTCCCAAAACAGAGATTCCTCTTCAAACCCTAGGCACCAAAATTAGAAGAAAATTACAAAATTAATACTTGCCCTTAAAAATATAAGAAAAGTACTTTAGGATCTTATAAATGATCCAATAAATTATGAAATGAATTACTAGAGTTATTGATAATTTTGTAATGACTAATGGAACACTAAATCATGAAATCTCAACCATAAAATATGCCAATTTATACCACAGTCCAAATCTACATATTTGAATAAAACATTGAATTTTCCCCAATCCAAAGTGCTAAAAAATTCCTAAAAAATAGGAAAATATATGTAGGAGAATTACAAATATTATGTAGGCTTGGAAAATCCCAACAACCCTCTCCCACAAGTCAAAAACCAAGTCACCCTCCCTGTAGAAAATCAAATAAATTCCAAAATCATGTTAGGGCACAAAATGACCCTTTTAACAATAATGATTCACTCCCCACTCCAAGTGCTAACCTCCACAAACAATTTGCCCACCTGAAAAACCCTTATTTTGTCTTTTTCTTCAATTTGAAGAATAATGGCAGATCCTAAATGAAGTTGCCCCGCAAAAGAAAGAGGGTTTGCATCCTCAATCTCTTTATTTTGAAGGTTTCTATCTTCAAGGTAAAGGTTTAAGCTTTTAGTGCTCAAAGTCAAAGATTTGAATATCCAAATTAGCATGCCTTCAAATGATCCTTCACTTTCCTTTTATACACCTCCTCAAAAGCGGTGCCAAAATTGGAGGGAAGGATCTAATTTAAATATGAAAAAGAGTAAATCTTATAATTTCCCCTTAAGTCCTTGGGCTCCCATGACCCTCAAAAGAACACAACTTAAGTGAAAATTAGAATAATAAAGTGATTTTTATAATTACTCTTAGAAACCAAAGTGTTTCCCTTTTCTTTTTCTCTTTTTCCTTAGCCCTTGAGAAAAAAGTGAGGCTAAGGGTCCTCAATTGATTTATGTCCAAAAGGAGAACATGACATTCTTCCCTATCCAAAATTTGTTTTCCTCAAGTAATAAAAGAAACCAAGGAGTTATCTCCACCACAGGCCTCATGTAAAACTCAAACCTTGTTCCTTCCCAATGAATAACACCCTCATGATGAATCCTTCTACTATTGTAGATAAAGGTTTTTCATTGTTTATGCAAGCTAGAAATGAAAAAACAAAAAATCCTAGTCTTCTTTCTTTGTTCACTTGAGGCCTCATACCTTGGATGTATCAAAAGACGAGGGAAAAGAAGATGCCTCTAAAATTTTAGTATGGTAGTGGCTGGAAAAAATTATTCTAGCAAAGTAGTCTTCAACAATTTGGGCCTTAATTGCCCCTAAATTAGCTCCCACACATGACACAAACACATTAGTTAAAACATGAGTCTTTTAATGCTTGTACCCTTGATGATTCCCTCTATGATGCATGCAAGTGTTGGGGACATATATGTGGTTTCCTTTGGAAACCAAGAAAAGGTGTTCATACTTACCACATATTCAAGAGTGACCCCAAAGTTCATAAATCTTCCTTCTAGAGGAGATGGAAATCCTCTTGCCTTGTTAGTGATCCACTTTTTGCCAAAAGACATGTCCACATATTTCAAAAGAAAGGTAGGCTGAGCCACATCCCTTTTGATATGTTGGTTGTGTATGCACATTATAACCTTATAATCATCCCAAAAAATCATTTTTTTTACTTATCACTTACTCCAAGATGAGTCTACTACCTTTACCATCCCAAGAGGGGTCAAAATGAAGCTATATACCATAGTAGAAGAGCTAGAATTGTCACAAAAGGATGTGCCACAACTACTCCTTATAAAAAGGTCCATTTGAACCTTATCCATTGAGCACATACTCGCTTAGCAAACTTCTATCAATTCCTTAGAGTCTCACATGTGCCATGACAGACCTTTCTCTACCTGCAATAAGAAAGCAACATTGTTCTATGTTGAAAACATATCTTGAATGGATGTATCATGGAGGTGCAAGCAATCTTGTATTGACATCCTTATGCTTTCCTTCTGGCTCTATCTTGACAACACCAAAATTCATGTATGGAATATATTTTGTGCATGACAAAGATCCAAACTTATAGATTATAGAGTGTTGTACCATATTGACACCATCCAACCTCTCTCTTCTTTCACACCAATGGTTGCCCTTGTTGTAGTTTTCCATGTGGGACCAATAACAATTGTTAACCTTCTCCAAACCATCTTCCAAGCTGGTCATTTCAAGCTCCAAAGGTCTGGAAACTTCCTCATAAGGGTTGTCATCCCATCCATGACCACTTAATTCAATTGACCCCCCATCAAGAAGAGGATCATCCCAACAACAACCTTGTACTTACTCATATGTAGGCTATGTATGTGATGTATAGCCATGCAATTACCCCTAAAAGTTAACCAATTCACTACTAAGTTTACCTCCCATGTGCTCTCCATATCTATATTCTTGAAGGATGCCAATATGGACACAAACATCATATAAAAAGAGCTAGATATGATAGGAAAGATCCTTTTGATCTCCATTCATTATGTGCATACTAATCTGAACACCAATCAACAATTCTTTGGTAGCTCCTACATTCCTTGGCAAAACTTTCCAAGCTTGTAAACAATTAGAAAAATTAGATTCCTTGAACAAAATACATTAAAAAGAAATTTCAACAACTTACAAACTTTCCTAGATGAAATCTTTCATGGGCACTATATGTATCATCATTGGCTACCCTTTCTCCACACTCTCATGAATATGTGGGACCCAATGTGAGTTCACAAATAATTCATTATGATAAGCAAAAAAGTGATGTATCATACCTTCATCCTTTACCCTTCCTTCATGTAAGTCATGGCCTTGAACACAAACATTTTCAAAATTTGATAGCAGCTATAAATGTATAAAAAAATTACTCTTTTCACCTTCACGAGGTGGCTTGAATTGCACTCAAATATTAAAATATTCTGAGTGACAAAAATCAAACTTGATTGGCACCTATTTCCTTCTACATGTGGGTTGTAGTATGTTCCAATTTCCCACTTTTTGGCCCCCAATAGGTTCCTGGAGTTATTCTTCTAACTTAGAAATTTTTGAGTCAATAAAATTAGACTTGGCACAAGTAATTCCATAATTTATGTAGGGTTGTAATATGCCAAAATTCTCATGATTTTATGAGTGTTCCATTGGCTCAATTTTCCCACCTTTTTCTCCTCTTTAACCTTCATCCTCTTCAAAAAAATTCAAGATTTTAAAACATGAAGCTAGGTGGTTTATACCACCTCCACTTGGATACCCATGCACAGAAATAAGAGTATCCCTTGTATTTCTCTCAGCCATTACAAGTGATTTTCCTAATGATCCTACACATGGAACAATCACATTAGTAAAAACAATAGTGTTTAGTAACACTTTTACCATCACTTCATCATGCCTTATGAACATGATAGGGCCTTTCTTTTTTTGTCTTAGATTTCTCTTATTGTGGTTGTAGCATGCTTTTCCCCTCTTCAATCTTCCCTTTATAGTGGTTAGAATTCCACTTATACATGTTTGAACTACTCCCATGGTGTTGGGATGTGAGGGGCACACCTTCCTAGTGCCAATACTCATCATGGAAATATTTTTTTTTTCGGGAAAACAAACTTAAAACGTAGAAAATAGCAGTGAATGTGTTACTTATAGCCCTTCCTTTGATCCTTAGATCATAGTACTTCATGATTATGCCCTTTTCCATGAAGGTCCAAGCTTTGTCCTTTGTTTCACAACATAGCATAATAACAAAATCATGCTTGTAGGGCTCACCTAGATCCCACAACCATGTTAGAAATTTGTCATGCACAATCCTTGAATTTACATGGGAGAATTCCCTTCTCTAATAAGAGCTCTCCAACTCTTTCTCCTTGTTGACAATATCAATATTAACATTTTCCCCTTCTAATTTTATTGCTTCCATCTTAGTGTTTACCACTTGCAACCCCATCGGTTGCTCCATAACTTGTTGAAAACCTTCCTTAGGCTAACCTTGAATTTTTGGTTCTTGTGGCTTATAAAATTCAATTATTGGCTGCCCCAATTTTTTTGATTTTTGAAGCTCATCATTCACATGTAATTCAATCTTCTCTTCTTCTAAAAGAGACTTTTGAGGTCCAGGGCTTAACCCCATAGACTGTACCACATACTTGGGACTTAATGCCTTTAGTTCCATATGATAATTCTATATGGCTTGCAATAATTTATCCATGGCTTCATCCATTGTCCTCTTCTTCATCCCTACCTTTTGAATGGGATCTTTATATTCCTCTTTTTGTAAAAACCTAAATTGTTAATCCATCGAATTCATCACACCCCACAATTGGCCAAGAAATTAGCTCTGATACCACTGTATGTTCCAAACTTGGATAAATCACTGAATGCTAAAATTTATACAAAATCCTAAGATAAAAATCAGTTTTTTTATTTTTCCAACAACAAACCCTAGTTAAAATCAACCTTACAAAATTAGCCTAAAAATAGGGCAAATTAAATGGCATAAAAAGGCAAGCCAAAGAGTGATTTTTTTCTTCCCAAAAATGAGATTCCTCTTCAAACCCTAGGCACCAAAATTAGAAGAAAATTGGAGAATTAATACTTGCCCTTACAACTTCAAGAAAAGTACTTGAAGACTTTGCAAATGATTTAATAAATCATTAGAATTATTGACAATTTTTCAATGACTAATGGACCACTAAATCATGAAATTTCAACCCTAAAATATGTCAATTTATACAACAATCCAGATTTGCATATTTGATTAAAAACTGAATCTTCCCTAATCCAAAGTGCTAGAAAATTCCTCAAAACTAGGAAAATATATTTAGGAAAATCACAAATATTATTTAGGCTTGGAAAAGCCCAACAACACTCTCTCACAAGTCAAAAACCAAGTTTCTTAGTTGTGTAAAATCACAACAAATTCCAAAATGATGTTACGACACAAAATGACCCTCCAACAACAACGATTCACTCCCCATTCCAAGCACCAACCTCCATAAGCAAGTCACCCACCTGAAAAACCCTTCTTTTGTCTTTTTCCTAAATTTGAAGAACAATGGCATCTCCTAAATGAAGTTGCCCCATGAAAGAAAGAGCGTTTGTGTTCTCAATCTCTTTGCATTGAAGGTTTTTGTCTTTAAGGCAATGGCTTGAGCATTTTATGCTCAAAGTCCAAGATTTGAATATCCAAATTAGCATGCCTTCAAATGATCCTTCACTTTCCTTTTATACACCTCCCAAAGAGTGGTGATCAAATTGGAGGGAAGGATCTAATTTAATCTAAAAAAGAGTAACTCTTATAATTTCCACTTAAGTTCTTGGGCTCCCATGACCCTCAAAAGAACACAACTTAAGTGAAAATTAGAATAATAAAGTGCTTTTTATAATTGCTCTTAGAAACCAAAGTGATTCCCTTTTCTTTTTCTCTTTTTTCTTAGCCCTTAGGAAATAAGTGAGGCTAAGGGTCTTCAATTGATTTATGTCTAAAAGGGGGACATGACAGTTGGTATCAAACATAGAGGCAACCATAGAACTAACTTTGATCATGTTAGTGGCGGCGAGAAATTCTTCATCAATGATAGAAAGGATAACATTGAAAACTTACTCAAAAGGAATTTAGAAGATGTTGTATAGACGACAGGGTAAAACTCTACCAATGAAAGCCATTTATGTTTTTGGTTAGGAGAATACAAATAAAGGATGAGCCAAAGCTTCTTGCATAAAAGGGTCCATTGGAATTTGAGTGGAACCAAAGGATAAGAACAAGGAGTTCTAAGTCACATTATGGAAAAAAAACAATGTCAAGAAGGGAATAAATAGACATGAATGAATCGTAGCCAAAATATGGCTTTGAGAAAGGCAAAAAAAGAGAAAAAATAAAAGTGATTACTAATATCAATGCCTAACGTCATTTGCAGAGCATAACTATGATTATAAATGACAAGACCTATCTAATGGTTGATTGCAATATTTGTTAAAGCATTAACAATTTTATGTATCTATTAAGTTATTACAACATTTGTGATGACATTTATGGCATATGCGATGACATTTTTTTATTTGATGTGGTAGATTTTAAAGTAATGAATTTACTTAACACTCACTTATTAATGCTTGATGCTTTGACAAAGAGTTTCTGTGGCATGAATTGAATTTAAACATATTTGTTATGCTATCTAGAGTCAAAGAGGGTAGTTTCTCAAAACTGACACAAAAGTCAGATCCTGGTGGAGCTAGGTCCAATCAGAGATTAGCGCATTATCTAGAGTTAGGAAAATGAGTCCTCAAGAGCTGTCAAATATGTCAGAGTCTAGGAAAGCACCACTTGATGGGGAGTTGTCACATCATTTGGTGCTAGGAAACAGTCTCTTGGTCTCGCTAGAGATACGAGTACCCGATAAAGCTTGGCTAGATGGAAGATCATCAGACCATCCAGAGTTTGAAAAGCAAAATCTCTGGATCTATCAGAGATATTAGAAGCTGGGATAACTAGGCTCAATAGGAAACTATGACGCTATATAATGCAAAAATGAATTAGTCACAACTTATGTCCCGAGAAGCTAAGAATGAAGTGTCAATGGTTAACTAGAATGAATCAGGATACGCCATTAGTCTTTTGGGTGGCACATCATCTTGCAAAGTGTAAAGCCACAAAATACAAAATAATGCTTAAACAATGATTGCGAATTAAAAAAAAGGTAAAGGGGTGACGTGTGTCAAAAAACATAGAGTAATAATGAAAAACTCTAGGGGATGTTGCCACATGCTCACCATGTACTTGCTATTAGTGGAATGGAAAATTAGACCCGATTAAACAGTTTTGAAAAACATTGTATAGTCATTGTTATATCCATCTGGTAGTGCAGGACAATGGACTATGAATTTAATTCTATATTTGAAAATAAAAAAAGATAAAATCCTAGCACCTACTTAGATTTTCAAATTTGAAGCAAGTGAGCTCTCAAATGACATTAATGTAGAAAAATGTGTGCACAAGACTTAAAAGCCTAAACAAGATCCATTAATGGTCACCAATGCCAATATGGAAATCTAGACGGTCATTGTCCTTTTTTTTGGCATATGGATTCATACAGTGAAATAAATAAATAAAATGGGTTGGACACATTTTAAATACTAAAAAAAAGTAGAGTTTGTATGCCCTATAAGCATAATCTGCTTTGTTAGATACTCATATCTCTAGCAGGACCAAGAGACTGTTCTCTGACATCGAATGATGTGACAAGGCCCCATCGGGTGGTGCTCTCCTAAGCTCTGACATATTTGATAGCTCCTTAAGACTCATTTTCTTGACTCTAGATAATGCCCTAATCTCTAATTGGACATAGCTCCACCATGATTTAACTTCTATGTCAGTTTTGAGAAACTACCCTCTTTGACTCTAGATAACATAACAAATTTGTTCAAATTCAATTCATGCCATGAAAACTTTGTGTCAGAGTATTAAGCATTAATAAGTGAGCATTAAGTAAACTCATTAATTTGAAATCTACCACATCATATAAAAAAATGTCATCGCATGTGCCATAAATGTCATCGCACATGTTACAATAATTTAACTCAATAGATACATAAAATTGCTAATGCTTTGGCAAATATTACAATCGACCAATATCTAGGTCTTGTCATTAATAATCATAGTTATGCTATGCTGACGACATCGAACATTAATATTAGAAATCAATTTCATTTTTTCTCCTTATTTGCCTTCACTAAAGCCATATTTTGGCCATGATTCGTTCGTGTCCATTTATTCCCTAACCACCATTTTTTTCCACAATGTGACTTCAAATTCTTTGTTCTTATCCTTTGGTTCCACTCAAATTCTAATAGAGCACATTGTGCAAGAAGCTTTGGCTCATCCTTTATTTCTATGCTCTTGCCCAAAACCATAAATGGCTTTCATTAGTAGAGTTTCACCTCGTTGTATGTATAACATCTTCTGAATTCCTTCCAAGTAAGTTTTTAATGCTATCCTTTTTATTGTTAGCGGAGAATTTCTCTTCGCCACTAACATGATCAAAATTAGTTCCATGGATGCTTTTATGTTTGCTACCAACACAATGTTCATTCTCTCTAACAAGGAGAAGGTAAAATCCTTGGTCAAATTATTTGTTAATCCAGTCTTCAAGATTGGTTTGGATGAAGCTATAGCGACCCTAAATGATGATCAAGGAGATGCTATGTCATTCTCTGGTAGAGACAAGTTCAGGTTCGTGCCGATGGCCGTGTTTAGGGACCTGGAGAAGATATTCTCTCTTCTCCATGATTATATTCGTACATGGTTTTTGAGATGAAATCAGATAGGTTGTTAGGGTCTTTGTTCCCCTGTCGCTTGTAAATAATGCTTTGTCACCTTTGCCTACTATGGCATGCATGCATGTTATTCACCACTCACACCAAATAATTGAATCAATCATATTCTTGGCCAGGCTTGTGTTCTGTGGCATTTGCCCTTTTCATCTATCGCTGGTTGGACAAGCTTTGACAACAGCTACAGTGGTTTTGAGCAAACATTTGATTGCAAACAAATGCAAGTCTGAGTAGTTGGACACTCTCTCTGCCTAGAAGGTTCCTAGTTCTAATGTGGTGATTGTTGATTTGGCTCGTGACAAGTGTCCTTTGTTGGCTGGTGATTGTTCAAGGTCTATCTTTGATTTTAAGTTTATCGAAATCGTGTCGATTGACTAGACTTGTGAATGTATTCCCCCTTTTTTCTCTAATAATGTTTTTTTTTGTTCTCTGTTAATACATTATAAGTTTTTTTTAATTTATAATTTGACCTCTGAAAGGTAAAAAAATGAAAATCTTTTGATTGGTGTTTTTTCTCGGTACATTCTTGTTTTTGAAAAAATCGCAGAAAGACTCAAATTTTATGACGTGCTTAATATGTATGTATCATTTTTTTTTAATGTTATAGTTATAATGGTTGGTGTTTTTTATTTATGACTGCAACACTAAGTGAATGGATAAAATTATGTCTACAATCGATTTATGTATGAAAATAATTTATTGTTTTTTAATTGGGCATGAGTCCCATAATTAAAAAAAAAGGGGGGTGGGCTAGGGGAAAGTCTAAATATTGTCATGTATTGTAAATGCTTAAAAATTTGTACCTACAATCTTTACATAGCAATTTAGATGATAATAATTTTTTTCACACAATATCTATCTTGCAAACAATACGATATCACAACTTATATTGTCACCTTTGAACATTAACCTCTTTCCATGACGATATTTTTATCAAAACTATTTCATAATTATATACTTATTTAACTAGACGCAGGAACTAAAACTACTTGGACGCTTTTGTTTATTTATCGTATTATTTCTTTCTTATAAAATCAATTTCAATTACACCTCTTTACTTTTTAAAACTCTTTCACACTATATTTTAATTCTACAAGTCGAAAACACTATATTTTAAACGTACCTTTCACACCGCGATAGTAATGTACTGAAATACATAATGTAGTGTATTGAAATGGTACACAAGTCAGCCTCGGAAATACGGTGTAGTGCACTCAATACCACTGCCGAAGTACAAAGTGCAGTGTACTGAAATATCGGCCCCGATATACATAGTGTACTGTATTGAAATAGCGCACAAGTCACCCTAAAAAAATTCAGACAAACAAAATGAACATGAAAATGGCGTCTATTACGAGCAGAACGTTATTGTCAAGAGGGCCATGGAGCCGCCCAATACGCCACATGAGGCCAGCCGCTTGCCTCCCCTTCCAGGTTTCCTTTCATTTAATTTTTATTTTGAATTCAAGTCAGTGTAACTGCATGGCCGATGACGCGATTTTTTTGTACGCTGAAATCTAACAGATAATCGCTGCACTATTATTCCAGAATTTACAGAGAGTTTCTGGGAGCTTCGCGGTGGAACGGTGCTCCATTTCAACGACTGCCTTGCAGTTCCCTCACGTTCCAGTTTGTTCAATTGTGGCTTCCTCGTTTGCTCAATCTGCAATGTTGTCGTCCTTATCGAATAATGATACCGATGAATGTGTCATTTCCGCCGACTGGCTTCGTCAAAATCTTAGGAAGCCCGATATTAAGGTGCATCGCCTTTCCCTTCTCGTTAGATAACAAAAATAAAATAAAAAATGTTAGGAATAGGATTCGATCTCTGGACCTTTGCCACTTGAACACCCTAGATCACATCTTTTGCTTGTATAGAATACGGTCATCCAACTAAACATATTTGTTAGATCCTATTTAAATAACCATTTACGCATCTGCATACCTTCTTTGCTATATTTATTTTCCTTTTGTAAATCTTGGGCAAAGTTATGGCTGACTTTTAATACCCTGTTGGGGTAAGCTCCGTATGTTTAATTTGAATATTAATGTCTATTGATAGCAATGGAATGCAAAAGCAACACTGGAAATAATTGAAAAAAATAGAAAAGCTATAAAGATGGACGGGAGTTAAAAGAGAGAAGCTACAACACCGGAGGCCAAATCTAAAGCGGTGGGATTTGTCATAATCCTCTATAAGTCAAGGTCTGGAAGAAGCTAGTGCGGAAGGTAAAGCTGTAGGCTGAAAAGATCTGCGGTGTCTCACTGGTTTTACATTTGTATCACAATCATTCGTCCTCTGCCTTGGTCTCAAAGTGGGGTAACAAACCTATGGTTGGTAGAGAAAGAGCAATCTTTGAGAATACTTCCCTGAAATTTGAATGAACATGACACAGAGAAATAAAACAAGGCATCTTTGGTCCTCAAATTGTACAACAGTTTGTATAGAACTATTACATTATCTAAAGAGGCAATAGTAATGTTCTCAAATCTCACAAGATAAATGACACCTGAAGATGAAGTGATCCTTTGAGTCAGGCTCAAGAGACCGAAGATAATGGAGCAAACTCTAAGTTGTGCTAGAGGGACTTCCAAGCTACAAGGCAACTGAAGGTTGATATTGTTAATGGAACAAACTCTAAGTTGTGCCAGAGGGACTCTAAAGCTACAAGGCATCTGGAGGGCGATATATTGAGGATTGCAGATGAGTCCGTCATGAAGCTGCATGGGAGAAAATGGCATTCAATTTTTCTAAGAGAGGGTCTTTTGGTTCAGTTCACGTGTCCTTAAAGTACGCTTTGAAGATCTTAGCCTTGATACCTTTGTTAATATTATGCACAAAAAGGGGTCTGGATAGAGAATTCGAGAGAAAGTGGTCTTTTGATATCTATATTTAAAAGAGACGAGTCTCCAGCATACCAACATGTACCAAGCCCTTGTTCTGCAAGTTGCTTAGTAGAATTAAGAGCTAAATACAGATTCCTGTTTTGTCTTGTGCAAGTTTCATCCCTACAATCGCAATGCCCAAAATTTTCTCATAGAAAACCAAGCCAAAACGGGGTAATTTTTTTTGGGTTAAGACAGTCAGCAAGGTTCGCCACAATACACAAGAATGTCAACAACTGCAATAACACAAGGGTATTCAAAATCGAGCATTGATAACAAGGTGATCCGGGTTGCAAGGCTAAGAAGGTCCAAGTGTTCACATGAATGAGGTCTAGGCAACATGATGGTACAACACAAAGCACAAGGTCTCTAATAAACATTTACAAAGGTTACCCAAAATTATGCAGGCACATTCCGAATTAACTTTCACTTTATGGGTCACAAGGTCCACATGAAGTCATAACTTAAAGTTCAAGGTGGGGTTGCTTAATGTTTTAACATTGATTTCACTAGGAAAAGTCACTTAAGTCACTCTATGTTTTCATGTTCACTTGAGGTACTTTATGTTTTCATGTTCATTTGAGGTACTTTATGTTTTCATGTTCATTTGAGGTAATTTATGTTTTCCAGTTCACTTTAGGTCCTGTATGTGCTCAGCTTCACTCAAGTTATGCAGAATCAAAAAGTGGAAGGGGATATAGTACATTATTCATTATTGAATAAAGGAAAGTCACTTGAGTTTCAAATTAACTTTCCCTTCCAAAATGTAGGATCCATTCTAGACCATTGGATCCTTTCAAGCTTAATCACACAAAAGATCAAAGCCCTAAAAGAATTTTTACATCGTTATGAGAATCATAAAAAGGTTTCCCAAGCCCTAGGAGGCTCATTTGCACACTAACAAGTTGAGGAAGAAGGGCAAGAGGAGAGGGAGATGGAGCCACAATGGTCTCCTTGCCAAAATCTCCCATTAACCTCAAGACGAGAGACTTAACATCCATTAATGGCTAGCTCTCCCCTACAAGCATGCTTCTTTAAGCCCTAGAAGTTTTTATTAGTTCTTTTCTTTGCATACTTTCGTTATGTTCTTTAAGGTCTAAATATGATTATGGTTTGACGTGTTTTTTTTTGTAGGTTTAATGGAGACATAGGCTCCTTGGATGGCCCCCTTAGAATGGCCTCTATGTACTTCCACCAATTCCCAGCTTTTTTCAAGGCCCCCATGACTTTCCAATAGGCCTTTAGGGCCTTTATAAAAAGACAAATAGGGTTTGCTAACATAAATATGAAAAAAGACCAAGTATAGGAAAACAATCGGCAACTGGCTAATGCCCAACTTTCAAAGCTTCATAAGTAACAAAATGCTGATCCAAATCTTCTAAAATTCCACATCCATATTATCCTCACTAAAATATACAAACCCATTAAAATTAGAAAGAAAAATGTTTGAAATTAAGGTGTCAATGGTATGTCAAAATGCTCTCCCGAACTTGTTGTACTTAAGACAAAATTGCAAATTAAGGGAAGTACTCGGGGATGAGTTCCTAGAGCTTTGCACAAATAAGATAAAATGTTTGTTTTTATGTAATTTTACTTCCTACAAGATTCCCTACCCTAACTCCAAATGGTTTTCTCTCAAATTACAATTTACTGAAACTATTCTCTATTCACATTGCAGTTAAAGATTCCACCTTTATCATGCACATTTAACCCATTGTCAAAATTAACGATTGGATCCTACCACATTTCACCTGTAATTTACAATGGTGCATTCAAAAACAAACTTTATGCCACAAAGCTTAGATCAGATCTTTGCTAAATTTCATCAATTTGCTCCAAAAGGGCTCAAAGAAAGATTCCAAAACAAGTATGGTAGAAGTCATACAATCTTCATATGTCGAGCCCATCAATGTGATATTAATACAAGGGCTCAAGACCATCACATTCATGAACAATATAAATAGAAAATTCCTCAAATGGGTCTAATCTGCCAACAAAATCCCAACCCAAACTAGCAATTAGTATATACGTTTTGAATGCAATTTGAAATGAAAGAGGAAAGAGTTGGAAGAAGGCTAATCTCTGATTTTTTTTTTAATCATGGAAGTGTTCTATAGTTGAAAACATGTATCTTTTCCCTTTTCCCCCATAACCTATGCATTTCCCTCTTTTACATTGAAAATCAAGATCCCATTTTTGCCATGCAACATTTAGCCCACTAGTAATTCTATCAAGTAAATCTTGCCACATTTTGCATCAAAAATATAGGGGAATAGTTCAACAATATTTTCACAAAGAAATTATACTACAAAGCTTAAAATCACATCATTGCAAATTATTACAAATTGCTACAAAATACACAATGACAAGCACCAAATCCCAACAATTTGAGTCCACCAATTCGACATTATTATAAGAGGCTCTAAGCTGTCAAAAATATAATCTACATGAAATGAAATGTCACAACATAGAAGTAATCTGCGAACAAGTCCAATCTCCAACAAATCAAGCAAACTGCCAAATGTAAAAGAGGTCCAATTAACTCTCCGAACAACCAAGAGACAACGGTGCTCTCCTCCCAACCAATATGATGTCATTAGGTAGGAGACCCTAGTCATCCCTTGAGCCCAGGGGGTCCAAAGCACATCAAGCCGCCACATAGGATAGCCAAGGGAAAACACATATAGGAGCACATAAAGGAGACCCTCTAAACATTGTCATATCTATACTTCGGCAGGAAGCAAAAGGTGGGTCTACTTCATCCATGAGCCATTAAATAAACACGATAACAATGTTACACCACAATAAATTCCATAGTAACTCCTAGGGTTACCCAAAAGGGAGAGGGGGTTGCTCAACATGTAAAAAAAATCCATAATATCAATCAGTCACCAAGGGTGAGCAAAACTCATCTTCCCACCAAGGGTAGGAATACAAACTCCTCTACCTGCCAAGGGTAGGAATGTAAACTCCACTACCTACCAAGGGTAAGAGGACCCACAATTACCACCAAGGGTAAGGGACATAAATGGGGGGAAATTCCCATAGGATACCCATACAAGCTCATTTTTCCCAACCCATTGGCTTGTCCTACAAGCATAAAACCATGGAGTTTTCACCCCTCAAGTCCCCAACAAATTACCAATTATCTAAGCCCCATTTGGGCAACATAGTGGTGCACAAAATTTAGCAAAATAAATCAGCAAGAAAAACAATTAAATAAATGTTTAACAAGGCTTTTCGACTCACTAAAGAAGCCATAATTCAAGGCAAAATAAACTTTCAAGAAACCTATAAATTCCAACAATGTAAAGTGCTTAAAGAGGCCATAATAAAAGTAAAACCAACAATATGCAATAATATAAAAACCCATTAAAACAATAAAGCCATTAACAAGATCATAATAAAAACTCAAGGATTAAACCCCATCTTAACTCCACTTGACTCAAGCTTGAACGTCTGTCTCATCTGCTTCTAAGCTCCAAAAATCTCAAATTGGCAAAAGACCGCCAAAGGAAAAATGGACTATTTTATAGAAAGATTAATAACTCTCCACCAATCATACATTGACATGTGTTCCCTCATTTGTGCTTTCCTTTCCTTTCTTAGAAACTCTAGGACTTCTAGCCTCTTTCTAGAGTGTTTTAGGAAAGCTATGGGATGGATAAGTTTCTAAAACATACCCACACATAACCTATTGGGTCCCATCCACTTTTATCATGTCTAAGAGAGATAGTTTGCCTTGCACACTTTCCTAAATTGGCCTTATCCACAAAATCCGAAATTTTCAAATTAGGAAAGAGTTTGAGGTCAAGTCTCATCTGTAAGCATGGTCAAACGCTTTCATCTTAAAGGGGAAAGGCTCATGTAATGAAAGTACTTGGATAATTCACATCAATGGAATAAAATATTACATAAATATGAGCAAAATAAGTAGATCCACAACAATAATTGACGAAAGAGCAGAATATTCGATAAATATGATTGAGCCACTTCGAGGGGGAAACCTCCACAACAATGCAATAAGAACAAAGTTCACAATATGATGATCAAAGACTAAACACTACCTCTTAAATGTACTCTACTTAGGCCATGGTTATGCCATAGGCCGACTCTACTAACATATAAGAATCATAGAGAAATTTGACAAGATAATATGAAAGGTTATGTAAGCTACAAGTCAGCAACACATATCTCTAGACACGCTATAGGTTAAGGGCCATAGTATGCCGCTCCCTTTTAGAACAACGTTGCCCTCAACGTTGAACAACTTTGGAAGTTGCTGCAAGAAAACTTCATCCTCCTATGTTGCATCTTTATGGTTTAAATTCTTCCACTTGATCAAATACTTGTTAATCTCTCTTGTTCTCAACCTTTTTGTGCGTGTGTAGGATCTCCTCAAGTTTTAGAATGACTTGACCTTCTTCATTCAGTTCTGGTAACTCAGTTTGGGTAGAAACTCTCTATCCAGTTACCTTCTTCAAGGAAGGTACATGAAATACATGATATATGCAAGTGGATTGGGGTAGCTCCAACGTGTATGCAACACTGTCAATTTTCTGCAGGATCTCATAAGGGCCATAATACTTTGGAGAAAGTTTGTTATACTTTTTTGGTTGCTTCAAAGATATCTCTGCTTATATGGCTGCAAGTGCACAAAGACCCAATCCCCTATGTCAAAATGCTGCTCACTCTAGTGCTAATCTGCTTGCTGCTTCATTTTATTCCGTGCCATTGCCAAATTCTCTCTTAGACTCACTAGTACCTCCTGTTGATGTTGAATATATTCTTCAACAACTCGAACCTTGAATATATTCTTCAACAACTCGAACCTTGGGTTGCACCATCAAGGATGAAGTGATGGACGATGTTGATAACCATAAAACACCACAAATGGAAACATTTTGGAAGAGGTATGAAGTGTTATACCACCATTCTGCTAGTGGTAGCCAATGAACCCACCGGTCTTGTTTATTTGATGCAAAACAACGGAGATAACCCTTTTAAGCGTTTGTTGACTACCTTTGTTTGCCCATCAGTGAGAATGATATGACGAGCTACGAGCCAACTGAGTACCCAAACATGAGAATAAATCAGTGCAAAAATTATTGGTAAAGATGGGATCACAATCACTTACAATGATCTTGGGAGTACCATGCAACTTTTGAACTGTATCCAAAAAAGCAACAACTACTGTACTAGCTACAAATGGCTGTGGCAAGGAGCAAAAATGAGCATATTTTGTGAGTCTATCTGTAAGAACCCTGTTCTCCACTCTGAATTTTCTGAATGTGTTTGTTTTGAATGGGTTTTTTTTATGATTTTGAATGCAATTTAATACGCTGATATAACTTGAGAATGCAACTGAAATGACGGTACATAGGTTGCAGCACTAAATGAACTTAAAAATGCAAGCATATGACTAAAAATAATGATATATGGACAGCTATAGCACTATAGACATTTCTACAAACAATTACCATGCAACTTATGATTGAAATGTGCATCTACAGCCAAACGACATTAATGCGAACACTTGGCAAGGAAACTAATGAGCAACTACAACATTGAGGACTTTATACCCAACTCTTGGTATGCAATCTAGACATGCAAATGATTGTATTCCTTAATAAGAAAATATACAATGCTTTATTTTTTCAACTTAGCATACCCGATGGTCCATAGCTTTGAATACATGAAATTCTGGAAATTACTAGCAAGATATAAATCTGAAAATGTAATCGATCTGCAGCTATAAGTAATTTCTCTGCTCAAAAATGTATGCATAATGCCTTGACATTGCTGGGCGCTCACAATGGATGAAATAGCAGCGAATGAAATAAGACGTTTCAGCCTTGAGGAAGAACGCCTAGGCTGAATGGATAGCACGTGGCCTTGTAGAACCTTGTAGAACCTATGTATGGTTGCTAAGAACAATATTAATTGCAGCCACAAGTGTTTTTCTAAAGACCTCTTCAATCTGGTATTAAACCCTTAAGTAACTTTCAACTAATATGCAAAAACACTGTAGCATTTACTGTTCACGTGATACTGTAGCAGCAATTAAATAGTTGAAATCTGATATCGAATGGCTGCCAACAATGAGTTCCCAGGTCTGCAACTGAATAAGTCTTCAAATCCTTCAAACCCTTAATGAAGTTCTTCACTTTTTAGCTCCAATTAGACTCTTGGATGAAGCCCATAGTCTGGCAATGATTCCGTTGATCTTTCATAGCCTCAAGATTGCATAAGCACTAAAGAAATTTCGTTCTCCAATGCTGAAGATTGCTGAAACCCTAGGTCTCACAGCTCAATTCCCAAGACACCAATTTGCAAAGTCAAATGCTCATGAATGAATGAGGTCGATTTGCCTCTTGATGCCTTTTAGACTTCTCAAGAAAAGGGGATCCTTCTTGGATTAATAATCATTTAAATTCTTATTATTTTTTTTAATGTTGACTTAGGAAATACCTTGGTATGGGCGCCCCAATAAAACAATAACTTAAAACACTTTAACTGATGTGTCTTGGCCCCATTCATTAAAAACACTTTATTATTGACCTTAAATAATTAATTATTAATAAAGTTACCTTTATTAATAATTAAATAATAATAACTTGCTCAAAAAGACTTATTTCACTAAGTCAACTGAAAATCAGGGTCAACACTACAAATACCATATGTCTAGGTGCCCTGCCCAAAATAGTATCTCAAGAAAGATGACTTACTATAAATAGTATGTCAAACTGAGCCAAAAGAAACATCTGCAATGGCCGGAACTTGAACCTAATGAAGCACTGATGAGAAGTAATGTCCATATGACTAGGCAACAACTACCAATAGACCCTCAAATCAAGTCCATTAGCCTATGAGGGTTGAAATGATAGGCTAACCCCCTCTACAACTAATACTGACTAAGAAGGGGACATTACACTATCCACAATTACCATGGTGACATTTTCACCTTTAGATCTTGGGAACCCTGTATTGAAATCCATGGAGACCTCCGTTGACCTTTGGCTAGGAATGGATAAAAGTTGAAGAAGACTGGATGTCTTAATTGTTTCACCCTTGTGTTGTTGACACACCATGCATTCAACCTCAATTTTTTGCATATCCCCCTTGAGTCCTTCCCAAAAGAAATCCTGCTTGATTCTATGATAGGTTTTCAAAAATCCCGAGTGCCCCTCTATTAAAGATGCATGAAACTCCTTAAGGATCTTGTGCTTAAGGCTAGAATTCTTCCATAGGTATAAGCGATCTTTATACCATAATGCATTATCTTTCCACTCATATTTGGCGAGGCATCAGAACCATGCTGGATATTCTGAATCAAAACCTGTATATCTCTGTCATTCTCCCAATTTGCTTGTGGCTCTTCCAACTAATCTGCTTGCCAAATGCTCATTGCACATAATGCATCTGCTACAACGTTCTCTTTTCCTTTTTTATAGATGATTTCAAAATCATTTCCCAACATTATAGTCACCCATTTTTGTTGTTATTCTAAAGACAATCGTTGTTCTAAAAAATATTTTAGACTATCATGATTAGTCTTTACCTTAAAGTGTCTATCCATTAGATAAGGTCTCCATTGCTTGATTGCGTGAAGAATAGCCATTATCTCTTTATTATAGGTTGGCTTTAGCCTGTTTTTACCCTTGAGTTGATGACTCTCAAATGCAATGGGTCTTCCTTCTTACATGAGTATTGCCCTCATGCCATAATCTGATGCATCACATTCAACCATAAAAGTTTTGGAAAAATCAGGGGTAGCCAAAACTGAAGTGGTGCACATAGCCTCATTCAACTTCTCAAAGGCATTGGTAGTTGTATCATTCCAATGGAAAGAGTCTTTCTTCAACAAGGTTGTGAGTGGTGCTACTACGATGCCATAATTTTTCACAAATCTGTGATAGTAACCTATTAGCCCCAAAAAACCCTTAAAATTCTTGAAGGTTTTTGGCACCTACCATTCCATCATAGCTTTGATATTTTGAGGATCAACTTTGACTCCTTGTGAAACAATATGACCCAAGTACTTCGTCTCTTGGACTCCAAAAACACATTTTGAAGCTTTTGCATAACGCTAATGTTATTCTAAAACTAACAATATTTGGTTCACATGCTGCAAATGTTATTTCTAAGTTTACCTGTATATTAAGATGTTATAAAAAAACACCAACACAAATTTCCTTAGAAAAGACCGAAAAACATTGTTCATAAAACTTTGAAATGTAGATGGTGCATTTGTGAGACCAAACAACATTACTATAAATTCATAATGGCCTTCATGAGTTTTAAAAGTTGTTTTGGGATATCCTCATCTCTAATCTGAATTTGATGGCACCCAACACAAAGATCTAGTTTTGTAAAATAAACAACACTATGAAATACATCTAGCAAATCATCAATTATTAAAATAGAAAACTTATCTTTGACGGTGTACTTGTTGAGTTCTCTGCAGTTTGGGCACATCCTTGAAGTATCATCTTTTTTACGCACCATGACCACTGGGGACGAATATTCACTTTGGCTCTGTCTGATAATACCTGCCTTCAACATCTCATGTACCATATTTTCAATTTCACTCTTCTGGGCATATGGATACTGTTGTGCCCCAACACACTTTATTTTCAAATTTCAAATAGGGACCCATTATTATTAGAAAATCTTCATGGTCGAGATAAACCTTTGAATTCCAGATATTGAAATTATTTATGCAAGCTAAGGTTCTTTTGGATATGATTTTACATTTCAAAATAATTTTTTAAAGCTTGGGCACGATATATGACTATTCTATTTATTAGCTTTGATTTTATTTCTCCTATCGATTTTTTTGGGTTTTATATTGTTCATAAAACTTTGAAATGTAGATGGTGCATTTGTGAGACCAAACAACATTACCATAAACTCATAATGGCTTTCATGAGTTTTAAAAGTTGTTTTAGGGATATTCTCATCTCTAATCTGAGTTTGATGGTACCCAACACAAAGATCTAGTTTTGTAAAATAAATAATACCATGAATTACATCTAGAAAATCATCAATTATTGGAATAGAGAACTTATCTTTGACTGTGTACTTGTTGAGTTCTCTGTAGTTTGGGCACATCCTTGAAGTGTCATTTTTTTTATGCACCATGACCATCGGGGACGAATATTCATTTTGACTATGTCTGATAATACCTGCTTTAACATCTCATGTACCATATTTTCAATTTCACTCTTTTGGGCATATGGATACTGTTGTGCCCCAACACATGCCATTTTCAAATTTCAAATAGGGACCTGTTATTATTAGAAAATCTTCATGGTCCAGATATTGAATTAATCTATATGCAACCTAAGGTTCTTTTGGGTTTGAGTTTACATTTCAAAATATTTTTTTAAAGCTTGGACATGATATATGATTATTCTATTTATCAGCTTTGATTTTATTTCTCCCATCGATATTTTCGGGTTTTATATTGTTCATAAAACTTTGAAATTTAGACGGTGCATTTGTGAGACCAAACAACATTACTATAAACTCATAATGGTCTTCATGAATTTTAAAAGTTGTTTTAGGGATAGCCTCATCTCTAATCTGAATTTGATGGTACCTAGCACAAAGATCTAGTTTTGTAAAATAAACAAACCCATGAAATACATCTAGCACAAAATCAATTATTGGAATAAGGAACTTATCTTTGACGGTGTATTTGTTGAGTTATCTTTAGTTTGGGCACATTCTTGAAGTATCATCTTTTTTACGCATCATGACCATTGGGGACGAATATTCACTTTGGCTATATTTGATAATACCTGCCTCCAACATTCCATGTACCATATTTTCAATTTCACTCCTTTGGGCATATGGATACTGTTGTGCCCCAACACACTCCATTTTCAAATTTCAAATAGAGACCCATTATTATTAAATTTTTTTCATGGTCGAGATAAACCTTAGAATTCCAGATATTGAATTAATCTATGCAACCTAAGGTTCTTTTGGGTTTGATTTTACATTTCAAAATAATTTTTTAAAGCTTGGGCACGCTATATGACTATTTTATTTATCAGCTTTGATTTTATTTCTCCTATCGATTTTTTCAGGTTTATTTGACTAACGAGGCTAATGAAACGGTGGTCTAGTGCATGTCGACTTTCATGTATGTGTAGGATTACTTTCGGGACTTAGAATTATTTCATATTTGGTCCTTAACCAAATTCTGTAGCTTCGTGATCGTGTCTTGTTGATTCTAAGTTTATGGAGCTCCAAGAGTCGTCTACGTGTCAACATCACGGCTACTCGCAACATGTAGTTCAACAATTGGGCCTATTTCTTTGCCTATTCGGTTTCTTGAGATTAAGACAAGTGGCATCATCGTGTCAACTTGGAAGCCCGAAGACTAGTTGGGAAAAGTACATTGTCAAAGTTTTGAATAGCTCGCAGCCTCAAGATCATTCCACATGGCATAATCCTTTCACTCGAACACAATGGACCTTAGTACAAAGACTTATCTCCAAAGTTCTTCGGATCAACGCAGACCGTCCAGATATCATCTCGGAAGTCCAGAATCTATTAGTCACAGGTGCATCACCAAGATTTCATTTCCTCTGGGACTCTAAGGGCCATCCATGTGTCGTCATCTCAGAAGATAGGGCCTGTAGGAAAGAAATACATTGTCAGAATTCTAAGTTTCTCTGATTAACGAGAGATGTCTATGTGCCGTGATTTTGGACACTAGCCGCTTCACAAGTCTAAGTACATCGTCAACTTTTCCAAAGCCTCAGGATTAACGAGAGCTATCCATGTGGTGCGCGATCTCATTAACTGGAGCCTATCAGTCAAAGGTACATAGTCAAGATCTCATTTTCTCTAGAACCCCGAGAGTCATTCACATGTCATCTCAGAAGCTCAAAACTTGTCAAAAAATGTACAAGGGTAAAAAAGGAAGAACCTTCAGAGCCTCGAGCGCTGTCCATGTGTTACCATCGCAGTAATCCGGAGCTCGTTGGGCAAAGTATACAGTCAATTTTCAAAGAACCATTGGAACTCTAAGATCACAATAGGTGGCAAGATCACAATCACTCGGTGCCTTCTAGGAAGATGTATAAAGTTAATAGTTTAATGACTCTGGATTCCCAAGATCGTGCCAAGTGGCAAAATCTTGTTAACTTGCGACTGATGAGAGGTACGAAGCAAGATAATAAATCAAAAACCCGAGTATCCGAGATTGTGACAAGTGTCACAATCGTGGATATTTATAGCCAAAATGCAAATGTAAATCTAAAGACTAGACCAAGAGTTGATGCATGTGAAATGGACACTTGTCTTAAGGCAATGACTAAGCACTCATGGTGAATGAAAAGCTGCCACATGGCAAAAGGTACCCGCCAAAGCTGACTGACAAATTCAAATTGAAACGAGAAGCAAAACTAAAGGCCGTTGATGTATTAACTCCTCATGAACTAAACATTCAAGTCTTAAGATTTTGGCAATATATGCAAATTTTCGAGTAACATCAAGTCACCATTGCCATCAATCAAATTTGAGCAAATTGCGAATTTGAGCTATCCTGTTACCAAAAGCCCTAACTTTTCTCTTAACAAATATGCAAGTATTTTTAGTCACCTTAAGAGAGCTTTCAATGCTTTATAGTATAGCAATAGCATCTTCATCACGAGTAGGTCAACTTCTTTCCTCATACACCATCAAAGGCGGGCCCAAATATATGGACACAATGTTTGATAAGGCAGTTTTGGAATTCCAATTCCTTCACTATTCAGCTATTTGGGATAGGGTGCACGACATAGCCATATTTAGCATAGGATCAACCGGTTGAGGATGATTGAAGATGCATTGATGACTTGCTAGCAATCAAGGCCATGGGATTACACAATGCAATTGCAAAATCTGAGGTAATGTCTTGTATTGATTTGTTGCATGATTTATTTATTAATGGCGCTATCACTAAGGATTACTTGCACTTTAGACTTCTCAGAAATGCAGTAGCATACATTTTTGGAGAAGCATTTGAGAAATATTTGCAACTCCCAATGCCAGAAGTAACTTATGACCAGGGGTTTGCTAATACCTGGTTAGAAGAGAACACAGTTGAGGGGAAACTTAAGCAATGGCTTAAAAAAAAAGAGAAATTGAATATTTGGGGTGCTATCTCTTCAGTCCCTATAGTTAAATTTAGGCCAGGGATTCGAATAGCCATGGCTTAAATGAATAGATTATATGGTTTTTCCTGCACTACCTATGTACACGAGGAATGGATGCCCCTCTAGACATTATTTTGACTACTGACAAAATTGTTGCACTTGGGGAGATTATGAACGTAACGCTGAGGGCACAAATGTTTCGATTTGATCAAAGGCCTTCTGATGGAAATTTCTATATGATGTCCTACGTGATGGACACAATCATGGGAACAATATACAAAATTTATGGGCAACCTTGAGAACTGTCTATTGAATATATTAAGACCATGATTTGTGATGATTACTCCATGTTGTTTGTCTATAAGTGTAGAGGTGAAATTAAAAGAATCTTAGAAGATATTTATCCATAGGTTTACCAAGCCATCTATGGGCGTCAGATCTCTAGGTTTTTTGAGAACATGAGAAGTATAAAAAAGAGAGGATTATTGGTACTATCCTGATTGTACCATAATCAAGATAGAGGGAACAAGGGCACCTCCTCTATATTTGCCCCACTATGTCCCTGATAAGGTGGCAGAGCAAGAGATTGCACGCCAAATATATAACAGTGTGGATGAGGACCTTACTGCTAAACATCAGGGGTACTACCACAAAATTCCTCTCAGCATAGGTCAAATCTAGTATTCAGTGAGGAGGCACCTCACTGCAGTTGGCAAGGTCAGGGCCCATTATGGTTTGGACGAAGCAAGACATAAAGATTGGGACCCTAGGTGGAAATTCAGGTAATATCTCAGTGATCTCACGAAGAAGGGAGTCCAAATTCCCTATGGGCACAAAATCTTTGAACATGATGAAATCTTCATCAATGCTCAGGATGACTCTGAGGTTTATATATGGATGAACAAGCATAATGGGCCAATGGTAGTGGCACATAAGATTCAATATGATCCTTCAATCACTAGAGAGGAGGTAATTAGAATTGTGGAGGAGGCGAATAGAGTTGCAAACTATCAATGGCTTTAGTAGCCGGCTCAATCACCTCAGAACAAGAACCTCCTTCCTCTCCTTAACAAGAAGCTGGCCTAATGGAAGAGCATGCCACCCAAAGGGAGATGGACTCCAAATTAGAAAGAATATTATTAGGGGATTCCCAAGGCCTCAACCAACAACCATAGTGCAATCTTATGCAATAAATACAAGGGCATCATCTCCTACAAATGGGCAAGCAAGAGCATTCTCTTTGGCACCTCGGCCTCCTTTGGTTACGGTTCAATAGGTAAGCCTTCCCGAGTTTTTGCAGAGTTCTTTTGCAGCAATGCTATCCACTATAACATTCCTATCACCTCCAACTTCTCCACTAGGGGCACTTGCAATTTCAATGCCCTCACCTCCATCCCCTGTAGCTCTCCCATCCATTTCACCTCCTACCACCACCTATTTCCACTCCACCTCCTTCTATTGATGCCCCTTCATCTTCCATTCCATCTACCTCAGCGCAAGCCCCCATTTCCACTCAGTCACCCATTGATACTTATCAAAGGAAGCCTAGAACCCTTCCAATCTCTCCCAAGATTGCCCAAATAGAAGAAAGATCTACAAAAAGTTTATTTTTTCATAAAGGTCCTCTTGATGAGGAAGAAGATGAATAGGAAGAGGTAGTCTCATTGGTAGATTATGCCAGTGATGAGGGAGAGGAGGAATTGGAGACCATGAAAGAAGAAGGGTTTAAGATTGAAACAATTGATATAACACAGGATCAAAACCTGAAGAAGCTGGGGAGGAAGAAGATATGCCAACCTCTACATGGAGAAAATATTCGTATTGAATAAGAAAATCAAGCCCTTAATAAGGTAGTGTCTTCTTTCACCTTCTCTTTTACAATTGTAAATACTAGTGTTGTCAATTTGCCCTGTACTAGTCTAGTTGCTGCATCCCTCTCTCCATATGAATCATTACAACAATATTGTTTAAAAACTAAGCCATTATATGCCCATGCCAATATTGAGGAAACTAGGCCACAAATTTCTAGTTCCTCTGATTATTTAATTCTTTCAATTACAGCTTTAATAATGGCCAAACCCCAAGACCCTAGGAGGGTCCTTTTTGAAAACTTGGTGACTATTTCCATTTTTGATCCCTGAGCACCACCTGTACCCACAAGACCTTCTACCCAATTGGATTTGTTTGTTCCTCAGTTCACTCAAGCCGAGACTTCCATTATGATCATCTTAAAGACTCTGGGACAAACAAGGTATGTGGTAGAGACTACACCTCAGAGAGATATCTCGGGATGGAGTAGGGTTGGTCAACCATCTCTTCAGCTACCTATCCAAATAAGTGCCTCAATGCTTCCACCAGGATCCATCCCACCTTACACCTCTGCAGAGACCACTCAGCTTGAAGAACAAGAACTCATTGTCCCCTCTTGGGTCAAAGAGTCCCAATAGCGAAAGAAAGAAAGGATGGGCTTGGTCCTAATAGAAGTGCCAACAATAAGTACATGCTTTGATAAGAAATTTGGTACCATTCAGAGGGTAAAGAAGAGGAAAGCAGTAAACAGGAGAGGGGAGGAAATAATATTGGAGCAGAGGGAGAACTTGTTCTCTTTGGCCAAGAAACAAAAAAAGGACCCCAATGACCCTGAAGAATATGAAGAGGATTTTTACGCCTTTGTGGATTCAATAGGGGAAGCTATGAAGGAAATGTATAGGTGCCAAGACCAGGCTAGACAAAAGCTTTTGCAGAGGCAAATTATTTAGGCTCCCAGGGAAATAGTGGACAATGTTTAGAGCACGACAAAGAAACTATACAATATCCTAAACATAATAAAGACTTCTAGGAGTGAGTTCCAACTTTTTGGAACCAATTAAAGGAGTTAGAAAATAGGTTGAACTTCTTCGTATTCTGTGCAAGGAATAGTGCCTATAATCATTTGAATTTAATGACTGCCTAGGAAGCTGTGTGGGCCTTAAATTATGTAATTTCTAAAAGAGATAGTGCCTTTAATTGGCCCCAACAAATAAAGGCTTTGATAGCCTAGTTTGTGAGCCAAGAAAGAGAAGCCATAGTAAATTTGAAGGATATGAGGGTTACGTGTGTAATTACCTCTACAGGGCAATTGGTAAATAGACCCAATTTTGAAGGATTACTTGGAGCCGTTGTAGAAGCATTCAAGGTTGAGGTGGAAGGCATAGTATATAAGACCAGTGAAGAGATTTTGTAGCTGATTGATTTTGCAAAAGACAAGGTAACTAAGGTAGAGGCACTCAGCGCTGAATTCAAAGCCTCGAAAGCTAAGTACAAGAGGTTGATATATACATAATATTTTCAACTTTTATCAAATACTGACGCTTTACATCTTGCAGGAATCCATCAAGTCTCAATCTCTCTGAGTGCACACCCTAAGGGGTGCAACGAGAAAGGGGTGGGCAGACCATTGGTGCTTTGCAGGATTGTTGTCCGTTATTTCCACATTATTACCAATCCAACTAGCTCCTAAAACCATTCTTTAAGCTATTACTCCTTTGGACACTCCGGTATTTTTCGATTTTCCATCCCTCTTTTCCTCATCTTAGTTCCTTTTTTTAGTCGGTTGTGCTAGGTCAACTAGGTTGACCCGATACAGTTTCGGGATATTTTCACTTAGGAATTAGGTTAGCCTTTGGCCGACCTAGCTCATGACCTAGTGAATAATTGTCCGAAATTGTGCTAGCTTGACTGGGTTGACCTTGTCAACGGGGATTTTCAGAAGGGTCAAAGGTCAAATTCGCCTATAAATACAAAATCATTTCGTCATTATTTCAATATGCAATCAAGAGTTAACATTCGCTTGCACTTCTTTACAATCTGCTATTCCACCATTCTACTTGAGGAGTCTTAGCTTAGAGTTTCTACTTGGAGAATCTAGTCTTATGAATAAGTCTTGGATGCTTTGGCCTTTCTTAGTGATCCTTACAAACTACAACAACCTCTTGCGAAGCCCCCTTGGCCAAGGGAGAGATTGAGTCTCGACGAGTTCATCATTCAGGTAAGTATTCTCTAACTTTGTTCCTCTTTTTAATAGATAGAAGTAGCACAAGTATTGGCTTCGAATAATGTTACTCTTCATATTCTATGTATCAAGGGCTTATTCATACTTAGCTTAATTGAGATTCTCCTATACATGTTTTGATTGTTTACTAAGCCTTAATATTGTGCCACAAGCTTTGGTGAGCACTAGATTATATTTATTTTACTTGTTATTAGTATAGGTGAAATATCAAAACTCAGGACCCCCTTAAGGTTATTGCGTGATTGTGTTAGATTGGAGGCTTTGGAACTCTTCCTAGCATCGTGTATTGCGATAAAAGATCCCCCAATCGGGTCTAGCGGACCCCCATATTAGTCATGCTCTCGCTTAACAAATGTGTTTCCAATCGAAAGTGTAGGTATGCTCTATCTTCTTCGAGCTATGATTGATTTATAGACATGATGCATTTCTAATTGCATATAATGAGGGTTACATGTGTAATTATCTCTACAGGGCAATTGGTAAATAGGCCCAATTTTGAAGGATTACTTGGAGCCGTTGTAGAAGCATTCAAGGTTGAGGTGGAAGGCATAGTATATAAGACCAGTGAAGAGATTTTGTAGCTGATCGATTTTGCAAAAGACAAGGTAACTAAGGTAGAGGCACTCAGAGCTGAATTCAGAGCCTCGGAAGCTAAGTATAAGAGGTTGATAGGTGAAATCATGCAGATATTTAAGCCATCTATGCTCAATTTTGATATCATCAATACTGAATTCGACATTGCCTATGCACTGTATGAACAACTCAAGGCTGTTGAGGACACTGCTACTACAACACAGAGTACATTACCAATTTACCCTTCAGACACTTGGCCTTAAGTGCAAGTTCACACAATGGTGCATTTTCCTACTGAGCCCACTATGATTGACTCTTCACGTGCAAAGCTTCAATCTATTTTTGTAACTACACCGAGCATGCAGCCATTGTCTTCTTCCAGTAGTCCCTGATTGGCACCATATATATATGTATGTATGCATGTATTGTAATGTAATGAGACTTTGGTCTCTATTTTATTTTACGCATTTATATGTATTTATATTGTAATCATGCAATTTTGGCCAATTGTTTTATGAATATGTAATGTCCCCTTTAGGGCATATTATGCAAATCTAGAAATTAACCACAAACCCTAATACAATAGAAATTTTTGATTTTTCTGTTAAACCCTAACTCAAAAATTTAGAATTCTGGAAATATGAAACTAGGGCACAAATTGCAATATTTTTATCTTTAAATAATTGCGACAAATTCCATAAATATTATAGCCAATGAAATACCTTCAATTCTGATTTTAACATGCAATTATAGGCCCAAAAATCTAATAATAAATACTAGTTGTATGTTCTATTGAAAATATATCAAAATATGCAAATAGCTGTCCCAAAAACAACAACGATGGACTCCCAAGTGAGTCGCTACACTAGAAAAGGCTTCCCAAGTAGGTCGCTGGTCCAACACACCTGCAAATTGATTCACCACCCTCCAAAAAGGGTCTTCAAACAGATTTGCCCCTCACAAATGTTGCAAACTGTTGCACTCCAATTGATGAGGCCCTAGAGATCACAAATTGATTAAATGTCTTTTGCAACCTCTGAAATGAATTTGCCCAAACGAGGTTAAGGGTTTTCATCTTTAACTTCAGGTTTCCAATGAAGATTGTTGTCTTCAATGGAGATAAGCCAAGTGTTTCATGTTCAAATTCAAAATTCAATTCAAAAACATAACATGAGCTCACAAAATAAACTTTTCTTTCCCTTTCAAATTCTTTCCCCAAAGTGCTGCATTCTACTTGGAAGGAAAATTCAAATAATCAAAAAGCAACTTCCTTACAAATTCACTTAAGGGCTAATCTTTCCCATGACTCTTAAAAGTCCCCTTTTAAAGTCAAAAATAGAAAGGAGTTGCCGACATATTCACTTTTGGCAACTAAGGCATACTATTACTTTTATTTAAAGTATTTAAAAATATTTTTTATTTTGTTAATAATATTATTTTATTTTTGAAAAATGGGACATTACAGAATATCTTGTACATGCACATTCCGCATGAATTGTGACTCCCGAATCTATAATTGGAAATGTAAAATTAGACATTGCTTGGAGGATGAGATAACCCCTCCCCAAGCTATATATTTTTCTATGCTCTCGATTCCAAAGGGAGGAGAATTTTGGCTATTAAGGTGAAAAAGAAATTCTACGGATTGTTTTGCAAATTTGTCTTGATATGCAATTTTTATTCTTCTCCAAACCTGTGATTCATTGAAAAAGTTCTCTGTTATTAATCTTTGGGTTGTGTAGAAGTGTTGTTTGATACAATTATTCATATTGTGCAATAGCTTATTTGAATGCTTTATGTTTAATAATCATAATCTCCCTTTGTAGATATGCAATTGCAATCATACATCTACAACAACCTTTGATTATGTACACTAAAGTTTATTGTATTTTGTTTTTTTGGACTCTTAACTGTGTTTCTCTGATTTGTGTGGTGATAGTAACTTGCAACAAGCATTAGTTCCCTACTACTTGTCCAACCCTAGTGTAGGATCCAACCTAGAAGGGTTTCACGTCTTTTATTCACAAACCTTTTTTTGCCTTACCCCTCTTCTTTTTGAGTTTCTTTTGATTTTGCCCACCTTAGGTTTGATCCACCCATCCATCTCAAGTAGATCTCAGACTCATGTCATATCCAAACTATCCGAGGTAAACAACTACTCTGTTCATTGCTATTCCACCACCAAGTTGTTTACAAAATCAAATACTCTACAATTTGTGTTTTGGAGTGAATATTTTCACTGATCCTAAAATGTTAGAGGCTACCTCGTAAGATTCTGTGGTGTATAAAAATCACATCAACACCACCGAGGACGAATATTCATTTTGGTTGTCTAATAGTACCTGCTTCCAACATCTCATGTGCCATCTTTTCAATTTCACTCGTTTGGGCATATGGATACTTGTATGGTTTGATGTTTGGTGGTTGACTACCCAGAAGCAGGGGAATGGCAATATTATGTTCTATACTTGGTGGTAGTCCTTTCGGCATGACACCAAAAACAGCTAGGTGGTCATGAAGAATCATCTGTAGAACAGGATGTGTAGACGCCTTTGTTGGTTGAATTTCAATGGAAAACATTCTTGCTACAAATCCTTCAGCGCCTTTTTTGAGAATCTGTCATTTGATGCAAACTAAACAATTGTGGAGATTTTGTTCGTAATCCGCGTAGTTCAAATGTCTTACCTTCAAAATGAAAACTCATGAAGAATTCTTGTAAATTCATTTCGATTGTGTCCAAGGTTGTAAGCCATTGTACTCCCAAAACAATCTCTACCCCACCCATGGGAATAACAAACATAGGAGAATCTAGCCTGTAGTCGCCAATAACAAGCTTAATACAATGGCATTTTTCAGAACAATTGATTGTGCCACCATCTGCAATCATGACTCAAAATTTTGAAGCTAGGTAAATGAAATAGTTTAAACGAGGAGCCAACTTACTGTTGAAGTTATGTGTACTCCTTGAGTCAATCAACACTATCACCTTTTGTTTTTTGAGAAAGCCCACAACCTTAAGGGTTTGAAGCATGCTTATACCTGAAAGTGCATGACAAAAGACAATAGGGTGGGAATCTACAGCTTCCTTCTCTTATCTCTTCCTCGCCCTCACCTGAGGCTACATAATCTTCTTCATCTTCATTGGTTCCTTCAATGTAAAACAACTTCTTCTCAACACATTTGTCCTTTGCTCCACTTGCTATCATAGCGGAAACATAGCCCTTTTGCACACTTCACTTCAATTTGTTGAGGGGTCAATCTTGTAGGCTGAGGAAATGATTGTGCCGGGAAATTGTGTTCGCGACTAGTAGTGAAAGCCCCTCATTTGACCATATCTCTTTCCTTTACCTTGCGTGCTAATGCTATGTATTCAGATATTGAACTTGGATTAAACATGCAAACATCAAGTTGGATGTTATCCTCGAGCCCACCCAAGAACAAGTCATTGATGTTGTCCTCATTGATGTTATCCACACGTAAGGATAGATTATGGAATTGTCGAATATAATCTTTGCTAGGCTCTGTTTGTCACAACTTTGCTAATTGATTGAAGTAGTTTTCTGAGACGTGATAGTGCATTTGTAGCTCATTAGTAAGTACTGACCAACGAACATGAAGGCCCTTATTTTTCTTTGGAGCACACAACTACTTATACCAAATGAACTGCTCAGGCCCCAGATATGCCATGACCACCTTTTGTGCACATGGGGTTTGATGAAGATCAAATAAATTTTTCATTTGATTGATCCAAGTCAGTGGATCCTTACCATCAAATTTGCTCATCTCCACTTTTGGCAATATGCTCTTTGAACCAATATTGGAATTTTGATTGTTCTGATTGGGAGAACTTGAATGGAGTGGTGGATTATTTGGCTAAAGATGAGCTGCAAGAGTGGTCAATTGTCCATTGATAGTTGCAACTGAGACTTCACATCGTCGATGTCCCATTTTACCCCCTGTGAAGTCCCCTTTTTCCGCATCAAGATCATTTTTATTCACCATGCTTTGCATATCTGACTGAAGTTGGTGAACTATCTCATAAACCAAAGGATTTGAAGTTTTCAGACTCCATGCCCTTGTGAGGTGTTTTTAGAGTGTCTTGAGAGACATTTTAAAAAAGACTTAGAACAATTTTGCGGTGATGAAAAAATTAAATTATTTGTGGATCGCAAATTATTTTTTTAGATCCTTCAACTCTTAGGATAACAGCTACACCAGATCCGAAAAAAAACTACACTACAAAAACTTGTCCAAATCGACGCTTTGATACCACTTGTAATGAAATTACTTAGATAATTCACACCAATGGAATAATGTATCACAAAAATGAGCAAGATAAGCAGATCCACAATAATAATTGATGAAAGAGCAAAAAACTCGATAAATATGATTGAGCCGCTTTGAGGGGACAACCTCCACAACAATGCAATAAGAACAGAGTTCACAATATGATGATCAAAGAATAACTATGACTTCCTATATATATTGATCCATAAACTGTGTTTACCCCTTAGTGTCTTCAAAACGGTTTATAAACAGATTTTTAAAAATGACGTTTAATAAATGATCAAACTGAATCTTAATGTGTTTAAGAAGGATTTACAACTGATTGTGAGTGTTTGAAAACTCATTCATTCCAACTACACATCCAAAAATGATCAATAGCCATTTCCTTGATTTCTCATAATTGTCGTATTTTAATTAAATTGTATCCAAATATTTAATAACTGAATAAAATCTGCAGAAAAAAACTTAATGCAAAACAAAATAAGACACCGAGATTGTTTACGGAGTTCACCCAAATGGGCTACGTCTTCGGGTTACTAAATGACAATCCGATCCATTGAAAATCTATTTGCAAATAATAATACAACTCACAAAAACATAATGGAATTTCAAAACTTGCAAAATTGTGCCATCAGACCTTTGGAAAACTCTGACAATACTCAGCAATCGTCCTCCACTTCCCAAAGCACTTGCAAAATCTCTTCCCAACGTTCTTCGTCAAAGCATCACTTCAATTGCTCAAAAAGAATTCAAAAAACACCAAATTGGGAGTACCAATATACCAAACTGAGCGTCTCGGAATTCTAAACAACTTTCTAGTTTACTCTGAGATCTAGAAATGCCTCTAAATCGGTCAAAAATGCCAATTTATACAAATTGCCCCTTATAAATTTTACACAGTCATTTTCCATACCCTGTACAAGTAAAAATTTGTGCCTAGCACTTACAAAGGTGTGGCGGATTGGTTAGTCCGTTTAACTGCTTTGTCACAAGTTATGGGTTCAAATCCCATGGTTTTAGCTTGTCTTCAACCAATTGAGCCGTGTATTAACCATGTAAGGATAAAAATCCCACATTCGTGGGGTGGAAATATTATAAAGGCTTCCAATAGTCTTTTAACAACCATGTGGTTTGTGGCTAGGGCGACGTATTAAAACCATTTTGCTTGGCTCGGTTGGCAATTGAATTTCGACCAAACTTGGAACCATGCCAAACTTAGGAAATCTCAACTGCTCACGGTTGGTCGGTGAGCAGAATTGGCATGGGTAATCTTGAGCTTCAGATCTCGGGCTCGACATAGAGCTGGGATGAACAAGTGACATGGAAAATACATGGAATTGGTTTAATAATTAAAATATCGGGTTTATTAGTCCCAGATGCAGTATATAAACAATATAGAGGCATATATATGAAAAAATGTAACAATGGTAATGTGAAGTAACAGAGGCAAAGACACCCCTCCCCAAAAAGAGTGTGTCGACCTTGGCTGAGGGTCCCCAGCCAGCGAATAGAGGGGCCCATTTGGCCAAACACGGGTGTCAAAGATTGGAGGCGAAAACAAAACACCTTTTTACCATTCGTTTTTACACTGCCATGTGTCACACGTTGATTGGTCCACTTGTCAACCATCCACGTCATTGTTGACCATTTGCTTATTTTTTAATCCAAACTTTGACTAACGATATCTAGAACATATGATTTTCGTTTTACGCGTTTCTATACGATACTATACTGGGTTCGGGAGATCTTGGGAACTATGAAGGATAAAAAATCATCCGGATCATATACTCTACTTAGGCCATGGTTATTCCATAGGCTGACCCTACTAACAATATAAGAGTCATAGATAAGATAAGATAAATATATTAATGTCCAAGTAATGACCACAAAAAGTAGGTCGAACGGATTGCTTATTACAAGAATGTGTTAGGAAAAAGCGGAAACCAAAAAGGTCTCCGAAAACAAAAAAAAAACAATGCTGAAAGATATAGTATAAGACATGGCAAAGAGCGACTATGCTCAAAGCCAAACCACCAAAGGACCCAACCACGCTCAGGGCCAAAAAATGGAGCAAAAGAAAAAGAAATGAACAATCTCCAAGAATCTGTAAACACCGGGAGCACGAGGATGATCCCTAAGAAAGAAGAACTAGGCGGGAACCCATCAAGAGTTCAATCCAACTCTCCTAGCATCCAAGGCCGACGAGAGGAAGCTCTGAATAGAAGTCTGACCCGAAGAAGGGGAGGTATGATCCCTAGTTTGTCCTCCAATCCTCTGCTTAGAAGGGAAAGTCCTCTGTGAAGGTCTGGTGGATCTATTCTGCCTCCTGATGCCGAATCTGAAGTGAATAAGTTGATGAAAACTTGGGGAACTATGATTAGTGTCTCTAGGCCTCATTGATCTGGAATGTGGGGTATACTGTCAATCTGTCGCTTAGTGCCTCTCCTCAAAGGTAGCACCGTGAAAAAGGAAGTAATCCACTGAGTGGAGATTGGTTTAGTGGGTCTCTGAATAGAATGATCACGAAACTTAAGAGCTTCATGTATATATAAAGCCAAACATCTCTGGTCTTCATATTTGAAGAAGTCGGAGAGACTCTATGTCTTCCTAAATAGGTAGTAAATCTCCTTTTGATCTCGTAGTAAATGGGACAACAAAAGATTAAATGCTCCTCGGACTCCGTCCCCTGGTTGTTGCATAATTGACAAATCTTGTCGGCTTGATCTATTTGGTGATTTGTCTCAATCCTAAGCCTATGAGATCTGACTCGAAACTGTCCTAATGGGATGCGAAGAGAGTGCATCAAGTGGTGGAATGTATATTATGGACGAATGTTAAGTCCGTCACTTAGCACCAAGAAGTGCTCTGCATAAAATGCCATCTTAGGGCGTAACCCCCAGGAGGGTTTACCCAAGTAGTATGGATAAACCATCTGTAACCATCATTCCTAATAATCTGGTTCAACTCTTATCTAGTGGGTAGAAGATGTGCTGGTGCATCCAAGGAATACATAAATGGAGGAAGTCGGTCCATCTTGATTCCCACAAACTCCAATAGATTAGAAGCTCCTATATACCAACAACGTCAACGGGTCGAAGGAGCTGAGAGAGCAAGATTCTTTGAAGAATAGTATGTTAAGGGTATCTGTCACATCCACTTGCAGAATCAACAAACCTTCTTATGCGATGTATGAAAGTGACAAGATCAAATATAGTCTCCAGTCGGAAGGGCCGGGCTCCAAACTTTGCAAGAATAATGTGTTGGGGAACAGTTTGCTTGCATCTGATCATGCGGCAAAGGAGAAGTGTTTGGACCCTCTCAACAACAGCTCGATCACCTTCATGTAGAGAGGCCCCCCAAACTATAGATCCATAGAGAATTGTGGGTCTGATAAGTGTATCCTTGAGGTCATGACATCTTGGAAGAGATATCCTGAAAGTGATGCCAAAAACAAAGTCGTTCAAGGAGAGCTAAAGAACCATAACCTTTGCTTATTCTAGGCTGGAGTGCCTGCCCCATGCTGAAACGTGGACCAAAGAATTGCACTCCCAGATAAGTATAGGAAGTGGTAATCTTAACCTCCTTTCCTTTAAAAAAGAAATGGAGGTGGGAGGTCTTCAAGCCATTAAATACTATGACCTTGGTTTTCCCCAAATTAACGGTCAGTGGTCGAATATTGCAAAAGAGAGCCAAAGCATCCAACTGCCGTTGGAAGCCCTTAGGAGAAGAGGCTAGGAGAACCACATTGTCCACAAACAAGAGGATAGAAATGAGAACCTGGTGAAGAAGACACCCATCACTTGCTTGAATATGTTCATGAAGAAAGGTCTCTAACTCATCAATGTATATACCAAATAAGGTTGGGGACAAAGGGCATTCCTACTTGACCCCAATGGTACTCCTAATAAAGTTTGAAATCCCATGAACTGTGCGGAGACGACCAAGAACATTCTCGTATAATCTCATAATGGCTGCCAAGAGGGTCGTAGAAATGCCAATATTCCTAAGTCTCTGGAAAAGTGCCTATCTCGGAACATAATCAAACGCTTTCCTAAAGTCTACAAAACAACAATAGACTTTGGATGAGCAATGACGTGCCTCTTCAATAATGGCCCGGAGTGTGAAAATATGATCAACGGTCTGATGGGCTGGTCTAAACCTTCCCTATCCTCTAGCTCTGAGGTGTCTCTGCTCTACCTCTCTCGAAAGTTGCATGTGTAATACAGTAGCATACAATTTCGAGAATGTGTGTCCAACCATGATTGCCTGTAATTATTAGGACCTGAACAGAAGCTTGATTTGTGTATCGAGTAAATAATGTGATGTGACCAAGAGGGCGGGAAACCCAAACCAACCACGTAGTTGAAAAGATCAACCAAATAGCTTCCAAAAGCTCCAAAACCATGTTTGAAGAACTCAGCTTGGAAACTTTCTTCATTGGCTACCTTGGTAGTATTCATCACCTTCACCGCCTCTCTAACATTTTTGTATGTGAAAAAGTGTGAGGAAGATGGTGGAGACGCAACATGGGTTTGCATCTGGCCAGGAATATCATAAAGGGTGGAGGTATGGGAAATCATGGATGTGGGATTAAACTCAGTGGGGAGGGGAGAATGTTGTGGGAGGATGGTATGTCAAAAGAGTTTGGGGGAGTGAATGTAGGAACCCTGTAAGATCCATCTCCTTTGAAAAATAAAGAGGAGTTTCTTACGTCAGAGAAGGCAACGATAGGATGATTTTAAGGCTGGGTAAAAGGGGTGAGAATGGAGGATGGCGTATCGAAGCTGACGGTGGAGAGTCCTGCAATCATTATCATACCACTTGTTCATGGGGCAAGATCTTTTAGATTGATGGGAAGTAGACGTAGATCTGGAGTAGTTAGGAAAAGATTTGAGGGCAGTTTCCCAAATAATGGAGGAAAGACATGTGTACTTGGAATTAACACAACCAAGTGAGAAGAACTGGGGTTCTGGAGGTATAAGTTGACGGATTTGAGAAAGGAAAATGTCAGAGTCCCCATCCTCAAACTGGAAAATGGTACGTGGTATATTGAAAGAGGGGGTTGTAATAGGAGGGGAGAAATCAGCCCGAATGGAGAAAGAAAGAAGAGCATGGTTCGCAAGGGTAATGGGGAAATGGAAAGATAATGGATGAAGGGCAAAAGGTTATGACCGGATAAGACGTAATCCACCACACTCTTACCTCCCTCATGAGGTGTACATATGAAAGAATGTGAATTTGGAAAGCAAGGCAGCACATTAAAAATCAACAAATCCTGAGATTCCCTCAACTGTAAGAGGTGTCTTTTGTATGCTGTGTAAGTACCTGAAGCATCATCTGACCTCCTATGCAACCCCAATGATTCTGAATCAATCTCTTGTGTGCAGAGTGTATCAAAGGAATGATCGTGGAGAGGTATCTGAAAGTCTCTGGTATAGGTATTGAAGTCACCAAGAACGATAACTTCTCTAATCGCTGAAAATTGAGAAAACCTGGTATACAAATCTATGAAAGGGTCCCCCTTAGGACCACTATGAATGGCATATGATGAAGACATTGGAGGAAAGTAACAAATTGCAATGTAAAATATCTGTGGAGGGTTGGGCAGCCCCATTAATCCGGACCTACATGAATCTATCAAATTCATCAGACACCTCCATTGAAATTCTGCTTTGGAGTGAGTCTCTAAATAAACAAGCCACCCCACCAGAACCTCTAACCCCACCAAAACTCCTAGCCTCCTGATGACAAGCTGAAAACCAACGGTAACCTGTAATGTCTAGGAGAGGTTGTACTGGGCTCTCATGAGTCTCTGTAGTAAAAAGAATGTCTGACGACCCAAGAGCGTTAAACATTAGAACTGGAGAAGACCATAAAGTGCCATTGCAATTCCAAGAAGCAATGGAGATGTCATCACCGCCCATCGAGACCCGAGGTCATTGTCATGCTGACGGTCCAGGGTGTGACCACCCCAGTGGGGGAGAATCACGAATGACAGCTCTACTATCTCTGACAACAACCCACTTTTTCTCCTTCCTAGCAGCTACCACTTGAATACAAGCTTTTCTAAGCTCTTCGACTTGGAGTCGTGTGAGATCAGCATCTAAATAATTTTATTTTGGAAAGGAAAAGAGCTTATTTTTTGCTTGAAGAGCTTGCAGACGCTCTTCAACAGTAGAAATGTGACAAGATAATATGAAAGGTTATGTAAGCCATAAGTCGACCACATATATCCCTATATATGCTATAGGTTAAGGGCATAGTAGCTCACACGACTATTTAAGGGAAGGGGATTTTACAATGACCCACAAGCTTTAACATTTAATTAGCAAATTGACTAGGTAACAAAGTATAATATAAAGTTTACTCAAGTAAGGTATGCACAACACTAAATGGCAAGATGGACTAATAAATGTCCACGCATTTGGTGGCGCACTTAATGGTTCCTTGTTTTCCCTTATATTCTCTTGGCCGGACTTGCTTCCTATACAAGGAAACCTCAATTGATATAAGGACCAAAATTGTATTTGATTGTACATTGTTGTGTGTGAAGAAGAGAGTTGGAGAATGCATGAAGAAGATTATTGTTGGAGGTTCAACATCCAAAGGATCAAAATCCACTTCAATGGCTTCCTCCTCCACTCAAATAGCTACTATTGCTAGTGAAACCACTTCAACAATAGTTAAGACTATTATTGCAATTGATGCTATAGATGGGAGTGATGGTGGTGAAGATCCTAATCAATGTAAGAAGAATGATGCTAATTTTGGTGGAGGACAACCCTCTAAACAATCAAAACATTGTTCAAAACGGAAAAGGGTCCATAAAAACCTCCCCCTTCTCCTCGTGCTGTAAACCCTCCTCCCTCCTCTACTCAGGGATTTGATGCATCTGTATTGATTGATAACACTACCCAACCGTTTTTGTCTTCTGATTATAGCCATAGTCACTTGTCAAGTACTTCTACTCCTCCTTTGTCTTTTAGTCATGCCCATCCTACTGCATTTACCATCCCTAATGTCGGCCCTTCATATTAGAATGTTCAATCTCAAACGTCCCCTCAAAATACTCAATGACCTCTTTCTCCTCCTAAGCAAGTTGATGCCTACACCGAAATAGGAGTGCAAACTAATGATGTGGTTGTTGATACTCTTGCTTGGGTTGAAGAAATGGTTAAAAAGAGAAAGGTGGTCAAAACTATTGTTTGAGTTTATGATATGGTTGCTTCATTTATTCAACAACCAACCGTGAAGAAATTGAAGACAAAATTTGTGATAGCAACCAATGATCAATGAACAAGAAATTTTCAGGTGGTGACTGCCATTGGCAATTAAAAACAAAGAATACAACCTCAAAATACTATTAAGTTAAGATGATCTCAATTAGCAAACCTTCAAGGAAAGGAGAGATATGTCAACTAAAAGATGTGATGGCTTTTGCAATTGAACGAATTTAAAAGGACAGAAAGTCAAAAGCTGAGCTCAAAGCACATGTTCATCAATTGGAACTTTATATCCATCATTTGATTAGTTTCATAGAAGCTGCATGGGCTCTTACTACCCCATCCATTCAAATTCTCGGTCTTGACAAAGATCTCTTTATAGCCAGTGAACTGGGGAATCATGGCCAAATTACCAAGATATGGATTGGATTCTTTTTGATTCAGGGACTGAAAGTAACTTATGAATCTTTGAAAATTCTTGAGAAGTTGTTTGTTGAACACAATATAGTTGAAGAGAAGAAGAAATTTGAAGAGCTCACATCTTGGGAATTATGGCCGAACCACCAAGATATGGTTTGAAATTTATTTTTGAGCCAGGGACAAAAAGTCATTTATGAATCTTTGAAAATTCTTGAGAAGTTGTTTGTTGAACACAATAGAGTTGAAGAGAAGAAGAAATTTGAAGAGCTCATATCTTGGAGGAATATAATTGCAAATTTTAATGAGATGGCTGCATCAGATGTCAATTTGCATGTTTCCGAGGGTATTTCCAAAGTTGCTGAAAAAGGTGCTTCATATGAATGGTTTGAAGTTGGAAAATGGAGAGTTGAAATGCAGCAATTTGGTTTGGAAGCGTTCAATGATATTCAAGGGAAGAATTCTGCTGCAATTCTCGCGATACAAGGATTCATTGGGAAAATTTCTTGTGAATTTCCTGATGATGTTAAATTTTAGATTAGATCTTCCATGGACATCAAGGAACAATTTTCAAAGTTGATAAACAAAGAGTTGGCCAAGTCTACTTCAATATTGCTACAATGCAAAAACTGATCAAGTTGCAGAATTTGTTTGAGGAAACCGAGAAAGCACAATTGAAGCAGGGTATGCTTCCTAACAAAAATCTTGAGATTCAATATGAATGGGACACCAAAGCCAAGGTTGACTGATGTGCCCAAAGAGACAGATGATGGAAGCTATGAACCAATACCTAGGATAAACGCTGAGGATGGATGTTCAAAGGAAAAATCTGATTGATTTGACTGATGATGATGGATCACACCCCTCCTAGGATGACTCATTAATTAAAAGTTCCATTTGGTATAAGTGGGGTGAATTTATTGACTTATTTCATTTATATTTTCTCATAATTGTAATATTTTAAAAGTGGCTTTTATAAGTTGGTTGAATGTTGTTATTCTAACTACTTTTTTGAAATTTGAAAGCTATATTTAGAGCTATCATGAATTGTGAAATGACTTTTGACATTTAATACTATTTTGGTGTGGATACCTATGCAATGGAAATTGTAGGTTGTTGAATGAAATATAAGGGGAAGAATTGAACTTTGTGTCTTTCTTTGTCATGCCCCCCTTTTGGACATAACACCATTGAAGACATTTAGCCTTGCCTAGTTTCCTAAGGGCTAAGGGAAGAAGAGAAAAAAAAGGGAAACATTTTATTTTGAAAAGAATAATTGTAAAAGTACTTTATTGTTATAATTTCACTTAAGTTGGGGCCTTTTTAAGGGTCATGAGTATTGAACCACTTAAGTAAATTATAAAAAGATATTTTTTTATAATTTGAAAAAAAGATCAATGAAGGTATATCCTCTCAAATTGGGCGCTTTACTTGGGGAGAAGTATAAAAGCAATTGAGGGGTCTTGTTGAAAGATATCTTGGATCATTATTTGAAATTCCAAGTTTTGAGCACAAAAAAGTTTGAGCTTTTGACTTGAAGACGAAAACCTTCAAGCAAAGAGATTGAGGATGGAAACCCTCATTCTTCTATGGGGCAACTTCATCTAGGAGCTGCCATTGAGCATCAAATTCATAAAGGACATTCCAAGCGTTGGTGACTTGCTTTTAGGGAAGGGCTGATTGGCTGTTGGTTATTGAAGACACCTACGTTGTAGGTCTGCGTGGGCTAGGGCTGGAATTAATTATCCCAGCTTGGGCGACTTGCCCTAGGGCAGTTTTGAGAAGGGTTTGGGGTGATTTTGTGCCGTAAATAATATTCTGATTTATTTGTGATATTTCTGCACTTGGGTGATTTATATTGGAAGGCTTCTGACATGTTTTGAGGGTTATCTTTTGCCCTAAAATATTCTGCATATTTTATATATTTTTCCAGCATGTGGCGAATTGATTTGGAGGTTGTTTGGTAGGGTTTGAAGGTCTTTTCATGCCCATACATGGTTTTGTATTTTTTCTAATATTTATGAAGACCTATGGAGAGAAACATTATAGAAATTGTCATCAAAGGGCTGCCATAAATCTTATTTATTTTCTCAACCTAGGTGCCTAGGGTTTGAAGCTTAATTTGGATTTTTGAAGGATTAATCCTTGCTGAAAGGGTTCATAATTTTCTTGAAGGGTTTAGCATATTTTTACGTTAATTTTGAAGTATATTTGCAGCTAGGGTTTGCTGTTGGAAAAATCAGAAAATTGATTTTTACTTAGGGTTTGCAATAAATTTCAGAATTCAGAAAATATCCCGAAAAGGGGACATGTCATTCTTATTCTTGTTTACATCATTGTCATCCTCGTTATTTTATAGTGAATGTCTTCATTCATAACTGTTAAAAGTGTTCTGGTTAATTGTCACAATTTTTATCTATTTTCCTTTTACACATGCACACTAAACTCTGTGTTTATTTAGTATCGCACATATTTTCCCTTTCTATATTTCATTTCATTTATATGCAAAGCCTCAAATACAATTTTGACAGCATAGCTATAAAGTGTTCATTTGTTTTCCAAATTTTTGTTATAATAAAGGGAACCTCTCCTCAAAATAGAGGAGGGATTTTGTGCCATATAATGTCGACAAACTTTACCCATTTTGTTTGACTTTGTCTTGTGTACTGTTGTCAAAATTTCCCCATATTGTCCTGTGACAAAATATTTCACCAACAGATGTCAAGTGTAGTAAATCCACTTAACCACACCATTACATTGGCTATTATAATTTCCCTTACCACAAAATTAGAGTAAAACTAGATGTCTTGGGGGAAAGCCATAACAATATGATAATGGCTATGGCAGGGGCTGAAAGCCAGGTAAAGTTTATGGGAAGGGAATATTTCTACTAGTAAAGAATAGCTGTCAAGTCTGTCTACTTTGAAAATTAAAAATATAAGTGGTACACACTAATAGTTAATACATGTAAAATTGAAAAATCTAATAACCTTATACATTAAAAAAATGTTAATTTTTTAAAAATCCTTTGCTAACTTGTGAACCTAAGTTTTGGAAATTTAATGAACAATTAATCAATTGAAAAAAAAATTAACTCAATACTTTTTCTTGTCCGTAAGGCACTAGGCCCACCAAGTGACCAACTCAGACCTAAAATACTAGCATTAGTTAGAGCATTGTCCAAAAACTAGGAGAGAGCGTCAAACATGGTTGTTGGTCAGACTATTCTTTGCAGCAGGATTCTCCATATACCCAGGCACATGCTGCAACTCCACCTCCAGATGATTGTCACATATTTGTTCTTTATAAGTATAATCAACTTTCTTCTTTGCAACCTTGAAATGCTGCCATCAATCCACCAAGATTTCTCCCCCCTACGCAGATGTTATCAACCTTTTTTGTAAGTGTTATGATCTTTAAAATTCTGGGCTTCAGTTAGTGGGGTTCATTGATCTGAATTGGATTGTGAAAAAACTAAATAATTCAGTTGATTGAGATGGTCAACTCTACTGCCTAGTTTATGAGACTAAAGAAGGGTTTAAGACATGCTTTTAATCTCAGTAAGAGAGATTTAGACAAGGCAGCTACGCAGAGACCGATTCAAAACAGGGGAAACAAGTGCATTGGAGCTCAGAGATGATTCACACATCCTGGGACAACACCATTGGAATAATTTCTCATAAGTGTTAGTTTCGACTGCAAATGAACTCATTGACAGTTCTGACTACAATTAGAACTGTCATTTTGGAACATGGACACTTGGACGAGTTCGGCTGGGGACGAAAACATTCCATATCAGACAAAACATTAGAGCCGAGTATCGAAAAGAAAATTGAATCGGTTCTTCTCATGTCTCTTTGCATTGCAGGCATTTCAAATCCTTTATACAACTTATTTTCTCTCATTTGCTCATCCTTTAGCATTAATTTGCCCTCTAGGGGTCAATAAAGTCACTCACGGAGATTCAAAGCTATTGTAGTGCATTGTGAGGGAGTTCTTGAGTTAGAAGATGACTGAACAACTGAGAATGGTTGAGGACATCAGTCAAGCATGTTGAAGAAGCAAGTAATCAACAACAAAGCAAGCATATAGAGCATTGTAGAGATGCGAGCAAAATATATGATGCATGCGAAGGCTCAAATGGAGCAATTGGCTTGTAAGAACTTGCAGGATTATAGTGGAGATGAGGAAGCATAGCATCCTTTTGCTTGTTGTAAAACCCATCAACCAATCCATAGGAATATGTCAACCATATCTAATGGTCGGAAATACATCAACCATAGACCGGGACCCATCAAGTGATCCATAGAAACACACCAACCAAACTAACAAAAGTAGTGGTAATGGCCTCACTACTACTTTGATCAAGAATCCATAATGCTGCAGCGAAAGTGATATGGACTTCTACTTTAGTTTCATCACACCATACATAGAAACAAAATATAGAAAATTTGAGGGGTCCTTATTTTCACATTTGTAGCCTTTACTCATGATCGTTGGCACCTGATTGCGAACAACATAGATGACCCTTTTGCCACTGGAAATTGTCTTCGGCATTAGTTGATTTGGCACAGTTGGTGGTGCCACTATTGCAATACACGACCCTTTCGTTAGTGGTGAACTTGAGGTCGTTGATGGCCTCCGTCCTCCAACAAAGTGTTGCTTAGTCAACAGATTGAATCGTGAAGTTCAATGGTTTCAACATTATGATGCAGAAGCATCCAAGGGTTCGTGTTATATTGCATCAATTAAAAACAGAGTGGTGTGTGTTCGTATAGTCTGGTTTATGTGTTTGTCGTTTTTGGCTTGGTGAAGATGATCCAAGGGAATAATAGTACTACACTTCAATAACATCAAACACATCAGAGAAGGATCAATCTCAGATAACTACATGATTCTAAGCAAGTTGGTGGAGTCTCTTAATCATTGGTGCAATCTGGGATGTCACTGTGTGCATTGAGGGCTAAAACAGGCAAAAAGTACATCAAGAATTTCCTAAACCTAAATTTGATTGTATATTTGGATTCCCCTTGAAAAGTTATGCAATTTTAAAAAAAACTCATCTCAATTTGAGTCCATATGCAAAAATTATAGCCTCTAGAAGTTGACAGTTTTTCATAGTGACGAAATCGTCGATTTGAGTATAACGGAGCTTACGCAAGCACTAGCGGTGGTTTTGCAACTTAGAGGCGGTTTTACAACTTAGTGGTCGTTTCGCCCTGCATACAATGACAATTTTACCATGCATAGAGTCAAACCAAAAGTAATGGCCCAAAATGAAAAAGGTTGAATCGTGAGCTTTCCTAAAGCATTAAGGAAGGTGAAGAGACATTGTAGAAGGCAGAAGAAGGGTGAGTTACATCACTTAAGAGAGCTCCAAGTTAGTAAGAAGTGAACTCCAAGAGGAGAGAAGGGAGGGTATGAGAGCAACCATTCCATGAGAGACTGTGCATGCATGTTCTTCTTCATGTTTATGTTTATGTTTATTGGCATGTGTGAGAATGTGCATTCAATTGTATTGTTTTTAAGATGAATACAATGAATACGATGTGTTGAAATGTGTCAAGTCTAAGAGTGTGCTCAAGTGTGTCCATGAGAGAGTGTGTACCCCAAGCAACACAGAGATAAAGATAGTCCTTAAGTGGACCCCCTCTCTTGTGCTTGCACTATTTGGTTTCAAAGCAAGGTCTTTCCTTTCTGGGTTGAGTTTGTAAGGCTCTTGTATGAGTCAATTGTAGGATGTGTAAGAGAAGTCTTCTTGAGTTAGCCGCAAGTTGTGAAAAAGAAGCTTGTATAGGAGAGAATATAAGTTTGTTGCAGGTGTGAGAGAAGTCTTGTAAGTGTAGAGGAAGTAAGAGAGGCTTTTGTTTGAGTCTATTGCAGGTTATGAAAGTGAAGCCTGCTTGTTGAGGAGGATATGGCACACAAAGGAAGAAAGGCATCAAAGGTGGAAAACTTAGCTGAGATGTTGAAGGGAGTCCAAGCAAGAATTGACATGATGGAAGATGCACAAAGTGAAGATGTTTCAACTGTACGTAAAGAAGAAATGTTGGAGATGTTATCCCTACAAATAAAGTTGGATATCTTGGAGAGAGGACCAACTAGAAGAAAAATAAGACCAACAAAGGTCAAGATGAAGGAAAGAGGTAAGCCCACTAGCAATATTGTTTTTGTTTTGTGGTAAAGAGAGCCCAAATGAGTTCATGAATTGGATAGTGGAGTTACAGATATTTGCAGAAGAGAATATTGAAAACCCCATGAGGGTAAAGGTTGCAAGTAGGAGACTATGTGGAGTTGCAACTGAGTATTGGAGACTTCTCCAAGAAAGGAGACAAGAAAAAGGAAAGAAGGTAAGGAGTTGGGAACATATGGTTTCCAAGTTGATGGGTCATGTTGTGCACCCAAGAATGCAAGTAGATTGGGTGAAAAAGCTTCATGTGTTGAGGCTTAATAGAGAAGAGAAGAAGAATAAAATTACCGTAAAAGGCAATCTGAGAGGGAAGTTGCTATGTGAACAACTCAAGTCTACTTTGAGAAGTAGAAAGGAGAAAGATATGAGTGAGGAGAAAGAGGTTTGCTTGAAAGACAACAAGAGAGTGAGGTTTCTATGTGAGAAGCCCAAATTTGATTTTAAGAACGAGGAAAAAGTTTATGAGCAGCCCATAGGGGATGGAGTCCTCATGAAGGAGGATGGAGATGTGATAGTTGATGAACCAGAAGGAGACCCATTTTTTGATGATGTGAAGGAGATTGTGGTATCTCATAAGCCGGAAGATGTAGAATTATTCTTGGTGAATGAAAGCAATGCATTTGTTTTTTCTCTTTTGGAGGGTAGAAGGGTTGAGGACAACAAAGGAAAGATACATGTTTCCTTGAAGGAAACAATAGAGGTGAATAAAGAAGAGAGCTACCATGACAAGTTGGATGTTTCCATGAAGGAAACAATAGATGTGGTTGAAGTGCAAGGTAATGAACACAAGGAGAGTATGGTTAAAGATCCATTTGAAGGAGAAGAAAATAAAAAGAAGAATGAGAAGAGGACAGCCATGAAGGTTGTTGATAATGGGCTTTGGGAAGTCCATCATTTGAGTGGAAGGCATGAGGAGCATGCAAGAAATGGATAATAGTTGGACAACATGTCTATAAGACACGATGAAGAGGCTGAAGAAGTGATTGTGGGAACTCTTGATTCCCTTAAATGTGTTTGTTCAATGTGTAGGTCTAGCAATGGAAAAGATGGTAAAGAAAAGGAAAAAGTGCAGTTCAGTTCAACATGCTCATTTGTATAAGAAGCAAAGTGAAGAATTGGAACAAGAGGATGATATGACAGTGGTAGTTGAAGAGTTGGCTGGTAAGAATATACTAGCAATAGAAGATTGTTTTCAAGTCATCATGGAGACAAGAGAGAGTGGGAAAGTGTGTGTACAAGAAAGTTCTCAAGAGGATATACAAGAGGAAGCTCATTTGCAGCAGCTAGAGGTGGGAGAGAAGACTCTCACAAGATCAAGTGAAAGATAATGGCAAGAAGAAGACCTTCTCAATAGGACAGCGGTTGATAGAGAAAGATATGCACCAAATCTTCATATTGAGAGATGGATAGAGAGCGGATTGGCGGATGTAGAAGTTGAGAACTTGGTGATAGAGGTTGGTCCAAAGAGCAGTTGGACAAGGAGAGATGAAGAATGTCACTCATGTGGCATACAGAGAAGCAAGGAGATTGAGATGGTGGACATGTTTCTACCAAGAGGAATGAAGGATGAAAGTGGTGTTGCATATGTGGTAGCAGCCCATATAGATATTGGAGAAGAGTTTCTTTTGAGTCAAGGTATGCATTGTTCTCATATGGACAAGGAGAGTGCAAGTCTCTTTGCACATGGCAAAGTTGTGGTGAAGGAGAATATAATCAGTTAGGACATGATGTAAAGACTTCGAGAATGGAAGAAGAGAAGAATGAGGTTGCAGCAGAGATACATTTGGGAGAATGATGTGATTGAGGAGATGTTTCTACAAGCATTAGAAACACATGGTGAAGAAGATGAAGAAGATGATGAGAAAAAATAATAGGAGGCGGTTGCATGGTAGTGGGTACACGCCCACAAGGGAAAGTGAGATGCAAGGAGAACCATCTTGGTGGTGGTGGTTGGATGAAGGTGGGTTTCATCCCACAAGTAGATGGAGAGAGAAGAAGATATGCCTTTGGCGGTTGAGGACGGATTATGGTGGGTCTAACCCCACAAAAGGAGGAGGAAGCAAAGATAAGAAGAGGAGGATAGATTTAGGCCAAGTTCAGTGCACATACTGTTCTTGGCTTAGGCCTGATTTGGAACCCATACCTTCTCAACAAAGTTCTCTTTTCTTCTATTATTGTTCATATCTATATTCGTGCAAATATAGACGTTCTGCTTCTTTACAGTTTTAGAAACATGAATATTATTTAGCTTTCTATAATTTTAGATTTCAGATCTACCTTGATGCTCTGCTGGATCAGAATATTCAATGTACCTATGCAGATGATCATTTCTTGTTTCTCTGTTTCTTTGGGATCTCCATTCACTCCCTTTTACAGTCTCTGCAAAATCCAGCTGAAATGTCCGATGTTAAAGTCACCAATTTTCCATTCATGCCATCCCTGCAAATCCCAGCCATATCACTCAAGTCAATTATCTCTATTTCTGATTGTTTTATGTTACAGTCTACAGACTTAAGAGAATATGTTTTCTTAACGGTACTTTTTTTATAGAACCACTGCATGTACATTAATGACTCAAAATCAAACCACAGACGAGGATGTGAAGTGCTCTTGCACTAGATATGTAATTTGTCGATGTAATAGTTTAAGCTGCCATTAATCCACAAGAATGTGCAGACTGAATGCATTTTTGATATTAGAAAAACTACAAAGTTGGCATCTAATCTGGAATTTGCTTCTCTAAATATTTAGGCAGGTGCCGTGCAGTTACCATAATCATTATAGTTTCTATTTAGCTCCCCTTGAGAGTATACTCGATAAATGCTTGGTTTGCCTAAACAATTTTGTGCAGCTAAACATATTTTATGTTAAGATAAATGCTTTTTAGAGGATTAGCGATAGGAAAGTAAAATATACAATTTATAGCATGAGCATAGGAAACACAGTTCATAGAAATGTGAATTTTTGGTTTTTAGTTTTCATTCATTTTGTATTTTAAACTTCTTTCTGACCTGTGAAAGATGTGCAGGTTGTAGATGCATCTTGGTATATGCCAAACGAGCAGAGAAATCCACTTCAAGAATTTCAGGTTTAAATGTTATCTTGTAAACAGTTTTTATTTTAGGTTAATACCTGATTTCCGAACATGCTAGGGATAGGGGTCAAAAGTTAGGCCAATAAATATATCCTCCTTCTATAAACCTAAATTCCTAAGAATATTATCTTTTGAGCCGTAACTTCTTTTCTAATTGAAAAAGAATAATTCTTTATAATTGCAGAAGTGCTTACAAAATCCTGGATATACCCATCGGACAAATAACCAGTTCATAAAATGGAAACAACTATCTAACAGCTGTGCTTAGAAGTAGCTATTGAGATTTTTACATGATTTGTAATTGACTTGGATGCTCCAATGTACAATTCTTAGAAACCGATTTAAGTTTGCCTATTTGCTGATCCAATGCAAATTGCTGCCAAAACCAACATACACAAGACTGAAAATTGATGTGTGTTACAGCTATGGGATGCCATCTACATCTTTTATTCAATTTTCAATGTGCACATGCTCAAACTCACACCTACAATGCCATGAATCAGATTTTATAGCCTTATACATTACTACCAATGTGTGATTCTTTCCATGCATAAAAACAATGGTGAAACAAAAGAAGTATGCTAATGCCTTAACTTGTGTGTGACTGGTTTTTACTTCTACATGATGTTGTAAGCCAAATATTATGTTTGAAATCAACTTAGCATATAAGTTTAATGTTTGCTTATTTACTGGAAACGAGAACATGAAGGGAATGACTATCTGAACATGAAAGCAACACAAAACAACATCACACAACAACAGGGACACAAGATATGCCTCGGAGAAATCCGACTTGGAGTCATGCTTCCTTATGTCAACAGAAATCAACAAGATTACAAGTCAATGCTCTTCTTTGGAGCTAAGGAGAGCACTCTGTAATGTCCCCAAATGGGATGAATTAGGAAAAAAGGGGTTTTCCCTAAATTTCTTTAAATTTAATCTGAAAATTAGCAAACCCTAGATTGAGAATTAAATTCTCAAAACCCTTATTTAATGCAAGAAACCTTAGACGCCAAAAAGTGAGGGTTTTATGGGGAATTTCTGCCAATAAAATACCTTGAAATAATTTGAAAATAAGCAGTAAATTTCTGATTTAAATCCACTTAAATAAATACCTTTTTCTCCCTTTTTTCTACCACGAAATGATGAAGGAAAAATCAGATTTAATATCTAATTTTTTGCTGCTGTTCGGAGAATAAAAGCTCTTCAAAACTCTTGCCAAAATTGCTGAGGCCTCAGAAAAATATAGGTAAAATACCAACGCCTTATTTTGGCATAAAAATCGTCAATTTGACCTTTCCAGGGTAATCGCCCCTCTTAGGGATCCGGGAAAAAAAACAGATAAATAGAGACTATTCCATCCTAACACAAACAAGAAAATATTTCGAACCCTGTTAGAAAAATTAATAATAATTCTGTAAATTATCTATTAATTTTTCGTCTTCAAAATCCTTTGCAAATCATCCAAAATTCCACAATAATAATCAAAAAAATTTAAATAATTGCAGATAATTATTTTGTGAATATTTTGACCAAATAGAGCCTTCAAACCCTAGTGCCAGCGTTCCCAAGTAGTTCGCTTCACTTGCAAAATTTATATAATAATTTAACAGGCAAAAAATGCAAGTAAAATATTACCAAACCCACAAAAGCAAGCACCAAAACTCTCCAAGGTAGTTCGCCCCACTGATAGGGCACAAAACAATCTTTCCTTTCGCAAGGCGGTGTCAATAGATACTTTTGTAAGATTGATCAATCACCAAAGTAGAGTATCTCTATTGGGCATGCATCCCAATAGTCTTCTTCACCCAAGAAGAACAAGAATATCAATTTCAACATGTCCTCCATTATAGCTTTCGTCATGTATTTATAACTTTCCAAAAGGTTTGAACCCCTTTGGGAAGATAAAACACCTTTCCTTATCTTCACTTTAGCTCCCATGCCAAAATCTCATTTTTGAATAATATATTAAATATTGGCTTTAATTAAAATTACTTAAGCACTTTAGTGGTGAAAACCACTTTTAAAATATTTTATTTATTAATTAATAATTGCCTTGTGATAAAAATCACTATTTCTACAAATAATAAATAACTAATAAAATAACATTCCCCAAAAAAGGGCTCCTTTAGTCTATATATCTGTTTATTTAAGAGGGAAAAATGGGGACATTACACACTCTAGGTTTACATCAACATCTTTGCAATGCTTTTTGCTACTTGATCTGCTGTGCAACCTACTCAACAACTTCCTACTATCCCCTACACATAGCTGGAATGCATATTATATCCCTTGATGCCAATTGATGCCACCGGAAGAACACAATGGGCATGCTGCATATATATGCACACTTCGGATTACAAACAATTGTAGATCCATTTCATCTTCTGATCTAGGTGGTTGTTCTTCACCTTTTTCATATTTGACAAATTCAATAGTGACATATTTGCATGAAATATTCGGCTGGCGCTGAATGTGTTAGTTTTTAGCTTGCTTAGAGGTAACATATTTGGCCCAAGTCAATTGTGTCACTTTTCCTATTTCTTCAGAATGGGAAGGTGTGAACGAGTCCTAAAGAGTCTAAAGTTTGAACCATCCTCAAGGCCTTTTCCTTCTTTCCCTGTCTATGTACAATATTTGTGACAATCTATAATGTCCCTTTTTCGAGATTAGAATGATATTATTATTAAAATAAAAAGTATTTTTAAATACTTAAAATAAAAATAATAATAATATCTAAGTTGTCAAAAAGTAACTTATGTCGGCGACTTTTCTAATTTTGACTTAAAAGGGGACCTTTTTGTTATAAGCAAGTTAACTCTTAAGTGAAAATTATAAGGAATTACCCATTTTAATATTTGAATTCCTTTTTCATTTGGAGCGCCGCTTGTTTTGGAATGAATTTGGAGGGAAAGTATATAAAAAAAGAGGTTGAGGTTCATTTTGGGGGGCTAGGTCATTTTTGCCAATTGAAATCTTGAGTTTGAGCACGATTTGCTTGACTTGTTTTCGTTGAAGACGAAAACCTTCATTGAAATTTTGAAATTAAGGATGGAAACCCTTAACCTTTAGTTGGGCAACTTCAGGGGTTGCAAAGGACATAATTGATCAGTTTGGTGTGTCTAGATACCATTCAGGTAGAGCATAGTAGTTGGACAGCATTTTGGAAGTGTGGCACAGCGATTTCAAGGGCGACGATTCATTGTGGAGCCCTAGCAAGGGCAACAGACCAATTTGGAGCCCTCTCCTAAGACAATGACATCCTTTGGGCGGGTATAAATTGCAGTTTGTGGGGGAAATTTACCGAGCTTTTTGGTGTTTGAACACAGTTGATATTTTTATCATAATTATTGGCCCCTTATTCAATTCAAAAATTAGATTTGAAAGTATTTTCTTGGGCTGTAATATTTTTGAATTTGTGGTGAATATTTGATAATAAAATATTGCAACTTGTGCCCTAAATTTGCATTTTTAGAATTCTAAAATTTTATGGTTAGGGTTTGGAACAGAAAAACCAGAAATTAAAATTATTGTGTTAGTGTTTGCTGTGAATTCTATATGTTTAATTCTGTCCTAAAAGGGACATTACAATGGTATTAGAGCCATTTCTTGGCCAACTGTGGGGTTTGAATGTCCACAATGGATTGACGACCTAAGTTCTTACCAAATGAAGAGAATATAAATCTTATCCAAGAGGTATGGATGCGAATACAGAAAGAGCAACAAAAAGCTAGGGATCATCTTTGAAGAAATCCATAGAAAAGCAAGACAAGGAGGATGGACACAAAGCCAAGGTATTAAGAATCAATTGAAATAGTTTTCTATTAGCTATGAAGCCCTAGATTTTTTTTAGAAGAACGCAAAAGAATGATCCTATTCGGGAGGCATGGTTGAAAGAGCAGTGTAACAAAGATGAGGCCAAACTGTTTGCCTTTGATGAATATGATAAGAAATTTGATAGATACACATTTTACAATACCTTTGAAATTTTTTTGGAGGTATACACAAAAAATAGGAATAGAAGATTAAAGGAGAAAGATGGAAAGTCAAACCCTCAAAAGAATTCCAAGGAAGGAATTAGAAAGCAAGAGAATTCGGATTTGAAAGAGGTTAGGGAACAACCCATGGAGGCACCTATCATACAAAAGGAAAGTGGGAAAAAGGTTTCAGCCCAAGAAGATAATTTTGCCCTTGTGATGAGAAAAGAGAAAGGTAAGCAATTTGATTATTTTCATGATTTTAGCAAGGAGAATGAAGGTATTGATTTTCAGAAAGACATTAGGGATGGATATGCATTTGTGGTGAACACTTAAATTAACCCTAAGTTGGGAGTTTTGAGTCACATGGGTGATAGTGTTTAGATTATTTCAACAAACTCTCTTCCGGGAAAGCTGAATGAACTCTTTGGTGACAACTGAAGGTATGCAAAGGAAAATCATACTTCAGATTTATTATTTCCCAAGGATTTATTGTATCACCATCGTACTACATCCTTACAATATTTTGATCATCATGAGAATCATTCTAACAATGAGGATAAGATGAAGGGTATCAAATGGAAATATGATCTTTTACAAGAAGCCCATATCCATCTTTCGAGCATTCCAAAGATTGCGCTATTGCCATATGAGATGGATTTTCAGGACAGCTATAGGAAGGTACTTGACAAGATTAATAGTGTGAAGGCAAATCTATCAAAGGCTCCTATTTCATCCAAAGGAGATGAGAATTCTAATTACAGCCCAAGGAATGATGGTCATGCCCCATATTCAGTGCTCTATACTAAGGCAGTTCTATATTGTTGTCAAGAAGGTTAACACCCTTATAATTTCAGTTCAAGTTATGGTGGGGACATCAAAGACCTATTTTAGCTCTGCCATTATTCAGAGAATGGTAAGGGGATGAAGATAGAACCTTGGGTTCTAAATTGTCCTAGGAAGCCACAATGAGATGTACAAAGAATCAGAACGAGGAGCAATGGAAAAATTCAAAATTCCTTTGATAAGCATGCATTTAAAGAGGTAATTCTGAATCCCAAGGTGGGATGTGTTGAAGATATCCCAACCAATCTTCATCTAGCAAAGGAAGGTGAACAAGTTGAGGACAACTAAAGGTATGAAAGAGTTGTGGATTTGTTGCTTCCTACTATGTTATTTCAGCTGTGTTGTCGTCATAGGTAGCATATTGAAAAGAATGATCATATGTCAAGTTTGATGCTTCATAGTATATCACGACAAATTTGTGGTTATCATGGACAACATGTGAAAATGGTGATAGAGTGAAGAACACTTTGAGTGGCAAAGGGCACATATATCATTTCATACAAGTTCTAAATTGCGTGTACATGAAAGTTTGGGATCTGGATGATCTTTGGAGATACAAGAAGAGTAAGGTCTTTGAGGAGTTCAATGTTACTATTGTTAACAAACTCTTTATCTCATGCATTTGGCTTGAAAAGTTCATGAGGAACCCTAGGAAGTATGTCAGGCATTATAACAAAGTGGTGAAGAATCAATACTCACGATCCATAGATCACTCCTTAGAGCCAAGTCCTACACTTGAGGACAAGGCTGTGGAGAAAGTCACCATTGTCGGAGCAATGAGATGTTTGATGTGGAAAGGGGCGGATAATGGTGTCCAACATGCCATGGTGTTGAACATTGGCTGCCATATCTCAAGGACAGATTGGAGATCAAGCTACAAGTAGATATTTGTTGAATTTTCAGTCAAAGAAGGGTTGTGTCCGGCCTCTAGATCACTCACATGGCTGAGGTTGGCGAAGAGTGTCATGTATGGCAGTTGCTGTACCAATCTTTTATATGCTGCCAACAACAGTACCAGTGTCTTTTACACTTGTATGACAACCATAAAAGTATTTTCAGGCGCATGGTGTGAAGGAGAACTCAAGGAGTATGTGTTTTTACAACAAGATTTCACTATTCTAGGTTGTAGAACTGTTGTCATCCACATTTCCAGCTAGCTCAACATTTTGTATGCAGCTGTTCAAGTAGTCCCAGTCATACACTTGAGTAATCTTCAGTTTGTTGATGTTGTGGAAGCATTTTCAGTCACTCTATGGTTGATTCCAGCCCCTATATCATTGTCATTTCTGAATTTTGTGAAGAATTTAAAGTATGACAACTGTTGTCCTATTCTTTTTGCTGCTGTTTGCAATAGAACCAGCTCCTTAACACTTTTTATGACAGTCACAAGAGTGTTTTCAGTCGCAAGGTGGAAGGATGTTCCGCCTACTGTTAATGAGGGATTGTTTGCAGTTGTTATGGAAGAGCTTCTGGCCACCACAATGCTGATTGTGAGTGAGAAAATGCAATGGTACAACTATAGCCATGCTTAGGGCAACAAGAATGGACCTTTGGAAGTCCATCACATGAATGAAAATTATGAAGAAGATGCTAGCATTGGAGGAGAGTTGAACAACAGGGCTATGAGGCATGATGAAGAGGTTAAATGAGTGGTGTGGGGAGCTCTTGATTTCATTGACATGTTTGTTCTATGTGCAGGTTTAAAAATGGGGACAACCATGCCACAAATTTTCAACTTACACATTGCTGTCATAAACATTTTCAGCCCCTATAGTACTGCTATTTCATTGAAGAACTTACTTCCAATAGCTCTTTTAGCTCCTTCATGGTTCATACCCTTGATTGGGGCAAAAGGAGATCAAATATGTTGCTATTATGACATTTTTAGAGTGTTGGAACAGTTGTTATCATTCAGGTACAGCTATAAGTTGGCACAAGTTAGGGGATCTTTTCAAAAGGAAGAAGTTGGGGAAAGGGTTCAGTTGAAGCAAAGCATTATGGCGAACACTGGCATCTTGGTAGCACCTTGCACATGTAGGAACAATGCATATTTGTGTTGATAAAGAGATTCTTATGAGTCAAAGAGTGCATAGTTTGCACATATCCAAGGAGAGTACAATGATCATGACACATGACAAGCATGAGTGGGAGCAACTGAGTTTGTTTTCATTCCAAGCAAAGGATGAAGAGTATGTTGTTGCAATAAAGGTGGAAGAGGTTGCTGGGGTTTTTCCGCACTCTTAAGAGTTCCTAAGGTTGATTTGGAATCTTGGTATTTGCAGAAGGGTACAAGGAGTGAAGAATGGAGCTTGCATTTGCTTGAGGGCAAGCAAATTTGGGAAGGGTGGACTGTAATATCCCTTTTTTCGAGATTAAAATGATATTATTATTAAAATAACAAGTATTTATAAATACTTAAAATTAAAAAAAAAAAAAAATATCTAAGTTGCCAAAAAGTAACTTATGTCGGCAACCTTTCTAGTTTTGACTTAAAAGAGGACCTTTTTGTCATGAGCAAGTTAACCCTTAAGTGAAAATTATAAGAAATTACCCTTTTTAATATTTGAATTCCTTTCTCACTTGGAGCGCCTCTTGTTTTAGAATGAATCTGGAGATGATATAAAAGAAGAGGTTGAGGTTCATTTTTGAGGCTAGGTCATTTTTATCAATTGTAATCTTGAGTTTGAGCACAATTTGCTTGATTTGTTTCCGTTGAAGACAAAAATCTTAATTGAAAATCTGAAGTTAAGGACGGAAACCCTTAATCTTCAGTTGGGCAGCTTCATTTCAGGGGTTGCAAAGGGTATAATTGATCAGTTTGGGGTGTATAGACACCATTTTAGGTATAACATACTAGTTAAACAACATTTTGGAGGTGTGGCACAACGATTTCAAGGGCAATGATTCATTGTGGAGCCCTAGCAAGGGCAACGAACCAGTTTGGAGCCCTCTCCTAGGGCATTGACCTCCTTTGAGGATATAAATTGCAGTTTGTGGGGGTAATTTATTGAGTTTTTTGTTGTTTGAACAAACTGATATTTTTATCATAATTATCAGCTCTTTATTCAATTCAAAAATTAGATTTGAAGGTATATTTGTGGGTTGTAATATTTCTGAATTTTTGGTGAATATTTGATAATAAAATATTTTAACTTGTGCCCTAAATTTATATTTCCAAAAATCTGAAATTTTATGGTTAGGGTTTGGAACAGAAAAAACAAAAATTACAATTATTGTGTGTAATGTCCCCTCTTTCCTAAGAGATATTGCAGAGTTTTAAGTTAGCCTATTCCAGCATTTCCCTAGACTAACGATGGAGTTAAGGGAATGATTTGCTAGGCAATTATGTTTTGTACCATGGAGGAGTTTTATTTTCGACAAGGTGACTTAATAATTTTTTACAAAGTTATTTTATAAAGTTACTTTATGAGCAAAATAGAAAAAATCATAAAAATGACTTTATAAAGTGAAATTATAAAAAATAAATAAAGGAAAATCATAAAGTGGGTTTACAAAGTGGAATTATAAAGTTAAGTGAGAAAATATTAAAAAGGAAATATTTTGTTATTTCCTACAAGTGGATGTGAAATAACTTTATATTATTTCCTAATGAGGTGTTGGGTTCCAAAAGTGAATGGAAAATTATAAAAGAACCCTAGTTCTTTCATTTTCTCATTATGTGATTTTGGAAAACTTGAACTTCTTCATACTTGAGCTGGTATTTTCATGCCTAGCTAATTCTAAGGACGAAAACCCTTAGAATGCAGTGGATTGGACGAAACCCCAATTCCACCATTGAGAGAGGAATCCATCCTGGGTTTCTTATTGAGCTACATTGCAGATTTGTGTTGATTGCAGCCAAGGATTTGTAGATTTCATCATTTTTTTTGGGCAGCTAGGGTTTGAAGTTTTATTTACAGATGGAGGACAAAAGAATTCAGATTTGAAGGTTATATTGTTATATTTTCGTCTACAAATGCATTGTTAGGGTTTGGGAGTAAAGTGCTTGTTTTGGAAGGAATTTTTGGTCATTGACAACATTTATTAATATGCAGATTTATGTTTCAGATTTTTACAGTTTTATATCAGATTACAGATCCAAGGGTTTAGTAGTCAAATTTGGTATTGTATTGGCATCACATCAATCTAGGGTTTCATTGCTCCAATCCTAGACCTAGGCACATTTATTTGGGGGAGTTTAGGGATTGTTTTGGCAGCCATTTATATCATTATGATCAGCAAATACATCAGACATTAATAGCAGGGTTTGAGAGCATCTACATCAGCAATGTCTTGCCATATATGTGATCATATTGAGCCTAAATGAAGTAACAAGCAAACGGGTATGTGGTGAATCCAATACTAGGGTTTGTTTGTACATTGTATACACATTTTAGAAGTATTTTCAGTCTGATATCATCTGTATCAGACCTGATAATAATTGTATTCAGATATGATATATTGTCAATAAAGTGGAAATTGCATGTGAAATTTTTGCTATTGGTTTATGCAAACATTGTCTATCATTTATATGTTTTATGTGATCATTTTGTCATTGAAATCCATCAAGAGTCAAACAAACAAAACCCCAAAACTCAGAAAAATCAGATTGCATGCCAAGTGTTTGACAAAATGTCAAACAACCAAAATTGTAAAATCAGGGCAGAACTAGACAGGGTTCTTACAGTGTGTTAGATTTTGCTATGAATTCCAATTTTGTTTAATTCTGTCCTAAAAGGGACATTACACAATCTGGTTTCATGTACTTGCAAGGCTTCATCATGTGGAGTGGTAGTACATTAAAATATGTTTGCATGTCTTTTTGGTTGTAAAAACCAGAGAACTGAATCTTAATTAAATTAAACATTTCAGCTGATCCATTTCAGAGCAGTAGATGTCCAGAAAAGCACTTGAAAGGAAGTGGCAGGGAACAACCATAGACCTCTTCCTGTTCCACTTCTTTGTCTTGTGTCGTAGAGGACTCTCTGCTTTCTAGTAGTTACCTTCTCATTTGCATGTCTTGCTCTGATAGCTCTATTCCTATCTGTTGGTGAGATAGAGCTCGACTTCCCGGCTAAGGAGTTTTTCCACTCCATATACTAATTCAATGTCTTACTTTTTTTGCTCTTCTTTTTGACCAATATTTTCACAAATTTTATTCCCCATGGGAGGACTTTCCTTTCTTATTTGTCATGGATGGATCTTTCCTTTGACCTAGGTCCTACATCATTGCAATGGTTTTTTTCTGTATCCCGTGCTGGAGGCACTTCTTTTTGGGAACCAGCAATCTGATTTCCTTCCTTAATGGTATTGTCACACATAGCTGCGTCCAGGTCTTCCGTAAATCCGATTGCCTTTTTGCCTATAATATTTATCAGTCACAGCCAGGCTCAAATTGTACCATTTACTTGCCTTCAGATTTTGATTTGGGACTGGCCCTCTCATTTCTAAGGTTGGAATTGGTTCCTTTTTTTCTTGCAGATGGGTAGGGTCTGCACAATGTTCAATGCCATGCGATGAGGATGGTTGCTTCCCCTTCAAGCAGTGAAACTGGGATCTCTTTCTCTTCAGGTTTCTATGGGTCCTCTGCTTCATTATTTTCTGACTCGCCAGCAATATCCCCTTGTTGCATTAAATCAAAATGTTTTTCCACTATCAACCAAAATCATAAATGGATTTTGCCTCGAGTTATCGTTTCTTTAGGCCTGCGATCTCTTCACTGCCTGTGAGATATATGTCTTTTTGCAGTCCTGAACCCTTTGCTCTCTTCTTCCTTATTTCCATCTTTAGATTTTCTTACTTTGGTTTCTTGTCACAATCTTTGGTGAAATGGCCATAGTCATACACAACTTAATTATAGTTGCTTATGAAAGCCTTTTATCTAGATTTGCTGTAGAAGAAAGTCTACAAACTTCCCCGTTCTTAGTACCTATCTCAATCATAATTTCTTTCTTCCAAAAATGTAAGGATTAGCTGTGGGTAGACTCTTAGAGGGTTAAAGCTACAAAATCTAGAGTTGTTTAGATAAATACCATTGGAGCCAAGGAAACAGGACCTGTTCTTAAAATCCTTTTTTTGTCTTCCAAATTGAAGAGGAAGGAAATCAAAGCCTCTTGCTGCAGGAGTAGATTCTGATAGAGCCCATTACTTTTAGTTTCCAAGTTTTTTCTAATGCAACCCTTTGAAAGTCATCCATATTCCATCAAATCTTTCAGCCGGGGTAAGATCCAATAGCCTTATAGAAGCTTCTTGAACTGGATAAGTAGGGAGAGATAGAACTGAAGACTCCTCCCACTTTCTAACCAACCAAGCTTTGGACGTTGTGGAGCTATTTTTGTTGTTATCTATTATAGCGGAGATCAGATTAAGGAATTAATCTGAGGAGGAGCTTGAGGGTCCGTCATCAGTAGATAAGGGAGCAGCCACTTCCCTCAGGCACTGGGATAGGCAGGAACCCTAAGTCCTGCCTTGCTCTCCTTTTGATCTGCAATTTCTTAGCCTGTGCACAAGTGAGGTTAATGTATATCACTCATTGCAACTGCCTTTGTTGCACTTTGTATTTGTTGCCTTATTACCGGTTATAGATAATTTTTTGCAATTATTCACTTGAATATTTCTTTTAACAAGATTCAATTTTCACACGTTATGAGTCCAGTATGATTAATATCTTTCATTATGATATGGTTGAGTGATTTTTCTGGTGACTTTACAGGATGCCCATATCCCTGGTGCAGTCTTCTTTGATGTGGACAAAATATCTGACCAGTCCTCAAATGTAAGCTGAACTATTTCTATTTGCTAATTTTTAATCCTTACTTTTTTCAGACTTCCTTTTTATCAGGTTTTTAATATCTCTATGTTCGCCTTTAATACATTTAATGATTCCTTTGAGCTATATTTTTCTTCTTGGAATATTAGCAACATACCTTAGAGCGAGGCATCATGCCTTTAGAAAGAGAAGTTGTATGAGGGATACATTGTAAAATACTATGAGTATTCTCTTGTGGTAATTATAATATCTGTTGTTCCAGATACCTTTAAGTCTTTCAGAGTGGTTGGTTTTTGTAATACTAATATTTGCTTGTTCCCATGTTTGCCTCCATTGCTATTTCTGTTATCCATATAGATTCTAGTTTTTGTAATACTAATATTTGCTTGTTCCCATGTTTGCCTCTATTGCTATTTCTGTTATCCATATAGATTCTAGCAAACTGTTAGTAAATGATACTTTCTACTCCATAATAGTATTGACGGGCAAGTGTGACGTTTCAAATAAAAAATACCTTGAATTGTTTGATGTGTCTTGAGCCTCATTTTGTTCTCTAGGGAAATTATGGCCCAAAAACGTTGATGACACGATGAAAACATACCATTGAATTTAGTGGGAATGCCTCATGAAACCCAGCGAGCTACTTGTTATAACATGAGAGAGTTTTAAGGGTCTTTGGAAATCTTAGAGAAAAGATGGGATTCATGACTAAATCATGGATGTGATTTAAACCATCATAAGCTGTCTCAAGACCTTTTTGATGATATTTGATATGGCCATATTAAGTTAAATATAATAAGACATGCTTCTTATAGCCACATTTGTTAGGATTTATGCTAAGATTGATGGATTAACATTGAAAAAGTAACAAATGATTGCATAAAATGAAGCAATATTACCTCACAAGAACCAAGCCACAAAATGTGAGAGACAAGGTTTGTTAGGTGGGGAAACTGTTAAATGGAGAAAAACCCCACATCTATTAGAAGGCTTGCAAAGTAGAAATCTTCAAGTACAATATTTAGTGTAAGACAAAAGAAGGGAAAAAAAAAATGGCTTCAAACCATAAACAATTATTTTCAAGATGAGCACAAGCGAGTAGAATAAGAGATGAGAACTCAATAAATAGAGTTAGAGGAAATAAGAGTGTGTGCCAAATGTCTCTAATCCCCATGAGGTGAGGGGGATTTGTGTGACAAGTGTGGAGGGAGTTATGCATTAATGTAACTCGAAGATTCCTTATAAGAGGACAAAAGAGATGTGACACCTTATAAATCCATAATAAAGTGTACTTTTTATAACAAGAAATGCACAACTAAAATAGATTTAAGATTAACATAAAACTAAATGATTTAGGGTTACAAAAGTGGAGAAAACCTTACAAATAAGGAAGAGAGTTGACTTTACATAATACATTTTCTTAATAGAAACTTCCTTCTAGAGGAATTACAATAAGTTGAGAAAGATAGAAGAAGAAAATAGGTGTCACCAAGAGTCAAGATGAAGGTGCGATCATTAACAATCTCCAACAATCCTCTTCAGACAAGAAGTTCGATATGCAATGGAACAAGGACCAACAAAGAGAAATGATCTATTAAGATGTGCAAAAAAGAAGCTTACACCAATTTTCATGTTAAATAAATAATCATGCCAAAAGAAATATGATCTACATACAATTAATGTAATAAAAGTAGATGTAATACAAGGCAAAATGGAGCAAAAAACTTCCATTACAAAGTGCAAAATCCTACATGAAAAAGAAGTTAGTCAAAACATAATGAGCTTTAATCAAAGCATGTTCTTTGCAACTTACAAGAAGGAAGCATAAAAATAATGAATATGTAAAGAGTTTCAAAAGTTATAAAAATGAAGACAAAGAAGATGTGTCTCTTGCAAAAGATATCCTACTTGAAGCAATTGAGGAATTATCAAAAGAACGTACATCAAAGTCTTAAGAAGATACCATAGGTTTCGGGATCCAATTTGTTTTAACCTTTGAATGATGTGTTTTAGTGGTTTTCCAACAATGTAAAATATCATGAGTGGATTTACGACAAGATGTGCATGGATGCAATTTTTAGCATTTAAAAATGTGATGTCCAATTTTACCACAATGCTCACAAATTTTATGATTTTTAACCAAATGAGCAAAATAAACTTTACAATCAAAATAAGTCGTATGATATTGGGGAGCACTAATGTGCAAAGTCCTTCGGCGAGGGGGACAATATGACTTCAAATTACCTTGAGAAACATCGGAATTGAGCCCTGCACAATTCACTTTAATTTGAAGCAAAAGAGACAACAATGTTGTTTTTGTGTTTTCCAAGGCAGCCTCCATTATAATCCATTGAGTGCATAATGTGCAAACTGGGGTTAGAAAAAGGTTGTTGCAAAGCAATATTCTCTTTAGGAGAAGAAGAAGCACATGTTAAAGCCACATTGTTAGAGGCGTGAACATGTTCAAAAGAAGCAATTTTCGCATGCAAAGTGTCAATTGAGTTTTGCAGAGTCTCCATTTTCTTATGAAAGGAATTTTGTAGTGCATTAATAGCCATATTGTGACATTTTATTTGACTTAAGAATAGAAATTTCATTATTTTGAAAAACAATTGTTTACATAGCATTTTTAAAAGCTAAAAATAATGCTAGTGTGAATGCCATCAATAGCAAAAAAAAATTAACGCTAAAGAAGCACAAATGATAAAAGTGTCTTAAATAAATGTTTGATAACACTTAAGACACTTTTAAAAGGATAATTGAAATAATTCAACTTTTGTTAAAAGCTATCAAGGAGAAGTAACCACGAACCAGGTTACCGCCAAAATAAAATCAGGACTTTGTTCCAAAGCGTAACATAAAGTATTTAGGATTAATTGGTACCAAATTAAGGTTACTTATTAAAGCATATGAATTAAGTTTTATATAGAAAACTAATGGCACGAGTGACTAAGGCAATTACACCATAAAAAAGGCCTTGTGTCTTTGTTGGATTTACTTATAAAAGAATAAGACTCAGGAAGACTTACCACTTGGCAAAAAAAGCTTGAAGTGATGAAAGAGAAATAAAATCTCAAATACTTTCTTCTTAATGCAAAGATGCCAATTATGGAAAGAAGTATTTGTTGCCAAGAAAGGATAGCTTATTTAAAAACATCATAAAAGCTTGTCCAAAAAAACATAAAAGTGTGATTAATCAAAATGCCACATGTAAGGGATGGAAAAACATAGTAAGAGTGTGCCACTTGCTAATAAAAGAAGTAATATTGGCTGCAAAAACAGAGAATATACATTATTAAAAAAAAATGGCTGAGTCATACCAGGAAAGACGCAAATAAGATTGTACTTGGAGATTTTTACTTTGCAAGCCTTCTAATAGGTGTCGGGGTTTTCTTCATTGGACAGTTTCCCCACTTGACAAATCTTGTCTCTCGCATTTTGTGGCTTGGTTCTTATGAGGTAATATTGCTTCATTTTATGCATTCATTTGTTACGTTTTCAACTTTAATTTATCAATCTTCGCTGAAATCCTAACAAAATTTTGAGTAATTTAGTTCAGTGGGATAGACATATAAGTGTATAAAAGCAGAAATCACACCCAAAACATAAAGTCAACCTACAACTAAAACAATTAGGAAAAGTTGAATGGCCAGAAAATGCCATTTACTATACAGTCAAGATTGTTGGAGGGTTAGACCTGTAGATGGCAGAAGATGAGATGGAAAATGGATCATCTTGTAGAAGAGGTACAAAAGGAAATAAGCACATCTTATAGAGATGTACACAGTTAAGGGAACTAAGGGAAACTCAAATAAGCTGATCAGCAGGTAACGTTTGTGAGGTACCGAAGACATAATGAAAGAACATGACTGTTTATATTTTTAATTACTTTTTTGGCAAAACAATCTGCACAGAATTTACATGAAAGAAAGTACAAGGCTGGAAGTTACAAATGAGAGATGCAGCCAAACTCACCAACCTACCAAACAGGATTTAATTTTTGAAATCCCTTGCACTTAAATATCCAATTAGATTTTAAGAAAAACACAAATTGGCAGAAATTCTTTGTTATATGGCAAGATGTCACTTTTTGATCTACTTTTTTTTTTTTGCTGCCTCCGTCCTTTAAAATATAAGTAGCATTTGGTACATTCCATATCAATGGGGCACCCAAAAAGTGCTAAAATAACATGTATGACTTGAATGATTCACAATTCCACCATTTGAACTTAACGAAGACTTAATATACTCGAGAGGGCTAGCTAGAGTGCCCATTGATCGCAACCAAACTAAGAGTGCTTACTCTTAATCAGCATAATGCATAAGCAAGTGCACTGTAAAACTCTTAGTCTACTCAAACAAAGGATTAAAAACTTGGAGGACTAAATAATTCACAATACACATGGGCCAGGTGCTCATTACCAATTTTCTCTTTACTTATGGAGGGCCGTTGGCCTTCGATGTTAGGAGAGCCACTTGAAGGAGCACACAACTTCATCCTAGGATTGATCAGTTGGGTCCTCTTAGCCCAAACAATTGTCCTAGCATCTCCATCAACCTTTGTATGGGCTCTTCTGTGGTGGTTGATAAGGATGATGGCCCTTCTTTGGCCCCTAAATCTGATGAAGACTAGAGCCTTATTTTCTTTGTTCCCTTCTTTTAGCTCTATTGGCAGTTCTCTTTGGTTGGGGCCTTTCTATTTGAAAGGTAGCTCTTATTATATGACTTTTGGACACACTAACCTGTATAGGAGGGTTCACACTTTTTTCTTTTCTTGGTTTTATTGCTTTGTAGCTGTAGTTTTATATATTTTATTTTTGATTGTCGGAGTTCCATTAAGCACACCTGATTAGCTATTGTAACTAACTGTACTTTTGAGCCATGTTGACCTACTTCAGTCATCCGTGGACACAAATGGAAATTTCTCTTTTTATATCAAGTTTGTAACAATTAATGACAAAAAATTTACCAAGTGAGATTTTTCAGATGGTCAAGTTTGTGAGTCTTGCGACTTTGCCTCAACTTATTCACATTCTTACTTTTTACATACAGAATCATTTTACCTAGATTGTTATTACCAGTATCGACAGCATCAATGAAGGTTTTCACCAAGAAAAAGATTATAACATCTGGATAGATTATAATGAATTGGAGCATTTTAAAGGTTTCCATGTTTTCGGGCTCTTAATAAGAATCAGAAAATGCTACATAATGGATTAGGTAACCTTCAGCTTCAAAATTATAACACAAAGGCGACGTGGAAAACTTGAAAATCTATAAGCTTGCTCAAAATCCTAAAATCCAGGGTTGAGGTTTGACGTGGATAATGTAGCCCTTGAAAGAAGCACCTTGCTAGGATGTACCACGATGATATGTAGCCTTTTCGCTTTGCATCTACATTCATTTTTTGCAGTTTGAGGTGCTCCACATACATAACTGTTGGCAATGCGTTTCCTAGATTGTGCAGGTCTAGGTGTATGTCCCTGCTAGCATTGAAGTGCTCCATGAGTGAGCAGAGGACCTTACCTAGATGTCGACCACCATTTTCGAATTTGTATATATTGTTATGATCAATAAGGGTGATTGGATGATTGAATCAGTTGGAGTTCCAACTTGTTGAATCCAAGTCCTAATCATTGACTACAGTGCACATCAATGGGTGCCTAATCGTTTTGACTACAGTGTACATCAATGGGTGCCTATCTATGATGGATTTGTTGATGCTCAAACTTCTTACCATTTCTTATGGGTTGAGTTGAAATTCCTTTTGCATAAATGTAATCCACAGCTAGTTACTAATAATACTATTGGTATCTCTTATTTCTAACAATCACTTATTTTATATTTGTATTTGTTGTCGAGGGACATATGTGACATTCATTCTATTCTGTTTAGAATTGATCATGGAGTGAACAGTGTGTATAAAACCTTAGCTGCAACTGTTTGAGTGCGATGGAGAAGAATCTAGAAAATACAAGTGATAATTCAAAGGGTGGCTCGAAAATACAAGTGATATCTTGCCCATATGCATCTTCAATACCATTAGCTGAGCTCTCCTTAGTCTGTCTTATAAACGAGAATTCAATTTCAACTATTTTTTCTTTTGATCTATTGAACTTAAACTTTTAACTGATAGATTTTGTTTCGACTCCTTGATAGTATGAGTGAACATACCTAGATGCTGATTGAAACAACCTTTGTTCCTCATAGGTTGGATTAAAATGAAAGAAATCATTAAATGATGGAAATATGCTTTAAGGTCTCACTATATTATAAGATCTGTCTCAAGCCAAACCTGTTCTACAAATGATTTTATTAAAGGAAGTGGGCATGGTTCTTTATGGTCAGAACTGCCAACTGAGATATGAAAGATATTCATAATTCATCACACATTCACATATTGGAAAAATAATCAGCGTTTAATTACAAAGGACCAAGTATTTTTTTTCTGATAATTGTCTACAGAAATGAGCCAATAATATATGGTTGTGTCAGAACACAAGCAATGGCAGACAAAACAGAACAATGATGCTCGATTAAAAGCAATCTAGGAATACAGGTAATGTAGTTTTGCAAACATGATATGACAATTTATACTTGTACAATGTGTTATCTGTTTGGGACTCACTATAAATATTGTCTTTAATCTAAAAGTTCAAAGTTTACCATGTTTATCTAGAATGTTTCATCAATTATACTTATGTAAGAAGGTGTTTTGTTTACAGTTGCCACATATGCTACCATCAGAGAAAGCATTTGGTGCTGCAGTATCTGCACTTGGAATTGAAAACAAAGATGCAGTGATTATATATGATGGCAAGGGAATTTTCAGTGCAGCTCGTGTGTGGTGGTTAGTTGCACCAATTGGTTATATCTCATGGGCAGAATTCCTACATTAGCATTGGAACTTGTATATTGTTCTTATGTGGGATTGAATGAAGCTTGTTGTCTACCTCTGCAGGATGTTCAGAGTGTTTGGTCATGATAGAGTGCGGGTTTTGGATGGAGGATTACCAAGATGGCGCGATTTGGGCTATGAAGTGGAGTCAAGTGCCTCTGGGGATGCGATTTTGAAGGTTATGAAAGCCAGTGAAGTGATTGAGAAATTTTATCAAGGGCAGATGGTAATGTAGCCTTTGTAAATAGTTACTTTAGTTTGTTTATCTTTCTGTATGTGCTTGAAACTGCCAAAGCAAGTTTTAACTATATTAGACATGCTTTTTCAGGTTCATAGTTTTGCATTGCATTTCTATTTTAAATGGATTAAGCACTATGGTATGAGGCTACCACAAGCATTTTAGAAACTTTTGGTTATGCAAGTGCATAGCAAAATGATATTACTGTATCAGGGGAATTCAATTTAATATGCCAACATGCAGCTTGCAGCAAATCAGGTCATGACAGCATAACCATTGATTTTTATGCTAACATGTAGGATACAGGCTAGTGGATTTCATCGGCAGAGGTTACGAGTTAAATATTTGAAACTCAAGTAAGTTCCTGTTGGAGGAAGAAATGTGATCATTGGAAAATATAACTGCAACTATAAAGATCTTCTATACCTACCTGGGAAATTTTCCTGTATGGAGAAATGCTTTCTCCTCTCATTCAGTAATACATTTTAAATTTTTTATAATAAGAGTTTTAAGGATATCACCCTCTATAATCAGTAGCAAAAGGCTCTTGGAAAAGACTTGTGATGAATTTTGAAATTCATCTTGATGATGGATTGCATAGTGCAATCCAAAATGTTGATGAATTTCAAAATTTATCACAGGTCTTTTCCAGAAACATTTTGCTCTTAGTATTTTTTTTTTTTTTTTCTAAGTTGCACAAAGTGTGGAAACGGGTGTGGTTTCTGAAACAGAAAAGTCATTGAAAAAATGAGCTCCCAAACCTTCCAGAACGAGGAAATGACACAACAAATAATTAGTTTAAAATAATAAAAGATATAGAATTTTGAGAAATTATCAACAAATTATCTCAAGATAAACAAAGTGAATGAGAAATTCACAAAGAGCATATTTATTTATATAAATCCCATTTAGAACTACCATGCATATTGTCCATGGTTAACTTTAATATATTAGGCTATACATGCCAAAATCAAAATGAAATGCATTGGGATACACTTAGCTCTCAATATTCAATCTTAAAAATCATTAAGATCTGCAACAAAATCTGAATTCCTAACTCCAATAGCTCCAATAGAAGGTGCATGAGGAGGGTTCTCATCATCCTTGAGATCAGGAGCAGCAACGAAATGTCCAAGTTGGGATGTTTAGGATCCACACCCCAATATTTTATTTGCCCGATTGAGTACTCTTCTTTCTTGCAAAACACAAGATGAAGATTAGAATGCACAAAGACTAGATCGACTGCCTTCTGAAACCTGTGTGCTCTGAATCTGATATGTTTCTGAAGAGCTTGTCACTTATGAAAGAACATGAATGGCATGTGGTTGCAACTCAACACCTGCTCCATGTATAGTCCAGCATTCAATTTGGTCCATCTACCTCCAATCATCCAAGGGTATAATATCTGTAGAGTCCCCTTGTGAAGAGGCAAATATTGAAAATGGACCTCACTGCAGCCTGTTTGAAAGTGATAATATTTTCAGGTTGGCTGCCTTTACTACTAATGCCATTTCCCTATCCTTTTTTGGGTTTTTCTTATTTCCATTGCTTTGTGAAGTAAGCTCTTCTTCATGAAACCTAGGATTCAAAGCATGGGCTAAATTGTGCAAGGGTCAGTTGAACTGCTTGACCTATTAACAATAATTGTCCTGACAAACTCTGAGAAACCTGGATCAACAAGGCTCAAGGTTATTATGCAATGGTACATCACCTCTGTAATGACCTTAAGAGCTCTCTCAACCATAGTGCCCAGCCATCATAAGCCTCCCCTGAAAAGAGTTTGTCAGCATCTTCTTTCGGAAGAAGATCAACAGCTGGCTGAAAGATCTTGATTCTTAAACAATCTACGAACCGTCATACCCCTCTCTGGATTTGGTTGCCTCCAAATGTCCCAAACCTTACTCACTACCATAGCCAATAATGTGGGTTTCACCTGTAATGCACCTCAACATGATGTTTGAGGCGTATGTGTATCTCAACTACCTTCAACAGCTCCAATTTGGAGAATTGTTGAAAATTACTAGAGAATACTCAGAATAGTAATGATATGTGGTGAATTTAATCATCTCTCTAGCCTCGTCTGTCACTTAATTAACCCAAAGAACTTGAACCTCAAGCTCCACCAAAACAAGGTTCAAGTTGTGGACTGTACATGGAGTCCAAAGCATGCGATTTTACCTACTTACATTATAAGTCTGCAGATTTGCAGATGCATTATCTGTAAGAATTTGTGCCACGTTGGAAGGTCCGATACTTTCAAAACTGATAAGAAGAACATTAACAATGAAGTGACTGTCTTTTGTCTCACCAGAAAAAATATTTTATCATAAAATTATCAAAAACATAAATTGAAATTATAGCTATAATGCTGATATTTCAAGAAAAAGGAAATTTCAGCAATGAAACGATTGAGCTTTATCCCAGTTAAACAATCTTTAGTCTTTAAAATGTCTGCATCATTTGGCAATGAAGCAATGAGGTTTACCAATGGCCTATGCCTTTTGTCTCTTCACCCCATTCCCTGTGCTATTCCGAGATGCTTGTGGCAAAGTCATTGATTTTTTGCATGGCGTTGCCTTGTTTACAAGAAAAGTGTTCCAATTTTTTTCATAGTTCAGGCCCTTGAAAACTTGAGGGTAAGTGTTAATCCCTGTAATGTTCCCAAATAGGACAATTTTCTGACTTCTAGATTTATTTGGAAACCCTAGCCAAAATGTAAAATCCTGATTTTTGAAACCGCAAACCCTAGCTGGAAAATGCTTCAAAAAATAGTAAAAAATTATGCTAAACCCTAAGGAAGAATTGGCTGATCCAAACAAACAATTTTATCCTTCCAAAAACATGAAATAATCCACAAACCCTAGATGCCTCCAAGCTAGAATTTAATAGCAATTTACAGTTGAATTATTCCAATGAAACCCTCATAAATTTACATAAAAATTACAGAATTATTAAACATAATTTATGATAAAAATCTGAATGTATTTGAAGCCACAAGCCCCTCAAATCAAATCGCCCAAGCTGGAAAAATAGATATAATATTTACTGAATATTTTTAGGGCAAAGTGACCCTCAAAATTTATCGAAATACCTCACAAAACAAGTCGCCACATTGCAAAGATATTTGAATAAAAGCAAAATATGTTTTGACCCGAAATAGGCCTCCAAATACTCTCAAATCCTACAAACCAGCTCTCAAGTCAATTTGCTTTAGCTGGAAATAATCATTTCTAGCACCACAATTCATGCAACCCTCCAATGGGGGGTCTTCGTCACTTTCAAATAGCTCCCAAGGTTCCAAACCCTAGTCGTCCCACTCCCAATGTGATATTTTTGAATTTTTCGAATGTTATGCGCAAGTACAACCTCAAGGTGAAGTTGCTTTAGTTGAGAAATGAGGGTTGGCATCCTCACTCCTTCCTTGAAAGTTTTCGTCTTTAAGGCAATGGCTCAAGCGTTTCATGCTTAATGACCAATATTTGAATATTAATAATAACATACCTTAAATTGAAATCCTCCTTTCCTTTTTATACCACTCCAAGGGGCACGCCCCATTTGGGAGGGAAATACAAATTCAAATCATAAAGAAGATTACCTTTTTCAAATGCTCATGACTCTTAAAGGGTCCCAACTTAAGTGATTCTTAAAACATAAAGTAACTTTCAAAAAGTACCTTTTACATATATTCATATAAAATCACTTAATTCTCTTTCCCTTCTTACTTGTCCCTTAGCCCCCGGGAATTAGTTAAGGCTAAGGGTCCAATGATATCTTTATCAAAAGAGGGACATGACAATCCTTCCTGCCCAAAATTGCTTGTCCTCAAGCAATTGAAGCACCCCTAGGGCTGTCCCCACCATAGATTTTGTGCACAATTCAAACCTTGGTCCATTCCATGGGAAAGAACTCTCTTGGAGAAGTCTTCTTCTGCTGTTTATGAGGATAATTTGTTGTTTATGCAAATTGAATTTGCATAAACAGCAGTACCATATCCTTTTCTCTCTTGCCAGCATAAAATTGAATTTGCATAAACAACAATACCATATCCTTTTCCCTCTTGCCATAGAGCCCATATGCCTCAAAACTGCCCATAAAATGATGAAAGCAATGAAAATTTCAGAATAGGCATTACTAAAGTGGCTGGAAAAATGTTTTGCAGCCATGTGATCTTCAATTATTTGGGCATTGCTTGCCCTTATGCCATCACCTACACAAGAAGCAAACACAATAGTCAAAAAGAAAGCTCTGCATGGTGTTTCGTGGTGTCTTCTATGGGTTGGAAATCCTTCCCACAATATGATTCTCCACTCGTTCCTCATGCCCCTAGATCCTCCGATTTTGGAATGGGGTGCTTTGCAAGGGAATCTATGTATGATGATTAGAGGGCTGCAATTGTAACTTCTAGCCTTGTAATTGTTCTTGGAAATTCCCTTCTTCACTTTCCTTTTGCCCCTTGGTGTGCCAAACATGTATGCAATTCTAAGGGAAACAATATTGTAAATATTGGAATCATGTCTTACCATAGATGAGCTGAATTTGTTATAGTAAATATGACAAGAAGAGATGTTACAGCGGCCTTTCCTCATTGTTTTCTCATGCCATAGCATACAATCTTCATGACCATGCCCCCAACTCTCCCAAACATGCTTCAAGCTTCCCCAAACATGTCCCCGAAGGGCTGGAAGCTCCCAAATTGTCACCAAAGTCCAAAATCCTTTCATCAAGGAGATTGCCTCTTGTAGTCCAAATTGGACTCATTGTTATCCATGAACTTGGAGGATGTCCTTAAAAACACAAACTTCATATAAAAGGAACTAGATTTGCCAAAATAAAAACATTTAGAAAATGATACCTTGTTCCCTGACATGGAAACGTCCCTTTGTCCTTCATTCTTGGTGTGCAAATCCTTTCAACAAACCCTTGATCACTCTTACATGCCAATGTAGGTTTCTCCTTGTTAGGGCCCGTAATTTACCCCACTTTTCAATCTTTTTACCTTCCATAGGTGGCTGAACTGTCTTAATCAACTCAGAAATTTCTGAGTAATAAAATTCAGACCTTGAGTATGACTTTTCAGAACTCAACATGGGCTGTAGCATGCTCAAAAAATCAACATTTTCATCCTCATAAAGTGGCTGGACCTGTCCTAACCACTCATAATTTTTGAAGTACCAAAATTCAGACCTTGAATTGACATTTTCAGAATGGGTTAGGGTTTCTAAGGTGCTTCAAAAAGATAAAATTTTGAACTTAATAGTTGATTTGTCCCTCTAAACTCGCCATCCTTATAACCCAAAAGACTCTGAAATCTTGCAGCCAAATCTGATTTTTGTTTTTTATCCCTTAAAGTGGTCTTTTATGCAAATTTCGGATCTGCCTTAATGCCTTAGAAACCAGCTCATACAAAAATAAATTTGATAGTTTTTTACATACCTTAAAGGCTGCCCTATGAATTATTTATTGATTTCTTTGTGAGGGTAACTCTCTTCCATCTTTGCTCTACTCAACAAGCCATGTATGTGACCAATTTTATCCACGAGAACTGGCTGTTCCAACTTAGAAAGGACACTATTTTTTGCTGCCTTCATCACATTCTTTTTGGGAAAGACTCTTTCCATGGCCTTTGATGTCACCTCTAATGGCATCTTATCATTTTCTGAATTGACCAACTCCTTCAAACATGGAATGTGATGAATTTTAGGACACCATAGTGGCTGCCCCCATTCAAGACTTGTGGCACCTTGTGCACTCCTTGTTGCCATTGCAACTAGTTTCCTTATTGATCCTACACATGGAGCAAACATATTGGTCAATACAATAGTGTTTAGCAACACTTTTCCAATTATTCCATCATGCCTTATGATAATGAACATGATATGGCATTTCTTTTTGTGTCTTAGCTTTCTCTTATCATGGCTGTAGCATGCTTTTTCCCTCTTCAATATTCTCTTTATAGTGGCTAGAATTCCTCTTATACATGCTTGAACTACTCCCATGGTGTTGGGATGTGAGGGGCACACCTTCCTAGGGCCAATACTTACCATGGCAACAAAATCTTTTTAGGGAAAGCAAACTTAGAATGTAGAAAACAACAGTGAATGTGTTACAGCGCTTCCTTTGATCTTTGGATCATAGTACTTCTTGCTTATGCCCCTTTCCATGAGGGTCCAAGCTTTGTTCTTTGTTTCACAACATAACATAATAACAAAATCATGCTTGTAGGGCTCACTTGGATCCCACAACTATGTTAGAAATTCATCATTCCCAATCCTTGAATTTACATTGGAGAATTCCTTTCTCCAATTAGAGCTCTTTATCTCTTTCTCATTGTTGGCAATATCAATATCAACATTTACTACTTCTGATTTTGTTGCTTCCATTGCATACTTGATTGTAGGCAAATTGACCTTAACAACCATTGCCTTCAAGTGTTCCCCTTTTTTATTTGGCATCCCCCTTTGAAGGGATCCTTTTGCCTTGTCCAACCTTGTAAGGACTTGGGCCTCTTTTTCAAGAGTTAACAACAATTGTTTCTTCCAAGCTTTCTCATGAAATTCGAAATTAGGCAAAGAAAATGATCTATGATGAGAAATAATGTAACATTTTTCTTTCATGACATACCTTTCCATTATGGCTTCCTTATCCATATCCAAACTCTCTTTTGGTTGCTCATGAAGTTGTTGGACAACTTCTCATTGCTCTACCCTTGAAAGTTCTGGATTTTCTGTTACTTTCACCTTAGTGTCTATCATTAGCAACCCCATTGGTTACCCCATAGCTTGTTGGAAACCCTTACTAGGCTGCGCTTGAATTTCTGTTTCTTGTGGCTTAGAAAATTCCATCATTGGCTGTCCTTTACTTAGTTGAAACAACTCTTTATGCTGCTCCAAAATCTTTGTATTTTGAAACTCAGAGTTTTCACTACTTGGCTGCCTGCCCCAATTTTTTTGATTTTTGAAGCTCATCATTCACATTGCTACGCCGCCCTTTGTGTAGTTGGAGGTTATTTTTTAGCTGCTCTACAATTTAAGACTTTTGAAGCTCTATATTCACCTATAGTTCAATCTTCTCTTCTTCTAAAAGAGACTTTTGAGGTCTAGGGCTTAACCCATAGACTTTTCCACAACCTTGGGACTTATTGCCTTTAGTTCTTATTTTCAATCAGAGTCGCACCCTTGTGAAGGTAGTATCAAGCCTTCACAACCTGCTGAAATATGGAAACAATCGTAGGCTGTGGGTAACTTAATCAACGGATTGAATCTCTAGATTGTAAGGGCTAGCTCCCTTTGGTGTATCGATTAGGATCCCTACTCTACGCCATAAACTGCCAGGGGAAAGGGAAGAAAGAAACTTGAAGGGAAATCCACCTAATGATGGTGATACACTTGAATTTTGGTTGATCCCCACAATTTGAGCTTTTAAAAACATTGATCAAACAAGAAACAAATTGAATTTTTAACCCTAGTTGACCCCTACGGATCAGTATTTCATGAAAAAGTTCTATCTTGTGATCAAAGTTTGAGGGAAATGATGGATTAGGCTTGATTCAAGGCACTAACCAGCCACTTATATCCATTGTAATTTCAACCAAAATATATTAAACACAACATAACTTGCGTAATCTGATTAGCTAGTAGCTAGGTAAGATTCATGACTTGATAAGGAAGAAAATTCTATCACATATGCAAATCACTGACATAAATACACTATACCAGCACCTTGGAGTCTGAAAACTGTCCTATTAATCTGAAAAGGTTACATAGCACAAATTTTTGGCAGAGTATGGTCTTGCCAAAAAGAGGATACAATTCAAAGCTGAAAAACCAACTTATATAGAAAACATACAACAGCCAAGAGGTTGGCACTGAAAATAGAAGAAAAAATTAACTTCCACTTCAACCCAAGTCCAATTTCAGTTATACCAAGAGACCAAAACCTTCTAAAAATATTTTCTTGTCTTTTGTTTTGCATGAAAAGCTCTTTGACGTTGAAAATAGACGGTGGGCCTATCTTGGGCTGTTCTTTTTCATCCATGAAATCTACGCCAACTTTGGATGTCTTGACTCAAGTCTGAACCGATTTGAAGCTGAGTTGGAACGTGAGAATGTCCATCTATTGCGTGGAAAGCATGAGTGGATGTAGCACTTGATAACAGTCAACTAGAACTCAAGACTAGTCAACCTCCAATGATCTCCACCTACATGAAAAGCTATGCCACATCTGAATTTAGAACTTTGTTTGAACTACTGGAACTGTTTGAAAGGCTCGGATTAATAAGACAAACAAGAGTGCATGCACAAAATTTTGTGTTAAGCTCTCCAATGTTAAACTCCTTGAGTCTATACATTGAGTCTCCATTTTTAGAATTGAAAGCGTCGAGTTTGAAATGGTTACACATCTTGGATGTGTTTAATCCTGCTTTGGGCCACTTTGCATGTTGTAGAACGTGTTACCCTGTTTATATTGGCTATTGAAATCTCTTGCATTTTCTTTGTTCTCATTTTTGTGCATGTATTTCTTCATCATTTATTTATTTTGTCCTTTTGTAATTGTCTCAGGTTTATTCCTTCCTACTCATTTCTTTTAGACTTATTTCTTGTGGCTTATTTCTTTCCTTTGGTTTGGACAACTCCTTCGGACAAAAAGTCCGAAGGAGTCATATCTTTGGGATTTTGTCTATTTTAATTCCTTCGGACAAAATGTCCGAAGGATTTGAACCTTTTTGGCTTTTCTCTTTTTCGGGGTTTGGCTTAGGGCACTTTGCCACGGAATTGACCCTTTGGCTTTTGCAAAGTGACCCTTCGGCTTTTCGAAACTGCCCTTCGGCTTCTGACAAGCCCTTCTTATTTCTTGCAATGGTCCTCCTTTTCAAAAATGCCCTTCGCCAACTTGAAAATGCCCTTTTTCAAAGGGCACATACCCTCCGACATTTTTTGTTTTGAACTTTTTCGAAGGACATATACCCTTCGAGATTTTGGTAATTGATCCTTTTTCGAAGGGATTCTACCATTTGAAAATTTTCAAATGGTCTCTTCCAAAGGTAAAGCAATCTTTCGGACATATTGTAAGCGTCCCGTTCTCGCGGGCAAGTTTTTCGAAGGAATTATTTGGGACATTTTGTTTCCTTTGGACTTTTTGAAAAGTCCTTTCATTTGTTTCTTTTTTCATTCCCTTCAGACAAAAAGTCCGAAGGAATTCATCTCTTCAGGACTTTTTGTCTGGACCTTCGAAAATTGATGAAATGTCCCTGTCGATTTTGACAATGGACTTTCCTGAAGGGAAAGTGCCCTTCGGGTTTTCTGTAACGGACCTCGCGGCCTTTTTGAATTGCCTTTCGACAAAAATGCATCCGTCCACCTACCCTTCGGACTTTTTGAAACGGTCCACTTTTCCATGGAATTGACGCTTCAGATTTTTGCGAATGGTCCTTCGGCCTTTTGGGAGTTACTTTCCTGAAGGGCACATACCTTTCGAAATTCCTTGAAACGAACCTTCCCGAAGGGACTCTACCCTTTGGGATTCCTGAAAATAAACTTTTTCGAAGGGCACATACCCTTCGGGATTCTTGTAATGTTCCTTTCGCATTTTACAAGTGACTTTCGGGTTTTTGTAAAAGAACTTTCTCGAAGGGATTCTACCCTTCGGGTGTTTGTCAATGTCCATTTCTTTCGGACAAAAAGTCCGAAGGAATTAAATCTTCGATCTTTTTGTCTTTATCTCTTTTCTTCGGATTTTCTTTTGAGTCCTTTATCTTCCCGAAAGAAATCCTTCGGAACTCTGTTAAGTGCCTTTGCCCCTTGAAATGCCTCCTCCCAAAAGGAAAAGACCCTTCGGACTTTTGCAAATGCCCTCCAGAAGAATGAAATAGACCCTTCAGCCTCTTTGAAAGAAATGACCTTGCTTTTGAGGATGCCCTTCGGGATTTCTGTTTGGACAATTCTCCCAAAAGAAAGAGACCATGTAGACTTGAACAATTCCTTTGAACTATTCAGGACCCAAAACTGATTCACAAGACGAACTGCAAAGTTTCGAATGGTAGAGGTTGCAATTTTGACCTGTAGGGTCAAAAGTGTCAACAGTTCCCTCTAATAATTCTCCATGGTTTGCAACAAATCATCCATGGCTTCATCCATTGCCCTCTTCTTCATCCCTACCTTTTGAAAGGGATCTTTATATTCTTCCTCTGGCAAAAACCTAGGTTGCCAATCCATTGAAGTCACTCACACCTCACAATTGGCCAAGAAGGTTGCTCTGATACCATTGTAATGTCCCCAAATAGGACAATTATTTGAATTTTGAATTTATTTGGAAACCCTAGCCAAAAATGTAAAATTTTGATTTTTGTAACAGCAAACCCTAGCTAGAAAATACTTCCAAAAATAGTACAAAATTTTGCTAAACCCTAAGTAATAACTGGCTGATCCAAACAAGCAATTTTATCTTTCCAAAAGCATGAAATAATCCACAAACCCTAGACGCCTTCAAGCTGGAATTTAATGGCAATTTGCCGTTGAATTATTCCAATGAAATCCTCATAAATTTGCATAAAAATTATAGAATTAATAAATATAATTTATGATGAAAATCTGAACGTATTTGAAGCCACAAGCCCCTCAAATCAAATTGCCTAAGCTGAAAAAATAGATATAATATTTACTGAATATTTTAAGGGCAAAATGACGCTCAAAATATATCGAAATACCTCACAAAACAAGTCACTAACTGCAAAAATATTGGAATAAAATCAAATTATGTTTTGACCCAAAATAGGCCTCAAAACCCTCTCGAATCCTACAAACCAGCTCTAAAGTCAATTCACCTTAGCTGGAAATAATCAATTCGAGCACCACAATTCATGCAACCCTCCAATGAGGAGTCTTCGTCCTTTTCAAACAGCTCCCAAGGCTCCAACTGAATTTTCTGATTATTAGGCACAAGTACAACCTCAAGGTGAAGTTGCCCTAGTTGAGAAATGAGGGTTGGCGTCCCCACTCCTTCCTTGCTTGAAGGTTTTCGTCTTAAAGGCAATAGCTCAAGCGTTTTATGCTTAATGACCAATATTTGAATATCAATAATAACATACCTTCAATTGAAATCCTCATTTCCTTTTTATACCACTTTTTTCAAGGGGCACGCCCCATTTGGGAGGGAAATACAAATTCAAATCATAAGGAAGATTACTTTTTTCAAATGCTCATGACCCTTAAAGGGTCCCAACTTAAGTGATTCTTAAAACATAAAGTAACTTTCAAAAAGTACTTTTTACATATATTCAGACAAAATCACTTAATTCTCTTTCCCTTCTTACTTGTCGCTTAGCCCCCCAGGAATTAGTTAAGGCTAAGGGTCTTCAATGATGTCCCTATCAAAAGAGGGACATGACAAACCTGTTCACTTTGTCTTTCCAGTAGGGAGACTAAACAACATTTTATTGGATGGCACTTTTGCATGAATGGTTGTTGCCACTTGACTCTCTATATCTTCCCTACCTTTGGCATTAAAAGTTGTCCCAATTGGCTATTTTGAGGTTGGATTTGTTCTTTTATCCTCCTCGAAGCTTTTTGAAAAATCCTCAACTTCATATTGGTCCTGGTGGGATTGTTTGCATGTTGTCCTCTTCTTGCTTTGAGCTTATCAACTTTCTATTGTTCCTTTTCATATGGAGCCCTTGCGGTTGATGGTAGTATTTTTGCACAGCCTTTAATTCCATCACCACCTTCATCTAGATATGGGCCCACACTTATAAAATAATCTTGCAAAGTCAAGTGTCAAAGGAGGTGCTCCCAAGCCACATCCTTGAATGTTCCTCTTTATCTGCATATTTCAAGAGGGATTGCATTCATTTTGCCAGGATATGGATCTTGTCATAGCTGAAGCTACACCAACTTGTGAAGTAGAACTTGAAGCCATGGATGATGAAAAGTCAGAAGGAGAATTGCCTCAAAAGAAGAATTTTTGCTACCTATTTCCTGCCTGTGCTTCTAAAATCATTTTCAATGCCTCTATGTAGTAGTTAATTTGTAATCAGATGTTATGTGTTATTCAAATATACTTGAACATGGTTTTTCATATTACATGTGTTGGCACTTGCAGTACACTTAATTATTTTTTTGGTTAGTACGGACGACACATTGATGGTTGTTAGTTTAACCAACACATCCTTGGTCGACCAATCTATATGTAGAATGTTGAAGGTAAAGGAAGGGAACTCTTATGCTATTAGATTCTCCTAGTACCATAGCTAGTTGATGTACACTACTTTATATCAATAAAGCTGCAATTATCTCAGTTGTGTGTGTATGATCTTAGTATGTTCTTTATTCTGTAATTATTGCTGTGTTCTTTTTTGGTATAACTTTTCGTGCACTGTTTCTTATACAAGATTGTGTTGGGTAAAATGTATGGTTGACAACAAGCATTGATAATGATGAGCTAAGATGGAGGATAAGTTGAGAGTTCATGGCTTAACTAGTTGAAGAAGCAAAAGAAACTAATTGAGAAAGAAGAAGAGAAACTAACCTAGGACAACAAGCCCTATTGTCTATAGACGCGGTCTGGGACAACTTGGCCTACAATAAACACATTGACTGATTGGTGTGCAATCTTCAAGCCCTATTGTCTATAGATGTGGTTTGGGACAGCTTGGCTTACAATAAACACATTGACTGATTGGTGTGCAATCTTCAAGCCCTGTTGTCTATAGACGTGGTCTGGGACAGCTTGGCCTACAATAAACACATTGACCGATCAGTGTGCAATCTACCCAGACTTTTGGCAAGGCTTTATATTATTCTTCAAGACATCTGTGCTGAGATTGATCAAGGAGTTGAATGACAATTATTTTTTTGAAGGTACAAGGAGAGATTGTTGGCCATTTTTTGGCCTACATACCAAAATTTTGCCTAAGTGTGAGAGGGTGGGCATTCAAGCACAACTTCGGGTTTTACATAGCAAAAGACTTTGGATTTTTGGAAGGAGAAGTCTTCGGGTTTTACAAGAGACGGAACTTATGTCACTTTATGAGTAATCAACAGTTGAAACCCCTCAACAGATGTAATTTAGGTTGGAAAACCTGAATTACTCTTGATAGTGCAAATTGGGTTTTGAGAAGTGCTTTGCTTATGAAAGTTTTATCAACAGAATACTCCGGGTTGGAAAACCCGAAAAACTCTTGACAGTGCAAATCGGGTTTTGAGAAGTGCTTTGCTTATGAAAGTTTTATCAGTAGAAGTAATTTAGGTTTAGAAACCCGAATTACTCAGGATAGTGCACTTCGGGTTTCTGAGGGTGAATGACTTCTCTTTTTATAAGTAACAAGCAATGAAGAATCTAAAGTAGGTACCAGCGAAGAGTCTGAAGTTGCAGACATTGAAGAACAAGCAAATAGACTCGGACAAAAAACCTGAAGGAATTTTTTCGGACAATTCAAAAATTGTTGTCAACCTAGAGTTGCACCTTGATCGAAGACGTGCTGAAATGGCTAATTCTCGTTCCAGTTGAAACAATGAGATCTTCTCACGAGGGTGGGTGCCTCAATGATGAGAAGAACCTTTAGAGAAGACTGGTTCTTATAAGATGTATCTATGAGGATCTCAGCTTCTACGCTACAAACTACCTGGGGAAAAGGAGAAGAACTTGAAAGGCAATCTTAGCTATAAAATGGTGATAAACTTAATTTGTTTGATCCATTCAAATCGAGCTTCTAAGAACACTGATTCAGACAAAGAAAGAGGCAGAACTTCAACTCCAATTGATCAATACACATAAGTATTTCATGAAAAGGTTCTGTCTAATGATCGAAGCTTGAGGAAAACGTAGAACTAGCCCTGATGAAAGGCACTAAACAACCATTAATATCCACTGTAAACTCAATAAAAGACATTCAAACACAGAATGTGACCTGCAGAAATGACCAGCTAATAACTAGGTATGAATCCAGATTTGACAAGAAAGAAAGAAAATCTATCATTTAGACAAATCTATAACAGAAGTACACTATACTAGCGGTTGAAAATTGAAAAAACAGTCTTTTTATTGATTTTGAAAAAGATTGCAGCACGATCTTTGGTAGAAGATTTCTTGCCAAAAGAGGGATCCTTTTTTTACAAGGTTGAAAAGCCAACTTATAGAAAAATACAATAGCCAAGAGATGGCGTTAAAAATAAGAGAGGAAGTTAACTCTTCATTAGCCCAAGTCCAAATTGTGTTGCACGAGTATTCCAAATTTGTCTTTTGTCGTGCATGAAGGAGATTTGGCGTTGAAGTGGACAGTGGCTAATTTTGGGCTATCAAACTCTTATCATGCAAAAATGCTATGCCCACTTCCAAATTTGGCATTCTTCATGAGCTGCTGGAACGTTTAAAGCGCTGAGATAAACAAGAACATACATGAAATCCACGTCATGCTAAAATTAGAACTTCAATTGAAACGTTGGAAGCTGAGTTGGAACGTTTGAAAGCCCGAGTTTGACTCGGGACTCGGAGGTAACTTGACTTTAACAACCAGTCAACTGAAGCCTTGACCAGTCAATCGTAATTAGCCCTTGCTTGCATGGAATTCCACGTTGACTCTGTCTCTTGCATGTATTTCTTTGGGTCTTTTTGGCTGTATTCGCTTAGTTTGTCTTTTTTATGGACCTTCCCTTTGCATCATTTGTCTTTTGCTCGGACTTATGTTCCTTCTCTTCGGGACCTTTTTATCTCAGACTTCTCCCTTTCGTTTTATTTCTAAGGCCTCTGGTTTGTTCTCACGGCTCATGTATTTGTCTCAGGCTTTGGTCTACATATTTGTTCTTTAGTTTTTTCACAGTCGACTTCTCGTGGACAAAAAGTCCACGGGAATTGTCTTTAGACTTTTGTTTCTGTCCTATTTGCCTCGGGTTTTATCTGCCTTCGGACTTTGCTATTCGAACAAAATGTTCGAGATTTTATCCTTCTTGGGCCTTTCTTTTCTTTCGGCTTTATGTTATCTCCCTTAGTCTATCTCCTTCGGATTTTTTGTTTTTTAAATTCCCGCGGACAAAAAGTCCGCTGATTTTGTCTCCTTGCTTTCCAAAGACAGCCCTTCGGGCTTCCTGTCTTAGTCCTTTTTTGAAGGGTAGGTGCCCTTCGGGCTTTTTGTAAAAGCCTTTAAACTTGTCAAATGGACCTTCCCGAAGGGCAGGTGCCCTTCAGGTTTTTTGCAAACGTCCTTGCTGATCCCGAAATGAGCCTTCCCGAAGGGTACCTATCCTTCGGGTTTTTTGTCAATGACCCTTCCAAAGGGTACTTGCCCTTTGGGTTTTTAAACAACCCCTTGGACTCTTCAAACAATGCCTTCTTGTCGAATAACCTTTAAGAAAAAGGCACCCGGGTTTTTTGAAGGGCACCCAGGTTTTTTGGAAACGTCCCTTCCGAAGGGTACATTGCCCTTAGGGTTTTTTGGAAGTGTCCGAATATTTTGACTTGTCTTTTGAACTTTTTCGAAGGAATTCTTTCGGGCTTTTTGTCTGAGTCTATTTGCTTGTTCTTCAATGTCTGCAACTTCGGACTCTTCACTAGGACCTACTTTGGATTCTTCATTGCTTGTTAATTATAAAAATAGATAAGTCATTCACCCTGAGAAACCCAAAATGCACTTTCCCGAGTAAGTCGGGTTTCTAAACCCGAATTACTTCTACTGATAAAACTTTCATAAGCAAAGCACTTCTCAAAACCCGATTTGCATTGTCAAGATTAATTTGGGTTTTTCAACTTGGATTACTTCTGTTGATAAAACTTTAATAAGCAAAGCACTTCTCAAACCCTGATTTGCACTGTCAAGAGTAATTCGGGTTTTCCAACCCAGATTACTTCTGCTGAGGAGTTTCAATTGCTGATTACTCTTAAAGTGAAATAAATTCTCTTGTAAAACTCGAAGACTTATCCTTCCAAAAACCCGAAGTCTTTTGCTGTGTAAAACCCGAAGTCTTGCTTGAATGCCCACCGTCTCACACTTAGGCAAAGTTTTGGTATGTAGGCCAAAAAATGGCCAACATTTCTGGTGACTTTCAGGGAACCATGGCTGCTATGCTTGAGAACTCAGACCATATAGATGCTATTTGAACTCCCAAAACAATGATAAACCTGATTTCTGACTGAAAATCTCCTCTGATCATGGTTGAAGTAACCTTTCTCCCTCAAAATTAGAAGGGAAACACACGAAAGCAGAAAAACTAAGAAACAAATGTGAAAACAAGCACTTATTGGAACAAAACTGAAAGAAACTATTGTGCTTGAACAACACTTGGAGGAAAGCAAACAAATAAGGAACCTAGCTAACCATGACAAAGCATGATCTGCCTGGATCAAATGGGAAATTCCTGAACTCACTCCTTTCAAGAGATGGTACAAGTTGCAAAGTAGGATGTTTATTAATCATAATCTTTGATGAGGGATTTTCTTTGTCCACCAACTGTATTAGATCTTCTCAAATGAGTCATCAACAACAAACCAATTACCAACAAAGACAAACTCATCAAGTACCTCCTGATCTTTTTCACATTGCTTGTCATCTACCACCTTGTCAATTGATATCTCATTTATGCACTATTCTTGAGTGACCTCATCCTTCTTATCGACTGCTGCAAGTTCATCCAATTCTTCAAGGAGCTTCGAATAGGCAAACCAATTTGTATTATGATCTTGGATAGTTGATTCTTGGTCGGATTTTTTGTAAACATGCCCTTCAATAGACAACATATCCATACAAAGTTCTTCAATCTCTTGAAGAGATTCAAGGTACAACTGCCAATCATCTTTTTGTTCCTCTTTTTGATCTATAGAATCAGCTTGAAAGCTATGTAGATCCTTCTCAATAGGAGATACTATTGGAATATTGTCATTGATGTCAAATGGAACTATTGCCGGAAGTGAACGGAATTGATTGTCAGAAGTGAATGGAAATGTCGACGGAAGTGAACGGAATTGTTGCCGAAAATGAACGGAATTGTTGACGGAAGTAAACGGAAATGTTGACGAAAGTGAACGGAATTGTTGCCGGAAGTGAACGGAAATGTCGACGGAAGTGAACAAAATTGTCGATGGAAGTGAACAGAATTGTCGACGGAATTGTCAACCTTGGCCGATCTATTGGGAGGAGTTGTGACCGTTCGAAAGGACCTTTTCACTTGAAGAGTCATGACTTTAATTTGTGGCTTTCCGTGGGTTATAAATAAGTGCATAACGAATGACAAAAGTGTAGATTCGAAAGTGGAAGATATATAAAAGAAGAGCAGAATTTTTGAAGGCAAATTTTTGTGAGAATATTAAAAAAAAAAATCAGCAAGTATAAGGAAGAGTATAGCAGCGAAAACACTCAAGTGTAGATCGAATCTAAAGGAGATAAAACAAGTGTTCTATCATCCGTTTTTTTGACAACAAATTTGAGATAGAAGAGTGATTTTTTCTGAGAAGGTTGGTGCCTTCATTTTGAAGAGATTGGTGTCTCTTGCTGAGTTGGTACTCGGTGAAAGGGGTTGGTGCTCCTGTAGGTTGGTGCCTACAAAATTGTTTTTGGAGTTGGTGCTCCAGTAGGTTGGTGCCTACGAATATTTATATTAAGAGAATTTCTCCGTGGTTTTCTCTCGAAAGGGTTTCCACGCAAATCTGTGTCTATTTGCATTGTATTTTTTGATTTCTTTGAATATATTAATTGTGGAGTAATTTGAGGTATTGGATTTAAGATTAATAGTCGAAAGCGAAAAAATATCTTATACTGATTCACCCCCCCTCTCAGTATAAGCGTGTGTTTAACAGATCCCTGTAACTCATTTATGACTTCAATTTGTACCAGCTCCTCTTGAAGTTCCTCTACATCAAGATTAGTCTTCTTACTCTCAACTATAATTGGATGCTCAACTACAACCTCAGGTGAAGTATCAATAGGAAATTCTTTCTTAAACACATCTGAAGCATCCTCTACACACTCTGCAAGAACTTGACCTGTTGCTGCAACCTCTTTCTCAATCCTCCGAAGAACAGGTTCCCCCTGAAGAAGGGAGATGGTGGGAGGGTGATGAAATTTATTTGTTTGAGAGGGAAAATGAGGCATGGGAGGTTGATCATGATCAGGTTTTGGAATTTTGAGGACAATGGAATTATATAGGGAGTTTTGGAGAGGAGGAAAAAAGAAACTCTTAAAGATCTCTACATTTTGTTCCTTCCACTTGGCCATTACCTCATCAAAGTCTGAAATCTCCTAGTCCTCATGGACAACTTGTGCTTGAGAGATGAGTGGTGAAGAAAGGGGACTATAAGAAGGTTTAGGCTCTTGAATAAGCTCTTGAATACAACTAGGAAGCTCCCTTGGCACATACTGGGCATGATTAAGAACTTCATGAGAATAAGGAACACAAGAACCCTTTGTAGACAAGTGATTCAACTCGATTTTCTGCCTCTCTGAAGTCTCCATCTTCTCCAATACAAGAATACACAGCCCATTTATCTCTTCTGGATCATTAGACACATTTTGAAATAGACCATTCACTTCCTCATACTGAGAGTTAGAACAAACCTTTCTTGCATATGCTAGTATTCTAAGGTCTATTTCATTCATTCTTTCTTGAAGGCAAGGCTGCTCATATGCAACATCATAGCCATATGGGAAAGATGAAATCTGGTCCTGAGATTGATATGGCTCACAAGGTAATAATCGTGCTCTTGATAATAAGGATCATGAGAAGCTTGGTAAGGTTCAACATAGCTTTTATAATACTCCTGATAAGGTTGATTAGGCTCATAAAGAGGCTCATAGGTTCATAATAAGGCTGGTATGATCCATCATTGGGCTGATAAAGAAACATAGCATAGGAATTCTCTTCATACACAACCATCAAAATTCATTCATGATAATGTAATAAAAATAGACTTACATGGAAACTATGCTTGAACTATTAGAAGCAATTGCTTGGGCTTGAAATCACCAAATAGTTTTCTTGAAGAACATTGCTGCAACTGCAATTTTATCAAGACCAGCTCCAATGGGTCCCATCGGGCGTGCCAAAAACTATTGTCAACCTAGAGTTGCACCCTGATCGAAGACGTGCTGAAATGGCTAATCCTCACTTCAGTTGAAACAATGAGATCTTCTCACGAGGGTGGGTGCGTCAATGAAAGGAAGAACCTCCAGAGAAGGCTAATTCCTGTAAGATGTATCTATGAGGATCTCAACTTCTACGCTACAAACTGCTTGGGGAAAAAAGAAGAAAGAACTTGAAAGGAAATTCTAGCTAAAATAGTGATACACCTAATTTGCTCGATCCACTCAAATCGAGCTTCTGAGAACACTGATTCAGACAAGGAAGAGGTAGAACTTCAATTCCAATTGATCAATACGAAAAGGTTTAATCTAATGATCTAAGCTTGAGGAAAATAGAAAAAATAGCCCTGATGAAAGGCACTAAACTTAGCAAAACAGAGTCAAACATAGAACGTGATTTGCATAAATGACCAGCTAGCAACTAGTGTACTTTTGTTATAGATTTGCCTAAGTGATAAATTTTTCTTTTTTTTTGTCAAATCTGGATTTGTACTTAGTTGCTAGTTGATCATTTATGCAGGTCAAGTTTTGTGTTTGATTGTCTTTTGCTAAGTTTATAGTGGATATCAATCGTTGTTTAATGCCTTTCATCAAGGCTATTTTTTCTATTTCTCTCAAGCTTAGATTATTAGATTAACCATTTTCGAAAATACTTATGTATATTGATCAATTGGAGTTGAAGTTCTGCCTCTTGTCTGAATCAGTGTTCGCAGAAGCTCAATTTGAGTGGATCAAACAAATTAGGTGTATCACCATTTTAGCTAGGATTTTCTTTCAAGTTCTTTCTTCCTTTTTCTCCAGGCAGTTTGTAGCATAGAAGTTGAGATCTTTATAGATACATCTTACTGGAACTAGCGTTCTCTGGAGGTTCTTCTCATCATTGAGGCACCCACCCTCGTGAGAAGATCCCATTGTTTCAACTGGAGCAAGGATTAGCTATTTTAGCACGTCTTCGATCAGGGTGCAACTTCAGGTTGACAACAGAGATGCCATCAAGAAGAAGAACAATTTGAAGACCAAAGTCATAGAAGGAGAAATGCCCTTGAGTTTCAATAAAGACAGAAGGAGATGCTATCAGCATCGGGGAGAAGGAGAAGTAAGAAGATTGATTCAATTGGAGTAAAGAGAGTGGACACAAAGATGGTGGGAGGCAACTGATAGTTTTCCACCATAAAATTAATTTGAACTATCAAGCCGAAGTTGAAAACAAATAGAGTTTCCACTAGAGCCACAAAGTCATTCGCCACTAACTAACAAGGAGTGGGTGCCCCATCTTGTCAAAGGAGGCGCTGACCTTACTGATGAGGTTGGGTTGGAAGGTGTTCTAGAGTTGTCAATAGAGAATTAAGTGATTGGTAGTCAGCCCCCTTGGCAATAGGGAAGTTTTGGGCTTGATATAAAGTCTGATGACTTCTTCACGGGCAAGGACAAATGTCTTTTTTGAGAACATAATGCGTATTGCTTTATAATCAACAATGAAGAGGAGTAAGTAATGACAAACAATTATAAGACAAGCAAAGTGTTGTGCAGATTGCTTAGGCCGAGAGAAGGGTCAAAGGTCAAGGTATGCCCAAAAGTGTTAGGAGAGCATCGAAACATGCAAAACAAACCTCCAAAGGTGGGAGATTGCACAAAAGGAGCAACATGTAGAGACCCATAAATCAAGAAAGGACAAGACTTATTCGGAGAGAATTGTTTGAGGTTTACTGATGATGGTTCAGAAGATCTTGTCCAACATTGTAGAACAGTTGTAACAATCTGGATTGCCATTGGATAGATTGATGAACACTGGTTGCAGTTGTTTCCAGCCACGCTTATAGGAGTTGCAATTGATGGGAATACACACACACACTAGTAGCAGAGCGAAATAGTTGGGAGAAACTTCAAAAAGATTTTGTAAAAAAACATAAACTGTTCAAAGATAACGTGATTGTCGCTGAAATTTATAGAAGCATGAGTTTGTTCAAGTCTACAACGGCCGACTCAAATAATTTCTGGGAAAACTCGAGAAAGAACAAAGCTATGGATGTAAGAAACAATGTTTCTTTGAGTGATTGATACCCTCCCTAAAGAGCGAAATGAAGATGGTCTTGCCCTCATTGTATAAGGACATGTACAATAGAGTCATGGTCATTGTAAGTAAGAACAAGACTTCTATGTAGTCAAGAATGCAAAGTGACAACTTCAATGTAAGTGATGATAGTGAATCTCCCAGGAAAGATATGTTGAGAATGATGTGAGCGCTTTAGGAGGGTGTATAGGACGAAAAATATGCATGGAGCACCGATTGTAAGAAAGAAGACCCTAAAAGAGCCAATTGTCCAAAGAAAATATTATGTGAGATGTCAAGTGGTTGGTCATTTTGTTAAGGATCTTGTACAATTTGAAGAGGAAGAGTTCGTAGGTACTCTTACACGATCAACTGTTCACGCTACCAATCACATCAACCAAACCTTAGAATAACTAGAATAATAGCAAGGGATAAACTTTTGGTGGATACATGAACCAAAGAAATAATAAACGATGCCATAACAATAATTGTAGTGCTAGACGAATCTAATACGATCCTCAAGGTTGACCAATTGTGTAGTTTCAGAAAGGTAATGAGTGAGGACATTTCACCTGAGTTTGTCTTACAAATTAGAAGGCATTTTTTTTTTGGTTTTGAGATTAGTTTCTTCATAGTGTAAAGATGAATAGGGTTCTTTTGGAGTCAACTCTGTAACAAATCTAATATCCGATGTTTTGGATCTCACTACTGGATCCATCTTTAGGAAATAGAAGATTGAAGCCAATGGTCTTGTCTATTGATGGTGTTGGCTAGCGAACCATAACAACTCTAACGGCCCTAAGCGGATTAAGAGAAAATGTCACATTATTGATGTAGCTAAAGATGACGTTATGGCAATTACATGCTCACAAAAAATGAAGTCATGATACCTCAACCCAAGGATGGAGAAGGGAAGGGTTATTGAAGCCCGGGTCGAGGTTGAGAAAGCTATAGGTGAAGAACATAGACAATACCATGAATGAACGTGTATAGTGAATGGGCAATTTGAGTTGGATAAGAAGATCGTAAGAAAAATCTTGCAAACGACAATACTGGCAGAGGGAGTGGATTTGTTGCAGAGCATTCCTGGTATTTGGGATGCAATTTCTACTACCACAACCGTACCAAAAGGTAATCTTGACATGGAGTAAGCAATATCACATATTGTCGAGGCCAAGAAGAAAGGACTAGAACCGATAGTTGAAACCCCACTCTTAGGGGACCATGTAATTAGCCTTCTGATTTTAGAAAATGGAAAGACACCATTTGATTTTTCTCAAAAAAAAAAATAAATTGAAGTGAGAACCAATAAAAGAGTCCAAGAAAGAGACCTAGGATTTTTTTGCACCCAACTGTCGGAGTTAGGTGATTGCTTTGCAGCCGTCGGACTCAGACGACTGCCAAGCAACCGTCAAATTTTGACGACTGCCTAGTCCATACTGCCAAGTAGCCATTGGGCCCCGATGGCTACTGAGCAACCCTCACAGTCCGACGCGGCCCTCAGTTACCTATGCGTGTGGGGGTCTTTTTGACCCCCAGTATTTAATCTAGTCTCCCTGATTTATTTTCTATCATTCAAATTGGTGTTCTTGGAACTCTTTGCCTATTTTCTTTGTGATTTAGTGTTTTTTGCCCATTTATCAGCATTTGGAGGCCACTCTTTTCAGTATTTCTCTCAGCGTCTTCACGACTGGTGCGCTTGGAGTTTGGAGTCTTTTCATAGGGTTTCTTTTGCAGATTGTACTTATTCCTCTACCTGTTGCTTTTAATCCCATTTTGTTTCTTAAACACGGTGAGTGCCCAAAACTGTTGGCTATAAAAACTGTTCAACACTCCAACACACACGACGCAACCAACAATATGATGAAACATAGTCTCTCTTCTATTTGTAGACAACGCTACTTTTATTCAAAAGAAAATAAGAACACAAACCTAACATATTTACAAATATACATACTAAATTCATTTAGGGGGGGGGGTTGGATGTATGAGAAAAGAAACATGATAGAGAAAATAGAAAAAGTTATCCTTGGAAGAAGAAAGACCGTGAATAGGTGAGCAAAGATAGATTTCACCTAAATATCACATTCACTAACTCAAAATAAATTTACTGTCAAGTAAGATCTTTTATCATGAAGAGCGTAAAGAGATCAATAATAAGAACAAATGAACATAAGAGCATTCATTCTTAACCAAAGACAAGCACAAAGCCCTGCAACAACTTAGTTTTTATTGATTTATAGAAAAACACTATTCTTCCACCTTTCCTTCCTTTCAAAAGTTCTTTCCTTATAAAAGTATTACAAAAATTGGCCACCCTTAGAGAGGCATGCAAGGCTCCTATTTATAGGAAATTCAACTCCTAAAAACTTAGGATACAAATTCTAAAAATAGAAGCGGTTGCACATTTTATGGTCCATGTTGACTTGTTCAAACTGTATGTAAAACTACAAAAGCCTTTGAACCAAAACGTAGCCTTCAACTTGCGAAGAGGATCATGCCAAAATGTATCTCTGAGTTGCAAGTTAGGGTGTGTCCTCCGATGCTTGCTCTTCTTCTTCTTCATCCTTGATTGTGAAGACTTCCTTCTGCATTGATTGTTGAAATTTCTTTTCATATACTTCAAACCTTTGCAAAATCCTTTCAACCTTCTCATGATTTGGGCCCTTGGAATGCTGATATGGAATTTCGGCCTTTGCTTGCAGGTTTATCATCTGTTGCGGAATTCTTTTGAATGCCTTAAAATCTTTATCCAATCTATCAAAAGAATTATGATAATGCATGAAATTTTGGATTGATTTGAAATTGAACGTAGAAGATAATCAGTTTCCTGTCAGATCAATTGTTTGAATTCATCTTGTATACCTTCAACAGGGTCCACTTTTCCTCCCTCTTTGAGGAGTGAACATGGAAGCTTCTCAATTACTTCCTGGATATCACATGAGGGATTAGGTGCTAAGACTTTGGACTCCTTTAATTTGCACAAGGATTCTTCTATTGTCTTGATTCTAATTTCTTTTAATCCCCATAATTGTACTTGATCTGCTTGATCTTCTTCAGTCAATACCCCTTCATTGATTAAACTATCCTTATATGCTTTGGCAAGGGCTTCAAACCTAGGCGACCAACGTTTTATCTTATTGAGCTCTTTTCTGTAAACATCCTCCTTGTAAGCATATTGGATTTCTTTGTCAATTGAATTATAAACTTCAACAACCAATGCTATTGTCTTATTTCCTTGTTCAAGAAGCTTTTTCGACCACTCTTCAGTGGCTCTCCCCATATTTCCTATCTTTTTAGCTATTCTCAAAGCCCTGCCATCCGGGGTATATTCTTGGAATTGAGGCTGAACCGGGTTGATCAATTTATGGACCACTGATGCAAGCTACTTCTCTTTTCCTTTGTCGCCTTGTCTTGATTGAATTTCTTGATCAAAGAGCTGATAGTTGTTTGACCATCTTCCTTCAAACCCTCGTGAGTAGCACTACCCAAGTGTATTTTTGAAACTTGATAATTCGCAGCCATGACTACATCCTTAGATTTTTCTAGAGGGGGAACAACAACCTCGACATACCTCTCCCCTTGTTCGTTTATGACTATACGAGAAACCTTCTTAGGTTTCTTTAATGCTTGAGGAGTTGGTGTAGTGAGAGCACTGAAGTCGATCTCCAATGGTGGAACTATCTTTTTCCTCTTTTTAACCACTTCGTTCAGCCATTGGGGTACTCTGTTATCATCAACGTTTTTCAAAGATGAAGGTTTTGTTTGTGCTTGAACTAGAACTACCAGATCCTTATCCGTCACATATCCCATCTCTATGCCCATTCGAGGTGAAGCTGTAACCTTTTCCTCCATTGCTTTTTGTGTATTTGATTCTTTCCTGGGATGATAGGTGGGAGATATACCACTTGAAGAAGAGATTTCTTTGTCTTTGGATAAGATTCTCCTTCTACTGGGAGAAATTCAACAACTTAGATATAGATTGAGAAGGAAAATCTTTTAGTTCAACACAAGGAGGAAGATCTGCTACTATCGAAGAAGCCTTGGGAGCTAAGAAGGATGTATCTGTTGTTACAAACTATAAGGTGGTGTTCTTGATTAATCCGTGTGAATGAACCACTTTTTCAGATGTTTCAATCAACATGGTTGTAATGTCTCGATTTTCGCAAGCATCAGAGTTTGGAGGATTAACCTATCATTTGACCCTCATAGGCTAATGGAGTTGGTTAGAGGGTCCTTCTTGGCAGTCATCAGGGTGTGTTTTCTTCTTCAGGGTGCTTTTGGGTTCAGGTTTGGCCTTCGTTTGACTCAGTTCTCCACACTTACCATTTATAGTAAGTTACCATTTCAGGGAGTTAGAGTTTCCATTTATAGCAGGGCACTTGAACAGGATATGATTGCAGTGTCGATCCCTTGCACAATTGGTTTAATCAGATAATGAGGGATTTTCTCTTTATAGTGAGTTAGTGGTTGATAGAGAGGGACTTTTACTATTTTTAGTAAGACAGTTGGACGCATAGTGGACACAATGGTTAATTCTCAAGTTCAGACGGAATTGAGATATAATGATTATTTGTGGAGTTATGTTATTTTAATTATTAATAAAGTGATTACTTTATTAATAATTATTTATAGAGTGCAATTATAAGATAAAGTATTAAAAATCACTTTATGTGCAATGGGACCATGACCCTCATTTAAGTGATTTTTAAGTACTTTAATTAATATTGACTTGGAGGTTGAATATTAAATTATTTAATAAAGTCAGTGTGCACACATTCAATATTATTTTAAATGATATTAAATGATTAAAAAAAACTCTCAAAGGGGATCGACTAGCGCATGAAAAAAGCATATTAAGGGGGTCAACCAAGTTTCTTTTCATCCAGGATTTGAGGATTGCTTTGATATTTTGTGAGAGAAGCTTAGGGTTTCTGCAGTTCTATATTGAGATCTTCGGGAATGATAACTCCCATTGATTTGCATAACTAAGGTGGTGAAAGATTTACTGAAGGGTTGCAGCCATTGGAGGAGATTATTTCAGTTTGCTCATTGTGACAAATTTAGTGGCCAAGGGCCAAATTTGAGGAGTTCGATCTATGGTAGCATTGGCAGATTTTGATACCACATTCATCTATCTTGCATAAGGCGAATTTGGGATGCTCACACATCCATTTGGAGGAGTTGATTTATAGTTTGTAGTGGTGAAAAAATCAGACTTCATCACATCGCTGGGTGCACTCATGGAGGGGACGATTTTGTCATTTGCAGGCCCTAAAAAAATCAGACAAGGCATAATAAGGGTCGCTGGGCTCATACAAGGGCAATTGCTTCATCTTTGGAGGACTAGGTGTCATCATCTTGGAGGATCGATTTATTTGGTGTGGTTGCCATGAACATACCAAGTTCATTATATGCATGGAGTTTGTATTTCTTTAGAGTTAGCTTTGCTGTCTTATACAACAAATATTATTTGTAGTTGCATTTGACATAGTTGCTGTCACAAGGCAGCAAGTGCATTGTAATTTGAGTCTTCATTATAGTTGGCATAAGGAGAAATCGATAATGGTATCAATTGTATTCATTTCCAGCTTTGTAACTAATTGCATTCCTTGAATAAGAAGTGGGAGTGGGCTGCCATATGTTGTCTAAATGCCAAGTTTATTACATCATAACAGATCGTACAAGTTCATGTTAAGTGTCTGACGAATTGTCTAGCTGCTGTAGGTGCACATTTCTCATGTGTATGTTATATATATGCATTTGAAAATACAAAAAAATACATTGCATATCATTTGTGTTTAGTAGATAGTTGTTTAGCATCTTTGGGAAAGCACTTAAACGATATCAAAGCATTTCAAAACAAACTAAAAATCAAAAACAGCAAGGACAGACTTTGTATGGAAAGTGTTTGACGATATTCCTTAGAGTCTCTAATCAACAGTTTGAGGTCAGAATTAGCAAGAGATTCTACAATGGTTGATATCCCAAGAGTACCTTTTCCACCAATTAACTTTTTGATCTTGAACTTCAAGGTCCTCTTTTCAAGTTGAGGTGAAGGTTCCTTTACCTCTATCTCCTCCTCAATGATTACCGGGTCAACGATGGCACAACAAGATGCTGCAAGATCCTTTGTGTTTTGCTGTACTGATCCAGGAGGTGGTGTATCCACAACTTTCAAGGGTGGAGGAAGTTCAACATCCTGCACATCTACCCCTTTACTCTGGAGCCATGCAAGAGTCTTGCAAAATATTATTTGGGTCCGATCCTCCAAAGATGTTGATTTAGGGTTGCTCCACTTGACCCTAGGCAAAGGTTTTGTCCAAATATTCTCGCTGAGACAGAAGGGATATACGACCTCCTCATCATCTTCAATGTCTGTCTTCAGGAATGTACACTAGGTTGAACCTGATTACCTATTCAAGTGTGAAGCGAGAGTAATCAAGAAGCCTAATTTCTCTTTCATCATTGCAGTCCATCTAGAAATCCTCATAATAGGGGACATGCTTGATTGTAGTGCTCAGAATACTTTCTACCATTCCCCTTGCGTCAAAAGAGGGACGACGGTGAAATGGCCGAAGAGTAACTTGAGCCTTGTCTGATTCGACGTATTTACCTTTATGCAATGTGGCACAAGAGTACCTGCCAATAGTCATTGGGAACTGGACCCCAATAGACTTATGCTTTGTGACCACAAACTTGTGAGTCTTCATCAGTTGCCACACTAATTCCATGAGTGCCCATTTGTCATCAACGAACTTTGGAAGCATGTATGGGGCAACCTCACATCCACAAACCCTAATGTAGGAAGAGGTAGGAAACTGTATATACCATCCACCCCATCTCACTATTTCCGAAGTAGCACCAACAGAGAAACGTAGGTTATAGGGATCCTTTCCAAACATTTGAATGACAAATTGAAGGAATGCATCATTGACTCTGTGGAAATGTTTGGCGCTTTCCTTTAGTGTCAATTGTGGATAATATTCATAAATATGAGATGTAGACATTTGACCAATGGTAGTCAATTCACTATAGAACCTCCTTCGCGCCACCGTATAAACCAAGTAGGACATCATGTAGCACTTATGAGTGGTGACCACCTCATATAGTTGCTTGTGTATTGAGTTGTTGATCAACTCTGCCCAATTGACATATTGCTTGTTAGCATGTATGATCTGGATGTATTGAAACATCCACTCTTGATAATCCTTCGCCGTGGGGTTCCCTACCACTCAATTGAGTAGAGTGATAATTGTTGACAATTTTGCCCCCCACAGGGCAAATTGTTGACAATTCCCTACTATTCGGAATTTTGCTATGGTGCCAAGTTTGTCTTGTGAATCAGTTTTGGGGTTCTTAAAATGAACATTTACAGCCACCCAAGTGGCCATCTACAGCCAGGGGAATTTTAGTCATTCAGAGGTTTCCAAGGAGGTTGCTTGATTGCAGCCCAATGTGCAAATACAACCAAGATATACAAGCTGTAAGTTTTTTTTTTTTGTCTTCCCAAGGAATTTTTCGGGATATAAGAGGTGGACTATTTCTTCGGACATTTTGTCTGAGAGAAAGAGCTTTCAAAGGACTGTGTAAAAGTCCAAAAAAACTGATAAAGTGGCAGTCGTTCAAAGCTTATTTTCTTCGGACTTTTTGTCCGAAAGAAAAGGGGAAAAGCACAGTTGAGAAGACCCGAAGGGTATGTACCCTTCGGGTTGGTTCACTTTATGGTTTTTAAGTCAAGATGAGTGAGTGACTCCAAGAGTTGGTCATGGTGTTTAAGACTTTGTTGTAGTGACTTGCCAATGTCATGACCAACTCTGGGCATTGTACAAAGATTGGAAAAGCAGCGGCCTGTGGCAGCCCGCTGTCATAAATGCTTTGTAACTAGTCATTCTTAAAACATGCGCTCACTCTATTCCAGAAGTTAGACATATCAATGTGACCAAGTCGTTATTAATAACCATGTCTATTTTAGAATCGATGTTTGATGGAGGAACAACCCCCTGCAACAAATACTTCATTTCACTTGTTTTCTCTTGTCCACCTTTCTTTTTAGGTGCTCTAGACATTTGATGCTCATGACGAATATGGCAGAGCGGGGAGTTTAGAAGTGAATTGTGAATGGGAAAAAATAGTGGCAGAGGGAGGGGAGGCCGAAGCAGGAGATTGTACAATAGTATGAGAGTTCTGATGTCGGGGTTTGAGGGATGCACTGCAATGGGAAAACTCCGGCGTCGGGATTTTGGGGCTACGGTGCAGTGGGAAAATTTTGATGTAGAGAGGAGGGAAAACTCTAGCATCGAGATTTTGGGACTGTGGTGTTGTGTGAAAAATCCGATGCAGAGAGGAGGGAAAAGTCCAGTGTTGGGATTTTGGGGCTGCGATGTAGTGTGAAAATTTCGATGCAGGGAGGAGGGAAAATTCCAACGGACAAGTAATGGGAAAAAGCAAGGTAGGACACCCCAAAGACAAGATCAAGCATTTAAGAAACAAAACAGGATTAAACGCAACTGACGGAGGAATAAGTACAACCTGCAAAAGAAACCCTATGAAAAGACTCCAAATTGATAGGTGGGAGATCTACCATTTTAAGAAGAGATTCCTTTGTCTTTGGATAAGATTTTCCTACTAGGAGAGATTCAATGCCTTCCTCCTAGAGAAAGAATCAAATACACAAAGCAATGGAGGAAAAGGTTATAGATTTACCTCGAATGCGAATAGAGATGGGATCTGAGACGGATAAGGCTCTGGTAATTCTAGATCAAGTGCAAATAGAAACTTCATCTTTGCAAAAGGCCAATGATACTGGAGTACCCCAATGGTTGAACAAAGTGGTTAAAAAGAAGAAAAAGACAGTTCCAAGATTGGAGATCGACTTCAGTGCTCTCATTGCGCCAACTCCTTGAGCATTAAAGAGACCTAAGAAGGTTTCTCGTATAGTCAAAAATGAACAAGGGGAGAGGTATGTCGAGGTTGTTGTTCCCCCTCTAGAAAAATCTAAGGATGAAGTCATGGCTGTGGATTATCAAATTTCAAGGATACACTTGGGTAGGGCTACTCACGAGGGTTTGAAGGAAGATGTTCAAATAGCTATGGACTTTTTGATTGAGAAATTTAATCAAGACAAGGCGACAAAGGATCAATTGAAGGAAAAAGTGGAGAACTTACATCAATGGTCCATAAATTGATCAACTCAGTTCAGCCTCAACTCCAAGAATATACCCCAGATGAAAGGTTTTTAAGAATGGTTGAAAAGATAGGAAATATGGCGAGAGCCATTGAAGAGTGGTTGGAAAAGCTTCCTGAACAGGGAAATAAGAAAATAACATTGGCTGTTGAAGTTTATACATCAATTGACGAAGAAATTCAATATGCTTACAAGAATGAGGATGTTTACAAAAAAGAGTTCAATAAACTAAAAAGTTGGTTGCCTAGGTTTGAAGCCCTTGCTAGAGCGGATGAGGAGAGTTTAATCAACAAAGGGGTATTGACTGAAGAAGATCAAGTAGAATTTTGGGGATTAACAAAATTTAGAATCAAGACAATAGAAGAATCCCTATGCAAATTCAAGGATTCCAGAGTCTTAGCAACTAAATCCCTCATGTGATATCCAGGAAGTAATTTAGAAGCTTCCATGTTCGCTCCTCAGAGAGGAAGGAAAAGTGGTCCCTGTTGAAGGTATACAAGACGAATTCAAACAATTGATCCGGTGGGAAACTGATTCATCTTTTTTGTTCAGTTTCAAATCAATCCAGAATTTCATGCATTATCAAAATTATTTTGATAGATTGGACAAAGAATTGAAGGCATTCCCAAGAATTGCTCAATAGATGATAAGGCTACAAGCAAAGGCTGAAATTCCATATCAACATTCCGAGGGCCTAGATCATGAGAAGGTTGAAAGGATTTTGCAAAAGTTTGAAGAATATGAAAATATATTTCAACAGTCAATGCAGAAGGAAGTCTTCACATTCAAGAAGAAGAAGAACAGCAAGTGCCGAAGGACACATCTTGACTTGTAACTTAGAGGTGCATTTTAGTGTGATCCTCTTCGCAGGTTGAAGGCTGTGTTTTGGTTCAAAGGCTTTTGCATTTTCACATACGGTTTGAACAAAGTCAACATGCACTTTAAAATGTGCAACCGCTTCTATTTTTAGAATTTGTTTCCTAAGTTTTAGGAGTTGAATTTACTATAAATAGGAGGCTTGCATGCCTCTTTAGGGGTTGTCAATTTTTGTAATACTTTTACAAGGAAAGAACTTTTGAAAGGAAGGGTGGAAAGATCTTTGTGTTTTTCTAGAAATCAATAAAAATTAAGTTGTTGCAGGGCTTTGTGCTTGTCTTTGTCTAAGAATGAATGCTCTTATGTTCATTTGTTCCTATTATTGATCTCTTTACTCTGTTTGTGATAAAAGATAATAGTGGACAGTAAATTTATTTTGAGTTAGTGAATGTGATATTTAGATGAATTCTGCCTTTGCTCACCTATTCATGTTTTTTTTCTTCTTCTAAAGATAACTTTTTCAATTTTCTCTATCATGTTTCTTTTCTCATACATGCAAACCCCCGAAGGCGCCCCCCATCCCGCCCCAAAAGAATTTAGTATCTATATTTGTAAATATGTTAGTTTTGTGTTTTTCTTTTCTTTTGAATAAAGGTAGCTTTGCTTGCAAATAGACAAGAGACTTTGTCTCATTGTACTGTTGACACTACGACATGCGTGTTGGAGTGTTGAGCACTTTTTACAGCCAACATCTTCCAAAGAAAACATGGTAGAAGTTGGGACAACGAACCATTTGGTCACTAAATTTCCAACTTCTTGGAGGATGAAACCATTTCACTCAATCTTCCGCTGTCAAATGGAAGACTATCAGGTATTCTAGTGTGAGTGCAATTGCATTAATATAATGGAGATAAAACAGGGAAAATTGGCTTGAGACGAACATAAGAAGGCCATTACGTCAAATGCTTCTTAACCTTCTCTGTCACACCCAACATACCCTCTAGAAGTCACATAATACAAGGTTTGAATTGCTAAGCTTGATGCCAAGCCTGCACATAAATTTGAAAGTGTTGCTTATATGAAGTACAAGGTGTTGACAGCTCTGAGAATAAATTTGGGGTTTGAGAACAAACCACATATGATCATGGTATCTAAGGTATTGTCGACTTCTTCAAGGTCATTGAAACAAGGTGATTACTACTAGCGGGGTGTAAGTCATGAAAGTTCGATGATTGGGAAAGGTTAACAAATTATAAGAATATAAAAGAGACTATGGCAGAGAATAAAGCATAAGTGTTAGAAAAGAAAAAACGAAGAATAATAAAAAGAAAAAAAAAATAAAAACCCTAACTTTGCAACTAAGAGATATAAAAAGGGCATGAAGCATTAATTTCAACACACTAGTGAGAAAGAGGAAGATCATGGTGCCCTAACTATCATCACACTAAGCGAAGGAAAAAGTTCCCAATCCATAATTTTTAAAGTTGAATTCTGAAGATTTTACTTGTATGAGTTTTCCTTTTTTATTTTAGTTGTATTTGCTCCTTTGTATGACCCTAACATACTATCAATTGTTGTGCTATCACTTGTCTAATCGTACAATTGCACAAGTATGTTTCAATCATATGACCATCCTTTGCATATAGGTTTGTTTCAATTGTACAACCATCCTTTGCGTATAAGGTCTTTTTCGACCATCTTGTTGTTGTTGACCCACCTACTTCAAATCGTATGACCCACCTCCATGTGCTGAATTGTTTGATTGGCCTCCATGTGCTGAATTTTAAGACTGGCTTCCATGCGTTGAATCCTACGACACCTTGACTGTGTTGCATCGTATGACCCTCTTTTATGTAGAAACCCCTATTTCCCATTAACTCTGGTACTGAATATTTTTTTTTGACTGTTTTTGTGTATTTTGATTTTTTTGTGTTTTTGCATGAATAAAAGAAGAATGCGGATTTGCAAGATAAATTCGTATAAATTCAAATAAATAAATATTGAAGCAGTAAACTCTTCTTCTGGCTAAACTATATTATTATTATTCTTTCCAGCTGATTACAATATCATTTCTCTAACATGCATATAAAATAATATCAAATATTGTTCAAAACTTGATTTTTTTCTGCAAACCCTAGATCTGGTACAGCTGGTACGGCTGCAATAAATACTCTTTTCTCCACGTTTTTGAAGATCCGAATAGATGCTAAATAAATAGGCGCCCAAAAGGGTATCAACAGTTTTGTCAAAAAGGAAGCAATTTGCCCCCAATAAAAAAACGCCCCTTTGCTGGAACTGTACGGCCTGCGGCAGATTCGTACGGATTCCGTACAATAGCTGTAAAATTTTTACGCCCTGTATGCTGGACACCTGATCTCAAGAAATATTGCGCTAATACTGAAGATCTTTATCTGGACGATTTTTGGATCACAACCCTAATGAAATAAATCTCTGTGAAGCTCTGTGATAATCTCTGTGTGAAATTATCTCTCTCCTGGCAATAGATCAGCTGATATCTCACAACCTCTGAATTGCACACACTGAAGATTGGACGTTCTCCAATGCAAATAGAATACTGGAAACCCTTGGCTCAGTTTTAAACAGAAAATACTTAGCAAAAAATTGTCTTTAACATGAATGGCGCTCTTACCAATGAGAAACCCTTATATCCTTGAAAAAGTGCGCTTACCCTAATTAGGGTTTCACAATTAAAAATTAGGGTTTTCTTTTCTTTTAATTTTTTCATAGTCTAAGACACAATTTTAATTATAAAATATAATTAAAATGGCCCCCTTCATAATGAGCACCCCCTTGGGTCAAAACACCTAAGTCATTAAACTACGCCAAATAATTAATATTTAATCAAATCAATTAAATATTAATCTCCCTCAAAAAGTATCCGATTCTCGATCCGTCTGAAGCTGGTGAACAAGGAAGTGATTCCGCACATGACCATACCATAATAGGGGTGTTCCGCTGAGTGCCAAAAATCCCTAAAAAAAGGAGCTCAGGGAAACGTGTCCGAAAGAGCCCGTACGAAAGCCAACTGAAAAAATTCTGCAAGTCGAAGCCAAGCCAAGCTCCATCATGACCCTCTATCCATCCTATCAGCCTACGAGGGTCGCATAATAGGCTAATCATCAACTCTGTGAGATGTCAATTGGAAGGGGACATGACAGTCCGCCCCTCCTGAAATTGCTTGTCCTCAAGCAAACTCAACTCTGAATGCTGCAAGATATCCTCGCTCTCCCATGTCGCATCCTCCACTGACAAATCTCTCCACTTTACCAAATATTCCCTGATAGTCCTCCTACGCAATTGTCTCTCTCTGTACTCCAGGATAGACTCAGGTACTAAAATCAACTTTCCCTCATCATCTAAGGGAGGTAAAACTGCAGAAGGTACCACACGGTGTCCCAATGCCTTCTTGAGGCGTGATACATGAAAAACATTGTGTACCCTGCTCTCTGTCGGAAGCTCTAGCTCATAAGCCACCTCTCCAACACGCCTCAGGATCCTGAAAGGACCGTAATAACGTGGCTTAAGCTTCTCTGCCCCACTCTTCCTAAGAGTAGACTGACGGTATCGCTGCAGCATAAGATAAGCCATGTCACCCACATCAAAAGATCTCTCTGTCCTCTTCTGATCTGCGTACTGCTTTTGTTGATTCTGTGCCTTGGCAATATTCTCCTTGAGAGCTCTCACAGTATCCTGACTCTCCTGCAACAAGTCTCGAGCACTCGGCACTCTACTGTCACTCAGTAGCAAATCCAGAAAACTCGGCGCCTCATACCCATACAACGCCATAAAAGGGGACATCTGTATGGTCATGTGGAAAGTCATGTTATAGCAATACTCGCACAAATGAATCCACTTGACCCATGCCTTTTGCTGCCCTGCAATGTAGTTTCTGAGGTAACCTTCCACCCATTTATTCACTATCTCTGTCTATCCATCGGTCTGCGGGTGGTAACTAGTGCTCGGTGTAAGCTCGGTTCCACAAAGTCTGAACACCTCCATTCAGAAATGACTCAAGAACCGACTATCCCTGTCGCTCACTATGCTTCGAGGCAACCCATGTAGTTTGAATACCTCTCGGAAGAAGACCTGTGCTACCTGTGTAGCTGTGTAAGTGGTGGTAATCGGAAAGAAGTGGGCATACTTTGTCAACCGATCCACGACTATATATATGCAATCTCGTCCTTGGGCTTTGGGCAAGCCCATAATGAAATCCATCGACAGGCATTCCCACTTCCTGTCAGGAATTGGAAGTGGCTGCAATAATCCTGTCGGGTACGTGATCTCCTACTTGTTCTGCTGACAAACAGAGCACTCACGCACACACTGAAGAACATCTGCCTTAAGTCCTTTCCATGTGAATCTCTCTCGAATCTGTCTATAGGTCTTGAAATACCCAGGATGTCTTGCAGTAGGTACATCATGAAAGGCTCGCATGATAATGTTCTTCACTGTTGATCCTGGGATCAAATAAACCCTGTTCTTGTAAATGATCAAGTCACTCACAAGTGTATAGCTGGTATCAATTATCGATCCCTCAACAATGCTGGATGCCCATGAGTCCTTGGCATACTCTGCCACAATCATATGTCTCCAATCCTCTGTGATGTGAATCATAGTACTCAAATAAGGCCTGCGTGAAAGTGCGTCGGCCACTACATTCTAGGTGCCCTTGATGAAAGAGATGTCAAAGTCATATGCTTGTAATTTGCTCACCCACTTTTGCTGACGATCATTGAGGTCTCGCTGCCCCAAGAAATGCCTCAAGCTGTTGTGGTCTGTTTTGATGCAAAATTTGCTGCCAACAAGATATTGCCTAAATTTTGCCAAGGCATGCATTATAGCAAGCATCTCCTTATCATAAATGCTGTAAAGTCTCTCTGGCCCCCTGAGCTTACGGCTCTCATACACTACAGGGTGCTTGTCCTGCATAAGCACTGCTCCAATGCCCTCCCCTGAAGCATCGCACTGAAGCTCAAAAGGCTTTGAAAAATCAGGTAGTGCCAACACGGGGCACGTATTCATCAACTCCTTAAACCGCACGAAACACTCATGTGCCTCAGGTGTCCAACAAAATGCACCTTTTCTCAACAAATTTGTCATAGGGGTTGCATGTCATGAATAACCATTCACGAATCTACGATAAAACCCACACAAACCTAGAAATCCCCATAGCTGTGTCAGATTCGCCGGAATAGGCCAGTCAATAATAGCGTGGATCTTCTCAGGATCCATCCGCACTGATAATATGACCTAAGTATAACAATTCGGTCATCCCCAAATCACATTTGGACTCCTTGGCGTACAAGGACTCCCTCTCCAAAATACTGAGCACGGTCTCCAGATGAGCCAAATGCTCCTGCCAAGTCCTGCTGTATATAAGAATGTCGTCGAAGAAAACAAGTACAAACCTCCTCAGCAGTGAATGGAAGACTTTGTTCATCGTGGACTGAAATGTCGCTGGCGCATTGGTGAGCCTAAATGGCATCACCACAAACTCATAGTGTCCACAATGACAACGGAAAGCAGTCTTCTCAATGTCCTGCTCACGAACCCTGATCTGATGATACCCTGACTTTAGATCTATCTTTGTGAAGTAGCATGCACCATGGAGCTCATCAATAAGCTCATCGATACGAGGTATTGGATATCTGTTTTTAATAGTTCTCTTATTCAGGACTTTGTAGTCAATGCACATGTGTAGGGTGCCATCCTTCTTCACCAGAACAACTGAAGAAGCGAATGGTGATTTGCTAGGCCGAATGTGACCCATAGCAAGTAACTCCTTAATTGTTTTCTCGATCTCATCTTTCAACCGCTTAAGATGTCGATAAGGAGTAATCATAACGGGCTTAGCGCCCTCCTCAAGCTCAATAATGTGCTCAATGCCCCTGTCTGGAGGTCTCCCTGGTGGAATATCACTGAATACCTTATCATGCTTGACTCTCAACTGCTGAATGTCAGGATGATACTCAGTGTTTTGCTGTCCCTCCTGTATTGGTGCCAATGTGCACTTGGCAGCCCACTCTATCATGTCATGTCGCATGAGCCTCTCCATCCGATGAAAAGAAATAGTTTTGATGTTGCTGTCCCGTATTGCCTTCAGAATGTGTCTTCCCATCAACATCAAAACGAATCTCCATGTCCTTGAGACGAAGAGTGACTTCCTCAAGGGAATGAAGCCACTTCATGCCCAAGACTAAGTCTATATCCCCCATGTTCACCACATAATAATCAGCCTTGAACTCATAGTTGTTCAAGCGCAATGGGAGGTCTCTAATCATCTGCTCACACCTAAGAGTGTAACCGTCGGCTACCTTAACTCTAATGCCCTCGAAATCCTCGGTAGTGAGTCCACGCTTCTCCACAAATCTAGCATCTATAAAATTATGTGTGGCTCCTGTGTCAAGAAGGGTTATGACCCTCTGTCCTGCCAAAACTCCATGGAGTCTGAATGAACCATCCTGCTGAATACTAGATAGGCATGCCTCCTGTATCTGAAGCTCTGAATCTGCCTCTTCCTCAGGCTCTGAAGCTTCAGCCTCTGACTCCTCAGAACTCTCCTGATGTTCGGAATCTTCTGATTCCGAATCCTCATAATAAGCCCACATCACTCGATTTGCCTTGCCCTTAGGCCTCAAAGGACAATCATGATTGGCATCATAGGGACCTTTGCAGTAGAAGCAAAGCTTCTTCCTGCGTAGATCGTTAAGAGCCTCTCGATCCAAAGGTGGTACTGCTGGGTTGGCCTTTGAATCATTCTTAAAACCTGATTTATCTTTGTTAAAATCTATTCTTTCTCTATTTCTGTTGAAGCCTTTATTGTCCTTGAATGAAGAAGTACCTCTGGAGTTAAATTTACTAGATGGGGCTGCCATCTCCATACTACGCGCCTTCTTCATAGCTTCCTGTAACGAAGGAGGATCAAAGCCTTTGATCCAACCTCTCAATGGTTCTGTCAATCCCTCCATGAAGAGCACTACAAGTCACCTCTCTGAAATATTAGGAACCATAACTGATAACTTCTGGAAGTCACCAATGTAAGACTCTAGACTGCCACTTTGGCGCAACTGAGCCATTTTCCTGAAGTAGGATTCCGGATCCTTCCTGTCAAATCGTTCCACCAGCCTATCAACAAACTCTTGATAAGATGTGATCCGATCATGCTGGAGTGTCACCATCCCGTGGTGCCACCAATCGTGAGCTACCCCCTCAAGATGCAGTGTTGCATATTTGATAGCATCTCTCTCAGCCATCGGACGCAATGTGAGAAATGTGTCTAGCTTACTAATCCAGGCCTGCGCTGTTACCTTGCCACTACCATCGAACATCGCTAGTGTGACCCTGTTCGTAGCATGCTTCAGATCATTATTCTAGTGTCTAGGTCTCCAATCCGGTCGACCTCTGTTATGTTCTCTCCTCTATGTGATGAATCGGTCAAAAGTAATCCTCTTTCTGACGTCAGGGGGTAATAACTCCCACTCCTCATTCGCTGCCATAAGTGTGTCTGCAAACAACTCCTCATGCTCCTCACCTGCTATCACCTCATCGGCCTCCTGCCTCACAAAAGTAGGCCTAGTAGGTCTGTTTGCTGTCCGGGAAGCAGTCCTAAGTGCTCTCTGTGACCCTGCATCACTCCTGTCATCGTCACGATGTGCTGACGGTCTCCTCGGAGTACCCAATATCTGCAGTGCTTCTGTCAACTGCTGTAATACTTCGTTAGATTGCCTTTGCCCTGCTCGTAGATCTCTGAGAGCAAGTAAAACCTCTGCGTCGTCCTGATCCCTAGGATTAGGAGGAATACCGGCCCTGTCAGCCATGTCTTCCGGCTGCCCGCTCAAACCCTGTTGCTTGTCAACCAAGGCTTTCCTGCGAGTATAATACCTGGGTGACCCAAACTCTTGTGGCTGCATAAGGTTGCTAAACCCTCAGGATGGCAGGATTTAGCTCTGATACCACTGTAGAAACCCCTGTTTCCCATTAACTCTGGTATTGAATATTTTTTTTGACTGTTTTTGTGTATTTTGATTTTTTTGTGTTTTTGCATGAATAAAAGAAGAATGCGAATTTGCAAGATAAATTCGTATAAATTCAAATAAATAAATATTGAAGCAGTAAACTCTTCTTCTGGCTAAACTATATTATTATTATTCTTCCCAGCTGATTACAATATCATTTCTCTAACATGCATATAAAATAATATCAAATATTGTTCAAAACTTGGTTTTTTCTTGCAAACTCTAGATCTGGTACAGCGGGTACGGCTTCAATAAATACTCCTTTCTCCGCGTTTTTGAAGATTCGAATAGATGCTAAATAAATAGGCACCCAAAAGGGTATCAGCGGTTTTGTCAAAAAGGAAGCGATTTGCCCCCAATAAAAAAAACGCCCCTTTGCTGGAACTATACGCCCTGCTGCAGATCCGTACGGATTCCATACAGTAGCTGTAAAAACTGTACGCCCTGTATGCTGGACGCCTGATCTCAAGAAATATTGCGCTAATACTGAAGATCTTTATCTGGACGATTTTCGGATCACAACCCTAATGAAATAAATCTCTGTGAAGCTCTGTGATAATCTCTATGTGAAATTATCTCTCCTGGCACTAGGTCAACTGATATCTCACAACCTCTGAACTGCACACACTGAAGATTGCACGTTCTCCAATGCAAATAAAATACTGGAAACCCTTGGCTCAGTTTTAAATAGAAAATACTTAGCAAAAAATTGTCTTTAACATGAATGGCGCTCTTACCAATGAAAAACCCTTATATCCTTGAAAAAGTGCGCTCACCCTAATTAGGGTTTCACAATTAAAAATTAGGGTTTTCTTTTCTTTTAATTTTTTCATAGTCTAAGACACAATTTTAATTATAAAATATAATTAAAACGGCCCCCTTCATAATGAGCGCCCCCTTGGGTCAAAATGCCTAAGTCATTAAATTACGCCAAATAATTAATATTTAATTAAATCAATTAAATATTAATATCTCCCTCAAAAAGTATCCGATTCTCGATCCGTCTGAAGCTGGTGAACAAGGGAGTGATTCCGCACATGACCATACCATAACAGGGGTGCTCTGCTGAGTGCCAAAAATCCCTAAAAAATAGGAGCTCAGGGAAACGTGTTCGAAAGAGCCCGAACGAAAGCCAACTGAAAAAATTTTGCTAGTCGAAGCCAAGCCAAGCTCCATCATGACCCTCTATCCATCCTATCAGCCTACGAGGGTCGCATAATAGGCTAATCATCAACTCTGCGAGATGTCAACTGGAAGGGGACATGACATTTTACGAACTTGCGTATGATCTTGTTTTTTTGTTGAATGAAAATTTTGCTTATTGTGTGTGGTATGGCCTTTGGAATCCTTTTACGATAACAAATAGAGAAATTTTAATGAAAGTTGGGAAAAATTGATCATATTCAGCGTATTTTTTTTGGAGATTCTCTGTAGTTTACATGCGAAGTTGTGTAACTAGCGAATAAAACCGAAGGAGGATAGGGTGCAAAAGCTACTTCAGTTTTTTCGACCCTTTGGTTTGGTGTCTATCATTTGGGGCCAAAGCAAGTACACTTTAGTGCATAAGTTAGTGTTTGAAGCAATAATCGTGGCTGTTAAAAGGAATGTGCCTAGATCACCACCACTTCTACTGCTTCTTTCATGTTGAAAATTATGAAAACCCTGGATAGAGATTTTGAGAAGTACGATAAACCTCGTGAAGGCAGGGTAAATTTACCTACAATTACACCCCCTCCTCCCCCACAAAGAACGATACAAGCCTCTTTTGCAATCATGTGTACAACTTCCAAAGTTGCAGCAAGTTCTGGTTTGGTATGACCTACTTTCGAGGTCTTGACCTCACCAACTATAGGAGTGAATACAAAAATTAATCAAAATATTGGATATGAGCAGCAGGGAAAAACCAAGCGAGAAAATAGTCAATCTACACATGAATCCCTTACTTGGGAGAGTTTGCCCGTTTCAGAGTCCAAGACTTGGTGGATGTGTAAGTGGGTTCAACATGAGTCGGGGTGGATAAAATTTTGTAGATGACTTATTTTCAATACAAGAATTTGAGGTTTATCTTATTTGAATGGTGTCTAGCTACAACATAGGAACTCGCCATTCCTCATCAAGTACAAGGATAAATAGGTACAATTGCTTGAGTTGTGTGGTGAGATGGCTGAGCTAAAAACGCATAAATGTCTTTTGGAGCAAGAGTTTACGAAGATGTGAGCTTGGTTATTTGAGGGAGAGGGAGAAAAAGATAAAATTATAGCTGTCAACAGAGAACTCTCAAGGAAGATGTAGGAAGTAGTACAAATGGTGAAGTACAACAAACAATAGGAACTGAAAGCTAATCACCATTTGAAGAAACAAATGGAGGAGATACAAGCAATTCGAGCAGAGGTGAAGAGATTCAAGATTGGTAAAGTGGGATCTTCATGGTTTGGGTCAACATGACCAGCAGAGCCTTCTACTGCAGCCCTTTCATCCTCTACTCCAACTCCTCTGCAATCAGGGATGTCTTCCTCATTCCACCTTCTACCTCATAGTTTTTGAGCTATTGTACTAGAGTCAGTTGTTGGCAAGGAATGCTCACTTGTTTAGAGAGGGTGATCGATGCAGTCAGTTATTTTGTAATTAGTTGTTATGTGGTATGCAAATATAGTCGAACTTGGTTTTGAATAACACGTGCCAACACTTGTATTGTACTTTAAAAAAATTGGTTAGTACGGTTGGTAACTTTATGATACCCTGTCTAAGTGACACATCCCTGGGTCGACCAACCTATACGTTGTCATATTCTTCTTGTACCATAGCTAGTTGATAATTCATATCTATGTTGTTGGGTACTGCCTTGGAGGACGCTAAGCCCGTATTGGTATGGTTCTAGTATTGGTATTGGTCTGGGAAAATCCCAAGTTCTATTATCCTGGGTAACTGAATGCCATAATAAAAACATTTAAAAAAACAGTGTCTGTGTATAGCAATCATAATTAAAATAAATAAATAAATAAAAAAAATTGAACACAGTAATAAACATTAAAAAAAAAGACACACAACTAACTAAACTCCCTCTAGTTCTACTGCATCTAGTTCTAATGAACCAATTGTTGATTTGAATTCTCTCTTTGAAGAGCAATATGATGATTTGTTCATGTAGTTCTTGAGTTTGACTATGACCATTGACTCTTTTCCAATTAGCCTTGTGATATATTGTATGTCACGACTCATTTAATATGTTGAATTATCAATTATGATATTATCAGTAGTGTTTTGTTATTTTTTTGGTTTATTTTATGCATATAACATTGATATTATAGTTAATTTTGTATATAATTTTTAAATGTTTTTGGACGGATGTACCCAAGACGTACCATATCTAGGGTCCCAATAAAGGTTAACCCCCATACCAGAACCTTTAAACCATACCCGATCTCATACCTGTACTGGTAACTTAGCTTTCTAAGTTTATATCAACAAAGCTGCAGTTATATCAATTCTGTGTATGCAATCTTTGTATGTTCTTTGTTCTGTGATCACTGCTGCATTCTTTATTGGTATAACCATAGTTACAAAACTTGCAAAAAATCGCCAAAAACTCACCTATCATGCGAGTTACAGTGCAAGGTGAGTCACTTGGCTATGACTCACGTGGCGAGTTTCTGCAGTGTACTTGTGAGTCTGTACAGAAAATTCGCGAGTCAGTAGAAACAAAAATGATTTTTTTTTTTTAATTTTTTTTCCTTGCTACGGATTTGAAGGATATTTGAACAGTTTTTCAGATGCTACAAAGTGATCATCGAATTTGAAGGGTTTTTAAGCTGCCGTGATATCATGGTAAACATGATGTGCATTACTAACAATGTTTCCTACTTATAGAGACATGAAATTTTCAAACTGTGATCTACACAAGCAATTTATTTTTGGTCTCAATATATTAGTCACTTGATGTAAACAAGCTATTATTTATAGTTTATGGTAAATAAGCTGCCGCAGGAAAGATGGTCTTGGGATAGCTTTTTGAGAGATTTTTTCTCTTCCTATGTGGTGCAGCAGACGCCAGAGTCTTAGATGTCAACTGTTTTGCCTCAACAATGGGAGAAGATTTTCTTCCTCCCAACACACAAACCATCTGATTCATAAGTGTGCATCCTGTTTTAGTACTGGAATCATGATACTCAACCATTATTAAATGAACTGTTGAAGGCAAAGTACTGGCTCAAAGCTTTTAGATGAAGGGGAATCCTATCCCATCATGCATGCAAATAGTATCAATGATGGCTTGCTAATATGAGGACCTGGCAAAAATTGAAAGCCAAGTTCTCTATTTGTACTCTCCAAGTTGGGCTGAGAACTAAGTGTAGTTCAAGGACTCGAGTCTGAAAATTGTCTTGGCTTGTGGCCTGGTTGTGGTTGCATTACTTGGGGAGCCTGAAGGAATATTACTACCAGTAGGAGTACCACTTCCACCAGCTTCAGCCATAGGTCTGAAGCCTCCAGTAGTGCTCTGAGCAGGAGGTGAACACCCTCGTCGTTGTCCTCTAGCATTAGAAACTAATATGAATTTGAATGTGCCTCTTACTTGGTCTTAAAGAACCGAGGGTGTGTTTGGGTATTTGTGACATATTTGTTGGAAAGTTGGGCAGGGTGGCATTTTTAACAATTTATGCCTCCATTTTTTAATGGTAAAAGTTATATTGAACAACCTCGCCCCCGCCAAGGTCCTTGCAATGTACCCGAAGAGGGCCCCCTTTTCCCCACCATTTTTGGTTTTATTTCTTTTTGGGGCTTTACAAAAGAAGAGGGTAGCTGATTTGATCTATGGAAAAAAAGAAATGTAATCTGGAAGTACCTTTCTTTGATTCTGTTTGGTAGATGGTCGATTCTTTGAAGAAGCAAAGTAAAATAAGCAGATTACCATAAAGACCCTTTTTATGGTTATAACTGTACAAAAACCATCTTAATTGTCTTTATCCGCTTCACATCTTGTCCAAGTAATTCCTTAATCAATACTACTGCTGCTGAAGTAACATGTCTAAAAAAATTGACGAAATTGGATCTCACTGCGATTTTAAGTAAAACAGTAAAAAATGCTTAGAACTAGAATCATTGGCTTTAATTCCCCATCCATACTCATTATTTTTGGGTGATAATTGTTATTTTTGTGGTGGAAGCCCTTGCTGCAGATGTTAAGGATTGTAGTTATTACGTAGTAAGTTTTGAGTATAAAGATGGTCATGAAACAACCATCAACACTTCGGGAGTAAAATATATTATGGGAGAAATATTAGTGAACCAAGATTAGAGCTTTGAATGATAGTTACATGTGGCCAACCATAGTTATGTGGATTATTGTATCATGTTATAACCCTCAATGTTTTAAGGTCTCGTTTGAGTTGTGTAGGATAAAGCGACTTTTGCTACAAAAAGGGCCATTCTAATGTGTAATTATGTTTTGCATTTTGCAGGATAATGTGTAATGTCCCCATCTTTCGCATACGCTGTCAGCGAAGAACCTTAGCCTATTTAATTCCCGTAGGCTATTTGGGAAGGGACAAAGGGAATATTTAATTAATTAAATTATAAGTTGTCCTAGGTCATTTCGAATGATTTATTATATTTAATTAATTATTAAGTTGAACAAGGGAAATTATAAAGTGACTTTATAAAGTGTCACTAGAATTGAAGTACAAAAGTAAAAATTAATTTAAAAAGGGGACACTTTATGAGTTGTGCGGAAAAATAAAAGAAAGAAATGAAAATAAAGTATTTTCTTTCATGAAGGTTATAGAAGGAGGATTTGGGCGAAAAGTGATTCATTTTGGATATTTCATTTTTTGAAAACTCTATTGAGAGCTTGAGCATTTGTTCATCTACAGCCCTAGGACGAAAATCCCTAAGGCAATATTGGTTTCGTGGACGAAAACCCACCTAGCCAATCCTTGGTGGATTCATTCAGAGTTCACAAGTGTGCAGTTTGATTGAAGATTGAAGAGGTTTGTGCTGAAAGGAGAATTATCTTTCCAGATTTATATTGTTTTTCTTGAGTGCTGAGGAGTTTGGGTTTCAAAACCCTAGGTGCAGCTATATATGTGTGTTTCAAGCAGATTGAAGGTGGGACGCTGTCATTTCTTGAAGTTTTCAGACCCCATTCTTATTTGGCCGACTCAGGGTATTGCTGTTCTGGTGAAGATTTATGTGATTAGTTTGCCATAAGAAGAGATTTGGAGGTCCTAATTGCTCATTTCAAGTGCTGTTCAGATTTAGACCCAAACTAGTATCTTTGGGATTTGTTATTGCAAGTATATTTGGCATCATTTTGGAGGCAAGAAAAATAAGTATTTACATATTTGTAATTTTGACTTCTGGAACAACAGACTATATTGTTCTTGTTAATTGTTTCCAATTCTATAGAAAGATTACCCACTGTTTGACAAAATGCCTTGAGTAATCTATGAATGATGGTATTAATTTTTGATAAATATATGATATAGAATTCTGGTTACAATTGTTCTAAGTGATTGCAATTTCTTTATAATAGATTGTTTGCATAATATTTGATGAAATGTTTGCAAGCTAAAATCAGAAAAATTGCAAGTGCGAACAAAATTTCTGGGTAGTGATATTTTAGTGGTATCAAGGCCACAAATCCTTCTAGCCTATTGGGTGTTGAACTAGTTCATGCAAACAAATCATTCTTATGCAATCAAGTGGAGTAACTAATAGGTATTTTTTAAGAAGGCAATTTAACCCCCCAGGAAATACAACAGAAGAAAGAGAGCAAATTGCAGGCGAAGTACCCATTACAGGGTTATTTGAAGAAGAGGTTCCAGGAGACATGAGAGATAGATATGAAGGCAGCACTTTGCAAATTCTCAATGATCTTGCCAGGGGACAGCAATAGCTAGTTCAATTGATAACTCAAATGATGCACAATATGAATACAAATAGGGCAGATAAGAACAATCCAGGAAACAATGGCAACAAGGGAGAAGCCATTAACACAAACATTCTAGCTAACAACAACTCGAGGGCAGCTAGTGGATCAACATCTAGACCTTTGATGCCAACATTTTTGAAAAATGAAGTTGCAGCCGAAGGAAATCAGCAGAATGCAAAAGAGGGTTATGTGGATTGGTTACATGAGTACCAATCATTAGGACAGGGGTTTCATGCTGCTATGTCATTAACTGAATTTTGCGAACTCAAATTGAGAAATAGGCCCAGGAGAGAGAGAGAGGGCATAATCAGGAGTTACAATGTAAGATGGTTAAGTTATCCATTCCTAGTTTCTATGGATCCAACAAATGCATTGCACATGCATGGGTGCAAAAGCTGGATACATACTTTCAACTTAATTCCATGATGGAAAATGAAGCCATTAAGTATGCCACATTACACTTGGAGGGTGATGCACATGAGTGGTGGTACTATGGGTTGGTAACACAGGGTCACGACCTCATTGATTCATATGTTGATTTCACTCAGAGACAGACATATTTGATAAGAAAGACCTAGAGTTGCACTTTAGAGAGTTGGCTCAACTTAAGCAATATGGTTCAATGGATGTCTACATATCAAAATTTCAGAAACTTGCAGTCATGGTACTTGATGTTTTAGAGAAGAGACTCACTGTCCTTTTTATCGAAGGGTTGATTGAACCACTTTGAGGATGGATTAAGGCATTTGACCCACCTTCTTTGTAGGATGCAATTAAAAGAGCTAGAAACATGGAGTTTTCAACACCTAAGACTAAAATTCAGCCTAGGACTTTCCCACCTAAGAAAGATAATAAGAAACCATTTCAAAAGGACTGGCCTAAGAAGGCAATTTTTGATGATGAGACCAAGAATGAGCTACGAAGGAAAACGCTATGTTTTTCATGCAAGGAGCCATGGGAGCCAAGACATAGATGCCTAGGAAGAGGCAAAGTACATTACATTGAGGTTGTATCAGATGGTGAAGAAGAGAAAGAACAGATTGATTTTGAGAGTGACCAAGAGGTGGAAGGGGTTGAACCAGAGGAACATGTGACTGGAGAAGCTATTGGTGGAACTTTAGGGGGTACTTTTGCTACACTTTCAGGTACTCCTAGATATAATCCCTTCAGGGTTAGAGGAGAATTGCAGGGTCAACGAGTGATAGTACTGATTGATAGTGGGGCAACCCACAATTTCATTGATGAGGGTCTAGTTGCGAAAAGAGGCCTTTAGGTGGAATATTTTGATGGATTTAATGTTATGGTAGCAAATGGATTCACCATGAGTTGTACAAAGAAAATATCACAAATGAATCTCATGTTGGGTAAGCACATGGTGACCAATGCCTTTTATGTAGTTGGGATAGGTGAAACAAATGTTGTTTTGGGAGTTCAGTGGTTGCAGTCACTTGAAAAGTACTCACATAACTTTCAAAAAATGGAATTGAAGGTGGTTCTTTGTGGCATGTCTAATGGAACACCTCGAGTTGTTACAACAAAGAGGATGGAGGCTATTTCCAGACCTGATGAGGTTGCTTGGACAACCCAATGCTTTGTGTCTACCAAAACTCCTACAGATGTTAAGAAGCATTATCATGTTGATGTCCAATCATTATTGGACAAGCACAGTTTAGTGTTTGGTGACATTCCTCCTGGTAGGCCACTAGACAGAGGATTCAAGCATGTGATTGAGCTTGAAGAGGGTGCAAAGCTAGTCATAACCACTCCTTATTGTCACCCTAGAAGGCATAAGGAGGAGATAGAGAAGGCTATTAGAGAATTGCTTGATATGGGGCATATTAGACCCACTTCTAGTCTTTTGGCTTCTTCATTAGTTTTGGTTAAGAAGGATGGGACCATGAGGATGTGTATTGACTATAGAGCCTTGAACAAGAAGACAATTAAGAACAGGTATCCTATACCCAAGATCGATGAGCTTCATGGGGCAATCTACTTCTCAAAGATTGATCTTCGATCAGGATACCACTAGATCAGATTCAGAGAAGAGGACATCCACAAGACAACATTCAGATGTCATTATGGGCATTATGAGTTTTTGGTCATGCCATTTGGATTGACCAACGCCCCTGCTACATTCCAATCTTGCATGAATCATGTGTTTAACAAGCAACTGCGTAAGCTTGTCCTTGTTTTCTTTGATGATATTTTGGTGTTTAATAGAACATGGGAAGATCATATTAGACATTTGGATGAGGTCCTTGAGATCATGGAGTCATAGTCACTATTTTCAAAAATGTCCAAATGTGAATTCGAAATGACAGAGATATTATACTTGGGGCATGTTATTATAATGACTTAGTTAAGAGGATTCTTCGATCTATGTAGTTATTACATGAGATTCGTTAAGGGATTTTCACAGTTGGCAGCCCCCTTAACGGATTTGACCAAGAAGGGGTCTTTTGTTTGGATAGAGATAACACAACAAACTTTTGATAAGCTCAAAGATGTCATGAGCTCTTGTCTAGTATTGGCATTGCCAGATTTTTCGCAGCCCTTTGTATTGAAATGTGATGCTTCAAGCATGGGCATTGGAGTAGTCCTCATGTAGACCAAGCACCCGATTGCATTTGAAAGTAAGAAGCTCAATGATGTTGAAAGAAGGTATTCTATTTATGATCAGGAAATGTTAGCCATCATGCATGCATTGGTATTTAGGCAGTACTTGGTAAGAGGAAAATTTGTAGTTAAAATTGATCATAATAGCTTAAAATATTTCCTCGACCAGAAAGATTTGAATGAAAGACAACAAAAATGGGTCAACAAATTATAGGCTTATGACTTTGACATAGAGCATGTTGAAGGGAAGAACTTAGTTGCAAATGCTCAATCTAGGAAACCTACTTTGTTCTCACCTTCAGAGATTTCAACAGATTGGGAGGCTCACCTGTTGAGCGAGTATTCCAAAAATTCTTTTACTTGTGAAGTCATGGAAGGGAAAATTTAGGATGATAAGTACAGGGTGGTGGATGATCTTATTTTGTATAAGGACATAATCTATCTTGTTCTAGAATAAAAAATGGAGAAAATATTGAGAGTGATCCATGCCACACCTTTGGTAGTTCACCCTAGATATTTTAAGACATACAAACAGATCAAAGAGAGATTCACATGGAAGGGTCTCAAGGATGATGTCTTGCGACATGTCAGAGAGCGTTTGACTTGTCAGCATAACAAGTCAGATCGTACTTTCCCAACAGCTTTATTGCAGTGCTTACCTATTCTTGAGAGTAGGATTGTATATCTATGGATTTTATTATAGGACTTCCTCAAGTGCAGGGCAAAGATTGTATCTTTTTGGTGGTTGACAGGTTGACTAAATATGCTCACTTCTTCGCCATATCTTCAGAGTATAAATCACCCTAGGTTGTGGAGTTTTTTAGAGAGGTGTTAAGACTCCATGGCCTACCTAGGAACATTGTTAGTGATCGGGACAACAGGTTTCTCAATATGTTTTCGCAGGAGCTTTTCAGATTAACAGGAATTGAATTATCTCTGAGCACTAGTTATCATCTACAGATAGATGGGCAGGAGGAGATTGTTAATAAATGGGTGGAAGGTTACTTGCGTAACTATGTTTAGGGGCAACAAAAGGCCTAGATTAGATGGTTATACTTGAGTGAGCATTGTTACAATACCATCCATCACATGTCGATTGACATGACTCCTTTCAGGCTTTATATGGTTATGATGCTAAATCTTTTGTGGATTCGACATTTGATGACGGTCGAGTTACTAAGGCCAAAGACTGCGTCCAGGAGAGTCAGGATATTTTGAAATCACTTAAGTATAATCTCTAGCAGGCTTAGAATCAACATAAGGTCTATGCCAATAGGCATAGGATTGAGAGATCTTTTGAGTTAGGAGACTTGGTTTTTCTTGCGGTTGCAAACCTACAAGCAATCTTCTTTGAAGAAGAGTGGTGCAGAGAAGCTCAACCCCAGTTTCATGGACCATACAGGGTTGTGCGGAGGATATGAGAGATTGCTTATGAATTGGAGTTACCTGAGAATAACAAGATCCACAATGTATTTAATGTTTCGTGCCTCAAAAAGGCCTTCGAGCAACATATTATACCTTCTCTTGAGCTTCCACCATTGGATGAAGAGGGTAAATTGATATTGATCCCTGAGGCAATTTCGGATGTCAGGGAGAGAAGATTGAGGAGTAGAATCATTAAGGAATATTTAATTCGATGGAGGGATTTACCACCACAGGATGCCACCTAGGAAGGAGAGCAAGTTCTTCAGTACCCAAATCTGCAATTGCTTGAGGACAAGCAATTTCTAGAAGCTAGGACTGTAATGTCCCCTTCTTCCGCATAAGCTATCAGCGATGACCCTTAGCCTATTTAATTCCCGTAGGCTATTTGGGAAGGGACAAAGGGAATATTTAATTAATTAAATTATAAGTTGTCCTAAGTCATTTCTAATGATTGCTTATATTTAATTAATTATTATGCTAAACAAAGGAAATCATAAAGTGACTTTATAAAGTGTCACTAGACTTGAAGAGCAAAAGTAAAAATTAATTTAAAAAGGGGACAATTTATGAGTTGATGGGAAAATAAAAGAAATAAAAGAAAAAGTATTTTTTTTCATGGCGGTTATAAAAGAAGGATTTGGGGGAAAAGAGATTCATTCTGGGTATTTCATTTTTTGAAAACTCTATTGAGAGCTTGAGCATTTGCTCAACTACAGCCCCAGGACGAAAATCCCTAAGGCAATATTGGTTTCATGGACGAAAACCCACCTAGCCAATCCTTGGTGGATTCATTTAGAGTTCACAGGTGTGCAGTTTGATTGAAGATTGAAGAGGTTTGTGCTTAAAGGAGAATTATTTTTCCAGATTTATATTGTTTTGCCTAGGTGTTGAGGATTTTGGGTCTTAAAATCCTAGGCACAGCTATATATGTGTGTTTCAGGCAGTTTGAAGGTTGGACGCTGCCATTTCTTGAAGTTTTGAGACCATTCTTATATGGCTGACTCAGGGTATTGCTGTTCAGGGGAAGATTTATGTGATTAGTTTGATGTAACAAGAGATTTGGAGGTCCTCATCGCTCATTTCAAGTGCTGATCAGATTTAGACTCAGACTAGCATCTTTGGCATTCATTACTGCAGGTATATTTAGCATCATTTTGGAGGTTAGAAAAATAATTATTTACATATGTGTAATTCTGACTTCTGGAACAACAAGACTATATTGTTCATGTTAATTGTTTCCAGTTCTATAGAAAGATTGCCAACTGTTTGATAAAATGCCTTGAGTAATCTATGAATGATGATATTAATTTTTGATAAATATATGATATAGAATTCTAGTTACAGATGTTCAAAGTGATTGCAATCAGAATTTCTTCATAATAGATTGTATGCATAATGTTTGATGTAATGTCTGCAAGCTTAAATCAGAAAAATTGCAAGTGTGAACAAAATTTCTGCGTAGGGATATTTCATAATGTACTTTCATGTTGGAGATTTTTCTTTGCAGACTTTCTTTGTCTCATTTTTAAGATCTAAGCAACTATGTTGCTGTTTTTTTGTTGGGTAGATTGCCAACTAAAATTTTTGATAATTGTTGCAAAATTTGACAGTGTTGATTAATAACTGAGTCAAAAATGTTCAACTAATGTCTATTAATTGTATTCTTCTTGTCTCATCATTCCTAATTAGAAATAATTAGATATCGCATAGTCTACTTTATTTTTCAATTCCCTGGAGGATCATTCTATGCTGATACTTTAAGTGGAGACATGGTTTTTGTTGTTTCCTGTGGAACAAACTGAACTCATATATTACACATGGAAGACGGTAATAAAAGGTGAAGAGATAGATGGAGCTTTACTTTCCCTTGGTATGCATGTAAGAAAACAATCATCTCTGATTGGGCTCCTACATTAGCAACTAATATGTGTTTTGAGAGGATGCCACATGGCACATACCAGAGTGATGAAGTCAACCATGAAAAAGTAAAACATTTGTCTGGTGAAAATTCCTATTATGATCAGAAGTCACTCCAAACATTACTGACTAGATGAAAGAAATGGCTTTTATTCTAAGAATACACTAAAATATCAAAGCCACTAGCTTACAAAACCATTGGGTTTCCAAAGAATGCTTCTCTCCAATGAATATGGCAGAAGTAAATATTCCTAGACTTTTGCTAAATACGTCATTGCATAATCTTGCAAATAGACATTCTCAAAAAATGTGCTTAATATCCTCCTTTTAACACATTGAGCACAAGGTTCACTTGTTAGGTCGTTTTTGTAAGCCTATGCTCACTGTACAAACTTTGATAGAGAATCGACCAGACATGAAACACGGGTTTGAAAGAGCATGAGTTAATCCAAACAGAGTTGATTCTGTGAAGCCATCAATTTTTGTGTCCCAAGCCTTTCGTCCATATGAAGCCTTTATGAATGCATTGACTTTTGGCTTGATCCATTCACACATGGCACAGGTGTCATGATGATTGATGGCTTTATTTTTGTGCCATACAATATGTGTTCAGATTGGTTCTTCTCCATGACTAGTTGTTCTGAATCTATCTCCTTGTTCCATCATATTTAGACACATGTTATTGGCAGAGGTGTCATGATGATTGATAGCTTTATATTTGTGCCATCCAATATGTGTTCAGATTGGTTCTTCCCCACAACTAGTTGTTCTGAATCTATCTCCTCGTTCCATCATATTTAGACACATGTTCTTGTGAAGTCATAGAAATGCTTTGCTTTATATTTTGAAACTTGTCGCTGGTTGTTTAATATATTTTATTACATTTGAATGGGTGTGGCGCCATCATTTACTCCACTTCATTGTAATTAAGACTAGTCTCATATTTTCCATGCCCAGGCATAAGTGAAAATTTTAAAATCTGCTCATTATGTGGTATGGTGTCTTGAGGTGATTACATTTTGTTGGAAGTGATGGTTATGACTTAATAATTTTAATAACATAAATATTTAATCTTGTATGCAGGTTGCCCCAAGTTTTATCACAGATTTTCGACCCCATCTAGTTTGGTCTTTGGAACAGGTTAGTTTCCTCTATTGTGTCAAGAGTTCAAAGTTTAAAATATTGGCATAACTTAGGATCTTAAAGATCATCTTTATTTTCTAGTTCCTCTTGATGGAATGATGAAGCTTTGCAGCTTAATGATTAGGAATACATAGCGTTTTCTTCATTTTCCATTGAAAGTAGCTAACAAAAATAAATCTCCCTTTGCATTACATTTAACAAATTTTTGTGGAGACCCTTCTCCATACGATTTCACTAAGTAAAGACAAAATGAGTTAATAAGCTATGCAAATGCATCATAGATTGCAGAGATCCTTCTCCACATGATTTGTGGAATTAAAACGGAATGAATTAACAAGTTGTGCCAATGCATGATCGAGTTCACCATTTTCCTTTATTAGGGTGTATGCAATCTTTTTTATTGTACGGATTGCCCCTCCTTATCCTTATACCCAACAATGAAATGGATATACAGGAGGAGTTCATGTTAGAAATAAGAGAGATTAACAATACTGTCACTAGTTGCTTAGGGATTGGATACATGCATAGGGAATTTCCTCTATATCTGCAAGGAATGGTCTGGAGTATGACCATCAACGGGCATATCATGATAGGCATTCATTATAATCCTCCCTTTCGGAATTGGGATCATTAATATGGGTCTCCAAGGTAAAGTCCTATACATCCGGAGTGAATAATTGATTGATTTATGAGAAACTGGCTATACATCCTGTTTGATCGATTGCGGTACCACTAGAATATGTAGTCTTTCGTTTTACTTGAATCTATTTTTAAATGCGGCCTTTCTTTTTTGTGAGAACTAAGTGCAAGATAGCATGATTGATGGAAAATAAAACCCATAGAAGTAGTAGACCATTCACTCAAGAATACTAAGATATTGGTAGATGCTCTTAAGGTACCCCAAACCCATAGTTACCACATTAAAAATGTTAGGGTTGTTAGGAAGTGGAAACAAGTTCGGAAGTTTGGGATTTTGCAAAAGGTTTGGTGTGGTTTGGTTCTTAAAATTTACAAATTTTAAAAATATATAAAAAGTAAATATTATACATATTTGTAAAGAAGCACTTACACATAAAAATAAATAAACATACGCGTGACATAAGTACACCAAAAAAGATAAATTATGCATAGCAAAATCCAATTGAGTGTAAGTTTAAGAAATGAAATAATACAAATTTTAAAATTAAGTAAAAAATAAAATAATCTAAATACAATAATACAAATAAAAAAATATCTAAGATCTTAAACTATTTATTAAATTAGTAAAAACAATAAATATATTACTTAATACTAAAACCTAACCTATACATATTGATATTGATATACATATAAATTAGTAAAAACTTTACACAATAAATATAAATTAGTTAAACTACATACATAATACATACTATGATATTACAAACGTAGGACTTTACAAATACAACCTAAAAGGCTAAAACAATCTTATAACTTCCAAGTACGGTGCCTTTTAAGTTACGGCTCATCCCACCGTGGCATAGAATGAAACAGTAGCCAACCCGAGTAGTCTCCAGCCATTGCTTGAACCTGGATGCTTGTGTGACTACTTTCAATGTAGGCACATCTCGAACTTGCACGCCCTGTGATTATTTCTGCAAAGATTGAATGCTGTCAGTCCCTATTTTCTTCTATCTTTAGCTTTCACAAAATGTGTTTCACTTTTTGTTTAAGTTTTAGATACATTGTTTTAGGTTTTAGTATTAAATAATCAATATTTAATACATTTTTCTAAATCTTTATTATATATGTATATTCCGAACTTAACCAAATTTGACAAGTGCTAAATGTTCGGTTTGAGTTGTTATTCCATGGTGTTCATATGAACATGGTAACTATGCCCAAGACACAATATATTCAATATATAATTAAAAAAGAATGAATGATGACATCTCATATTGTGGATATAGGTGGGGTAAAGCCCTATATTTATACACCTCTTCCTAATAACGTATACGGAGAGTCAACACTCTATGGCCTACTACGGCAACATCAATCCTAAGGTATACCACAAATATTAGTAAATCTGTGCTTGATAAGATGAGTTTTACAGCTCTAACATCCCTCCTAAAACACAACTTAGAGGGCCTAGATGAAGGTGGCATTCACTCTCCAGTACTTTATTGAAGGAAGGCATTTAATCGTCATCCTTATTACGACATCTCCTGAGATCTTGAGCGTGTCTCTCAATCTGTTAAAATTAGCCTTAACAAGTGGCTTAGTGAAAAATGTGCACAATCTAATTGCTGAGCCAAACAAAATTCTGAAATTCTGAAATAATTTATGGAAATAAAAATATCCCAAAAAACTGAAATATTAATTTCTAAAGCTCTAAATAAAATCTATTCTATGGCAGAATAAAGATGCTGATCTGATTACAATCAATAATCATAATAGGCCAAGCTCATAGGCGAGCCACTCCTAGTTTTGAAGACAACCAATCTTCGATTAAGTGCAAAATCACATAATTTCATTCCATATAATCATGTTATTACAATGTCTTTCCATATGTATGGTGAAGCAAACCTTATCTTAAAATAACTAATTTTTATTTTATCATGAAGCAATCTAAAATTAACCAAGGTTACATGTGTGCGTTGGTGTGAGGGTATGCAAGGTGTGGGTACGCAACATCTAGTGTGAACTTCTAAACCTTGGATGTGTGGTTGGGATGGTGCACATTGCTAAAAATATGGGTACGTTTTGATTTCAAAACTCTAATATCAAACTTAAAAATTGAAAGTTGAAACATAATATCATGAAACATATCAAATCAGATATATTTATTACTATATGACATACAATTATATTAAATTATCTTGGAGTTAAATAATTTATATCATATTATGATGTAGGAACATCCAAGGGTTGTGTAATCTTGCATTAACCAAAAATAGAGTGCATGTGTTTGTGTGTTTGATGTTTTTGGCATAGTGAAGATGATCCAAGGGAATATCAACACTCCTACATTTCAGTAGCATCAAGCACATCAGAGAAGGATCAATTTCAGATAGCTACATGTTTACAAGTAAGTTGGTTGAGTCTCTCAACTATCAATACAATCTGGGATGTCAATGTGTGCGTTGAAGGGCTAAAATGGATAAATTGTGAGGCAAGGGAAAAAAAGGCATCAAGAACTTACCTAACCCTAAATCTTATTGCTTATTTGGATTCCCCTTGAAAAGTTGTGCAATTAAAAAAAAAAAAATCATCTCAATCTATTTCCATATGCAAACGTTATGGCCTCCAGAAGTTGGCGGTTTTTCACAGTGACAAAACCGCTATTCTGCATATATCAGCGGTTTTACAACTTAGCGGTGGTTTTGTCTTGCATATAGCGTTGGTTTCACCACGCATGGAGTTAAAACAAAAGTGGCGGCCCATAATGAAAAATGCTTGGATCCTTAGCATTTCTAAGGCATTAAGGAAGGTGAAGAGACATTGTAGAAGGCAAAGGAATGTTGGGATATATCCAATTTGGACAGAGGACTGAGTTATATCACTCAAGAGAGCTGCAAGCAGGAAGAGGTCAACTCCAAGAGGAGAGAAGCAAGTGTGTGAGAGTAACTAGACCATGAGAGACTGTGTATGCATGTTCTTCTTCATGTTTATGTTTGAATAAGCCTATATAGGTATGCGTGAGAGTGTGAGAGAGATTGTGCATTCAATTGGAGTCTGATTAAGATGAATTCAATGATTATGATGTGTTAAAATGTGTCAAGTTTAAGAGTGTGCTCAAGTGTGTCCATGAGAGAGAGTTATATCCAAGCAACACAAGGATAAAGACAGTCCTTAAGTGGACCCCCTCTCATGTGCTTGCACCATATTATCATTGACTTATATACTCGTCACATTATCATTGATTTATATATGCATATCATATTATATAAAGCCATCCATCAATGTGTGTCATGAATTAAGGTTTTTAACAATATTTTTGTTTTAAATTTTTTGTTTGACCATTTTAGTTTTTGCTTAATTGATTTTCTATCATTAGTTAAATTTCAACATAAAAAAGTCCACCAAGAGAATCCTTAAATTGTGGAAGATATATTTCAAAACTAAACTAAACCACTTAAAAAATAACATCACCCATTATAGTGACATCATATTTAAGTAAAATATTAGAATTTTTATATATTGTAATAAATTTACTAAATTTTAAATTGTAATTCACCACAGTTAATTTACCCTACTTATTTTAGTCATCATGTACTATATATTTAGTTTCATAATAGAAGGTATTATCCTTTGGGAGAGAAATCATCATAAATCTAAAAAATAAAAACTTCAATAGAGCAAAAAAAAACAAAAAATGTGGCCAGAATTCAGTCTGATTTGGGTAGTTAATTCCATGAATATTTGGGGTTTGAGTTTACATTAATCAGGAAAGGGTTTGCATTTTCTGATATTTTATTGCATTTATGCTAATGCTCGACAACTTCCCATGTGATGTCATAATTCCAAATATTTTAATCCACTTGCCATGTGAATTGAGGAATAAATTCAATTAATGAATTTAAGAATGAAAACTTAAAATCTTTACTTTAACAGAAAAAATTAGAAAGTATAGTAAATTTTGAGATAAAAACAAACATGAAATTAAAATATATGAACTTCATTAAAATAAAATTAACTTTATCTAAGGAGAATAACTATAATGAACACTCTTAACATTTACTTCAAAACTACAAATGAAAAATTCTAATTTTTTATTAAGTAAAAGTTTGATGTTTTAGAGAAAAAATTATGAAAATCTAAAAAGCAATAAGAAAGACTGTCTTTAGTAATTTTTATAGAAATACATCGCCTTGCTTAACTCATGTAGTTAGATGTTTTATTCTCTATTTTTATTATTTTGATTCTATGTTGTTTGGGTACGGGTACGGGTACGGATACGGGGACGTCTTGGGTACGCGGGTACGTCATTTTTCAAAAACCTTGATTTGGATATGTCGTGGGTACGTCTGTATATATATATATATATATATATATATATATATATATATATATTACTCATTTTTTTAGTAAAACACTTGAAACTACATAGTGTGAAAATATTTGTCTATAAATGATAAAACACTTAAAAATATATAATATTCATTCATTCATTACTTCAAAGACAAGATGTACATTCAAATCTAGAATAAATCATCTCGATTGTCCACAAAATCATGAATGCCACTCCCATTATTTTTCAACTTTATCATTTACTGACACTTTCTCTCACAAGGGCTCATCGGTGCATTGAATCTCATGAGTGCATGCCTTAAGGGGTGCACAGGGAATGGGGTGGGATCGGCTTGTGGCACTTTGCCAGAGATATTCTCAAACTATTCTATCACGCATACATCCCTTCATGCAGTGTTCGTACCTCCTATGATGTCTCCTTGAAATCTTGAAACCCTGAAATATGGCTAAGTTTGAAACCTTGAAACCCTGGAATCTGACTAACTCTGAAATATGACAGGATCCTCCAAAACCTAGAATTTGCATTATAGCTCCTAGTAGTCTGAAACCCCTCTCAAACACCCTGAAAGTATATAAATAAAATATAACTTAAAGTATAAGAAACTTCTTATACTTAAATGTTTATTTTATTTCTATACGTTGGGGTCGGACTGGATTTACATTTAGGGTTGCTTAGTTTATAGGGTTTTATTTTTTAAGGATTTTCTGGATTTTTTTTAAAAACAATTCGCCATTTTTCTGCCGGAATCCCTCGGGTACGTGCCGGAAACGTCCCAGGTACTCCCGGAGGCGCCCGTCGGCTTGCCGGACGTTTCCGGCACGCCGGCGGGCGCCTCCGAGACGCCTCCGGGAGTACCAGGGACGTCCCCGTGCCGGAGGCGTGGGGCTGGGGGGCGTATCCTTGCAACACAGTTTTGATTCATAAATAGGAGACAAGTTCATATTTCCCCTAATGAGATTAAGGGAAATGCATCTAGTGTGCCTATGATGCATTACGTTGCCTTGGGTGCGTTTTTAAGTGTGGATTTAGGTGAGGTGCATGTCCCTGGTGTGGGTGTATCTCTGGTGCGGCCCAAATACGGTCGGGTATGTGCACTCAAATAACACAAAAATCAGCTATCTTTGCTTAATCATAAAGTAATCTAAAAATTCTTATAAGAAATCTTTTCACCTTTGCATGGTCATATTTATTCTATTTCCTTAATAATTAAATTTTATCTCTTAACAATGCAACTAACGAAACTATAACGAATTTTATCTTTATATTATGCAAAACTATTCATTATTTACATGACTGGTTGGGCCTTGGGATAAATTCTTTCTACTAATGTAGACATAAGCTCTATGGAAGCTTTGGTCTCTTGGATAAAGACCAACATAGGATGATTCTTTTGGATCATTTTGTTGATTTCCTGTATTCTTAAAGGGCTGCCTTTCAACGCCCTTATATTCCAAGTTAGTACTTTCATTGAGAAGGTTGTTGGAAAATTTGGGACAATTCCCAAACTATTCCTGCATTACTCAACTTTTGACCTTCATGCTCAAGGTTAATTTGATTCGATTTTCGACCAGCTTTAATGTTAGTGTCCATCTTTAGTTTTTTACTGTTTTCTTGAGCCAAGCCTAAAGGGGGGGTTGTTTGTTATTGCATGGTGGAATTATCCATCGAAACCAGAGCTTTTTCCATCCCTTCCATTTCTTTTGGCTGTTGATTTTGATTCACAAATTGGTCTTGGTACTTAGTTTTATGTTGATAGCTTTTCATAGTGGTATAGGCTGAATCTTGGATTAGTGGAGCTTGAAATACAACAAGCTGATTTTGGTCTTCCACCATTGGCTGATCTGGGACTACCTTGTGCTTGTTGACTTGTGTCTCTGGAACTTATGACTCCATAAGATCATCCAATTCTTTATCTGCCTGATCCTATTGTAGACTTGCAAATCTATTGTTGTTACTTCCTTCTGTGTTCTCTTGCCCATTTTTCCTCGCTATTTTCTTCTTCTTTGGAATGATAAAACCATCTTGAGGCTTATCTTCCACATGCGGTTCTGGAACTTTTTGTTGACAATCCCTGAACAGATGACCATATTCATGACAAATATGACATCGGAAAGGAATGTTTTCATAGTCCAGAACTTGGTCCCATTTCTCGTCCTCCACAACTAGAGAGTTCATCATTGGCAAGGGTTTGCTAAGATCCATTAAGACGCATATACGAGCATAGATCATTTGTTCCAACTATAAGGATGCATCAACTGTCATCATAAATGTCCCAAGAGTATTACCGATCGCTGTAAAAACACTTTGATTCCAATATTCAGCCAGAAGCCCAAATAGTCACACCCATACAGGAGCTACAAAAGGCAATTCTTTGTTTGCTTTGAACATAGGGTGCTAGGGTTACATGAACAATCGCACCCGTCCAAAAAACCATGGTCTGCCTTGAAAAATAAATTCTCAGTGTATGACTGAGGCAAAGAAAACCAGGTAATATCCATTTGGATGAACAGAGACCGTATACTCACCTTTAGTATTCCAGGCATTTTTGGTCCAATCTTTGAAGGTCGCGAGTGAAGGGCTAAAACCCAGAAACCGAACAATCAAACCTTGATTTTTCAGTTCATTAATACTACTTTGCACATCCGATTTTTGAAGTTTTAGCACCAATGTACCATCAACTGCTTTCATGTAGCCATTCTTGTTCTTTTTGGGGTCTTGTTTGGGCATCCTCAAAGGTTGCTTTTGAAGATTCCTTCCTGACATTTGGATTTTCAAACCCCCACGAAAAGCTTCTTTGAAACTTGGTTTGGCAGCATCCACTTTACTCATTGATTCCTTGCCCGTAGCATTACCCTGTCTAACGATATCCATAATCATAAAAGAACAAACTGAAAAGCCCACATGTTTGCCCAAGACGGCAAACGTGGAAAGATGTCAGTGTGGGGTTTGCTGCAGGTCCCAACCCCCTCAGAAGACACAAAAGAGGGGTCACAACAAAGCAGAAAAAAGTTATCGATCACCAACACAAAAAGAACAAAAACACCTTCACGATAGGCTCGTGCAAAAGAAAATGATACAATATAACCCAAAAAAAGACGAAATAGCATATACAAGAGGCATTAGACATGCGTCTCAGTTTGCCAAATATTACCGTGAATCTTTACACATGCCTTAGCTACAAGCTATGTTTGGATCTTTCAAGAGTGCGAATCAAGCTCCCCAAACCTTGACTTCAATGAATCTTTTTTATTATATCATTCACAATTTCTTATATTTGGTGATAATCTAAAAACTATTTTTCCAAATTCCTTTAGCATTTATATGTTGTACACAAAAAGTTGGAAAATTCTCAAAGAAACAATTATTGTTTAATAGAAATTCGGTTGAACCTTCATTTTCAAATGATGTATATTTTTGGAGAAACATTGACGGAAAATAGCTAATTGGTAAATATCAGCCACTAAAAATTTCCGTAGCTGCAAGTACGAAAAATATAGGAAATATAATGTTTTAAAAAACTAAACACCAATAAGCAGGTAGTTCAACATAGATCATACCTTGATAAAGTACAAGTTAGTAAATAATTTTAGTTCTACTTCTATAATGATCTAACCTCTGATAATAAAGAATCTACAGAAATATAGCCGAATAGAATAACACACACCATAAGAGATAGGGTGGGTACCAATTCTATCTATTTTGATAGATTTTAATATAGAAGAATGTCCTTGAGGTAGGTTTATACTAATTAATACTTCTTAAGGAAGGAATCACTCTAAATATACCTATTGACAATTCTTCCACAGGTCAGATTGTCTCTTGCCATTCGGAAAAGTTCACGTCTCTAGCCAAGGAAGAAAGAATACATTGGGTAGATGTAGACCAATTGAAATACTCATTTGCAAAGGCCTTGGCTACAACAGGATTTCCTTCGGACAAAGAAGGCTTGATTCTACATTGCTTCGGAAAAGTTCAAAGGATCGTTGCAAAATTTTGAAGGGACACTCAAGAAATCCGAAGGAATGAGCTTTGCAATAAGTCTGTGGGAAATTAGCCAAGAATAAAGACCAAGGAGGAGCCAAAAAATCCGAGAGAGGAGAAGTCAGGAAAACATAAAGTTCGAAGGAATAAGGACACCTACAAAAAGCCCAGGTGCCCTACAAAAACCCCAGGTGCCCTACAATTTTTTCGAAAAGCCATGGAGGAAGGACAGAATCCCTTGCGGAGGGCACTTGGTCGGTGGCAGGGCGTTTCCAACTTTCCCGAAGGGCACAGAGGAAGGACACAATCCCTTGCGGAGGGCACTTGGTCGGTGGCAAGACCTTTCCAAAAAACCCGGAGAGCACTCTGCCGGTGGCAAAATAAAGACAAATGACTAATTCCTTCGGACGAAAAGTCCGAAGAAATTTGGAGAATTTACATAGAAAAACCCGACAGAAAGAAGTTGCCAAAGGCAAAAGAGAAAATAAAGGAAGGATATCCTCAAACAAAAGTCCGAAGGAATTCCTTTAGACTTTTTGTCCGAAGGATTAAGCCGCGGAAAAGTTGGTGAACAAAAGTCCACATAAATTCAAAGGATTACGCTGCGGAAAAGTTGGCGAACAAAAGTCCGTAGAAATTCAAAGGATTAAGCCGCAGAAAAGTTGGCAAACAAAAGTCCACAGAAATTCAAATGGGAGATAAAACCAAGGGGAAGCCAAAAAGTCCGAAAGAAATGGATATCTTTCGGACAAATTGTCCGAAGGATTCCTTCTGAAAGCTTGGTCAAAAAAAAAGGAAAGTTCGAGCGTAGAGTGAGACAAAAACGAAGTCCGAAAAGAATGAACACGAAGGGAAAATGACTTAGCAAATAGCCCAATGGATTATCTGAAGAAATAAAACAAAAGAGAGAGGTTCGAGATAATAAAGACCCGAAGAGATGAACATTAGGCCGAAGGAATAAGTAAGGGAAAGTCTGTGGAAAGACAAATATAGACAGAGGTCAAGAAGAACTCTAGATTTAGCCAAGAGAAATCACAGACAGTTGGGTCGAGAGAAATGCATGCACAAACAAAAGATGGAGTCAACGTGGAATTCCATGCAAGCAAAAGCTAATTACGGTTGACTAGTCAAGGCTTCAGTTAACTGGTTGTTGAAGTCAAGTTTATCTCCAAGGTCAACTCCACCTTTCAAACGTTCCAACTTGGCTTCCAACGAATCAATTCAAAGTTCTAAAATTGACATTGGCGTTGGATTTCATGCATGCTATTGTCATCTCATACTTTCAAATGTTCCAGCAGCTCATGAAGAAGCTAAATTTAGAGGTGGGCGTGGATTTCCATGCAAAGAGAGGTGGGCGTTTCAATAAACCCAGCCGTCCACTTCCTCTAACGCCAAGGAGCTTCATGCAAAGACAAAGGGAAAATATATTTTATTGGAAGGCAAAGTTGGTCTTGAGTTAATCTAAGTTGATCTTCCTCTTCTATTTTTCAATGCCAATCTCTTGGCTTCTGTAATTTTTTATATTAATGGCTTTTCAGCCTTAGATTTTTTTCATCCCTCTCTTGGTAAGATCAGACTCTGTCATTGGTGAGTTGTGTAACCTCTTCAATCAATAGAAAGACTGTACTTTCAGATTTCAAGTGCTGGCATAGTGTATATTCATTCAACAATTTACATATGTGGTAGATTTCTCTCCCTTCCCAATTGTACCTAGTTGCTAGTTTATCATATTATGCAGGTCATGTTCAGTGTTCTATATGTCTTTTGCTGAAGTTGTAAGTGGATGTTAGGTGGCTGCAAAGTGTTTTGTATTAGACCTCTCTCCATCATTTTCCCTCATGTTTTGGTCATTGGATCGAACCTTCTCATGAAATATTTATGCATAATAATCAATTGAAATCAAAAGTCTTCTTTTTCCCTTGTTTGATTCAGTGTTCAAGGTTCCAAGTAGAGTGGATCAACGTTTTGGTGTATCACTGTTATTAGGTAGGATTTCCCTTTAAAGTTTCTTTCTCCCTTTCCATGGTAGATTCGCAGCACAGAGTAGAGATCCATTGATACATCTTACAGGAACCGGCCTTCTCTGTCGGTTCTTCTCACCATTGAGGCACCCACCCTCGTGAGAAGATCCCATTGTTTCAACCGTATAGAGGATTGACCATTTCATGCACTTCTTCGATTCAGGGTGCAGCTCCAGGTTGACAACAATACAAAGAGCCCAAATCAATTACAATATCTTTCCTTGATTGTTTGTGATGAATATGCCACTATCTATAGCTTCTCATCTCATAACCCAAGGGTTAGAGTAAACCATAGGGTTAGATTAAATCCTTAACCCCCTCAATACACATTAGGTCCACTAATTGTCAATTATAGCTTATTCCACAAGTCACCTAGTTGACCCAATGTCCATTGAGCCCATCCTATCTAAACATCGGTTGTATGTGCCACAACCCCATCTACATCACAAAATAATCTGTAGCTACATAACAACTACTGAGTTGTCAATCTCATCATTTGACATTAATTAATATTTCAAAATGCATCGAAAATAATGTACATTTACAATAGTTCAAATATGGCAAGCACTCATTAGTGCATTACACGTTATAGTTTTTTTAATTCTATAAATATTAATCTCAATATGATGTTTTACAAGGCAACTGAACTCGGTCTAGATATTTTGTACTAGATCTGTAGGTTACAACCCAAGTTATTGTACAAAAGAAAGTCTTGATTAATGCTCATTCGATCATGTATTGAAAATCATTAATGAAAGCTTATGAGGAGAAAATTGCCATATTTACCTTAGAAGGTGCCCTCGGCCAATAAATTATCCTACAACTCAAAACTCCAACCACTGAATAACTAACCATAGACAACACTATCTAATGGTGACTAAGCAAGAAGACTTGCATGGAGTCAGCAATGCCAAAGGGAATAGTAGGCCAACTTAAGTATGGAACCACAACACGAATGTTTTTTTTTTGGAATTCCCACCAAAAATTGTCATTTATTGTTACATTGAAATCTGTTGAGTTCTCTCCCTTATTTTTTAAATTGGAGTTTTAGATACAGGAAGGGTAGCAAATTATATTTCTTCTTTTGCAAGACTAATTTGGTGCATTTGTTGTGATCTATTTTCATTAAGAAGGCACTAGAAATCCTTAAGTGTTTTTTCTTTTTTCTTTTGATCCCATGTGAATCCCTGTTTGCAAGTGATTCCCACGTCCCTGTTTATTAGGGATGAGTTTCCCCTAAAACGAGGATGTGGGAAGTCTCACTGTAGTCTTATTTTCAAGTTATGTGTCCCAGAGGATGGGATTTTTTCCCTTGAAGTCTTGTTTTATTGGGGATGTCAAGGGAAGTTGGGAGATGTTCCCAAAGAGTTTCTCATGTCACAGGGATGGATCCCCTTTGAAAACGTGTCCTCGGGGTTAGGGGACATTGCACTTTGTTACAATGGTGTAAAGGTTTACTTGGATTATATATATATATATATATATATATATATTGTGTCTCAAACACATGGTTTGGTCATTATCGATGCACATAGTTACTATTCAATTCATATGTCAAGGTTGTAAATAAAAATGCAATAGTTTTGTAGTTAAAATTATTACTATGTTCCATGCATTTGATAATACTTTTGGTTCAAGGGCTATAATATTAAAGTTTCATTCACCATAATTGTTTGTATTGTTTTTATACAAAATGAAGAGATGACAAAACTTATTAAATAATCGATAAGAGTTGAGTCTATGATAGATAAAATATGTTTTTTTAGGGGGGGTGTAGGAGGGGGTTGGAGGGTGTATTCGTCACTCTCATGCTACGTACAAGGATGATCCAAAGATAGATCCATGTATTTTTGTGTCTTTTACAAATTATTATGTGATCCAGGTGGATTAACCAATAGTGACTTCTGTGTTAATGCTCAACCTATCCTCTTGCCCTGTGGTGATTGTGGAGACACTTCTCTGGTATGCATCAATCCTAGTGGACTTACACCACCAGATTTTATCGCACATCACCACTATTGCTCAGTTAGTCCTGTGCTAACAGCAACAGACTCTTCATGAGGACCAACACCTACCGGTCAATTCTCGCCATCTAGTTCTGCCACTGTGTTACCATAGAGTCACTACAGTGTCAGCCCTGCAGCCCATCACTTGATAGTAATGGTAGTTGGTGAAGTCATAACATAATTGTTAGAGATGACGAGTCACACATGGAAATAGTTCAACATCCATAACGGCTCCCAACCCTCTCGACATTTAATTTTATATATACATATATGTAACATTATTGTAGATAGGATGGAAGTAGCAATTAGGCTAGTAGATAGTAGCCATACAATTTTCTCAAGAGTATGCCATGTACAAAACAAGCATATAAATAAAATACATTTATTTTTTCAGTTCTATATCTTTCTCTATTCTTTTTGCACCTCTTTCAAAGCTTTCGCACATGCACACAAGAGTTGTCCATCGATTCATCTCCTCAGCATAGATTCAATGGTATCAAAGTGATACATCTAATTCTTGTATGACCTATCAAACGCGATCAAAGTATCTAAGCCTTGGCATCAAACTTCGAGATCCATCAGACTACCTACCAGACTGTTTCGACAAAATGGCCAAACCAATACAAGAGGAGATTCACATTATGATCAAAATTGAAATCGGAGAAGCACCCATGGAGAAGCAAAAATTTCTGTTTAGCTAGTTTGCAAAAGTCCTTGAGTGGGCGGTTTTGTCAACTTCATCATTAGGTAAAGATTTTGGTGGTCGAGTCCCCACTAGGTTTCAAGTAAACCTAGACGTTCTTGTGTTTGAGGGTAAAATTAACACAAATGTAGTAGATGCTCGATTAGATTAGTTAGAATCATACTTTTCCATGAATGATTTTTGTGATAAAGAAAAGATTAAGATTGCGTTTATTAAAGTTTCTTCACCTGTCAAGAAGTGGTGGAAAGCATATTCTTTGTAGGAGAAAGACCAGATAGAACCTAGGATGACTTTCTGGAAGTGTTCAAGGGTGAATATTACCCTAAAGATGTCTATGATTATTGTTGTATGCAGTGGTCACAACTGCAACAAGGACTAGTGTAATGTTCTTTAAACGAACATTTTTAAATAATTTCGGATTCAACAGAAACCATAGTTCCATGGCGTTTTGGGACGGGGGGACATGGGGATGGGTTTTCGGGACGGGGGGATTGGGGGCCTAAGTTTGGGGATGACAGGGGGGGGCGGTGGGGGAGCGGTGCTGAAATACATATAGTACTTGAAAAATTAGTTATGAAAAGATGTATAAGGATTAAGTATATTGCATTGAACATCAACAATTTAGCATTGTGATTTAATCATTTAAGTTTCAAGTTTGATCCATTGAACAATGAACAACAATTTAACATTGAACGTTAAACAATAATTATAAACATTGATGATTGAACATTGAATTTTCAAAATTTCATAATGATGATTCATGATTACAATCATCAACAATGTTCAAAAACAAAATACTAAAAGTAAATAGTAAATACAAATGACTTAATGAGTCAATGGCTAATCATCCCCAACTGGAACTCCCCATCACTAGAACTGTTGGACTCCACACTCTCAAGATCCTCCAAGCTAATGCCAACCAGCCCTGTCTGTGTAGCATCATCATCAATCTATGTTGGCTCCTTTGGCTCTACATCCCATCTAGCTATTGGACTCTCCTTGTATGCAAGTGTGTTGTCGTCAATGAGACGCAAGGCACTATGTACAACCACAAGCTTCTCTACCCTCTTAAGGGTAAGTCTGTTCCTCTTCATGGAGTGGATCCAGCTATAAGTAGACTAGTTCCTCTCAGTAGCAGAAGAACTAGAAACCTGGAACAACAAACGAATGGCTAGATCGGTATTCAAAGAAGCAGGCCCATGCAAAGTCCACCACAAAATTGGTTCCGCTTGTGCCATTGTCTCCCTATCTATTTCGGCCTCCTATGAATATCCCCGAAGAGTGACAAATTTTGTCCACTCAGTACGAATGACTCTGGCCTCTGTAGAATCATACATTTTCTGAATGGCCTTCATGAACCCTGCCTTCACCTCTGCATCTTGTATGGGTGTAAGTCTACTAGGCATTTGCACATACCACTTTGGGTTTAATGCATAGGCAGCCATGTGCAAGGGAGTGTTGAGCTTCTCCCATCTGCTATGAATGATCAACTGAATATGCTCTGTGTAGAATGTCAATGTGGGGTCCTCTCATACATCCTTCATTTGATCAAGCATAGCATCAATGCACTCATACACCTCTCCAAGTGTAGGTGCATTAGCATCCCCATATCTAATCACTGTGAAGACTAGAGTAATGATGGAGACAATATATTTGGCATCAACCCAAAAAACATCACTCTTCACCATGTCCTTCACCCTCTTCCCTTGCTCTGTCTTCAACTTAGGCCACTGATTCCATTCTGCCGTCATAACTATTAGTTGCAATGCCTATTGCAACTCAAGCATCCTCTCCAAGAGAATAAAGTATGATGCATACCTAGTCTCTATAGGGTTGAAAAATTCCTTCTTGGAGAAGGTCTTGAAGAGTGCATGTGAAGTGTGGTGGTTGCAGATAAACATCTGCATATCTCTAGCATCATTAACCATTGCTTTGATCCAGCTGATTTTTCCCATGTCCTTCAGTGCATTATTTGTGGAATGCACACAAGGAGTCCACCAAATATGTCTATAGGCTGCCTCAATTAACTTTCTTGCTGTTCTGCACACATGGGCTGCAACTGCCACTAGTTGCACCACATTTTGTGGCCCAACCTTCTCTATAGCATATTTGAGGATTTGGAACTGAAAATCAGCATCCTTGTGATGCCCTAAACAATCAATAGCCCTAATAAAATAAGGGCCAGCTGTACTTGTAACCATGATATTGATGCGTGGACGATGCCTAATGTTCGTTCACCTATCCATGACAATGCTGCATCCACTAGAGACCTAGTTCTGCTTCATTTTCTCCATTAAAACATTAATCTTGGAATAGTTCTTATCCAAGATTGTTGTCTTCAATTTAGTCTCCCCTGGTGGCACATATGATGGTCCTGCTTTTGCTATTTTTGCCACGACCTCCTTATAATAAGGAGAGAGATGCAGATGGAATATGGAATGCCATTGGCAAAGAAGAATTTGCCAATGACATCATCTGCCTCATCCTTTGCTTGCACATTGAATAAATCTGCAAGTGGATTTGAAGCATCACTAGTCATCTTCTGTTTCCCCTTAGGCCCTGCTGCCCCTGAACTAGATGGATTCATTGCCATTGGCCTCTCCAAAGTACTAGAAGTAGAACTTTGTCTCTGATGACCCCTCCCCCTTGGTGGCAAAGTAGTAGATGAAGGTGCATCTTCTTCATTGGCACCCCATAATTTACATATTTCAACCCTCAATTTCATATTGTTTTCCACTTTTTTACATACATCTATGCCTTTGCCTCGGATAAGGAGGTGATCATTTGTTCTAGTCATGCTGTCAAACCATTCAACGTTACATATGTTGCACTTTCATTTCCTAGTGCCCCCAGCTGCCCTAGGGTTTGAAGGTACCTTGCTTGCAAATTGTTGTAAAGGTTTCTTTGGATCAAAGGGACCCTTAGCATATTGTTGAAGGGCTTGTGAAGGGCAACGATAATTGGGACTCCCAACAGAACTAGTTTGCCTTTTCACGGTCACTCCTCCCTCCTAAACTAGGATCATCATGTGCATAATCTGAATCAGTCACTTCCAACTTCAACCGCAACCCCTTGAGTTTGAACCTCCTCCTCACTCACGCTATGAGATTAGAACTCATAATGGTGCTGCAAGAAATGATAATTTTTTTTTCATTTTGTAAGTTTATAAATTATAATTTAAAAAATTAAATAATGAAATTCAAACCATGCATTAATTTAAGGGATTAAAATTTTAAATTTAAAATTAAGACACAAGGATTTCCTTTTTTGTTTTTCTTACTTTAGTTCGCTCGAAGTGCGGAAGCAAAATATACACAAATAGGAATCCTTATTCTTAAAATTTAAAAATTAAAATTTAAGCATTTGATTTGAATGAAGATTTTAAAAAAAAAAAAATTTTAAATTTTAAAATTAAAATTTAAGACAAGGATTTTCTTTTTGTTTTTCTTACTTCAGTTTGCTCACAACGCGGAAGCAGAGGATACACAAATAGAAACCTTTGTTCCTAAGATTTAATTTTAAATATTAAAAATTAAGCGTTTGATTTATCATTTAAATGAACATTGAAAATTTAAAAATAAAAATTTTAAATTTATTTTCAAGCATTTGAATGAGAATCACAAATAAATATTTTAATATAATAATTTTTCATTTAGAAATTTGAAATTCAAATGATTCAATGACATGAATGAAAGAAGTAGAACAAAACAATTCACAAATGAATAATATGATTCAATGAAACAAAAATAATAAAATTTAACATTTAAAAATCAGAAATTGAAGAGGCTTGAATCTTCTTGGCAATGGCTTCTCTATCCTCTTCTTTGCTCTCTCACTCTTGCAAACTTCTCTCTTAGCTTGCTGCCTCTACTTTCAACTCTCTACTTCACTTAATGAAGTTTTTGTGTGATTTGGAATGAGAGGGAGAGTGTTTTTTATAAGCTTTTGGGAGCCCTTGGGGGGTGGGGTTGGGTCCCACTAGCAATTAGGGTTAGGATAGAAAGCATAAAAATCCATTTTTTTTTTTAAATTAAAAAAAAAAAAACACCTTATGACTTTGGTGTGCGCGGGGGACGTCCCCGAGACTTTTGGACTTTCCCTGGACGTCTAGGGGACGCCGAGAAGTCCCCTGGATGTCTAGGGGACATCCATAAGTCTCGGGGATGTCCCTCCAAAAAGGGGACGTCCCCTCAGAGGGAGATGTCCCCGAGATGGCGACAAAACTTGGTGGAGGTGGCGGGATGGTTGGGGGACGTCCCTTGATGTCCATGCGTTCCCGAGACGTCCTCGCCTTGAAACACGAGTTTTTTTTGGAGAGGGACGCGTCCCCTTGTAAGAGTGATGGAAACACTAGGGCAAAATTAATAAAAATTGATTTCTATTGCAAAACCTTTACAACAAAAAATACAAATGTTGAAAAATGATGGAAATTATTTCTAAACCCTAGGAAAAATCTAGATTTGTTGCAAATAATGACAGCCATATTGTAAACACTAAAATTAAGTTTTTTTTTTAGTTTTCAACGCTAAAATTATAAAAATACCAACTGGATGTATACTTCAATTTTTTGACCAATGGCGTGCCAGATAGATGGAGTAGACCAAATGATGGCCCTGCAGACTGAAAGAAGTGACGATAACCAACTATGGGTAACATCAACCTTGAAATACTACCGTTAATATGACATTAGCCCTTGGGATGATGACATCAACCTTTGAGATGATGCCCTAGCTACTGTAGATGATGCCCATTGTGGAAATCTTGACAATGACGCCAAAAACATGTCCTAGCTGATAAAATTGAACTAAAAATTGCAAATCTCTATTTGGATTCACAAATGTAGCTTCTAGATGGAGTCACCACTAAAGATTGGAGGGTTTTCATCCCCACATTTGGTTGCAATGGATGGTTTTCATCCTCAAAAACAGAAGTTGAAGCAACAACTCAAACTCTCAATGTAAAAATAGATAATGGCAAAAGATGATTTCCAAATGTTGGATGCCTTTTTGTAAGTTCACTTAACACTTTTTTCAAGGAAAAGCCCCAAAAGTAACTTTCCATCTTTTAATTTGACGTTGATTTGGTTTATTTGGAAAGTAACCTTTATTTTTTAATTTATAATAATAAAGTAATAATAAGTTGTCATTTTTTAATAAAAAGTAAGTCACTTAACAATTTAAAAATATTAACTCTATTATTTTTACTTTATTTGAAAAGGGGTCATGACAATCTGTCTTTCCCGAAAATTGCTTGTCCCAAGCAATTGCAAGCCCAATTGCTCAGAGTTTCTCCCAATGCCCATCTTTGTAATGCCTGGATTCTAATTCATCTTTGGACACTTGCAATTCCATGTTCTGAATAAACTTTATCTCACCAAGTTGTTTGACTGTGAATTATTATGAAATTGTTCCCCATGATTGCCACAAACATGTGCAACATTATGTGTTGTTCTATTTAGTGAACTATCTTCTTGACCTTTGACCACAAACAATAGATCATGAGGATGCAAACATAACAAGTTATCATTACCTTTTTGAGATAATGATAACTTCTACTACGCCACCTTGATGTACTTATGAATTGAAAAGTCTAGGTCCTCCCTTGGATTATGAAACAGAATGGTGATGGCCAAGATTCTTTCCAACAGATCCCATGGCCAAAATCCTTCACAAACAACATAGTGTAAGGAATGTTCCTTAAATTCTGCAAACTTGAAGCTGTATTTGGCTATTAACAGCAGTCCAAAGTCTGAAATTTCACAAACCAGCATTGTGAAAATGATATAACAGCAGCAATGCTGAAAATTGTTTGCATAAATCATCGCTATCAATAATTTAGAGGCTGGAAATAGACAATCAATGACTGAAAATCTTCTCAGAGCAGTAATTATCAGCATATCTTTGTTGAGACCCTTAGAAATCAACAACCTGTGATTGAAAACACTTGTAGGGCTGTAATTGGTATAGTGCAGCTGCTGGAATCTGTGATGACAGCAGTCCTAAGACTAAAAAATCTGATAACGGCAGTCCCTGGTTTGTTCCCTTTGCCATATAATTGTAATTGGCTATTACTGCCCTTGATAGATCTTGAGATATCACCCGGATCTCATATTCTTATGTGTAGACAACCTTGAGTGAAAGGATATACTTCTTCCATATGATGTGCTTTGAATTCTAAATAAATGGCAAAGAAGTATGGATGCTCATTTAGCCTATCCACAACAACATAAATGCAGTCTCTACCATGTACCTTGGGAAGACATGTTATGAAGTCCATGAACATACTTTTCCAATCTTGATGGGGAATAAACAGTTGTTGCAATTAACTTATTGGGAAGACATGCTCTATTTCATTCTGCTGGTAGGTGATGTACTCCTTGTTGTGTTTGAGATTCTCCTCAAAGCTCCACCATGAGAATCTCTTTCTTACATATCTACAAATATTGTAGGATCTAGAGTGTCCCACAATTGGTGTATCATGCAAATCTTTCAAAATCTTTTGTTTTATCTCAGATTCAAGTACTGGAAAGATTCTATCTTTGTTCAAAATGAGACCATCTGCTAGCAGATATTTTTCATCTTTCACATTTCCATCTAAAATGTTAGCGGCAAATGTATTCTTGGCATAATCAACCACGATTGAAATCTTCCAATCACCATAAATGACAAAAATAGGTCAGAGAACAACTATTTTAGAGAAGACATCAATAACTACATGCTTTTCCCCTTTTATATCAATATCATAAGCTTGGATTTTCCTTTCCCACCTTTGTGGTTCATCATTCAAATCATGTTGATCCAAGAAGAACTTCAAGCCATTGCAATCTGTCTCAACCACACATCTACCATAAACTAAGTGATGTTTGAATTTTACCAAAACATGCTTGATGACAAGAATCTCCTTCTCATAAATTGAGAAACTATTTTCTGAATCTTTCAACTTCATGCTTTCCATCTCAATGGAGCCCCCCTTTTGGATTAATATGGCCCCAATACCTTATTGGGAAACACCACATTCTACCACAAATGGTTGTGAGAAATCTGAAATGGTTAATACAAGATGTGTGATGATTACACTCTCAAGCTCATAAAAAGCTTCTGGTCTTCTATCCATCCATGCAAAAGCTCCTTTCCTTGCCATGTTGGTTAAGGGTGCTGCTATATGTGATGATTCCCTAACAAACCTTCTATCATGGTTGCATAAACTAGAGAAACTCCTCAATAGAGTTAGTATGGTAGCGAGTGACCAAACTAGAACATTTGAATCCTCTTTTGATTCCCCTGCGTGCCTTGAGCAATAATGACATGGCTCAAGAATAAAATATTTGTGACCCCAAACTCTCACTTAAATTCTTTTACAAATAGAGCTTGTTTATCTAGAATCCCAAGGATCAAATCTAGGTGTCTCGTATGATCCTTCCATGCTTTGCTACACATCAAAATATCATAAAAAAATACTAAAACAATCTCTCTCAGCTGACCACCAAATACTTGATTCACCATGAATTGGAATGTAGCAGGAGCATTAGTCAAATTGAATGGCATGACTAAGAACTCAATGTGTCTAGTAAGGCATGTGAAAGTTGTCTTGTGCACACCTCCCTTACAAACAAAGTTTTGATGGTGGCTTGATTTCAAATCAATCCTTGAGAAATGAGGAGTAATAATGGCATGCTTACAGCGAATTTCCAACTCTGTGGCATGTTGGAAACCTCTATCTAATAGCGATCCTAGGGACATATTATTGAACACCATACTATGTTGTTATGGAAGCATTTGAATATCAACATAAAGACTATGTTGCTTACCAAAAGATGAAATAGTTTGCATGCTCTCCGCCACAAAGCAACTTGATGCCTAAGCAACTTGTCCTTTATGAGAAGTCCCTTTAGATATGACTACTCCTAATGATTCATCAGAGATACTTCCAAGCAACATATCATTTCCTTTAGATGTAAACTTTAGTTCCTTAGATTTGTGATTCTGTACTAACTCGCCAATGGAATGCAACCCTTCTATCTCTATAACCATGTTAGTTCTCATAACATAAAATTCATTCTCTACCTTATTCTCACCCATGGTTATATTAAGTTGTCTACTTATCCAGGTGTATGGAATGGTGTATCTATTTGCAACGATGATACTAAAGCCATCAAACATTTCAGCCTTCATGTGTTTCTCAATATATTCTTTTTGTAGCTCTTTGTTTATAACACCATGATCCCACACGATCATACATGAACGATCTTGGATTTGAGAGAAAAGATCCTCTTTCCATTTTGCACCCTTCATCTTTTTACAAATCTCTTTGTACTTCCCATGATGACATCAGTCTTGTCACAAACTTCCATAAAATCAACACTGTCATGCTTCTTGCTATAATCATGAAGATAATCAAATTGCTTATCATTAGTTGCTGATCTGAAAATTCCAGCAAGCTGAAAGCCAACATCAGTATCCAATGAGGTCCTTTTCTCATGTGCATGCCTCTCAACAAGGTCTTCTTGGAACTCAACCTCATAAACTTCTTGATTTGAAACATTCCTTTCATATTCTGAGCTGTCATAAAAATGATCCAAAAGCTTATCTTCTTCTTTCAATGCCTTAAATAAATTTGCATCAACTCAACTATATTGAAGACTTGGAAATTTGGCACTAACCAAAAAATTCTCTCCAAATTCTTGCAAATCTGATTTTTCCTCATGCTCCACCATTACAATTGGAGAATTCATTCCCTTAATTTTCTGTAGGTGTTGTTTTGCTTGAGTGGCTATCAACTTAGCTTCCTTATCACGTCTTAGCCATTCATCACACCTTTTATGGGTCCTCGTTACATTCTCTGCGCTTGTCTGCAATGTGGTTAGTTTCCTTTCAACCGCATTCTCTGGGTCTATTTTAGATAAGATCTTCCATTTCACTTGCATGTTGAATTCCTTTTGCTCCTCTATAGATTTTTTAGGCTTAGATTTTGATCTTTCCGTCTTCTTTATTTCTATCCATGCCTTTAGATCTCTCTGATATTCTTGCATAGTTTGCAATATCTCTAACATAATTTTTTTCACTGTCATGATTCACACGTTGGCAAGATCACAACTTTGATATCGCTGTAATGTCCCTAAATGAACATTTTTAAATAATTCCTGTGAATCCGGAAACCGTAGGGGAAAATTAATAAAAACTGGTTTTTATTGCAAAACCCTTATGAAAAAAATTACAAATGCTGGAAAATGATAGAAATAATTTATAAACTCTAGGAAAAATCCAAATTTGTTGCAAATAATGATAGTGGTATCGTAAACACTGAAAAAAGGGTTTTTAATTTACTTTTCAACACTGAAAATCAGAAAAATACCAGCTGGATGTATACATCAGTTTTCTGATCAATGGCATTCCAGATAGATGGATTAGACTAAATGATGGCCCTGCAAATTGAAAGAAGTGACAGTAGCCAACTATGGATGACGTTAGTCCTTAAATACTGTCCTTAATGTGATGTCTACCCTGGGGATGATGACATTAGTGCTTGAGATGATGCCCTAGCTGTTGTAGATGATGCCCAATGCGGAAATTTTAACAATGATACCAAAAACGTGTCCTAGTTGATGAAATTGAACTGAAAACTTCAAATCTCTGATTGGATGCACAAATGCAACTCTTGGATGGAGTCACCACTGAAGATTGGAGTGTTTTCGTCTCCAAATTTAGTTGCAATGGAGGGTTTTCATCCTCAAAAGCTGAAGTTTAAGCAACAACTCAAACTCTCAATGGAAAAATAGATAATGGCAAAAGATGATTTCCAAATCACCTCCCAATGCCTTTTTATAAGTTCACTTGACACTTTCCCAAGGAAAAGCCCCGAAAGTAACTTTCCATCTTCTAGTTTGATGTTGACTTGCTTTATTTGGAAGTCACATTTATTTTTCTATTTATAATAATAAAGTAATATTACGCTGTCACTTTTTAATAAAAAGTCACTTGACAACTTAAAAATATTAACTTTATTATTTTTACTTTATTTGAAAAAGGGTCATGACAACCAAACTAGTCAGTCCAAGCCTACAACGATGCTTTCCATATTCTCTATGCAAGATTGGGCTGTTCGGAGATAGAGTAGCATTGAGTCCTCAAATATCAAAGTGGCTTACGACCATCCATCAAGTCCAGGCTGAAGCTGATCAAAGTCAAGACAATGGATGAGGCGTATCTCTATGTGGCAACCATTAAGGAGTTCAAGCAGAAGGGAAAGGAGGAGACAACCTCCATTCCAAGGAACACGTCTACTTCAGATAAGACCAAAACATCTAAGCTGGGTAAATAGTGTGACAGACACAAAAGTAGTAGCCACTCCAACGTAGAGTGCCATGTGCAATAGACCTTGCTTACATAGACAAAAATAGAGGATGATGTCAAGCCCTTAAAAGGAATCATTGATGTAGATCCCATCGTTCTAGTCAACACTGCACAAGCAACCCCCATAGTGCCAGTCGCTGAAGCAGGGTGCCTATTCCATTCACAAATGCGGGTACAAGGGTAGCCACTGGATTTTCTGATCGATGGTGGTAGCATGAAGAATCTCATTTCCGCAAGAACCATCAAGCGATTGAATTTTCCAACAGTGCCTCATCCACAACCTTACAAATTGGGATGGTTCAATTCCTGCAACACCCAAGGTATTCGTGTCACCCTTCAATGTCGGTTCTCATATGCTATTCATCCATTGAAGGAAGAATTATTTTGTGATGTAGCTCCCATTGGTGTCTGTGACATATTCCTTGGACATCTACACATGCATAGTCACAAGTGTATGTACTATGCCAATCCTCGCAGCGTAGCTATATCAGTGGGTAGCAAGAGATACCGGATTCTTGAAATGTTCCATGCTCAACACATGCTGCACCAACTCCAAAGAAGATTGTGCCATACAACTATGCATGCTCTGCCTTTTGCATTTCACCGCTAGTTGACGCACGACCTCAAGCAACAAAGACGGATCAGATTGTGGAAACCATGTTTACACAAAATTGTTCTATCCTTGTATACAAAGTCGTCAAAACAAGTCAGCTCCCACAAGCAACCAAATGGTTCACCAAGCAACAACTAGAAGCCAAGGTTCCGCACCTGCTTCCTAGGCTTAACACAATTGAGACTTTTGCTTTTCAAGGAGGGGTGACAAATCTAGGTGGATTAATCAATAGTGACTCCTGTGTCAACGCACAACCAATCCTCTTGACTCGCGGTGATTGTGGAGACACTTCTCTGCTCTATGCTAATCCAAGTGGACCTGCACTAGTAGATTTTACCACAGATCACCATTGTTGCTTAGTTACTCTTGTGCTAACGGCAACAAACTCTTCACGAGGACCAACACCTACAAGCCAATTCTCGCCATCCAGTTCTGCCATTGCATTACTGCCCAGTCCCTATAGCGCATCGCTCGACAATAATGGCAGTTGGTGAAGTCATAAGTGTCAGAGATGATGAGTCACACGTGAAAACAGTTCAACTTCCATAACCGCTCTCAACCCTCTCGACATGTAATTCTATATATACATATCTATAACATTACAACAGATAGGATAGAAGTGGCAATCAAGCCAGAAGATAACAACCATATATCTTTCTCAAGAGTATACCATGTACCAAACAAGTAATAAATAAAATACATTTATTGTTTCAGTTCAGAATTTGTGCTCTCTCTCGAAGCTTCCGCACATGCACACAACTTGATCAGGTTCTCATCTGGAGAGTTGTCCACCGGTTCACCACCTGAGCACCAGATCATTGTGTGCGCATTTGTAGGCATATGTGAATATATTCAAGGGAATGCACCCAAATATATGAGAGAGAGACATACAAGTTTTATATGCTTATTTTTATCTTGGTCATTTATTTTCTCTTGGATAATTTTTCACTACTAGATAAAAAATTATAGTTTGATTTCTATTAAGTCAATAGGATTTAATCAATTCCTCCATTAAATGTATTTTAGTATACTGTTGTAGGAATATTATTAACTAATATTATGTGCTATTGGACTTGTGTACCACCACCTTATATGCCTCGTATACTTTTGATTTATTGAAGAGATGGTAGCATCTGATTTGACTTTAATACTACATGAGATACATACTGAAGGATATAATTAAGGCAGTTATCTACAAGTAGTTATATGCGTGATATTCTCTCTGAACTTTTGTTGTTTTCTGGCTACTAATGCATTAAATCTAACGTTTGATTACTAAATATAGGTGAGACAGAATATACAAGACAGAAAATACCAACACATTGATGCACGTGGCAAGCCCAGGTTCTATATTTGGACCCTTGATGTAAATTGTTATGCAAATTCTCCTTTATTGAGATACAGAGTAACTATCATCCTCTATGTTTATTGTTTTGGACTAATTGATAATGAAAAATGTAAATATTTCCCTGTTCTTTCTTACTTTCAGTTTTTTAAGATTGAGAAGAGGATGAAATACAATTCTATGATATTTAGAAGGTAGTTTTAAACAATCCTCAAAAGCCATAATATAAATTTTGTCAGAGTAGTTGAATGCGCAATTATTGTTTTTTGGCTAAAGAAAACCACATATTGTTATGCTAGCAATAATTATCGTCCTCTTATGTTTAGTTTTTTGGAATAATTGATAATGAAAAATGTAAATATTTCCTTGTTCTTTTTTACCTTTGTTTTTTTAAGATTGAGAAGAGGGTGAAGTGCAATTCTATGATGTTTAGAAGGTAGTTTTAAACAATCCTCAAAAGCCATAATATAAATTTTGTCAATGTAATTGAATGCACAATTATTGTGTTTTGGCTAAAGAAAATCATAGTGTTATGCCAGCAATAATTAAATGGCAAGGTTGAAATTTTAACATATATCATTAAAACTTCTTGTACACGTATTAGAATAATCTGTATTCCATTCTTCTGATGCTGTGCTTCGGGGATTGCTGTGTGAGAGTTTAAAATTCTCATGGTGATCCCAGAAGCACACCATCAGAAACTTACACGTCAGGAAGACCTGAAACAAGTAATCTATTTCATTGTTTGAGTTTTTTCTTTAATCATCTTACGAAAAGGGTACACATTCTCTTATACCATAGTTCATCTTCTTACACTGGAATGACTTGGATGATATAAGGTTGCAATGGGTTTAGACATTTGCACCATTCATGTTCTCCGTTTATTATCATGTTAAATCATCAGGGAGATGATGATCGGCTTTAATTGAATTGATATTTTGTTTCAGGTTTGATGGTGTTGCTCCTGAGCCTCGCAAAGGTATCAGAAGTGGTCATGTGCCAGGAAGTAAATGTATACCTTTCTCGGAGGTAAGAATTTTCTTCTTCTTCTCAAGTGTATTATCATGCAAGCTAAATGGATAATGGGGGTCATTTAAGAATATTTGTATGATAATAAGGCCTTTGCATCATATGATTGTGCACGTAGTATAACATTTCATCCTTATTATTTATTCACTTTTAAAGTAAATGTGCAAAATGAAAAGCACAAAGGTATGAAAGAATATTTATATAAGAACATTTTGCAAAATGATGTTTCAAGAGAGACAAAACATACCTATCTGTAGGGTTTTATCCCTTGCTTTGAAAGAAGACTGAAACTTGCAATGAAAGAGAGGAAAACATTGTACAACAGAAGTCTTTAAAGAAAAGTACATTATTCATTCATGCCTTTTATACTTTAGGCCTTCTCGAGTTGGTGGATGCTGTTGTCTTTTATAAATCTATTTAACATTATTGATTTTATGTGCATGACTTACGTGAGATGTAAGCACCAGCTACTAACATTTAATAGCAAGTACATATTAATTTTTTTAATGACTTAGATTTTGTTTCAAAATAAAAAGAACACTTATCCTTATTCATCATTTGCTTCCTTCTTGTATGAATTTGTGCTTGATCTTTATGCTGGAGATAGAGAAACAGCTGCTGAAGTTTGGAGGAAGAGAGCTACAAGGCTAGGGAAGGTAAAGCTGCATTTCTTGTCTGCAAGATATGTAGCTGTTTGCTTCTGCACTGTAACTTAAGTTCTGGTATCCAAAGCAGATTTTAGGAAGTGGAAGCTTATATCTGCAATAGGGGAAGCTAATGCATTACTTGGATGGGCTCCTCAAGGAGTGATGGTATGTAGTGTTTGGCATTGCAAAGATTTATCACGTCATGAATTTACAAATGGGTTGGCAAATTCAACTTAAAACCATTTCGACCAGCAGCTAGTGTGATGGTATACGATCCATAATGAATGTGCTTTAGTCCATGATGTTTAAAATATTTGCTGCGTAAACCTTTGTTTGTAAAAGTAAAGGCATACCTTGTCCCCAACTGAAAATTGTGAGGAATGTTGTGCAAGTTGTTATGGGGCTTCTACAATACAGTATTCCTCTAAATATTAAAAAGGTAGAAGAGCATTCTAGATCCATCACATAGAAGAGGCGGGTCTGCAAATCGGTTCAATGCTATAGACAAGGGCTGTGGGGGAAGGAGGTTGTAATGAGTCAATAAGGGGAGCCTACACATACAATCTTTAAAGAGATAGAGGTGAAGGACTTTACTAGATCCATGTCATGAGATGCTGAAGCAAGAGCTATGTAAGCTAAAGGTGATAAAGCAAGAACTGTAAGGATTAAAATGCCATTAGGTGGCAAGCAGATCTATGAGTGAAAATAATGTAAAATATAGCAATAAATTAATGAACATGTACTAAACTATACTATGTACTACATGAGACAAACAAAAATCTACAATATCGACCAAGTAAAAAAGAAATATTAGGGTTAGAGATACTTACCTTTGGTTGACTAGTCGGTGCATTAATCTCCCTCTTGGCTTGTAGCACTTTGAGAGAGATGGTTGTAGGTGAAGTCAAGATGGTAGGTGAAACCCTGAAGTTCCAAAAACTTGGTAAACTTCATAGGTGCAACTCCTATTCTTGATATCTTCAAGGCATTTATGCTAACTCGTCTTCCTTGGTGTAAACTCCTTTTAGACCTAAGTCTTTTCCTTCTTCTTAAGGTGCATTTATGAGTGCAAGCAAAGCAAATTGTTCACGTCTATGTAGATAAATGACATAGGGGAACCTTATAAATATTGATGAAATCTATAAAAGTCAAAACTCAGTTTTAGCTGATGCCATTGGCTCGACTGAAGACATACCAAAACTTGCAAAGAAAGCAGTACGTCATCAGTTGTTGGCCAAAACAAGGGGTGCCACAGGGCATCATCGGTCAGGCCAATGACGTTGGGTATGTGTAGGTAATCAGAAAAAAGAAGTTAGAGGAATGATACAAATATCGAGGAGGACAAACAAGCTAATGTGATGGTGGTGTGAATGTGGTAGTAGGAATGTTAATTTGTGACATGCCTCTCACAAAGTGCCACGAGCCAGTCCACCCCAATCGTGGTGAATGCGTGAACATGCACTTAGGGAGATTAATACATTGACAAGACTTGGACAAGAAAAGTGATAATAAAGTGAAAATAATGGGTATACACAAGTCATGCATCTGCTTATTCTTTTCTTGTGTATTGGACAAGACAATTCAAAATTTGTTTTAAATTGTAGCCAAATGGTCATAAGGTGCTACTGGTTGGAAACCATAGCATGCCTTGAACAAAGAAGCATGGGAAGGGAGATTAATACACCGACAAGACTCAGACAAGAAAAGTGATTGTAAAGTGAAAATAATGTGTATACACAAGTCATGCATCTGCTTATTCTTTTCTTGTGTATTGGACAAAAGAATTCAAAATTTATTCTAAATTGTAGCCAAATGGTCATAAGGTGCTACTGGTTGGAAACCATAGCATGCCTCGAATAAAGAAGCATGGGAGACATTTGCTGAATGATTGCAACTTCACCAAATTGTACTCAAATACTTGTTGCTATTTGTTAGCTTGGCAATGGGCACACATTACATGGATCATTGTGTGGTTGGCAACCTTTATCCTAGTAGAGTCTCAAGAAATTATTGAGTAACTCTGACAACGACTCATGACAAGCATCACATGGGAATTTTGATTTTATTTATTTATTCATTCAAGAAGTTAAAAGACAAACATAACAAATCAATAATTCAAACAAAAACTCCTGAAGAACATGGCAATGATGTTTCAAACTATTGTGGCTCACATGACTATGGTTCCGAAAGGCTCACATGACTATGGTTCCAACTGATTTTTCGATGCCTTCACAACCTGCATTCAAGTAGGACACATGTTTCTCTTTCTCATTTTGATGGATGACTGGTTTTGTAGTCTTGAGGCCTGTTTTCAGACTGCAATTTATCAATTCCAAGAAGATTATGCTGATTGAAATCCAAATGATTTGTGACATCGTATGAACATGGTATAAATTTGAGTTGGTTTTGGGTCCAGATTAAAATTGCAATGAACTATTTATCCTTGAAGCCCTAGAAGTCGATGAATAACTCTTTGAGAAAATTTTGAAGATTTTGAGAACATGCAATTCTAGTTTGTCCTCATCGCATAAGGTACATTTTAAACCATGTGGTCAACACAACATTTAGAATTAGGCTATTTTACATTTGACTACCAGCTATGAACAAATACAAGGGGCAATTAAGTGTGTAAAGCTTTGATGAGTAAGGAATAAAACATTTAGATCAGGTATGGCTTTCATTTGGTTACTAGATATATCGAAATACAAGTAGCAACAAAGCTTGTAAAACTTTGTGGTGGAACAAAATATCATCTGATTATATTGCAACTTAAATTCTGTGAAAACTGTAAGACCTGGATAGTGAATGGTAAAAAGTATATTTTGCAAAATTCAAATCAGGGAGGAAAAGCCTAGATTGATCTCAGGAAAATGTATGTTTTTACCCCCATATAATAAGTAATGATCAAATGAGCATACCAACTTTATTAGTATTTTTCTTTATGCAATTTGTAAAGGAATTAAATTGAGGCAGACATTGACAATCACCAATGAAGGATAGTTGCATTAGGATGTTTGACCAGTGTATCATTAGAAGCAATGAAATAAAGAAATTAGGTAATTTCCACAAATTTATAAAATAAGTAAATGGGGCTTGGAACTACAACAAAGAGTTATGTCAAAAATAGGTGTAACTGAAGTATCTCCTACAACAGAGAAAAAGGTGTTCTCCCAAAGAAAAAAATGTAAGCCTGAAACCCTTACAAAATCAGTAGAATACATGGTGATGGGTATAAGATTACAATCTTTATGGATACAACAAATTGAATTGTATGAATAGCCCAGAAGAGGAGAGTGAACAGGTAAAGAGCAGGAATAGCAAAATTCCCAAATGTTTATCGGTAGTAGATTGAGGATTTGTAGAATTATCAAGCATCGTATGGTCACTATATTTAAATTGATAATATCATCTAAAGAGTGACTGGGGAAGTAAAACCTTGAAGGTATCAAAGTATTCAGTGTGAAAGATTCTCTTGTGGCATCCAGTTTCGATGTATCTTGAAAAATATCAGAAATCTGATGATAAACCCCAAACACAAGATCTACACTAAGAGTGAGGATAGGTAATTTGTACTCTATTTTGACTATTGTGTCTAACAATGGGGTTGATCTTGGAACAATTTGACTGGTGCTTTTTGCCCCCACTAGCTGGATTGGGTGAGAAGAATGATGTAAATATTCTGATAGGAATTTCAGAAACAAATGCTAACATATCCAATACTTTTTCAGCTCTTAGGATTCCTTTTTACCTTAGTAATTTTCTATTGTAATTGGATGTACTTACAAGTCCTATTGATCTACTTTGGTCACTCACAAGAATAATGGAAGAGAGATAGGAAAAATGGAAGAGATAGAGATTTCCCTTGAGATCTTTGCATAGATAGCAGTGCCTTCTTCATATATCCTAATAAATTGATGCATGTGTGTGCTGGCTCACATGTTAATGCACATGCACATTTTTATTCTTAATTCAAACAAAAAACGATTGTTGGACTTGTCATTTTCCTCTACTAGAAACATTGAATACATCCATGTGTTGTTTGATGTAATTGACGTTACTTTTTGCATTATTGATTTTTGTTTTACCTTAAAATAAGTACAAAACTATGAATATTTAAATTGTATAGAGTATATCTAAATCATGCAGATCTGAATGTAAAAGTAGATGTTCAATTGTACTTTACTATTTACAAAAATGACCAAGAAGACTGGGGTACATAGTTTGTTACTATTTTGTTTGGGTTTGAGACTATGCATAGGTGGCAGGAAGGACTGAAACTAGATCTGGAGTTGCTTGAATCTGGAAATTGATTATCTGGACTTGTTTGGACGAATTCGGTGGCAGCTGGACGCTTGTGGAAACCAAAGGCAATTGTTCTTTGCCAAAAATGTCCCTGTGAGATGTGTTAGACTGTTCTAACACAAATTGTTGTGCCTGCTTCTAAACCATCACTGTTTGCAATATTAGAAGCTCTCAGCGTGGCGCAAGTCTAACATTCTTTCTCTTTCAACTTGAAACCCTAGCTCCATTTTTGACACTATGTTTACTTGTAAAAGGGAATGGAAAAGATGGGTTGAGCTGAACCATCCCCCACTGAGTGGCTCTGTGTTGTCTACATTTCCAATACTTCGAAGAGGGCTCAAATCGCACATAGTTCTCTAGTTAGGTGTATGTGTGCGGTAGTGATCCACTAGTATGGATGCAACTTGTAAATTGGCTTTTGACACTTGACAATATGCAAGCTTGACTTGGCTTGGGTGCTTCAGACTTGGGGTAGGGCTTACTCCTATGAGGGTTTTCTAATTTGGAAGTTTTAGGGTTGTTCCTCCTAACATGTAGATGTATAAATGTCCTCTTGGTAAGCGTTAGATGCTTGCCAGATGGGAATATGCTTAGGCTTAGTGGGTATAAATAGCTAACTCTTTGGGTAGCTTGCTCTTCCATTAACATGTGCAATGTATGGGCTGATCCATGGAAAAAAATTGAATTTTAGAAAATGATTGTTACAAGGCTTGCAAACAGATCTGGTATAGGTGGACGAATCCGGTACTTGGAATTGTTTGACTAAATTGGAAGCATCCAAGGAACAAGAAACAATGATCTAATGGTAAAAAAATAGTCTGATTAGGATAATAAGTAGATTAGGCACAAACTATAAAAATTCTGTAGGTGATTGATAGCAAATTGGAAAGGCCGAGTCCATAGATAAGTGAATGGCTAAGATAGAGCATGAATAAGAGTCATATATGTACGCACAAGTCATGTATGGTAAAAATAGGTCAAGATTGACATTATCAAGTGTCTAATACCGTATTTGCGTTCTACAATAATGTAGCTTTAGGATTTAAAATTGCTGCTATTTGGCATGTTTATTTTTGTTAGTTTAATTCCTCTACTTGATGTTGTAATGAAAGATACTGGCGTCACTCTTGAATCGAAATTATCAGGATTGCTCAATGCCACTATTATTACTCTGTTTGCTCCAATAAATTAGGGTGGGCTATGTGTTGGGTCAATGTTCATTTCTTTGTATTACACCTTCAATCTTATGGGTGGCACAGCCCTTTTATTTGTTAGAAAGGTAGGTCATATTTGTAGTTGTTCCAAGTTTTGTGGAATTGATTCTAGATGAAGAGAGAGTGTAACAAGGAAAGCACTACAAATATAAGAGTGGATAGGTAATGCATTGTTGGCAAAAAATTATGTCACTTGTGTTTTTATTGATTTTTATAACTCACCCAACGGGTAGTAACACAAATTTGTCAACAAATGGATAAATCACTGTTGGGAAGGTGATTTTCCTTTGCATTTGAGAGGGGAGACTCCCTCATAGGATAATGGATTTTTTTTGATTTTTCTGTATTTTTAACCGGAAAGCACAAAAAAAACAGCAAAATTGAGAAATGGTGGAAGCTGAAAATGGAAGAAGAATGGAGGTGAAGCTGGAAACCCACAATAAAATAAACGTAGAGAATCGTCGAAACAACTCAAAATTAAATGAAATGGTTGGAAATTCTCTCACATAAATGAAAATAAGAACAACAGATGTAATGGAAACAAAAGGTTTGCTTGGAAGCACAAAGTCTCCTCAAAACTTGGATTGGGTAGACTTGGTACAAAGCCCATACATAAGATTTTAAACACAAAGTTTGGAAACACCTTGAGTTGCACACAAAGAGAAGTGCAGAATTTTAAAGGCTTCACTATCTATTAACAACAATACAAAATTCACAAACAAAGAGCATCAAAATCAACAAAGCCAAAGATTGATCTCACCCACTTGTTTGCATTCCATTGCTCAAACCTGGAAAAATACATAATCCATAGACAAAGTTGTAGCCAACTCTTTTTCAAGAGCTTGAAAGAAAGAAAAACTTCTCTTTTACAAAATCCAGATTTTCTCTTTTGTGCCATCTTTCGACCCACCAAGGAAGTTGGAAAGCCCTCCATTGCACTAACTCAACCTAGAGCTAATTTTATTGTTAACTAGAGTTGGCCCACATTTGACTTTATTATTTGAGCATTTTACAATATTAAATGCAATTCGTGATTGTGCATTTAAAACACATAATAAATTTTAGAAGGAATTAAATTACTCAATGAATCCAAATACATGTTTTTCCTCGGCACTCGTTTTGGTGTTTCTCCTTGGTGCCCCCCTTTATTTTGACATTCTTTTATGACTTTAATTAAAATTAATTAATTTTAAAAAGAATCAATAATTTAATCAAGTCATTTAATTTCTGGTTTGGGCCCATGAACATCATTTTGAAAAGTCATCCCATGTGAACTTCCTTGTAGTGCTGCTTTGCCCATTACATTGTGGAGTCAAATATTGCATTATGCAAGATTGAGCAATTAAAATCAATGAAATTTTCTCAAATAGGTAGCAAAATTTGGATGGCAAATTTTCACTGCAACACACATTAGGTGGAGTCAATTTTGATATAGAAGTGTCATGTTGAAGCTCATATTTCTCATAAAAAAGAAGAAATACAACTCTTACAAGAGAAATAAATCCTCCTCTATCGGCTCTCCTTGTCTTCTAATAAAACAGGTCTTATTTGTGATACGTCTTACAAACCTTGTTTGCAGGAAAGCTTTCATACAAGGTCTGCAGATTTTGCAATCGATCAAGGGAGGTAAGGCTTGCATTTACTAAAAATAGAAGGGTATTGACTTTGGGGTTGAGTGTTCCCCATTATCACAAAATGTGTCGGAGAACATAGATGAACATGTTGGGCATAGGTATATTCTTCAAGCTTAGAAAAAAGGGTGAGGTGTTATTTAGTTTCCCATTTTTATGTTGGGACTTGATTAGCGTGTTAGAAAAACATATATTTTTGCTTTTAGTTACATAAGTTGGTATTTTGATTTAGTAGTTTGTGAAGTTTATTTTTCAATGTTCATTCATGCAGTTTTTCTTTTTAATTTTTTTGAAGTGGGCTTTACCTTTACCCTAGTTGCCATGATCAAGGGTATCTATTTTGTTGAAACTGCTAGAACTTGTGCTTGTCTTTATTTGCTTGAGGAACCCCACAACCATCGGATTTTGATCACTTTGAGAGTCGCAGCCATCTCGTTTAGTGCATGTACATTGAGTATGTCTACTAGGATTAAGAACTTGTCCATTTATGGAGCTAGTGGTCACACTTACCATTAGGGCATAGCTCGATGTACTTCATCCTCGTGCTTGTTATTGCATAATCAACTTTACATCTCCCGCCCCATAGGTTGCATGCAGTTTGTCTTTCTCACCCTTCAGCATATGTTGAATGATAGAATTTCTTGTAGTCTGTTGGTTGATATTCAATCCCATGACTAATTATAGGATTTTATCCACAAAACATTATTAACAATTTTTAGTCTTCATTTGGTAGGAAATGCTTTTAGGTCGCCCCCATGATACTTTTGGTTGACAACAAAAGGCAAGCACATTGCAAAAGGGTCAACAGTGTTGAATAAACAAATCATAGAGGCTCCATATGATGGATGGCCATCAACAAATCTGTCTGAAAAAGAGCATCCCTCAACATTCCTTCTTGATCTTGTTGGATTATTATATCTTGCTAATGAAACAACCCTCCGTTTGGGTACCAGAAAAACTCACTGTTTTTTTTTATTTTAATTTTTTTTCCCTTTTAATTTCCCAGCTATACCATAAGGTACAATAAATTAGATTAAAGTTCCAATTAAGCACATGCAACACTAAAATTAACTGATATAAGGGAAGGACAAGTCTAGACGGGTATACCCTCCTAATGATAACCGCGAGTAAACTTTTCCCAGTCTTGCTTGGTTGAGGGGAAGCCACAAGGTCTCAATCAATAACCCTCAATGGTCATATGATCTATATTGGAGACAACCCCTTTGTTACTTGATTTGATAGAATAATAGAAATAGACTTCCTCATCGGTTAGAAAATAGTAACGTGTTTACTTGAGTAATCTACAAATCCCTTCTGTACCTCTAACGCACTCATTGCTTGGAATAAGGTCAACTGCTTTGTTATGACTTCAAAATACAATATTTGCCCAATAACATGGTTAAGGAATTATGTTGCCATGTCTAAGAAGGAATCACTACCTTCATGATTTCTTACAACTAGAATCCCAATGACCAACATTAATAACCTTGTCTACCCGTATATTTAAGAGTAACGAAATACATTAAAATTCTTCTTCACTCAGTTTTCATAAAAGGCAAATCAAGGATCTGAATGTCTCATTTGGTCCATATTGCCAAAACCAATGAGGACCTTAACTGCAACATGATTCTCTATTTGATGCCAATGTTATTCTTATCTATCTCATAGCTTAAGATGAGATTGGATCAGCTTCAGGGCAGATCGTAGTCTGAACTGTTTTAATTCACAAAGACAAGCTGATGTATAAACTTATCTTCATGATATGATGTTTCGATTGTTAGACCGATATAGGAAAAGAAACCAATTTTTTTTGTCTTAATCGTGTAATTATAATAGGAAACCAAGGTCCATCTACTCAGGTTCCCTTTCATTTCTAATTCGTAAATATGCTTAGATTAAGTTGATATAGATTTAACACTTAAACACAAGAAAATATTTGAGGATCCACAATTCCTGACTTAACAGGGTTTACAACACCACTTTCCAATGGCCAACCAAACAGTGGAATAAGAACAACTAAAACAATTGATTCCAACGATGCTATGGGATGGTTCGGCATAAAGAATTTACCATTTGTTTTATAGTTCAACGTTGAGCAATCTACCAATTTATCTGCTTACAAGGAGTAGTTTATGCTCTAACTGCATAACTGTTTGACAAGTCTTGGATCAAGTTTTTGTTATTCACTTAACATTTATAACAACAATTTACTTCAAGGCCAGGCAACCAATTTAAGTGATTCTCTAAAACACTAAGCAGGGTCGAAAAAATGGAAGACATGTTGCCAATCAATTCCAACAAACAAATGTATGCTCCCTTCACACAAACATAATGATGACAAACAAGCTCCCTTAAGTATGGGGTATTCAACCTTCTAATAGTAGTTGATCAATAAGTATACAGCCTAACATACCTGCAAATTGGCAACTTGCCAAAAACAAACAGCCGTACATGCTTTTTTTTCCCTTCAAATTACTGACCGACACAAGTGAAAGTTCATAGCTAGCCAGTCGATGTTAGGATTTATGCATGACATAATTTCATTCTTTTGTACAAACTGAGCAAGGTACGATGTATCAACATAGATGGAACAAGTTTCTTATTCAACACATGGCATCACATCCTAAATGTTACCAACACTAACTCAGACTGCAAGAATAAGCATAATAGAACACTAAGGAATGAAACAATCCATCAAGTATGAGCATAATCGGACATAGTTACCAAGCAAACCAACAAGCCAGAGTCCTCTTTCTTAATTATATCAACAATGACTACAGCTGGACTCTCTTAAATGATACCTTATCCTGTTAGCTAGAACACAAACATGCAAGAAAGGTACAACCAAACATCCAAACAACTGTCCACTTTCCATTAGGAAGTTCAGACTGTTGTACATGACTATTCTTTTCCTTTCTAGTCTAAGAGATCAATGCATGCCAAATTTCCAGGCCATTTAACGTAGTTACTATCTAAGCCGTCCATAGGCATGATTTATGCTGGTCAAAAAATATTAAGGGATTATATGTCAGTTTTGCAGGTCTGATCCCTGAGCCGGATGGTTAAATCATTGAAGAATAGCCTTGATGAATCAATGCAACAACCCATTATCAAGCCAAATATGAACTATATAAGGAGGAGCTTCATCCCCCATTGCCTTAGCCAATCCTTCAATGATTCAAGGAGGGTATTTTCAGCCGACTAAATATTATAAGATAGGTAAAATAATCATACCAACATAATGCATTGATAATATCAGGGTATGCAATATACAATAGTCAATCAAGATTTGTAATCCTCTTTTGATAACAGCTATAAGCACTACAATCCAAGGCAAGAATTATTTTTACAATGATACATAAGTCAGATACATTGATACAATGATTTGCAAAACAATCTATTCAAGAATTAGAATGCTTCCCCACGATAGGGCTGAGGTACTCTGTACGAGAGAGGAGATAAGCAACACTAGAGTACAAAGCCCACAGTAACAGTCAGAATGCCATAGATCAAGACATAATAACAATTCACAATAGGTAATTCATTTCTTCAGTCAACCAGCTTGAATCAACAACCAAGAAATGAGACCAGATCAAATCCACATTCAGAAGATAATTCACAACAGCAAAGGTCTCAAGATGGTTATTACCTGCATTCTGGAATGATAGTGAAATGGGTCATTATAAACTGGCATGTTCATTCTTCCCTGGCTAAATATTCTGAATCTTAAACCCAACATGTAAACAAGGTAAACTCAAATAATATAAATAGTAGAGATGATGGCTACAAACTTTCCAATATGTATACCATGAAACTCAAGGCAGAATGTCTCATGTACATGGTCAAGATATTTGGATCGTGAAGGTTTCGTTTAACATGAATCACATGATTCACCTATTCAGTGAAGAAATCAAGTTAACGGTATTCTAGAAAAGCAGAAATACTTACCTATCTATACTATACAATGAGTCTTTCAAATGAAAACAGAATTGTAGCAAGACTATCTTTGTAAGAAACACCTTGTATGGCGTAACATTAAAACCAAGAGGCTTCAAGAACCAAATTTGAAGCACTTACACACCTCAAGTACTATGTATGCAGTTCTTAAGATCAAGGGACAGCTATTTATTATCCAGCAAGGTAATAATAAAACATGATCAACTTCAATCGTCATTGCTTCTAAAAATAGTAAGAACCCGAGGAAGCAACATAATGAGCCCAGCCCATTAATGAATGAGGACAACAAGGATTTTATTTATTTCTTCTTTTTTAAAAGCAATATCGCAAAATTAGAAATAATGTATAATCAAAGAACAAGAACACCTTTACAAGTACACAATCCATTAAATACAGCATCAAAGGTGCAGCCATACTTTTCAATCCCAAGGTACAGACAAGAGCATGAAATCATAAGAACATACACCTACTCAACTACTCGTACAAGAGCACCACATTCATCAGATGTTTATTCCAAGAAAGTATAAGTAGATACAGAGGAATTTATACAAGAGCTTGAAATGCATTTCCAGCCATTAAATCATTACAAGAAATAAAATAATGGTGATCTGAATTCCCATGTGGCGCCATACAAGATGCAACTAGTCAATTTTCTATTCGGTTCTCGCTCAGCCAGTCAAGGGAAAGGTTTTAAGACAAATATATTCACAGGGAAATCTACCTCAGTGCATCTGTCATATCGAATACAAGATTGAGAATATATGCATAAGCACAGGTGCTATTATCACTTTAAATAACTCATTTATCCTTTTTGCCTTATTTTCTTTCCTGTTTTCAAGGAAATGCTACAGCTGTACTAAAACACAAAATTCAGCGGTTACTCACTGCTACGCCCCAAATAAAAATCTTCCTGCTTAGGCATATGGGGTGCCACATCCAACAAATGGCAATTCCAAAGAAATTAAACTCATACCATAAGTAATCAAGCAGAATAAAGATCTGATCACACCATTATTTGTGCATTCTTTCCATCACGGAAGAAAACAATATAAACAACAGCTAAATAAATCATGGCGCAAAACAAAACAAAGATAACCGATCAACAATGGAAGCTAACACATAGTGAAACCCCTAAATCAGTTTTGCCATCAGCAGACGGAGATACCCAGCAAGATTCTTTAGCAACCAAACTAGGGTTTAACCCTTCCATTTTATAATTTTTATGACATCATTAAATCAAACGATACAATGCTTCCAATATATTTTTATATAGGAAATGGATTATCATGAAAAATAATGCAGACAAGCAAATACCTTGTTCTATGTTCCTACTTGAACACAAGCGGCCTTATTTGGGGTATTAAAATCTACAAAATATTACCCTTTTTACATTTGAATTTAAAGCTTAGAACAAAGTTATCCAGAAAAGAATAAACATGCTTGAGATTTGAGCCCATAGCTTGCCTTGCTTTCCCTTGCTTTGCTTTGTTTCCAATTAGCTGTGCAATGCAAGATGGTGATCAAAATGGCTTCCAATCTTCCTCCCCACAACTTCAAATTTACCAGCAGCACGCTATTTCTTTTATCCACCCATCGTTTGACTGGGCACCATTACTGCACTTACAGCCTCTTGCCCAAATGGCAGTTTGCCATCCTCTAGTGTTGCCCACGATTTCAAGACAATCATTCTCTTTGTTGTGCCCAAGGAAAATGCACAGAGCTTCTCCATCGAACAACCACAAACTATTCTCCATTCTTTTTCCCAAAAGATTACTACTCAAGCAATATCTTACGAATTTCAACCCAAATGATGCTTTTCCAAAACCAAAGCAAATAATATTTTAATCTTACTGTGCAACTCAGCCAAGAAGGAGCCAAATGATTCTTTTATTTTTCCTTGACTATTATTTTTCTCATAGTGCATTTGATAGGCTCAACTTCATAATGCCCTTCGCAATAATTTAAATTTTTGATAACGCCAAATGCAAGATTTAATCATAACCAATGACTTTATTTTGACCATTGCTAATTCCCCTGACCGCCATGCACAATAGGACCACGTGAAAGGATTTGTATTGCTTTAGCAATACTAAACATATGTAAGTTGGGAGTATCAAGAGATCAAGGGCACAATTGGCTTAGTGTCAATGTCGACCACCTGTCAATCATGAAACATCATGGTTAGTTCTGCAATATTGATGCCTCAATCATGATTATAAGTGGATCAAACATAATTTCCAATATGATCTCTCCTTAGGTCTTAAATCAATGTTAAATTAAGCAAGATATTAACCGTAAAGGTTATACCCTAAGAGTTACATGATAAGGTGTTCACAACAGGTTTCACCGACAAAAGAAAGTAATATTATCATGGGTCAAAGGAACATTCCAAAATCAAGAAAATCTCATGCTAAAACATAGATAATAACCAACAATTAAACTATCTATATCAAGCACCAAGAACACTAAAATGATTGATATAACCATTTACTAAGATAATCCTAATCTTAATGAGATTCAAACCCTTGGCTGCTCACTTGGCCCATGTTGCTCCTGTTTTAAGCTTAACCATCTCATTTAAAGAACATATTCCTTGAAATTTGGTGAGCGCAATCGGCTACAAGCTGATGATGACTACATAATAAGGCTACAAGGATTTTATTCACTAGCACCAACATGATGGAGCAAAGGACACGTCTCTACAATTTCCAGTAGGGCTTTACACATCAGAAACAACAGGGTCAAACATTGCAGCAAATACAACTAATCATGTAGACAACGCTTATATCAATTATTCCACATAACTATATAGCAAGCTTGATAACAAGAACTGAAACATCGTATCAACAGATCAATCCCTGATCACATAAAAACTAAACATTATTAGTTATGTTCTATGATGTTGATTACCAACAACTACCCTAATTTCAGCATAGGCAAAATGGGATGTAACAAATTTGGGACCCCAATCAATTTATTACCGTGGACTATCATAAAATATACAATATGATCACTCGAAGGTTGATCTAAAGGGCCTTCCTAATTAAGAGGCATTTCAATTATGGTGTATACTTGATTTGGAGGTCCTTTCAGTTCCCACTAAAGATACTCCCAATCAACTTATTAAGGGGTATTATTGAAGTGAAAGCCCTACACCATAATGGGCTTCTCATTGAATGTGTATTATTGATTTGAAGGCTATTTCCAATAAAGGGCTTCCTAGTTTAGGAGCATAGCTCTTCTAAAGGCCTTTCCCATTAAAGGGGTCTACTTGACCCTTGTTGGAAATAGTCATTGATGTTTGTGATATTGTCATTGATGTCAAAGGAAGCAGGTGCTATTCTGCATCAATGCCAAATGATGAGTTGAACATACTTGCAGTGTTAATCGGATTTCTCCAATGCCTTTACTTCACAATCTTGTCAAGTCAAGTTGGGTGAAAAATTCGAACGGGTCAAGCCAAGCAATGCAAATCGGAGTTTCGACATGACTTAACTTCCCTTAATTTCTCAAGTCAAGCAATGGGAAAAGTCCAAATTGGTTTAGCGAAGAAGTGATCGGGGATTCGCAAGTGCTGTACTTCTCTTGTGATTATAAGCTAAGCGTAGTGAAAAGTCCGAAATGGTTTAGAGAAGAAGTAATCGGGGTTTCGGGAGCATCTTACTTCTCTTGTGATTATAAGCTAAGCAAAGCGAAAAGTCCGAAATGGTCTAGAGAAGAAGAAATTGGGGTTTTGGGAGCATCTTACTTCTCTTATGATTATAAGCTAAGCAATGTGGGAAACCCGAAAGGGTCCAGCGAAGAGGTGATCAAGGATTTGCAAGCACGTTACTTCTTTATGTTGATAAGCTAAGTAAAAGTAAAAACCCGAAAGGGTCTAGATGAAGTAATCGGGATTTTGAAGAGGGATTGCTTCTTTCAAGTTGATAAGTCAAGTAATGTCAAAATCCTGAAAGGGTCTAGCAGAAGCAATCGAGATTTCTGAGTGGCTCTACTTCTCGTACGTACATAAGTCAAGAAGGATGGAAAACCCGAAATAGTCTTGAAAAATTCCTTCAGAGGAATTCTATGGGAAAGAGTGACAAGGACAATTCTTTCGAAAAAGTTGTTTAGTCCTTTTCGAAAAACTGTCCCTTAACAAAAATCCGAAGGGTACATTTAAAAAGCCAAAGGACACTTTGAAGAAGGCCGAAGGACACTTTGTAGAAAGCCAAAGGGTATGTGAATCCTTAGAAGAAGGCCGAAGGACACTTTGAAGAAAGCCGAAGGGTATGTGAACCCTTTGAAGAAGGCCGAAGGACACTTTGAAGAAAGCCGAAGGGTAAGTCGAAAAGTCTGAAGGGGATATGAACCTTTCCAAAGATGTCGAAGGGCACTTTTTAGAAACCCTGAAGGGTAAGAGGACCTTAGGAAGAAAAGCCAAAGCCGAAGGGTTTCGAAAAAGCCCGAAGGGAAAGTGCATCGTTGTAAAAATCCCGAAGGGTAACTTCGGAGAACGGTCCCGAGAGAATCGACTCGGACAAAAAGTCCGAAGAAATGTCTCAGACAAAAAGTTTGAAGAAAAAGAAAGCCCGAAGGAGAAAGAGAATGGCCCGAGAAAGAGAAGAGCCCGAGAAAGAATATGAAGAAGATGAGCTCAATTGAAAGAGCAGGAATAAGAAAAGCCAAAGGAGAGAAAGCCCAAATAGAAATGAGCGAAAGTGAACCAAGAGAATATCGAGACACGAGCCAAGAGAATATCGAGACACGAGCCAAGAGAATATCGAGACATGAGATAAAATTTGATGGTTCTAGAATAGGGAAAAAAATGGACGACTCAAATAAACGGTGACTAGCGCCAAAGACAAAATGAGTAAATCCTCGATTAAATACAGGACTAGGCAAACAGTGATCTCGAAAATGTCTACACGGGGCTCGAGACTGATCGATTCAACCAATCAATCTCGATTGGTGAAGCTGTGCATTTATGAGATAAACCAAGCAGTCGTCAAATGAAGAAAATAGATTTGACCATTGCAAGGTGACGCATAAACTGAGACACGAGAAAACGTGCAAGCATAAGCTATCTTTAATGAGAACCGGCTTAGTGCAGCTGGGTGTGAACACAAGGAGAAGATTAAAAAACCCTAAAAGGTAGTTGAATATAAACGACTTCAAGAGGACTCTATGTGTAGTTGTCGCTGCTGCTAATGCGTTTTTCAAGTGTGAGAAAAAGGGCTGTTGATAAAAGAAATATGTAGACAGAGTAAAACGCAGAGGAGGAAGGGGAATGAAGTGTATCTGAATAAAGCATAACAAGATGTATGCAGATACAGAGTGAGAGACGTGCAAACATATATTAAGAAAGCAGGAAGATAGAGCACACAGACAATGAGAAGGTGAGCAATTACAGATTAGACTTGTAACAAAGAACATTGAATTGGATTCACTTGTGAATCCATCTTGTACACTGGAGTCATAGCTCCATAGTTTAGGGAGGTTGGTGTCTACATACAAACTGGGTTGGTGCTCAGTAAGTAGATTGGTGTTTGCTAAGGATCGGTGTCCTTGAATGTAACCAGTGAGGTTTGCCAGTAAGACATTTTATTGTGACTCTGGATTAGAACAGTAGATTCTAGCAGTTGATTCTCACTGTGGTTTTTTCCTTTGAGTTTTCGACGTAAAATCTGGGGTTATGTGTTTCTGTGTGTGTGTGTGACTTTTGCATTTGTTCTTTGATTTACACATGAATTCACATTTTCTATAAAAGGTTTTTTTAACGGACTAGTTTTAGATCATCTACTGATTTAACCCCCTCTCAGTAGATAGGTTTGTTCAACAACCCTACGACCCTTTGCATTTAGGGGGTATAATGGCTGGAAAGCCCTTCCCAGTATGGGGGGTTCTCTGTTAAGGAGTATAATCGTAAACAAATTTACTTAAGAACTAAGTTATTGATTCATGTGCGGTTTGGGTTTTTGATGAATTGGGTTTGCCAATAAGGTGATATTTTTTCCTTTGGTATGCATTTAAAAAATTAAAAAATATAGAAATTATAGCCTAATAAATAGGAAATTAGTGACATTAACCATATAGTATGCATATAAAAAACAAAATATGAAAACAACCACAAAATACTAATCGAATGCCAAATGTCATGATAATCATACATATCAATAATAATTACTTACATCAAAATTAATATTCATATTCATCTTACTTTCGAGAACATCAACATCAACATCAACATCAATATGTGGTTCATTAGAACCACAGGGACTAGCACTCCCACCACTTCTGCTAGCTAAGCTACGTGTCACCAAAGAAGTGTCAGTGTAAACTAATGAGTGGTGAGAAATGGAAGCATTCAAGTCAATATCCTCTTGATCTATTTCCCAATGCTTTGTCTTCCCCTCATACATTGAGTTTATGATGTCCCCAAATAGGACAATCAAGCCTAATTAAAGTTTACCCAACAAACCCTTGAATTAAATTGTCACACCTGAAATTTATGCTCCACAAACTAGCTATCCCTAGCTAGAAAGTTTATAGAATACACAAGCAAAACATGTCAAAATAACTCCACAAATAGTTGAAAAATATTTGGAAAACAATGTACATTTTTTGGACCAAAATAAATTGGCGAAGTGGTTGAAAATACCACTGCCAATAATTTGATTTTTATGTGAAGATGAAATTGCGTTTTTCAAGAACTAAACACCACAAAAACATCCACAAGTGGGTTGCCCAAGTTGCAAAATATTTTAGTAATATTCTAAATGTTTTTAGGGCATTGAATGGCTCTCAAACTTCCGCAAAACTGCTCAAACACAAATCGCCCCAGTTGGAATAAATCAAATAAAATATTACCGAACCTTAGAAGAGGAATTCTCTTGCACGCCACCCTTCAGAAAGGGTCTCCAAGCTCTCCAAACTATTTGCCCCACTTGGAAAGCTTATACAAATAACTCAATTAATTTCCTTAATTTCAGCCCTCAATAATTTATTAATTACCTCAATTAGCTGAAACTTTAAAAATTCGTATCTTCTAGAATATTTGGAATTTCAATACGAATGTTAGCTCAAAATGATCATAAAAGTAGTAGCTTTCAAACAAAATTAGAATAAATTTTTTTTCTCCATGGGAAGTCCCTCAAAAGTAGTTTTAAAGCTAAAAAAAACTTTAGTTACAGCGTTATATTCTTCCAAAATCAACAAAACTCTTCAAACCAAGTTTGCCCACCTCTTTGACCTGCAAATCATGAATTTTCAGCTTTTCGAAGGGTGTGCAATAATTTTTTGATGAAGGTGGTGTCAAAAAACACCTTTGTAGATCTACTTGCATACAATTATGCAAAATTGAAGCGCAATTACAACTCTTGTATAGAATTGCCCTATGTGGAAGAGGGGACGTTTTTGTCCCCAAAATCTTTGGTGCATTTGAAGGTTTTCGTTCTCAAGTCACTTGTTTAAACTTGACATACTTGCACAAGAATTTCAATATAAAAAATGCATAACCTTCCCAAAAGAGCCTTCTTTTCACTTTTATATGCTTATTCCAATTGTGGCACCCAAAATAGAGAAGGAGAGTTACTTTTTCCTTTAAAAAAAAAGATATATTACAAGCTTCCTTATAAAAGCACTTTTAGGACTTAAGTGCCCATGACCCTCAAAAGGTCCCAATTTAAGTGAAAATTAGATAAAAAACATTTTTTGCATAACTCAACTAAAAATTAGAACACCAAAGTACTTTTCATTTTTTTGCTCTTTGAATAGGCCCCACATAGTTCCTTTCTCTTTCTTTCCCTTAGTCTTGTGTGAACAAAACCAAGCTAAGGGTCTAAAGCAAGTTATGCTAAAAAGGGGGACATTACAGTCCTCCCCATCGAAAATTGTTTGTCCTCAAGCAATTGAAAAAGCCATAGGACTGTCCCTTGTGTGAACAAAACCAAGCTAAGGGTCTAAAGCAAGTTATGTTAAAAAGGGGGACATTACAGTCCTCCCCATCGAAAATTGCTTGTCCTCAAGCAATTGAAAAAGCCATAGGACTGTCCCCACACTCTTCATAATGCATCTTCCCATTGGATTGGCTTCTCATTGACAAGAATCTTCACTTTGAACCTCCAACTTACTAAACATGTATCTTGTTGGCTGCCCCCATGGGTTCAAAGTGTCAAGATCATCTCCTGTGAATTTTTCATAGCCCAAAAGAACTAAGACATGCAATGCTTACTTGTTTTCGATGTAGTCTTTCAAGGTGATTAATGTACCTCCACAAAATATTCCCAAAATTCGGAAATAAATCACTATGATTTTATCATACAACATACGTTGAGTGCCAATGGTACATAGATACAACCTCTCTTGAGTGTGCCTTCTATCAATTTCTTTATGCATAGGAAAGATATCAAATTTATCAAACAAAAGCCTCCACCAACACGCAATATAAAGTTGTACCTTCCATGCTTGATTAAGCCAAAAGCTTACTCCTTTATGAATATTTCTAGAACATGCCCTTGGCTGGAATATTCCCAAAAATTCAGACTTTTGGCTCTCTATATACTGTTGTCCCTGTCTTTCAAAATTAGATTTCCTTACATGACAATTTTCAGAATGTACCTTGGTACAAAGTTCCCCCAACATGGGGTGTGGCATGCCTTGAAGGTGCCCAATTTTCCCTTTTTTATGTGGCTGGACATGTTTTGTTAGCTCAAAAAACTTGAAACCAAAATTTTCAGATTGCTTACCCGTTTTTTAGCTCTTTCCCTTGGTTGCCATATACAAAATAAATGGTTCTTGTTGCTCAAAAGAATCCATAGGTGAACCCAACTATGTTTATTCTTCTTTTGCAAGTAGAAGGATTTTCTTTTCTTGTTCTTCAATTCTTGTGAACAACCACTAGTAACTTCCATTCCTTCACAATTCAAGGGGTGTCCTATTTTCCTTATAACACCATTACTTCCACTCTTGCAAGAAGGAATAGGGTGCTGCTCAAAGCACATTTTGGGTTGCCCTTGACAAACCATTTTCATTTCATCCCTTTCAATAAAAACATGACAACAATCAGAGTTTGTAACACTTACCAATTGTCTTATAAAGGGTTCCACGTTGGAATGAAGGGGCTGTATTTGATGTCTAGTGATAGTCTTCTTTTCAATCTTCCCCAAGCTCATGTAACATCCTCCCAACCTACTATTTGCAGAGGAAAAAGGGGCATCAAGTGAGTGCAACCATTGAATGCCAATGATCATATTGGTCTGTCAATCTCTTCTTCTTGTGGTCGAAAAACCACTACTATATATTTGGACCATTCCCACAGTGCTGGAAAGCGACAAGCTCACCTTCTTAGTGCCCACCAAAGTGACTAATAACTTCAAGGAATACAAACTGAAAATATAAAAAATAGCAGCTACCTTTATCCATGTTTCATGATTTTTCTTGTCTACTCCCTCATGTTGGCCCTATATATGATGGCAACATTATGTTGATAGAGCTCATTTGGATCCCATAGCCATGAGGGGTATTTGTCATGTCCTTTCCTTGAACTTACTTGAAAGACTTCTTTTCCTTGAGTGTCCCTTACTGTCACCTCAATGATAGCACAAGCTTTGCAACCAAGGTAATGAGAGAACCAATCATGAAGAGAAAATATTGAATACTTACCAAATTGATAACTCAATTGTTTGTCCATCAAGAAATCTGATTCTCTCTCTTTTATTTGCAAGGTGCATCCTTCTTTCCTTGGCATCATTCCTTCAATGGACCTCTTTGCTATGTCCCTTTTTGTTGGGACATGTGCTTCTTTAGCAAGACATGACAATTAGTGTTGCCTCCAAGCTTCTTGCAATATGAAATTAGACAAAGAAAATGATGCATGAAAAGGGACAATACAAAAATTTCCTTTCTTGGCATCACTTTCTATTAAGATATCCTTTTTCAAGCTTCCCTTTTGACCTTTTGTAGGCTCATGAAGTTGTTGAACTTCTTTTTTCTTCTAACTTGGAGACTCTGATTTTTCTGTAAGTTCCCCATTAATGTGTAATGTCTCCAAATGGGACGATTTAACCAAAAAAAAGTTTTTCCCAAAATGCACAAATTTTGAAGTTGTGAATTTGGCTACTAATGGGTCTTGCCACAATGAAGAAATAGCTTGAAATGGATCTTTCAACCCTCCAAACCTAGCACTACACTAGTTGAATTGAAGTATTTTTTTCTCACTTTAATCTCTGCTCAAGCTTAGTCCAATCCAATCGCCAAAACTCAGAAAATTATTGCAATAATTAATTCAAAATGAAATCCTTGCAAATCTGCCTTCGACAAATATTATTTCCTACGACCAATTGAAAACTTAAAAAAATTATAACTCCCTCAATATTTGGAATTACGATACAAACAAGAGCACAAATCGATCATAAAAATAATGACTATCAAATAAAAATAATTTTGAAATTTTTATTCCATAAGAAGGTTATAAAAAATTGTTCCAAAATTCTGAAAACCCTAGTTTTCTATAAAAAATAATTAAATAATAAACTGAAAATTATTATTTATTTTTTTATCAATTTAGGGCTTCAAACCTTCCACAAATCTTCTCCAAAACCCTACGTCAATATGTAGAAAATTAACAAATAATTTCAGAACATTAATTTGCACAAATAGACCCTAAAAGGGCCCCCCAAACTCTCAATCAAGCTTTCAAAATAGTTTGCTCCACTTGCAAAATTAGTGCAAATATTAATCAGAAATAATATGCAATAAATGAGCCTCAAAAACTTCACTAAAACCTCACAAAAGCTCCTCAATGCAAATCGCCCCACTCTAGGGCAAGTAACAAGATCTCCTTTCGTAAAGGTGGTGTCAAATGACACCTTTTGTAAAAATTCAACACCAAAACAAGGAACACCTATTGGGCATGCATTCCAATAGCTTCTTTAAGTATGAAGAAACAATTATTAAATTCAACATATCTTCAATTGTGATCTTCACCTTGTATTTGTACCTTCCAAAGGGGGTAAACCACTTTGGAGAGGTAAAATACCTCATAAGCCTCACTTGCTTTTTTTAGAATATCTTTTTCTTTGTTTTAGTTCCCAAGACGACATTTCTTTTGATTTTATTTTAGACTTTTTTTGAATTAATTAAATAACCTGCTTTAATAAATTGGTAATTAAAATTACTTTTTGGCAAATTAAATAATTAAGTCCTCACTTTAATAATTAATTAAATTGCTCTAATAAATAAAGTGATAAAAATCACTTTTCTAGAAATTTATTAATTATAAAGCCCCTTAGAATAATCATTAAAATTACCTTAATTTTTCAAATGATTAAAACCACCTTTCCGGTAATTCGAATAATTATCCAAGATAGTTTTATTTTGATATTTAATTAATTGTCTTATATTTTTGAATGATTATAATCACTATTTGGACAATTTTATTAATTATTAAAATTATATGAAAAGGGGACAATCACAGTCCTTCCTTCCCAAATTTGCTTGTTCTCAAGCAAATGCAATCTCATATGCCCAATTACCATGTCTAAATGGTAAAACCTGCTGTAGTGCTAAAAAAGCCTTGCTTCTGTACCTTTTAAGTGGAATAACTTTTGCCAAAAAACATAGTGTAATATGCCTCAAATGGATATTGAATGCCATTCCACCTTGCCAACATGTCCCATAATGCAAACAAAATTTGTCCTTACTTCCCAAGAAGTGGTAGCCCTCAACGGAGCCATGACCCTGCTGTACCTATACTTTGGGGGCTGCCCCCAAGTGCTAGATGTGTCCTCATAGCCTTCCAAAGGCTCCACATGTTCTCAGCCAAACACCCCTTTCAATACCAAGTGGTGGATGAAGAAACTCCTTTCCCTTATACCCTCCAAGGGAGTGATATGTGGCCAAAAGTTGAAATAAAAAACATAGTAGAATTTGATTGCCTTGCTACCTCGAGGATAATGACCCTCCAAATGCCATGCTATCACTTTCCAATCATGTAAAAAGAAATCAGCTAGGCACTATCTTGTAAACTTACCATGGTGTGAGGCCTCAAGGTAGTACAATTCAACATATATTGGCCTCCTTGTGCATGCCATGTGCCTTTCCAAAGGGTGCACCTTATCAACATTACTATGCATGAATGTAACACTCCAAAAGCTCATCAAGTGTCCCCAAAAAATCCACAAGGAGGTTGTACCCTACTGGTGTGAAAGCTTTTTTTGTCGCCTTCCCAAAGCGCTAACAAAAACATGTTTCCTTAATCTTGCATAAGCTGGACTGTATTAATGAAATCAACATTTCCTTCATGATGACATGGCTGTTTATGCAAATAGATCACTGGTTTTTCATGTAGACAAACATGGAAATAGATGTCCTCATACCTTTCTTGTTCCCATGGCTGATATATGTCATAAAATTTTGAATTTCCCTCTTGCAGACATGGCTGCGTTTGTTCCTTGAAGGCTCAAAAAATTTTAGAACTTATACACATCTTCCTTCTACCTATCAAGTGCTAGAAAATGCTAAAAAAACTCATGTGTTGCCTTTCATACTTTTAGTTCATACTTATTGATTTCCTCTTCTTTTTTATCATCTACTTGCACCTCTATGGGCTGCCCCAAAGTGTCATCGTTTTGTAGCTCACCTTCTCCAAATCTGATTTTTCGATTTCATTGGCTTCTTCATAGGAACTTTCATGAAGGGCTGTCCCTTCATTCTTTTCCTCCAACTCTCCATGTAGTTCAATACTCTCTTCATCTACATGTTCCACTAACAGATAAGGCCTCAATTTTTCCTCACAATCAATTGCAACATTTTCAAACATAATATGTGGAATTGGAAATTTTTTCTCTATCCCCAAACATGTCCATAAGATAGATAATAATGGCTTGGAAAGATCATCACTTTCATTGAGTGTCAAGGTCAAGATTCTCTGCATAGAAGCTACAACATTTTTGGGAGGATTCTTACAAGCAATTGTAAATAAATGTTGAAACATCTTAACAATAAGTTCATCACACTCCATATCTAACATCAAAATATATGACTTGGTTGAAGCCATAGTTTTTAGGGTGTTGACCTTTCTAGCCAAGGAGTGTCCTTTGTCCTTTTGGAGATCTTCGAAGCTCTCCACAATCAATGAAAAAATTTCCCTCATGATTTTATCATTGTAGGAAACTTAATGAACCTTTAGTCGTAGAACCTCATTAAAATCAATTAGTAACCAAGAGCTTTACCTCCTCATCTGTTTCTTTCAAGAGTTTATGTTGAACTAAGTAAGTCCTTGAGGGCTGTACCGCTCACTTCATGGACTCATATTGTGATTGATTTACCTTGGATAACCTCTTTTCTACTTTTTCTAAGATGCTGTTTACATTCTCCATTGGTTGGCATAGGTCTCCTAGCTTTTTACCTGTATTGTAGAGCGTTTCTTTCTCTATTTTTTTCATGATAACACCAAATCTTTTTATCTGCATGCAACAAAACTTTATATGTGAACACGATCGGTGCTTTGATACCATTGTAAGTCCCCAAATGAGACAATTTAATCAAAAAAGGGTTTTCCCCAAAATCCACAAATTCTTGTGAATTTGGCCACTAATGGCTCTTGCTGCAATGAAGAAAGACCTTGAAATGGATGTTTCAACTCTCCAAACCTAGTGCCACACTAGCTGAATTAAAGTCCTTTCCCACTCTAATCCTTGCTCAAGCTTAGTCCAATCCAATCGCTAAAACTCAAAATTATTGCAATAATTAATTCAGAACGAAACTCTTGCAAATCATACCCTCAACAAATATTATTTTCTACGAACAGTTGAAAGCTTCAAAAATTCATAACTCCTTCAATATTTGGAATTATGATGCAAATAAGAGCTGAAATTGATCACAAAAATAATGATTATCAAATAAAAATAATTTCTGAATTTTCCTTCCATGGAAAGGTCACCAAAAATTGTTTCAGAATTCTGAAAACCCTAGTTTTCTGTCAAAAATATTTAAATAATATTTTGAAAATTATTATTTAATTTTCTATCAATTTAAGACTTCAAACCTTCCACAAAATTTCCTCAAAACCTCATGCCAATATGCAAAAAGTTAGCAAATAATTTAGGAACATTATTTTGCACAAACAGACCCTAAATGGGCCCTTCAAAACCTCAATCAAGCTTCCAAAATAGTTCGCTCCACTTACGAAATTAGTGCAAATATTAATCAGAAATAATATGCAATAAATGAACCTCAAAAACTTCACCAATCCTCACAAAATCTCTTCAATGTAAATCGCCTCACTCTAGGGCATGTAACAAGATCTCTTTTCACAAAGGTGGCGTCAAAAGACACCTTTTGTAGAATGATCAACACCAAAACAACGAACACCTTTTGTGCATTTTAATAATTTCTTCAAGCATGAAGAAACAATTATCAAATTCAATATATTTTCAATTGTGATCTTCACCTTGTATTTGTACTTTCCAAAGGGGGGCAAGCCATCTTAAGAAGGTAAAATACTTCATAAACTTCACTTGTTTTTTTTAGAATATCTTTTCCTTTCTTTGCTTTAGCTCTCAAGACGACATTCTTTTTAATTTCACTTTAGGCCTTTTTGAATTAATTAAATAACTTGCCTTAATAAATTAGTAATTAAAATTATTTATTGACAAATTAAATAATTGTCCTCATTTAAATAATTAATTAAATTACTTTAATAATTAAAGTGCTAAAAATCACTTTTCAAGCAATTTATTAATTATAAAGCCTCTTAGAATAATCATTAAAATTATTTTAATTTTTCAAATGGTTAAAACCATTTTTACGGTAATTGTAATAATTATCCAAGATAGTTTTATTTTGATAATTAATTAATTGCCTTATATTCTCAAATGATTAAAATCACTATTCGGGCAATTTTATTAATTATTAAAATTATATGAAAATGGGACATCACATAGTGTCAATTGTTCGCAACCCCATTGGTTGCTTCATACTTTGTTGGAAATCTTTGCTTCACTGCCCTTTATGAAAAGCTTGTTCCATCCTTTTTGAGGTCAGCAACATGGGTGTCTCATTGCTTAAACCATGGAGAATAATTTCCTTGTTGGCTGCCATAACTTTCAATTTTGATTTTTGTAAACTATGAGTGTACTCACTAATAGATTGAAACCATTGGGCTCCAAGTACAATATCTATCTCCCCATGGTCTATCACATTAAACTCTCATTCAAAGTTATATTCATCCATGGTTAGTTTTAACTCCAAAGTGCTAGAAATGCATGAGATGGAGTAGCCATCCCCCACGGCTACCTTAAATCCACCATTTTCTTTAGTGGACAGCCTATGTCTTGCATTCAATGTAACATCTATAAAATTGTGAGTGGCTCCATTGTCCATTGACAAAATTACCTTTTTGCCTCTAACGGTTCCTTTCACATGGAAAGCATGGCGTCTAGTGGCACTAGATAGGGTAGCAATTATCTCTTTCTTTGTCACCTGTTGGCTGTCCTCTTTTTCTTGATGTACTGGCCCTTCAATTTTAGTTTGGTTTACCTTCACATGTTTATTTCTTTGCTCCCAATTTTCTGATTGTTCTTCCTTAGGTGGCTGCCCTTCTATTCCCCTTTCACATGCCTTTAACTCTGAATTTTCTGCCTTCAATCTCAGCGGATTGCCCATCACCCTGGGTCCACAATTGACTAATTTTTGATGCCCAAACCTCAAGGGTTCTTCATTTGGTGGCTGCCCTTGGAATTCAGCCTTATATGCCATTGATTTCCTTGAATTTTCTGAGTTAATTTTCAGTGGCTCACACCTCACAAAGGGCCTATGCTTGACTGAATTTTGGTCATTGACAAACTTGTGGAGTGGCCGCTGCCCCTTGTACAATTGGAAATTAGGATCTGTTATTTGTTTTAATTGCTGCCTTTCATCCAATTGGAATTCCTTGTTATGTGCCCTTATTGATTTAAGTATAGATGGCTCCATCTTCTTACCAAACCTATCAATTATCTTTTCCAATAATTCATCATGTGTCCCAATAGTGCTATGTCTTTGTGTCTCCCATCCACAATGCCACCATTCATGGGCAGCCCCATCCAAATGTTGGATGACAAAAATTAATGCTTTATTTCTACCTCTAGGTCTCAAATCAAAGTACTCACGTTAACCCAAGCTCTTACCGGAATACTTGGATCACCATCAAAAGTTGGAAGAACTATCTTCCCCAAGTCATCTTGTATAGTTATGTACCCATGGTGCCTCTTGCCATATCTCAAACGTAGCCAACCTTCGAAGCTCCTCCTTCGGTAGTTAGGTGCAAGAGTCAAGTACTCATCATAATCCTCCTTTAAATCCCAAATGACCAAAGGCCGATCTTCCATCCTGAAGGGCTAATTTTCATGATTTTGGACCTGTGTAATACCTTCCATCATTCCCTTATCCATGCTATTGTTTGATATAAACCCTGAACCCCACATATAGCCAAGATATGGCTTTGATAGACTGATACCACTATAATGTCCCCAAATAGAACAATTAGGCCTAATTTGGGTTTATCTAACAAACCCTTGAATTAAACTGTCAAACATTTGAAATTTATGCTCCACAAACTAGCTAGCCCTAGTTGAAAAATTTATAGAATACCCAAGCAGAACATGCCAAAATAACTCCACAAATAGCTGAAAAATATTTGGAAAACAATGTACCTTTTTTGGACCAAAATAAATTGGCAAGTGGTTGAAAATACCTCTGCCAATAATTTGATTTTTATGTGAAAGTACAATTGCGTTTTTAAAGCACTAAACACCACAAAACATCCACAAGTGAGTTGCTTAAGTTGCAAAATATTTTAGTAATATTCTGGGTGTTTTTAGGGCATTGAGTGGCCCTCAAACCCCTGCAAAACCGCTCAAACAGAAATCAACCCAGCTGGAATAAATTAAATAAATACTACCAAACCCTTTAACATGGTTTCTCTTGCACGCCACCCTTCAGAAAGGGTCTCCAAGCTCCCCAAACAATTTGTCCCACTTGGAAAGCTTATAAAAATAACTCTCAATTAATTTCCTTAATTTCAGCGCCCAATAATTTATTATTTATCTCAATTAGTTGAATCTTCAAAAATTCGTGTCTTCTAGAATATTTGGAATTTCAATACAAATGTTAGCTCAAAATGATCATAAAAATAGTATTTTTCAAACAAAATTATAATCAGAAATTTTCCTCCATGGGAAGTCCCTCAAAAGTAGTTTTAAAGTTACAAAAACCCTAGTTACAACCCTAAATTCTTCCAAAGTCAACAAAACTCTTCAAACCAAGTTTGCCCACCTCTTTGACCTGCAAATCATAAATTTTCAGTTTTCTGAAGGGTTTGCAATAATTCTTTGATGAAAGTGGTGTCCAAAAACACCTTTGTAGATTCACTTGCATACAACTATGTAAAATTGAAGCGCAATTACAACCCTTGAATAGCGCTGCCCTATGTAGGAGAGTGAAGGGTTTCATCCCCAAACTCTTTGGTGCACTTGAAGATTTTCGTCCTCAAGTCACTTGTTCATGCTTGACATACTTGCATAAGAATTTCAATATAAAAAATGCATAACATTACCAAAGAGCTTTCCCTTTCCTTTTATATGCTTTTTCCAATTGTAGCATCCAAAATAAAGAGTGAGAGTTACTTTTTCCTTTTAAAAAAAAGATATCCCAACTGAAAATTAAAATACTTAGGTACTTTTCACCTTTTTTGTCCTTTTAATAGCCCCCACATAGTTCACTTCTCTTTCTTTCCTTTAGTCTTGTGGGAACAAAACCGAGTTAAGGGTCTAAAACAAGTTATGCTAAAAAAGGAGACATTACAGAGTTCTTGTGGGATAGAAGAGGCAAATTGGAGTGTATGTAGACCAACACCTTGGTCTTTTTTGCTGCAAGCTTGTTGCACTTTTGGGAGTGGATGAAGTTGTAAGTGCTCCAATTCCACTCACAAGAAGATGAACTTGCAACCTATATTCAAATTTAAAAATAAAAATTTAAAACTCAATTCTTAAGTATACGTTTTAAAATAAAAAGAAAGGGTTGAAACTAAAAAAGTAAAAAACTTACTTGTGACAAGACCTTGATTACAAGAGGTTGTAGGTTTGGTGATCGTCACCCATGGAGGCACCACTACATATGAGTATCTTTCTTGTATTTTTCCTTGAGCCAAGGCTATCCTTGGAAGGCAATAAAACCCCCAAACTTGTTCATAACAATATCTTCTATCTTAGGATCGGGGAAGATCCTAGAGAATGCCAACTTATACCCTTCAACCACTTCAACATCCTTGTAAGGTGGTACACTCCTTGACAAAGAAAGGATCTTTGAGCTATAAAACCAAGGAATCAATGCAAAGACAAGGAGATGTAGCAGGGTGGTCATTTTGTTGCAATGCTCAACAAGGATTGAATGTACTTGTTTGAAAAATGCCTTCTTGGGATCTTGCTCTTTTGCATTAACAATGGCCTTCATCTTCTCAATCATTGAATTGATGCCATCACATATTTCTCCCAAACATGGCTGATCCATGTTAGTGAAACAAATCATACTTATAATGGACTATGTGAAACTCAACAAATAATCTACACGACCCCACCAACCATCATATAGGATCATACTTTTCACTCTTTGGGGCCGCTCTTTGCTTGACTCCCATACACTCCACATGTGGCTGATGACTGTTATTGAGTGTTTTTGGCACCTTCACAAGTTGTCTCAAGACGATTGTGAGGGGCAAATCTAGTCTCAACAACCTATTAGGCACAAAAAAAAAAAAAAAAAAAAACCTTATGAAAATATACAAATACTAGATTAAAAAAGCTAAAATAAAAAAAACAAAAATAAAATTAAAATTAAAATCTATAAATACCTTTAGCAGCTCCAAATTCGAGAAGGATTTGAAGATGGTTTGGGAGAGGTGATGATTGGTGACAAATATTTGAATCTCCTCAACCTCGATATACACTTGATCCACTCAATTTTCATCCCCATTTTTTTGCAACATGAGGTGGAGTGGACAATACAAGGTTTTCAAAAAATATGCCCATACCTCGCCTTCAACATCCCCATGTCCTTGCAATTTTCGCATTATCTTTTATAACTTGGATAACATTTTGAGTTCCTACCGCCTCAATGGATTCAAAGAAGATGTTGGTGAATAATTCAACATCCTTCACACACCCTTCACAATCAATAGGGTTCAGAAACATTGCTCTTTTAGGGTACACTACAACCACAGTGATTAAAGGCATGTTTTTTTGTATCTTTCCATCCATTGAAAATGATGGAGACCCTCATTTCAACCCATGAATCCCTAATTGGCTTTAAAGAATCCTCAACATGTTTTTTCTCTTTTGTCAATAGGGTGGTGTGGAGCTTCTCAAACTTTGGCCTTTTGTAACTTTTTGGGGCCTTGATCGCTCTTTCCATTTCTTGCTACCATGGTGATTTGACCATATTGAAGGACAATCTATTTGCATACATACATTGCATGATATGCTCATTGTCGATATCCTTAGCCTCATTTTGAATAGACCTTCCAATGGTCCTTTTGTTCTTTTTTTTGAAAGTGGAGAAACCTCTTCGTGCATGGAGGGTGTTGCCAAAAATGGATGTGTTGTGGTCACAACTAGAGAACCGTTACGAGAAGTTGGGGAAATTGGTGGCTTCTTTGATCCTCCGGTTTTTTTTGAGAAAGGTGAGTTGATCTCATGGCCTGAGCTACTTTGCATCTTCTTGCTCCTTGATGAATTCAATGATTTTTTATTTTGTTATCGGATTACCATCCTCCCCCTTGCAATTGTAATGTCCCCGATTGTCGACTAGAAATAAATAAACAAAATTAATTATTTATAAAGTTGTCTACAAAAATTAAATCAAAAGGATTACTTTATTTTTGATTAATTTAATTAAAAGTGACTTAAATAAAATATTAAAGTCACTTTTAAAAATAAAAGAAAATTATAAAGTGACTTTTTAAAGGAAAAGGGGAAAAGTAACTTAATTGGGTTTGTCAAGCCCTTTTACTTATTTTGGGTTTTTGATTGCTCACAACTTATGAAGTAATCAAGTAGTGCTCCTTGGAGAACCCTAAATACATTGTCCATGAGTAATTCAGGTTTGTAAACCCGAATTACATCTACTTATAAAACATTTAGAAGTTAAGCATTGTTGGACACTCGATTTGCACTGTGCCATCAGAAACCCGAAGTTGTCACTGCTAGAAACCCTGAAGTCCTCTCAAAGACTTGCCATTCTCTTGTCTGAAAGCTTCTTTTTTCATACTTAGGCAAATTTTGATGTGGGCCAAAAACGGTCAACATTTCTAGCGACTCGCAGGGAACCATGTCTGCTATGCTTGAGAACCCAACTCATTTGCTTCATCTGATCCATTGGGCATGGAGTCATTGCTTTTATACAAAGCTGGCTCTATCTGGAATTTTCTTTTGAAGCAACAAGAACAACTGAAACGAAACAAACTGTGCCCAAGGCTCTTAGGGAAGGGAAAACACTTAACTGAAATGGATGTGCACAAGGCACTTAGAAGAAAACATGAAAAACTATACAAAAGGTATAATATATACAATGACTGCAAACTCCTTTAATAGAACGTCTTTAGATGAATCCCATTGATTGGGATGGGTAATACCTCCCCATCTAGTTGGGCAAACTGAAAAACGTTATGCTGTTTGCATCCGTGGATCAAATAAGGGCCACTACACAAGCTGGCAAACTTGGTATGGTTCCTTGGTTTGACTTTTTTTTTGAATCCCATTTGAGAACCAGGTCTCCCTCCTTGAAAGTCTTTGTTGTAGCTCTCTTGTAAAAAGCCCTTTTGACCTGAGCTTGATGTGCCTCCAGCGTCTTCATTGCAAGGTCCTTTGTCTCCTCAAGCTCCGTGAGTTCTGCCAATCTCACATTCATGGGTTCATCTTCCAGTAGCTCCAACTGATAGGCTAGTTCTAATGCGGGTAGTTCAAGAGAAATGGGTAACTTGGCCTCCCTTCCATATACTAGAACATATGGAGAATTGCCAACAACAGCTTTAGGAGTTACCCGGTCAGCCCACAAGGCTGTCTTCAACTTGGTGTGCCAAGTCCTCTGATTCTCCTCCATGGTCCTCTTGATAACCCAAAGCAAATTTTTATTTGTACACTCAACCAACCTATTGCCTTGAGGATAATAGTTTGAGGAAGTGCTGAGGTAGATGCCCATTTTGAGAGCCCACTCACTTGTTTTCAAACCAAAGAAAGCCAAAGCATTATCAGATATGTTAGTGGATGGAACACCAAACCTGGTCACAATGCTGTCATAGAAATCTAAGATTGCATTTTCGTTACTTCTTTCAATGCAATGGCTTCCACCCATCTGGTGAAGTAATCGGTTGCAGTAAGCACCCACTTATGCCCTGCACTTGATGGGGGGTTGATTACTCCAATGAAGTCCAAACCCCACTGCACGAATGGTTGCTCCACTTGAATTGGGTTGAGAGGGAAAGTTGCTAACCTTTGCTTACCCGTGAAGAGAGCACATTCCTAACACTTCCTCACCCATGCATAAGCGTCTTTGAAGAGGTTGGACCAGTAGTAACCAACCCTCATGATCTTTGCTGCAGTGGTTCATGGAGCAAAATGACCTCTTGCAAGCCCATCATAAAAATGCTCCAAAAGCTTGTCTACTTGATCATCTATGCACCTCAGGAGCACTCCATTGAGGTCTCTTCTAAAAAAAACCCCGTCAACTAAAGCATAAGGTATGGATTGAAGTCTGAAATACCTTCTTTTTGCTTTGTTCATACCTTGAGGGCACTCCCCTGTTAGCAGAAAGTGCGTCATATCATGGAGCCAAATAGTGTGAGGTGGAGGTGCATCTACTTGTAGGTTATCTTGTGTTACCAAGATGACCTCTTTCTCTTCATGAAGGTCATCAACCATATGCTCACATAAGCCTTTACCTCTTACTAGCTTAGTGACCTTGATTTCCACGTCAAACTCCATGACTTTAACAATCCAACCAGCTCTTTTTTCGCTCAAATCCTTGTTAAGAAGGAAGTCTCTTACCCCAGGGTGAGACACCATAAGGTGGATTTTGCTGTTGGATAGCATTGCCCTAAATTTCTTGAGGCTCTTTACTGCTGCAATGACTTGCTTTTCTACACAGGTATATCTCACCGCATACCCTTCAAGCCCCTGATTGAAAAATGCTAATGGCTACTCAAGGCCTTCACCATTTCTTTGCATTAGCATCGCTGATATATTATCAATGTTGGCAAAAGCATACAATATGAAATCCCTTGAGAAATCAGGATTCATAAGTGTGGGTGCTTGAGCGATGGCTTGCTTGATAGCCTCAATTGCTGGCTTGCCTTGATTTGACCAAGTGAACACTTGGTTCTTCAGCATAGCAGGGATGAGCTTAACCAAACTTGCAAAACCAGGGATAAATCTTCTCACGGAGTTTATCTTTCCAAGGAAACTTTGGAGTCCCTTCTTATGTTTGGGCAAGGATAAGGCCAAGATGGCACTGATTCTCTCAGAATCAATGGACAGCCCCTCTTTTGAGACGATATGGCCCAACAACTTGCCTTCATGCATGGCAAACACGCACTTCTTGGGATTCAATGAAATCTTATACTCTCTGCACCTTTCAAAAAACAGCCTTAGGTGGTCCATATGCTCGCTGGCATTCTTGGAGAAAATTGTGATGTCATCCAAGTATACCAACACCATTTGGTTTAGCAGCCCCTAGAAAGCCATGTCCATGGCTCTTTGGAAAGTTGCACCAGCATTTGATAGATCAAAGGGCATCTTTTGGTATGCATACATGCCCCATTTGAGGGTGAAGGCAGTCTTGTACAGATTTTCATCTTTCATCGAGACTTGGTTGTAGCTAGAAAATCCATCCAACAAAGAAAAGCGTTCTGATCCTGCAACTACTTGGAGAAGTTGCTCCATGGATGGCAGACTTTGTTCAAATCTCTGAAGTCCACACAAAGCCTAATCTCCCTACTCTTTTTTTTACAGGCACCAATTTGGCTACCCATGATGAGAGTTTGATGGGAAAGATGATCTTGGACTCGATCAATTTGGTTAATTCTTTCCTCATGAGCTCTTCTATCTTGGGGTTGACTGGTTTTTGCTTTTGCCTTATGTGCTTGGCATTGGCCTCCAACTCTATAGTATGCCGAGTTAACTTAGGATCAAAACCCTTTAGGTCGCTATACTTCCAAGCAAAAATGTCTACATACTCTTGGTAAAGTGCTATGAAAATATGCCTCTCAGTGTTGTTGCTTATCTTCCCAAGCTTGAGAAGTTTGTCTTTGAAGATGAGAACTCTCTCATAGTTCTCTTCGTTAGTAGACATTACTGTGTTTTCTTTCCTCATAAGGTCCCCTTCATGAAAAAGGCCGTCAAGTGTAACCAGCCCCTTAGGAAGTTTGTTCAACTTTAGTTGAACAATCTGATTTTCATATTGATGTTGCAATTTAGCTTGGCTGGAAGAGAACTCAACTTCCTGCTGTAAGAAGCAAGCAATTTGGTTGTCACTCTCAAAAACCTGCCAGTGGACTTCATTATCCGGCACTGATGGTCTCACCACCACCTTGACATGTGGCTGAACCTTAGTGTCTTTTAGCTCACTTAGAATGTCAAACTGAGCTTCCACGGCTACCAGTCTGTCAGCATGCTGGTTCTGATTTCTTGAGACAGCTTGAATGTCAAAGGCCTCAAAATCTTCAATTAGGTCCCCCACTTGATTTTTGTAGGATCTCATCAAGGAATTCTTTGTAACGTTCAAGCTTTTGACTTGGTTTACTATGAGTTTGCTGTCTCCATAGACTTGCAGCAGTTTGATTCCTCTTTTATTGGCCCATTGAAGGCCACAGATCAAGTCTTCATATTCTGCTGCATTTGAAGAGCAACTGAAATGGAACCTGTAGGAAGAGAAAAGCTTGTTACCCTAAGGGGAAACCAATATTGCCCCAACACCTACATCATTTTTGCTCCTTGAGCCATCAAATAACAATTTTCATAAACCATTGGGGTCTTCTTTAGGTCCAATGAGGGAAGACATGGGTTGATTCTCTTCATGCATCAGATAGACACCCATGTCTCTTTCCTCAACACCTTCCAAAGGGTTGAAAAATTGGTTCTCTCCATAGCTCATCCAAGAACAAGTCTGGAATTTCCTCAGGATGTTCAGTTCCTGGCCAATTGTAAACTCATCCTCATCAAGGATAGTACAATTGAGGTGTATGTTATCTGGCTAATGGGGTTCAATGTGGAATTGTGCCATGGGTTCAACCTTGATTGAGACCTTAGTTCCATACCTTGTTCTGAACGCCATGTAAGACCAATTTGCTGCAAGGTAACCCCCAATCTTGGTTGTGAACTCCCTAGAAAGACAATGCAAAGCGAGGAGTGACATCTAGGATCAACACGTCTTGCACCATGAACACGCTAGGACAAGCATGCAACGTTAGGCTCAAATTCCTGATGATACCTAATGGCTTTGTGGAAGAACCATCAAGCTGCAGGACTTCCATGGTGTGCGGCTCATACTTGAGGTTCAGCTGGTCAGCAATGGACTTTGGCATGACTGAGGTGCTGGCCCCACTATCCATTAAGCAGTTGTGCACCAAGGAATCACCGATAATTAATGAGATGTAGAATGGGGGGGGCTTGGTCACACTACTTGACCTTTCTTCCAAAGGACTTTTGGCTGCATTAGTGAAGACTTCAGCGTCTTTGCTTTGGTTGCTTACTTGTAGTTGTAGAAACACTCATCTTGGACAAACCTTCCTAAAGAATGTCTACTTGGCCGGGCATGGAAAGCATGTCCCACATTGGTATGTTCACGCTGGTTTTCTTCATTTGCTCCACAATGTTGATTTACATACTCTCAGTTTTCACCTGGGTTTTGGGAGTTACTGCTACTGATTTTGTCAGTGAAGGAGCGGTGACAAGAGGTTCTTTGAGAGCTTCTTGATTGTTACCCATATTCCTTCTCTTGAACCTTGTGTTTGCTGAGACTGGGATGTGGGCCAAACTAGGAGTAGTCTGTGGATTGGATGCATAGCACTCCTCTTGCTCACTGATGACCATCGAGGCTTTCGGTTGGTTTGACCCCTGATCTGAGCCTTGTTCTTGTGGAGGTTGCTCTTGCTTTGTCAGCGTGGGTACCTTTGTCTTTTGGCTATAAGAGCCTAGTTATATCCATAAGCAACAACCTGCTGCCATTGATCATTGAATGCTTGGTTGGAGCCATTAGTTGGGACAATGGATTGTCCAAAAGAATGATTCCAAGGCATTGTCCCTTCAGCCTCCTGAGCCACATTGTTCTGAATCAGGACCAAGGAGTTGGAAGGGCCTGCAGCGTTTGGATTATAATTATGTTGCTTAGTATAGTTAGGCTGCCCCTGTCCTTGGAAACCTCCTTTGTAGGGTCGCCTATTAGCTTGATAAGGCTGCTGTTGAGGCTGATATGGAGCTTGATAAGGCTTGTTATAAGCTTGTCTCTTGACATTGACCACATCATTCCCCAAGGATTGGAGCATACTTTTCAATTCCAAGTAATTCTTCTGCTCTTGGGAATCGTTGGATCCATTAGTAAAGGCCTTCTCTTGCGTAGGTAAAGGCACAACAACAATTGTTGGCATTGGAAGTATAACATCAAGTGGAGGAATGACTATAGGAGGTGGTCTGATCTCTGAAAAAAGAGGCATTGGGGGTCTGGGAGTAAGCTTGCCAGCTTGAACTAGGTAATTTTTTGCCTTGATAGCCACCTCGTATGCATTTGGCAGTATGTCTCTTCCCATAGATTGAATCATTATAGGTATGTCGCTGTTGAGAGCTTTTAGTTAATACAAAAAAACAAAGTTCAGAGATGGTCTGACAGTTGCTGGAATTCTATCCCATGTCTTCTGAAATCTCATATTGAAGTCTTGCATGACTTCATGAGGAGCTCTCTTGATTGTGGTCCGCTGCTCTGCAAGTGACAAATGATCACTCTTATCTACAAATTTTTTACATAACACTGTTCCTAGCTCGTCCCATAAGTGGATAGAATTAGGAGCTAGGCCCCTATATTAGTCTAATGTCTTTTCTTTGAAGGATACAACCAATATCCTAACAACCACGTTCTCCACTGTGATATTGTGAATGTTGTAGAAGTTGGCTATGTCTGTTATGTGCTCAGTAGGAGTTACAACTTGGTCTCCTATGTAATATGGAACACTTTTGAGGGTTGCTACTGGCATAGGATCATACTGTGGTAAATTCCAAGGGCTTTGGCCACTGAAGCCCACAAAAGCCCTTTGGGGAATCATAGCAGCAAGAGACGCTGACAAGGATCTTCTTACGTAGGTATACCTTATGACTGGTTTAGGAAAGTAGCTTCTTACGTAAGGGTGACTATGGGCGAACCTTAACCTTCTTGTAGAGTTTAAAGGTAATTCGACAAACTCAAAAGGAATACCTGCAGAAGTCGATCTTGTAGTCACCTTTGGCATAAAAGATAGCTACTGCTCTGCGACCAAATAGTTGGGTGTTCTTTGGAGTCAACAGATGCTGAAGGATGAATGCTACCACTGCTACTAAAATGATCAAAACAACATCAAATTTGACTAATCTTTCATAAAAAATGGAAGTGAAAATGGTAGTGAGTCCCATCGAGCGTGCCAAAATTGTTATAGCTTGGAATTGCAGCCCTATGAGAGAGTTCTTCAAGGTCCCTCACTTCCAGCGACAAGCATTGGGACAACCTCAGGATGTGGGTATCCTATAGTGAGGTTGAACCTTTAGGTTTTTTTATGCGGCTAGTTCTTTAGGTGCTTCATGTCAGAGCTTGATTCTCACACCAAAATTTACTATTAGCTAAGGAAAAAGGCGGTAGGAGGATGATTGAAAAGAAATCTAAGCTAAGGGAGGTGATGCACCAAAAAGAAGTGATCCATTTGGTCAAAGAAAAGAGCCAACTACTGATGAACCCAAACAAGGCACAGGGTATTCTGGGTCTAATCTCAAGGCCATAGGCATGGATTTTTTGCGTGGATGTTGAAAGGGAAGCTTGCACTTTGAGGGATAACAAAAATAGGTCTACGAGAGACACTATGAACTGGTAACACTTCAAAGAGAGCTCGACACACAGACACTTCACGCAATCCTGCACAAAATCGAAAGGGTCAAAAGCAAGGTGCTGGAAAAATCGTAGGTGATGAATGACAGTCATACATTCTGCAAATGAAACCAAATGTGCACACTTGTTTTACCAGAAACAGAAAAGTCTTCTTTCTATTGCTTCAAAAGAGTTTTTTACAAAGCGATTTCTGCAGGGTAATTCTATCGCCAATTCGGGGATCATTTGCTTGGCTCTAAGGCCTCTATTTATATATAAAAGGGGGGAGAGAGAAGGGGAAGAAAGAAGAAATCGCTAATGGCTGGGACTCTGATGTCATCCTTCCTTGTCCCTAAATGGGCCGTTCAGGATCATTAAACAATCCTCTTGAGTCCCTCCTGTCTTTAAGTTTCTCTTTGGTGCATCTGAGAAGCCATGTTGCGAGTAGCTGGAATGTCTCTTCTTGGCATGATGCATTTAATCTTTGCCTTCAAGATTGACGGGTCTCCATGTGTTTCAGCCATGCTACATTTAAGCGTCGAACGACGATTGTGGAGAGTGAGCAATGACGGATGAGAGCCTTTATAATTTTCATCTACCAGCCGCTTGGACTCTCTTGTGCTCATTGGTCATCCTTGTGCCACTTGTCCTTTACTGATTGGCCTTTTTTGCTCTAGCTTACGCCACGTGGCAACCTTTCATTTGTTGTATCATGATTCTCGCATTGTTGGACCAAGTTTAAGTCAAGCACTTGAAGAATCCCGATTTATTCTATGTAGAGTAATTTGGGTTCTTTGATCTCTCCAATTTCAGAGTTTCCCAGATCATTTACTTATAAGCCTTTTAAGTAGAGTACTTGGAGAAACCCGATTTGCTCTATGCGGAGTAATCTGGGTTCTTTGATCTTACTTACCTCAGATTTGTCCATCTTGAAGTCTTCTCACTTTGTTGTTTCCAAGCCTTAAAACTTCGGGATTTTCAAACCCAATTATTTCCAATGGCTAGTTGCTTATCCTGATTTTGACGTCCATTGGCCTGTCATTTCCTTTGGACACTTGGTCTCGGGCTTCCTTCTTCTCAGGCCTTTTCTTTCGGGCAAATCTCTTGAAGGAATTTCTTCAGACAATTTATCCGAAGGAATTCCTTCAGACTTTTTGTCCGTGCCTATCTTCAGAAATTTGCTTTCAAACTTTTCAAAATGGACTTTCCCGAAGGGTGAGAGACCCTTTGGGCTTCTTGTATGTCCCTTCGGACTACCACAAATGATTCTCCCGAAGGGAAAGATACCTTTTGGGAATTTTGAAATGGTCCTTCCCAAGGGTAACATACCCTTTGGAAAAATTGCAACTGTCCACTTGGAGAAAGAAAAGCCCTTCGAATTTTTGAAAGTGACCTTCGGAAAAGTTGATTGGTCTTTCGAAAATGTTGAAAAGATCCATTTTGCCTAAAAAAGGCCCTTCGGCGTTTCGAAAAGGCCCTTCGTCTTTTTGGAGAAGACTCGTCCCTTGAAGAACCCGAGAAGCACTATTTTTTGGATGTAACCTAATCGGGTTTGTCAAGCCTTTTTACTTATTTCGGGTTTTCGACTGTTCACAACTTATGAAGTAATTACATTTAGAAGTCAAGCACTGTTGGAAACCCGATTTGCATTGTGCCTTCAGAAACTTGAAGTTGTCACTGCTGGAAAACCCAAAGTCCTCTCAAAGACTTGCCATTTTCTTGCTTGAAAGCTCCCTTTTTCATACTTAGGCAAATTTTGATATGTGGGCCAAAAATGGCCAACACAGCCCGTTAGAGATGTTGAAAATATGACACCAAGGTATGACACCTGTTCTGATTTTTGCAACAACAGTCCTAATCATGAGGTAACATCCATTTTACATGTGGATGATGGTATTGTAGAGTCTTCTAATATTGGTATTCAAGGTTTGGGTGTTAAAGATGAATGATGTATTGTGGATTTATGCCACAAACATTCTGATTTTGTATATTAGACCTTGGAAGATGTGAACAAGACTCAAGTCTTGTATGACAGTTGGCTACAAAGAGCCAAGAAGGCTAAGTTAGTGGCTGCACATGCAAAACAACACCTTCAACAAGTCAAAGAATAATGCAATCAGCTAGATAATGCAAGGCAACAAAGAGAATCATACATTAGATCATTATTTCTTCCAAGGGAAGAATGTATACAAGTTGAACATACAAAGGAAGAGTTTCTAGATGTAAGCACACAAGAAGAATATGTTGATGTATGTGAACAAGAAAAAATGTATGATTCAGAAAATTCCTTTTGGGTATCTAGTTTGCTTCATCAAGTTTGACTTTCCTCTTTTAGAGAGCCCCTCGAAGGGTCAAAACAATAATGATATTAGATACACACTTGATGGATCAGCCACAAGTGTTGTAACCAATTTTGTGGAAGGACAAATTTTAAGAGCATATAAAGCATTTTGTCTTAGAGAACTGATTATGGAGACTCAGAGATTGCTCACTAAGAAGATTTTGCATTTTGATAATGTTTGGTTTGTTTTGCATACTACACCTTGGAGTTTGCTAGTAATGGAAAACATATCAGTCATGGAGGTGATGGTATGGATTGGAAGATGGGACAACAATCTTTTGACATCACATGTCATGTCCCCACTCTAACCCAGTCTAGCCGTGACATGTGAGTCAGCCTATTATGGGGTCTTGTAGGTTGACAGGGAGGTATAGAGACCCAGTTTGATTATTCAGTGTTGGGGTCTTGGTGTTCTGGCAGTTATTGATCAGTTGGGCGACATTCCTTGTTCTGGGGAGGCAGTTCCTACATTTGTGGAGGTTACTCCGACTTTTTAGGAGACATGGTCAGGCCCAGGGTTGGAAATCCATGAGATTACTCTTTGGGGTTCAGTTTCAGGGAGATAGGGCGTGTTCCCTAATCTTTAGGAGCATCCCTAGATTTTAGGGATGAGACTGCCAGTGGTTCCTTGATTTCCGATTTCAGTCACAGATAGGTGACGAGATGTTTTGATGGTTCGTGGAGTCGGTTGGGCATTTCTTGGTTACTTGGGTTATATTTTTAATATTACCAAGTTTCCGTCTTTTATTTAAATAAGGCTAAGTTTATAGCCAAATTGGGGTTTTAAGGGATTTTCGGCCTCTTCGGGATGTGTGTACTGGTGTGTAATATCTCGTTGGAAAGGTCTCGAACTTTCCTAGATAATTCGTTCTTATGCCAGAACCGTTCGGTGGACGGATTTTTGTTAAAATGGAAAAAGGCAATTTTCTTTGCAATTGGCCTCTTATAAAAGAATTATTCTAATTTTGACTTGAGCGCTCCATGGCCCACTTTCTTGGGGAGGGCGGATAAGTTTGAAGTGGATATAAGAGGCGAGGAGGGGAAGGAAAAAAGGCATCGATTAATATTTGAATTCTTTTGGAGAGTGCGCTAAGAGGCGTGGAGATTGGGACGCAAACCCCAATATCCGACTTGTGGGACGTAGCCCCCACATGGTTCGCATCTACCTTGGTCCATGGAACTTGTTAATTCCCTTTTTTCAAGGCGCTGACATTTTGGAAAGAATGCAGCAGACAAAGGGGCGACTTCAGATTGCAAGGCGTTGGAAATCCTTGGACAGATCGCAGCATTAAGGGCGCGACTTCAGCTGGGAAGGGATTGTTTGGCGCCGCTTTCCTTTGGCCGATTTGTATGTGCAGCGATCCAGCCCTTATAAAGTCTAATAGCTCTTCTATATTGGAGATAGCTAGCTGATCGATTTTATAACCTGCCCTCAGTGTATGTGCAGCGATTCAGGTTGGCTGTCAACCTAGCTTTTCACTTGGATTTTTAGCAATTTGTAATCAGCAGTTTAGATTAAATATTAATAAATTCTGCTCCTTCAAATCTGGATATCGGCTGCACTTAGATTTAATTTCCAGAATTTGTTTATGCATTCGTATTTTCAATTATTTCTTTCCTTTGAAAATTCATCAAAAACCAAAAAGAAAGAAAAACACAAAATTTCAAAAGACAATACAAAAGAAAATTACAGCAGTTCAATAGAAGAGATCCATTAGGGATCTTTCATCACATGAGCATGAATCCAAGCTAGATGGTGGTGACAAGAAGTGTAGCATGGTAGACATTCATGAGAGGATAGTCAAGCATGAGGTAATGGTGGGAAGTTCTATTCACCAACCATCTGATTTTTTTAACAACATTTGGAAAAGAACATGAAACAAATTGTATGTTGATGCCACACCCTTATGATGTTGATACTTTGATTGAGTATAAGGATGTCATAGTTTCAAGACTCAATATGTTACATGTTTGGGCTGCCAGGTGTATGCAAGTGTGCTCTTGCATTGAAGATTTCCAAGCTAATGAAAGAAAAGGTACAATCAGTCCTAAATCTATGGTTAGGGACAGCAACGTTATACTCTTTCATTTACATGAACTTGCAATCCCTATTCATGGAGTAATTGGTAACAATGAGTTTTCAAATGATAGCTTACATGATGCATTGGTTAAGCATGGCTATTTTGATGATGATTCTTCCAAGAGGACTGAATTTGTTTACTTTAGAACAGCAGCAATAAATCAATCCAAAGAAATCTGTAATGTACACCACTCTATATATGTTGAGAAGCAAGACTTCTCTAATTCTGAGTTTGTAGTTGATGTTGACAACATTATGGATGAGCATAGTGACCTTATGTGTATTACTCTTATTAGTGGACCAGCCACTCATGATTTACTTTTGGGTGTTGGTGATGACATCTACAATGCAAATTTGATGTTGGCACCTAATTCTTATGACTGGACAACTGCTTATTGGTTGGCATTTGAACCAAATGACATGGATTATTTAGTGACAAGTAGCTGTCCTACATGGCTGTTCATTACATTTTCAGAATTGTTTGGGTCTACATCAGTTTTTGGTATGCATTGGAGTGTGTGGGAACATGATTACTTGTTGGGTAATCCTTACAAGATGTGTCTTCTACATTTGCTTTGGTATGATGACATCATTGCCATCCTATTTGTTACTGGTCTGAGATATAACAACAGTATGTGGTGGCCTAGTATGTTGATTTTTGAACATGTGAGAGTTGTTTATCACATCCTTTGGGTGGTCTACATGAATGGTTGGATGGTTGATGATGATTCTTTGATATTAGATTACTCTATCTCATACAACAGGTTTTATATTTTGGTTTGGGATCTGGGTATTGGTTTGTGGGGTGCATTGTTTCACATGGATTCCATTGTGTTGCTTCACGTTTTGTGGTGTATTGGCATTTTTATCATAGTAGCACAACAGATGGGTGAATCAGTATTTCAGAGATTAATATGGGATCTTGGTATTCAACTTTGGCATGTAGGTGCGGATTGCTTGAGGGCAAGCAATCTCCGGGAAGGGAGGACTGTAATGTCCCCGGTTTTCGACCAAGAATAAATAAATAAAATTAATTATTTATAAAGTTGTCCACAAAAATTAAATCAAAAGGATTATGTTTAATTACTTTAATTAAAAATGACTTTAATAAAATAATAAAATATTAAAGTCACTTTTAAAAATAAAATAAAAATTATAAAGTGACTATAAGGGAAAAGGGGAAAAGTAAATTAATAAAATAAGTCTCCAAAGTAGCCACTAAAAGTGGGAAAAAAAGGAATTATAAATAGAGGCTCTTGGGTTCATTTGTATCATTTTGAATCCTTTGGCAAATTGATATTGGAGAGTTTTCTCTTGACTGAAGATTATTTTCAGTTGCATCAAGGAGATGATCCCTTGATTTTGAGTGGTTTGGAGATGATCCCATTCCACATTGGGAGGTGAATTCGTATGTTCATCATAGAGCTAATTTGGTGAATTTTGAAAGAGTTTTGGCTTCATTCCAGCTAGGGTTTCTATTGACTTCATTGCAGATTTGACTTCAAGGAATTTTGTTAAATTATCCAAGCTGGGCGACTTGATAGAGGACAACATTTGGAGTATTATGAAGTGATTTCATGAATTTTGGACAAGTGAATGATTTTGTATGAATTTTTGAAGGCTGGGAGTGCCTAGGGTTTGCAGAGTTTGATTCATTTTTAATTGGCACATTCTCAAATTTGAAGTTGTAGGGCTATATCAGCTTATATCATATTGTTTGGCTAAGGTTTGAGGAGGTTTGGCATCTCATATTGGCACATTTCAGTATTAAGTCATTTATAATTATTCTTAAGAAGAGGCCGTACCAATTTTATGGGGTTTTTAGCGCTGCATTCAAGGGTTATTATTAGCTTCAGCAATACTACATCAACATCATCAGCGAAACATGTGTTGCAGCGATTTCCATTAAGAGTTTCAGACCTGATTTATATCAGCCCATTTGGAAGGTGTTCATAGCTCATATCAACCTCATAAAATTGTGTATTATGCAAGCATACAGCTGCTTCATCTTCACTATATGCCCTGGTATGTTTGTTATAGATTTGTGAATGTATATGACATATTGTTTATGTAATTTCAGTTTGAAAATAATAGATCAGCCCTGTTGTTCATGGTGGTTAGTGACTGAAAATCAAGGGTTTATTCTATATTGTCAAGTTGTTTCTTTATATGCATTTGTACTCTCCATTTGTATGCAATTCTTCTACAATTGGGCATTGAAAACCAATCAAAACCAATCAGCAAAAACACAAACAAACTCAGAAAACAAATTCAGACCTTGCATGCCAACTGTTTGACAAAATATCAAACCAAGCAAATTGAAAAATTCAGGGCAATTTTGAGAGAGGTTATTACAGACCTTTGTGATGTCTGCACTAGGGATGTGACATAAGTGGGCCTTCCCCTGACTGTATGAGCTAACATATTGATAATCACAAGAATTGCATTTCCAAATATATCTCACACCCCCCGAACCTACTCTATTATTATTATTATATACTTCTAAAGCAGTGATTGTGCATCGATTTTTAATTGGGTTCATAGGCTTTCCCCCGACTGTATGAGCTAACATATTGATAATCACAAGAATTGCATTTCCAAATATATCCCCCACCCCTTGGAACCTACTCTATCATTATCACATACTTTCAAAGTGGTGATTGTGCATCGATTTTTAATTGGGTTTGACCCATGGAGGTGGAACTTGTTTACATTGTAGTATATCTAACTACAAGTTAAAAAACCCATCACAAAATTACAAACAAAAATAGAAAACAAACCCTAAGGCAACAACTTGTAAAAAATGACCCCCTGCGGCTGCCACCCCCTGAACCAAAAAAAAAAAAAAAGTTAAAACTTAAAAGTTTAAAATCTTACCTTCGCAGCAAATGGGCTCCTCAGTCAATGTAGGAAACTGATTACAACGTTGTTTGATGAAACTTCAACCCTATATCAACAATGGAAGGTAAGTATGCAATGAGAAAATGAGAGTAAGTGTTTTTGCTTTTATGTTTTGTTTTTATCATTTGTGTTCTTTTATCTTGTGTTTTTGCCTTTCACTTAGCTTTTAGGGTTTGCAAAATGTTTGTTATTATTTTGAATTGTTGCTTTATGTCAAAATTTGAGAAAAAATAAGAAAAAAAAAAAGTTTTTACACTTAGATTCTGCCCGGGTTCATCCTGGGTGACCTGGGTTTGCCTAGGTTCTTTTGCAGAAGAATCTGGATGAACCTGGGCTGTTCCTTAGGGGAACTGAACCCGTACCCAATCCAGTCCGGGTTTTACTGTTATTTTGGACGAATCGGTATCTTAGTTAAAGAAGAGAAAGAATGCTATGGATTTCAAACTGGATTTTGGCATCGAAACCAATCAAGACACCAGAACAGCAATATGGATTGAATTTATAATGTTTAGAATGTTAATTGCAATAAAAACCAGCCAACATCCATTTTCTGATGTCAGAATAGGCTTACTGATATCATCAATAACTACAGCAGATTTTAGTGACGAGGCTCACTTTTAATTTTGTTACTGTCATGCTGATATCAGTTGCCGATGTTAGCAACAGTAAACTGGAAGAAATCCATGAAAGTGATGTCCTGTTCTTGTGGCTGAAATGCTTAGTTTTGAGAGAAATTGCTTAATATACCTCGGAAAATGATCAAAATGCTTTCTATTATTACTTTTAGTGTGCATGAATAGTTAGCTAGTGTCAGTAGATCGGCCGGCTTGGCATAGAAATATTAAAAGTTTCAGAAAAATTAATCTTCTTGGAATTCACACAATGAACATTTGAAAATGGCATAGACAATGACATGTATGACGATGGTGTAAACATGGTGTGATAATCCAAATTGTGAGGCCATAATGATGTCATCATAAGGTTTTAGAGGGTTCTTTGCTTAGTCCGGATGTTTTTACTTGTCCCCGGTGCTTGCCTATAGACATCTTTACATAATTTTGAAGATGCATTTGATGGCCTCATGATGAAGTATGGGCCTGTTCAGGGCCATAAGACAGATCATTGTGAAATAGTTTTGATTTGATAAAAGATCAGCACTGCCTTAGATTTCATTATATTTACTTTTTTCTTTTTGTGTTTTGTTGAATCCTTAAGAGGGGAGGGATAAAAAAAGCATCTCTTATTTTTAATTTCAAATTTATGGTTTTATTTATTCATTAACATTCTATTCATGACTGTATTATAGGGTAAGGTGAAACTAATATTTAATGGAGCTTATTTTAAACTTATACATAATATTGGTAACACCATATGATGATTTAATTGTTGCACTTTTTTTAATTAGACATACCTTCTTTATTATTATAGAAAAGTGCATATTTTTTCTGATTTCAAACAGAAAAATTAGGCAAGTTTTTTTCTTTCCAAGTGCCATTTATGTGGCTTTCCATCTTTACCTTGACATAGATCATGTTTTCCTGAGTTGCTTCTGTATATTGGTCCTACAGACCATGCTGACCTGAAGAACATTCATCATTATATTGAAGGCACAAAATGTTCATAGACACAAAATAATATTATTACTAGAGCTTATGTGTGTAATATGTTGGTATGGTTTCTCTACAAAAAAATGTCTATCTATTTTGGACTTACCTAGTTATTGATTCTTCTTAGGTCTTGAATGATAAGCACGGACTTTTGGAGTCAACCGAGCTTGTGAAAATATTTGAGAAAAAAGGTAATTAGTTCATTTATCTCTCCATTTTCTATTAAGCTTCTTATCACAATACAATATAGCATCACAGACATTAAAGTACAGAAACTCTCATATGCCTTTAAAATTTTAAATGACCACGAGAATGTGTATATTCGATTTTTAATCCTCTTCGTTGCACTTTAATTGCTTTGTAATTGCCTTTTGTATTTAATGATGTTTATGATGTTTACCTCTTCCATGGTCTTGTCCAAGTAAAGCTCGAAGAACATCAAGCAAGCAATCTAATAAGACATGATTGAACACTGTTATGTATCTTTACATATTACACCTAAGTAATTTCAGGTTCAGTAGTATGTATAAAGCTGATTTCGTTCAATTATCCATTTAGTAAATGGTGAACTCGTTTTCATTCTCACCTCCTATAGAATAAGAGCTAATTATTTAGCATTAATTCTTTAGTTATATGCATCTTGAAAGTAATCAAGTGGAAATGGGTGCCTTATACAACCCTATATCTTTTTGACATAAAACATGTTTAGACTAGAGCGGAGATGGTTGTTATGGTCCGAGATCCTTGAAAACATAATGTTGAATTAGAGGTGGTCTCTCCAAATGCTGGTTAGTAAAGACTATTTTATTAATATCAAACAGAAATTACAAAATATTGTGATGGTGTCCATAGCATGTTTACCCATACTTATACAATTTGGTCATCAAAGGACTAAAAGCTATGAAAGCTACATTCTTTATTCCACCCAAAAATACAAAAGACAAAAATGAGGATGCCTCTTCAACTTCGATCCTCATGTGCACATAAAAAACAAAATAAAATTGTTTTATGTACGACACCTATTATTCTAAAAAGATCAAATCTAATTTGGATCAATATTCCTAACGTACCCTACTGTGATCCAAAGTTTATCTTCATCTGTTGCTGCTTCTTCACTCTTTCTTCATCCCATGAAGTCCTCTGAATTTCTCAAATATGATTTGATCCAAATGCTTTGTGAATATGTTTGCTAGTTCATCTGTGGGGCAATAAGTAGGATCAACTATCTTCTTTGTTGTCAAAATTCTCATATGGTGATACTTAACATCCATGTGTTTGGTTTTTGCATGAAGCATAGAATTATTTGCAATTTTGATGGCACTTTGATTATCCACATTCAACAGTGTAGGACCTTTTTAACCATTCTTCAACTCCTATAGAATCTTGGGAAGATGTATTACCTCTCTCGAAGTGTTCCATGCTGCAGTGTACTCTGATTCGGCTGGAGAATTAGCCATTGTATCTTGTTTCTTGCAACACAAAGGCACTATGCCTGTTCCCAAATGCATCAAGTAACCTGAAGTGGAAACCATCATCCACACTAGCACCATAATTTGCATCTGAAAACCCCACAAGCCTGAAATTCTTATTTCTCCTATATTTCACGATAAAAGTTTCTGTACCATGCAAGTATCTTAAAACCTTTTTTAGCTGCTATCCATTGATTTTCTCTTGTCCATGCATGAATCTAGACAAAGTACTCACTGCAAATGACATATCAGGTCTACTATTCAACAAATAAATCAAGCCTCAAACAATTTCCTATACCTTATATCATGAACCTATTCACCTCTTTATCCCTAGAAGGTATCAAATTGGTTAATACGGGTGTTAAAGATGGTTTTCAATCTTTCATTTTAAACCTTCTCAACAATTCATGTATGTGTTTTTCTTTGGAAATGAAAATACGTTGTATTAACTTTGTTCCAAAAAATAGTGCAAAAGGTCGACATTATTCATTTCAAACTTCTTTCAACATTTTCTTCACCTTGTTAAGTTGTTTGTCATCACTTTTGGTTAGCAAAAGATCAACATACAAAACCAAAGTCAAAATTTTGTTACCTTGCACTCGAATGTATAGATTATCATCTAATTCACTGCTCACAACAGCAATCTGCCTCAAATAATTATCAATTGTTTTCATTCCAAGCTCTAGATTCTTGTTTCAAACCATTAAATGCTTTAGATGGGGGACATACCTTTCTTTTTGAACCCTTTTGTTCAAATCCCCGTGTCCATGACATATACACAACTTTTTACAAATCACCATGAAGATTTGCATCCATTTGATATACCTTCGTATTCTGCTGTGCTGCAAGAGTTAAAACCATTCTTAATGTATCCTAGTCGGTTGTAGGTGCAAATTATTTCTCATAATCTATGCCATTTTTTTATCCAGCTCCTTGGCTACCAATCTTGCTTTGTACTTGTCCATTGATTCATCTGTCTTATACTTCACCTATACACCCATTTGCTCCCAATGGGTTTTGCTCCAGGTGGACAATCTACAAGATTCCAAGTCTTGTTTTTCACGATGGACTCATACTCATTCCTTGATATTTTGCACTAATAATTTTTTTTTAGTACTCACAACCTTCGTCAATGAATCAAAAACATTCTCCAGTGTATCGATCTTCTCCCAACAACATTTTTTTTTCAGTCATCTCTAACAAAATGATTACATTAGTGTGCTTCAACCGAGCATGATATGTGAGGTTATTTGCCAAACAAATTGCACTTTGACCATCACAATCTATCTTTACAACATTATGTAATAAACTAACATATGAACACAACCTCTGTAATCATACATCTTCCTTGCATGAGTAGTTGTCATGTACTTGGATTTCGTAGTTGAAAGTGCAACTATTGTCTGCGTTTTGTTCATCCAATAGACTCATCCACCAAACAAGATAAACACATAACTACTTATAGATCTTCAACAATAAACCATCCTAGTCAACATCAACAAAACCTTGTACAATTGTATTGTATTGCCCAGGGGTTCCTTCGTAGCAAATTGCATGATCTGAAGTGACATGCAGATTTATGAAGGTCCTTTTTGTAGCAATTCAGTGTTCCTTCTTAGGTTGGACATATATCTACTCACATCTCCCACTCCATGGGCAATGTCAAGTTTGGTACAAATCCTAACATATGTCAAACTTATAAAAACACTTTTGCATGAGGAACCTAAGATACGTCCTCAATATTTTCTTGTGTCTTGGGACATTGTTCAACAAATAATTTTAGACCATCAGGAAAGGGAGTACTCATAGGTTTACATTCTTGCATTCTAAACCTCCACAATATCATCTCAACATATTCCCTCTGATTCAACCACAATTTCTTCTTTGGTCAATCTCTGTTAACTTCATTACTCAAAATGAATTTTACATGTAGATCCTTCATGTCAAACTGATATGACTATTGAGATTTAATCTGCTTGCTTGATCATTTCCTTGTTGCCAATTAACATGTCATCCACATATAAAACTATGGTAAAAAAAAGTTATCACCAACCTATTTTAAATATACACAATTTTCAACTTTTCTGATTCCACATTCTTGGTGTTTGCTTCAAGCTATAAATAGATTTATTCAACCTGCAAACCAAGTTGTTCTTTCTGTCAACTTTGAAACTTTTTGGCTTCACCGTGTAGATCTCTTTTTCAAGTTCCTCATGTAGAAATGATATCTTTACATCCATTTATTCTACTTCAATGTCAAAAGCAACAACCACCACCAAAAGAAATCTAATAGAAGTTAACTTGGCAACGTGAAACAAACTCTCACCAAAATCAATTCCCTTTACTTAGGGGAATCCCTTTGCTACCAAGCAAGCTTTATACTTCTCCATTTTTCCTTTTGCATTGAACTTCTTCTTGAACACCGAAGTCACAAGGTTCAAATTCGAGTTCGAGTTTGACGAAGATAAAATTCGGTTCAAGTTCGCCAATGGACAAAGTTCAAAAAAAAAATCCACCATTAAGTTTGAACCATAGAAAAACATAAAAAAAAATATAAAAGTAAATCAAATCAGAATATTAAAAATATTTTTTGTAAAACCAAGTGTTTCAAAATTTGAAACATGTAATACTAAATTCTTAAGTTTCATTAAATGATACATTAAAAAGTTCTACATCATTAAAGGCCAATACACTTTATGGCCTTATAGGCTATTAGTTACATCAAAAAGTTCCATATCATGAAGAGCACTTGGCTCATCAACATCATTATCATCACTAGATTCATTACAAAGGAAATCATGATCATCTCCATCCTCCAAGTCAACTGCAACAAGTTGGGGTTGTGAAGAAGAAGACTCTTTTGTCATTTTGTTCATGCACATCCGCAAATTGCTGCTAATATAAACAAGATCTCCTAGCTTTTCAGACAATAACCTTTTTTTTTTTATAGATTGAATGTGATCAAAACAACTCCAGTTCCTTTCACACATTGATGCACTTGCTTCTTGACTCAAAATTCAAAATTCAAAAAATAAAGTGTTGTAGTTCTTTTGCACTCGATTCATAAGATTTCCACTATTTGTAAGCTTTCAAGATGCGCCCTACATACTTGGCCCTTACTATTCCAAATACCCTTTTTTGTGCCCAGAATGCCCTTGTTTGGTCTTTAATTATACATGCAAGTTCATGATTTGGAGCAAGCCTTTAAATGGTTTTGTAAAGTCCACTTATGACTTCAGTATCATTATATCTATATGAATTAGCGTAAGCTCTAGATAACAAGCCATTGCATGTAGGGGTGTGTGCATTATTTTTCATCTTACATCAAACATCTCATATTTCTTTGTAGTTAGTCTCCACATCACTGAATGCCTTTTGAATGGATTCCTTACAATGGTTCATAGCCCCATAAACATGCCAAAACAAGGGGTATCACCATCAACCATACAAAGCACATCGACAATAAGTTCACATATTTTTAGAATTTTGTTTGCACTTTCCAAAATGTTTGGGTTTATATTGATTTGCTTTGCTTGCTTTCCCTTAGAGCTTGTTGAAAGCGCATATTTTTTCCACTCATTGCAACAAATCACTAACCTTATTTCTGCTCTCTTCAACTAATCTCTTCAAATTGATATTAAAAGAGACAAATCTTGTTTCACAAGGCCTCAACAACTCTTTAGATGCATGTTGTCGATAAATGCTAAATGTGAGGTGGTGGTTCTTTATGAAGTTTGCAGTTGTCCTCCCCCTTTGAATTGCTTCATGCACCGATGGAAATTTGGCTAAGTCCTGAAGTAGCACACTAAGGCAATGTGTTGCACAAGGGCTCCGATAAATTTGTGGACACTTGTCCATAAGAATTTTGCCAACATCTACACAATTTGTGACATTATCAGTGACAACTTGAATTACATTTTCTTCACCCACTTCAAGAATTATTTTATCTAAGATTTTGAAAACATATTTTGAAGTCTTCTTGTGGTTCATGGTGTCGATCACTTTCAAGAAAGATATGCTTTGAGGGCAATACACCAAGATATTAATCAATGACTTTTGATACATATCAGACTAGCCAGCACTCAATATAATGCAACCTATTACACTCCAAGAGGCCTTGACATCTGCCATGTTTTTAGTTACCCTCTTCTTTGACCTTTCCAAAAGAATGGTCATAAGCCTCTCAAAACTAGGTGGAATGTATCCTTTGCAAAATTCAAAGATTTTTTTAACAACATTTGTAAAAAATATTCTCCTAACCATGTTGAATGGAATGTCACTTAAATAAAATAAATTGTCCAATGTTTCATCTACATCTTGCTTTGGTATTGGCTTTCAAATGTTGGGAATTGTTCCACTTCCACAAGTGTTTGATGTGAACTAGGAATTTGACATAGAAGGGAGGTTAGTCTTGTGTTAGTCTCATAAAACAAATGAAATGAACACATTAAAATCGTAACATCTCTAGCCTAGACACTAAGGAGAGCTTAGGTAATAAAAATTAAATGAAAGCACAACAAAAACATAAAAGACAACTCTTTTACCTTCTTTGTGAGCTCCAAATGACTTTGTTGAATGGTTTGCTCGGCTTGTGCATTAAGAAGTCTTTGACAATGGAGCTTGATTGGCTCCATCTCTCTTTGGCACCTTGGCTTTGATGTTGCATGGCTTAATATTTGAGCATGGTAACTTTACTTGCAAGGCAATTTGAGCATTATAACACTACATCAAAGAGTTTGTTGAAGATAATTGTGCATAATAACTTTGCACCAAAATAGTTTAGAAACTAATAGGCATGGCCTTGTATTTATAGACTTAGGAATTAACTTTCACCCAAGGTGAGTTAAGGTTGAGTTTAGGTTTGAAATGTGTTTAAACTAAACCGAGGTGAGTTAAAACTAACTCTAGATGAGTTAATAGTTGTCAAGTAATTATGATTTGCAATTATTATGGCTCTCAAATTAGATATTTTAAGATATTTTCAAAGAGCTTGACAACTTATAAAGACAATGATGAAAGACGAGGATATTTGGATTTTTGGAATTTTCATTGTTAGATATTCATTAATTGCAAATGGATAATCCAACTAAGCATTTAATCTTGTTTAACTTGTTAATTGATTTTGATTAGCCTTTTAGCTCTTTCAATATTTGATTTAAGTGTGCAAGTGCCCCACTTAATAGGTCCATAGGTCAAATTGACAGTTGTGATGACACAAGGTGATTAAGGATGAATCTGTGAGAGGTTATTGTTGTATATGATAGAATACCCTAAATAGGGATGCCTCAATGTGATTCTGGGCTTTGATGAATGATGCAGGAGCAAATTTGAGATATTTAGTGATTCCTAGGTTTAATTTGCGATGGTTGCTAGGAATTGCTTTGAAGTTCGATAGAAAGCCAGTTGTGGTCAGTTTTAGGTGTCTACATTTGATTGGATAAATGCTAAGTTGCCGATACGGGTACAGGTACGGATACGGGTACGAGAATCGGATACGGGGATACGGCAATTTTTTTTGTGGGGTTTGGATACGGCTGGATACGGTTGTAAAAAAATATATATAAAAAAATAGAAAATATAAAAATATAGACATATAAGCAAAATTGACCACATATTATGCATAGAAGAAACATAATAAGTTAAATAACAACAAAACATACTAATAATTCAATGCCAAATATCATAATATTCAATTGTCTAAACTTAGATTAGTCTTATTTATTATTACAAGTACATAATGCAAATGTTACAACTTACCAATATGGACAGAAATAAAGACAAGAAAATCCCCTCTGCGCAGTTTGGTGAAGATTACAATGAGATGACTTGGTGTTAAATCAAACTTAAGAGTATGCCTTGTTCTCTTCTTTGAGCTTATTCACGAGTTGAGCTTTTGTATTATCCCTGTGCAAATGATCTCACCATATGTACCACACAGAAAGAGTCTTGGAGAACCATATTTTTGGGACATAAAGGATAAGCAAAACAGGGCATAATTGATTTCAACCTCTCTCTCATCTTGATCATGTTACAGACATTTATTTACTTTGTTTTGGCAACGCTGAAACGCGATCCAATAACTGGAAGACTTGCTGACTTGCTTTGCCAACCTTCACAACTGCTGTATACAGCCCTAATAAAGAAGATACAGATGAATCAACTGAGGCTCACGTTTTGAAAACAGTGAAACACAGCCAGCCATTGAAACTGCAGAGAGGTTTTCATATTTTGTTTTGTTTTTTGAAGTCTGTGTTTGACTTTTAATTAAGCAAAATTGGAAATTTTTTTTTGCAGGAAACGCCAGGATATGGCCTGATACGGCACCCAGACGTATCCAGCTGTATCCTGCCGTATGCTGGGCGTATCCCCGCGCTCCATATCCGGGGAGCGTTTTCCCGCGCTCCCAGGGCCTGGGGGGCGTATCTGGTAACGTAGCATAAATGATGATGATATGCTTGTATAATTTTTTTTGATGTGTTGCTAAAAATTTCTTCTTGAATTCTTTGTTTATTTTGTGTGGTGGCGTGTTTTTAAGCTAATGATTGTCTCTGCTCTTTCTCAAATCTCACTTTGATTTTTGGAGTAATATTAGCACATGTCTTCACCCTCCCACCAGGGCCACCCGATCTGCCAAGTAGATGGTCCACCACCATGGTTAAACTCCCATAAAACATTTTTACGCAAGTTACTTTTTACTTCATGTCGTAATCCAATTTATAACACATGCTTCTATCTCTCATCTTTTGACTTTTGAGAAGCCATGAATTTTTTTGCAAATTAAAAAAATAAAATTAAACTAAAGATTAAAAGTGAAAAACAAAAATAAAATAATTATATATAAATTAAAATAAATAAAAACAAAATAATATTAAATGGAAAGCAAACTAAAAATAAAATTAAAACAAATTTAAAAATAAATAAATAAATAATAATAATAAATAAATAAATAATAATAATAAATAAATAAATTAAATTTTCTAAAAGATTATAAAAAAAGTAAGCATTAAATTAAGAAAATCAAAATTAAATAAAAACAAAAAAAAAAAAAAAAGAAATTTAAAATTTAAAAATATTATAAAAATAAAAAAATATCTAAATAAATTTAAATAAAATATATTTTTTGAACAAAAAAATGCATATAAACTGAAAAAAATAAAATAATTTTACTATATATAAATTAAAAAATTAAATAAAAGAAATTTTTAAAAAATATACAGTAAATAAATTCAAAAATAAAACAAACAAAAATTAATGAAAAAATTTAATGAAAAACAAAAACAAAATAAAAATAATTAAAAGCAAATCAAAATAAATAAATTAAAAAAAAACAAATAAAAATATATAAAATGAATAAGAAAAAACTAAAACAAAACATAAAGTTAATGATTTTGTTTTAAAAAAGTCGTAAAGAAAACAAAACCTTACCTACTTGATGGCTCATGCAACCCTGTTGGTTTGTCGTGCACTCCCCTAAAGCCCTCACACAACAACCATGACTCAACTGGTTGAACAGTCTCCACGACAACAAACGCCAGGACAGGGTTGTAGCTCCTGCAAGGCATGCTATAGGAAATGTTGAAACACAGACCCTAGATCCTCCTCGGCTCTTCCAACCCAAATCCCTTCGAATTGCATTGATAATTGAGGCAACAAACAAACTCGAGGCGAGTCACAATTTTTTTGTGGGGATTTGAGCAAAAATTGATGTTATTTTATACCTAGATTGTTGTATTTTCTTCCTGTACTTGGGTGTATTTCACGCTTAGCCTTTTTCTCGCACATGTTACTTTTAGGTCTTAGCATTAAATTCACCGAACATGATGTATATGATTGAATTTTGGTCTCAACATTAAGTTCGCCGAATTTTGAATTTTCACTTAAAAATTCGGCAAACATTGTGACTTAGTTGAACACCTATTTGCACCTGGGTTTTCTATGAGTAGACAATTTTACCAAGTCCCATGTCATATTTTTATCAATAGACTCCATTTCTTCATTCATTGCCTTTTTCCAGAATTTTCATTTCTTTGAATAAGTGCCACCCTCATGGTCTTAGGATATTCATTAGTAACACATAAAACTGATAAAACAAATGCGGTGCGGAAATCAGGCGGACTATATCTTTTTGTTTTCCTTTTATTTCAATTTGATCTTCTCAAGGCTAGAGTTTGAGATTTTTCCTCTTTTGGTTCATTTCAATATTCCTCAAGCAATTCCCAGTTCATATTCTTTTTTTTTTTTGTATTCATATACATATTTTGTAATGTCTCCAAATGGGACAATTAGACCAAGTTGGGGTTTTCCAACAAACCCTTAGATAATTTTGCTAAACAACTGAAATTTGATTCACAAAACCAACAAACCTTAGCTAGAAAATTTGAAGAATTTTCAAGCAAAACACACTCCAAAATAGCTCCAAAAAATGCTGAATAATAAACTAAAAACAAAGTACCTTATTTGCCAAGTGATAGTGGCGAGAACACTGAAAAATTAACTCTGCAAATATTCTAATTTTTGAGTGAAGGTACAATTGCATTTCCACTTCCACAATAGCCCTAAAACTTTTCCAAGTGAGTCGTCCAAGTTGCAAAATATTTTAGTAATTTTTTGAATGTTTTTAGGGCATTGAATGACCTTCAAAACCCTACAAAACCATTCAAACACAAATCGCCCCAACGGGAATAAATTAAATAAAATACTACCAAACCCTAGAAGAGGGTTTCTCTTGCATGCCACCCTTCAAGAGGGGTCTTCAAGCTCCCCAAACAATTCGCCTCACTTGGGAAACTTATACAAATAATTTTCTTAATTTCAACGCTCAATAATTTATTATTTGCCTCAGTTTGCTGAAACTTCAAAAAATCGTATTTTTCGAAATATTTAAAATTTTAATACAAAAATTAGTTAAAAATGATCACAATAATAGTAGCTTTCAAATAAAATTAGAATTAGAATTTTCCCTCCATGGAAAGTCACCCAAAAGTTGTTCTGAAGTTCTTAAAACCCTTGTTACAACCCTAAATTCTTCCAACTCTGAAAATGGAGTTCAATTGTGCAACCAAACAATGAGAAATCAATGCAAACAACTCTCCAAGGTATTCAATTTGCCTTTGAACAAAGTGTTGTTATAAAACAATTTTGTAGATTCAATTGCATGTATTCATGCAAATTTGAAGTTCAATTACAACCATTAAATAGAGCTGCCTTGAATGTAGGAATAGAGGTTTTTGTCCCCAAACCCTTATCACACTTGAAGGTTTTTGTTCTCAAGTTGTGATGAACAAGCTTGACATCACAGTTGCAGGGAGATGCGTCCCCCAACACTTGGGATGCGTCTCGGGTTCGGGTACATGTCTCTCGTATGAGAGACGAGTGCCAAGATGCATCCCTGTCAGAAGAAAACTCTAGCCGCATCAAAAAAATTCTGAACACGTCAAAAGAAACCTTAACTGCATAAAAAACGTAAGAAAAAAATCTAGAAAACAACTTATAAAAAATGTAGACCCCTCTTTCGATTGTTTGCAGTGTTTATTCAGCAGTCACAATCGCCATCTGAGTCACCATCCAACACACAGTCGCCGTTGCGGAAGGAACAGGGACGGGTTTTTTTTTTTTTTTTTGTGTGGAAGCCATGAATACAACGCATAGGGCTTGCAATTGCATATTCCCTTGGATGAAGGAGAGGATGGGAATAATAAATCAACACCATGGACAATGTCGTTGATTTTGCTAATCGCGAAAACATTTCCTCTTATTTTTGGAATTTTCTTTTCGAAAGATTTTCACCTACCACCTTCAATAGTATAAACTATAGAGACTAATTTTATTTTTAATTTTTAACTGCGTATAAATTTAAACAAAAAATCCACGACAACCCTTAGACTTATATTATAAATTATAATAAACTCCTAATATAATGTATGCCATCATTATAATATATTTTGGTTTATTATATTAATTTAGTATGTTATCTAAAAGCTGTTATCTTTATAATTAGGGTTTTATAATATATTCATATTATGGTTTATCATTATAATTTCTTTATATAAGTTTGTTTTTAATATAATCAGCGATTTATTTATTTAACTATTTTTTTGTATTGTTATTTAAATTTATATAACCATTATTTAAAGTTTAAACTTATATAATCATTTCCATATTTATTATTTATTTATTTATTTAATTTAAATATTAATTTCTATTTTAATATTTTAAATTTTTATTATGTATTTGGCATTTGCTATTTATTTAAGAAATTTATTTTTTTAATTTTTATTTTAATAATTTCTTTAATTTTAATTTATGTTTACATTTTTTTAATTAGAGTTACTAATTTTTATTTTATTTTTTCAGAATGTCAGGGGGAGGGAAAGATGGTTTGTATGCATTGTGGAAGTTTTGCGTTCGTGTTCGCAAAGGGAACAGGGGAACATCAACGATCACATGCAAGCGTTGTGGGAAGGCCTTCTATGGCACTTACACAAGAGTGAGGGCTCATTTTTTCCAAACAATGGGGAAAGGGGTTGACGCTTGTACAAATGAGGAAGGACGGTTGGAAGCGATGAGAGAACAATAAAGTGCTGAAGGTAAATTGACTCCTATAAGCTCCCACGTTTCAACCACAGATTGAGCTCAGAGTCACCATTTCATGCCAATTGTGGGAATAAAATCAGAGATAGATGTGTCTTCTGGGTATGCAGTAAAAGATGTGGGGTTTTCTCGTAAGAGGTCATACATTGGCAATTTGAATCCCATAGGGAGCATGTTCAATATGCATGGCCGAGACACAGTGGATGCAGTGACTGCACGCTTCTTCTATGTGAATGGCATTTCATTCAATGTTGCTTGATCCCCTTATTATGAAGAGATGGTTCATGTTATCAACAATGGGTCAGTGAGGTATAAACCCTCAGGGTATGAAAAATTTCAAACGTCTCTTATTGACAAAGAGAAAACAAGGATAGAGCACCTAACTGTGCCAGTCAAAACGGTTTGGTCTATAGAGGGATGCAACATTGTGATGGATAGTTGGATTGATACAAGAAACATGCTTCTTCTAAACATTATGTTAATTTGTTTCAAAGGCCCTTATTTTTTGAAGGATATTGACTATTCTAGGCAAGAGAAAAATGCAAAATTCTTTCATAAGCAATTATGTGATGAAATAGATGAGTTGGGGGCATTGCATGTTGTCCAAGTTATTACAGATGTCCTAATTTGTGAAGTAGCTAGGTTATTGGTGCAAACAAAATACAAACATGTATTTTGGATACTATGTTGCGTACACGCATTGAATAATGCACTCAAAGATATTGGCAGGTTTCAGTGGGTTTTTGAGCTTATTGAGAAGGGTAGAAAAATACAAATCTTCATATGCAATCATCATCACACAGGCCATTTATAGAAGATCAATGTGGAACTTCTCAAACCTGCAGATACGCAGTTTGCTTCATTCTTCATATTGTTTGAGTGTCTTTATGCTGTCAAAGGGGCCTTGTGTTCCACTGTGGTTAATAATGCATGGGCAAGTTGGAAACAATCTACATCAGAGATTGCAGTTGAGGTGAGAAAAATGGTCCTTGATGATCAATTTTGGATGGATGTGAAATTTGTTGTCGACTTCATTCAACATATTTGTGAAGTCATCCATTTCACTGATTCGAACAAGCCATGTTTGGGAGAAGTTTATGAATAAATCGATTCTATGTGTGAAAGAATCAAAAATATCACAGACATAAAGGATCCTTCTTTATATTCTTTGATTGAAAAAAATACATGGAAGATTGAACAAGCTTAACACAACTTTACATTGTGTTGTTTATGCTTTGAATCCAAAGTGGTATAATACGAAGGTCACCAAGAAGAGGGCTCCATATGAAAATAGATAAGTAATGAGGGAATTTTAGGTTGCAGTAAAAATAGTTTATGGTCGAAGAGAGGAGGCTTCTTGTATTAGGACTCAATGGAACATGTTTTCACGCGGCCATGGGCAATAGTGGAGGCTTTTTATGATATGTGAGCGAAGGACCTAATAGAGTGGTGGTGGAACCATGGTAGCGAAACCTCCAAATTGCATTTGTTTGCAATATGGTTACTCTCACAAGTAGCTAGTTCATCATCTTGTGAGAGGAATTGGAGTACTTACGGTTTCATTCATTAAAGAGGAACCGACTAGAGTTGAAAAAGGCAGAGACCCTGGTGTACATTCATGGCACACTTCGTCTTCTTTCTCGTGTTGACCTGAGGTACAAAGAAGGTCTTTCAGCAAAATAGGACCACATTTGACCTAATGGAACAACATAGATATCCTTGGAGGATGATGTGCTTGAAGCAGATGTTTTCAATGATTTACCCCCTGTTATATTGCTTGCAGATGAGCTAGAGCTTGAAAGCGATGCCTATCTAGACAACAACTTGGTGGAGGACCTAGAAGATATAATTGATGTGACAGTTCGTCTTATTGTATCGGATCATATATAACCTAAGTTCATATATGTGTTTTTTAATTTTTGCATGCCTATTGTTGACATTTCATTGTATATGATGACGACCCTTAAGCTTAATATGATGATCATGAGATATTCCTTCGCTTATTGCTATTATTGGCATTGTAATAGTATAAATTTCTTTAAATTTTTTATAGTAGATATTATTTATATAATTTATAAATAATAAATATATGTTATCATTTTTCCGTATCCCTGTCTCCTATTTTTCAAAAAAAGGCATACTTGTACATGTACCTGTCTCCCCGTACCCATATCTGTACCTGTCTCCTGGCAACTATGTTTGACATACTTGATCATCAATTTAAATATCCAAAATGCATAAACCCTTCCAAATGAGCCTTTCCTTTCCTTTTATATCTCTCCTCCAAGTGTGGCGCTCAAAATAAGGAGAGTTTACCTTTTTCTTTTAAAAAGATGTCATAAAAAGCTTCCTTATAAAATTCACTTTTAGCCCTTAAGTGCCCATGACCTTCAAAAGGTCCCAACTTAAGTGAAGAGCAAATTGGACTATTATTATTTTATTTTAAGTATTTAGAAATACTTTTTATTTTAGTAATAATATTATTTTAATTTCAAAAAGGTGGAAGATCCTACTGAAATGCTTCCATAATCTAGCTCCCATGCTTGTCAAATGAAAGAGGTTTTGCAAAGACCAATTCAAACACCTGTTGTTCCTGGAGACTCCTGGCTGTTTGCGCACTTTGGACATGGTACAACAGCAGTCCCCATCCTTCTTACTGACTTTAGAACTCATAAATTCCTCAATTTAAAAGGCTGAAAGTATCCCCACACTCGCCATTGCATGCTCCTTTTGGGCTGGAAACTTTCTCCCCATGGTGGTCATCCAATCCTTGGCCCTCATACTCCTCGGCCTTCCATTGTTAGGATGGAATATTTTGCAAGGAGACCCATACATGATGATTAGAGGGATGTATTTGCATTTCACAGCCCATACAATTGCTCCTGGAGATCCCCTTTCCCGCTTTCCTCTTGCCTTTTGATGTGTCACTCGTGTGTGCAACTTTAAGAGGGACAAAAATGAAATCAGGCATCACCTTAAAAGAGCTGGATTTGTCATAAATATGACAAGAAAATGTGTGACAACTGTGTCTCATATTTACTCCCTTATGCCATACAAAACAACCTTTATTGTTTACCCTTTCATCATGCAAGTTGTACCTTTGAGCATAGGCCTTTTCATTATTTGTTAGCAGCTATAAATGGAACAAGAAATCAGACTCTTCATATACATTTCCAAAATTGGTTAAGGGCTGCAGTGTGCCCAACAATTCAGAATTTTTGATCTCAATAAATAGCTGATTTGGCCCTTCTAACTCATCAATTCCAAAGCTTGAGAAATCCTGAAACTTCACACCTAATTCTGAATTTTGTTCATATCTTTTAGATTGATCTTCAAGGCAAATTTCGGATCTGCCTTCATATCTTTGGATCAAGCTCATGCAAAAGTAAATTAGATACTATCTTACATACCTTGAAGGCTGATTTTTGACTTCATTGACCTCCTTGTCTAGGCAACATCTTCCCCTTTTTATCCCACTTACCTTGACAAAAACATGAGCGATGTCTCTCATAAAAGATGGCTGTGATTGTGTTCATAACTCAGAAAGTTGCGAGTGAAAATTCAGACCTTGCATTAATGTTTGCCTGATTTCCTATCTGTTGTAGCATTTCGAGTAAAGTAAATTTCATGATGGTAGGAAGTAGTGGCTTTGGCCATTCAAACTCAAAAATTTCTGGGTGTGCTCTTGACCAAAAACTCTTCAAAGATTTCCACACTATGCTGCTGTTCACCATCCCAACTTTTGCCCGAACCGAGAGAGTTTTTATGCCCTCACCCAACTCCACAAAATCTTCTTTACAACTTGGAATATGGTGCTTCCCCTTGTAAGTTAATATCTGATTGTGCAAACTGAATTCTCTATTTGTTTTTCTCACTAAAGCACAACAAATTACAAATTTGGCCATACTTACCAATTTCATAGTAGGGCATACCTTCTTTAGACTTATTGGCTGCTTATGCTCGAAATTTGCAGCCTCTTCCCTACTACATCCTTCTTCTCCCCTCAAGTTAATGTAGAAAGTGCCTATCATGCTACTTGATGTAGTTTCCGGTGGATCCTTATTGCTCAAGAAATCATAATTTTTTGTATAGATGTCCAGTTGGGTTTACATATTACCTTCAACATTCGACCCGTTGTCAATTTCATAATTCATTGCCCCACAAACTTTGGAGTCTAGGGTGCACTTATCCCCTTGAGTTTGCATCTTCTTCATAGTAACTCTAATGTTCTTCAAGCACCAAAGTGAATGATTTCTACAAAGTCTAGGTGGCTGCCCGTGCACAAAATTTACAGCCTTTTTGGTACTCTTTGTTGCTATGACAACCGGTCCACATGGTGATCCTACACATGAAGCAAACACATTAGCAAAAACAACAATGTTTAGCAACACTTTTACAATCACTCCATCATGGCTTATGAGCATAGTATGGGTTCCCTTTTGGTGCCTTAACCTTTCCTTATCATAGTTGTAGCAAATCTTTTCCCTCATCCAATTCCACCATCTAGTGGAAATCCACTTATACCTACTTGGACCACCACCATGGTGTTGAGTTGTGAGAAGCACACCTTCTTAGTGCCCATAATCCCTGTGACGACAACAAACTTTAAGGAGAACAAATTGAAAATGATAGGAACAGCAGTCACCATGATCCTAGGGCCATGATAATCCTTGCCTACCCCCTTCTTAATGTTGGCCCAACATGACCCATTAGCAATGTTACCTTTGTAGTGCTCACCTAGATCCCATATCCATGATGGATACTTGTCATGCTCATTTATTTGGAAGAATTTTCTTCCCCATTAAATGCCCTTCACCTCAACCTTAGTGATAGCATAAGTTTTGCAACCAAGATAATGATAGAACCAATCATGAGGAAAATCAATGTGCACTTACCACGATGACAACTCAATTGCTTACCTAGACAGAAATCTGATTTTCCTTCTTCCATATGCAAAATGACATCTTCTTTCTTCCTATTTGGCATCACTCCTTCAAGAAATCCCTTTGCCTTGTTCACCTTTGTTAGGACTCGTGCTTCCTCTTCAAGTGCTAACAACAATTGTCTCTCCCAAGCTTTTTCATGAAATCTAAAATTATGAAAAGAAAGTGATCTATGATTAGAGATAATGAAGAAATTTTTCTTCATGACATACCTTTCCCTTGTGATTTCCTTATCACTACCCAGGCTTTCTTCTTGATCTTTTGATTGCTTATGAGGTTGTTGAACAACTTCTCCTTGCTTTACCTTTGGAAGATCTGACTTTTTGGTTACCTTCACCTTAGTACCTACTATTTGCAATCCCCTTGGCTGCCCCATAGCTTGTGGGAAACCCTCACTAGGCTGCCCTTGAATTTCTGGTTCTTGTGGTTCAGAAAATCCAATCATTGGCTGCCCTTTATCTAGCTGAAACATCTCTTTTTCTTGCCCCAATTTTTTTGATATTTGCAATTCAGAAAATCCATGTGTTGGTTGTTCCTTGTATGTTTGAAATATTATTTTTGGCTGCCCACAAACTTTCGATTTTGGTAGCTTCAATGGCTGCCCCTCATGTAAGTGAAAGTCCCTCTTAGTTACCCTCATGATTTCTGATTTTGGAGGCTCCATCTTCTTCTTATCAAATTGTTTAATGAGCTTCTCACCTAGTTCCTCATATGTTTTAATGAGGTCATGTCCTTGTGTCCTCCACCCAAGATGCCACCAATCATGTACAACTCCTTTCAAGTTCTATATGACAAATTTTAGGGCCTCTTTTTCACCTCTAGGCCTTAAATCAAGGTATTCATTAACCTTGTCCACCCACGCTTTAATTGAAGCACCTAGGTCCCCATCAAAGGTAGGGAGAACAATCCTTCCCAAGTCGTCATGCACAACCATTTGCCCATGGTGCCTCTTTCCCTGTTTCCAAGCTACAAACTTATTGAAGCTCATTTTCCTCTTGACTCGGAGTGTGCATTCCAAGTATTCATCAAAATATTCCATCAATTCCCAACTAATAAAGGGTTGTTCCTCTTCCATTTCAAGGGGTTGGTCCCCTTTTATGCACTTCACTGATTGAAAAAATGTGGCCATAGTTTCTATCATCCGCTCTTGGGCTTGAGTAAGCCTCTCAAACCTAGCATTGTCCATATCCTTGGTTGACAATAACTTTCCCATCCCACAAATGGCCAAGAAATTGGCTATGGTATCACTATAATGTCCCCAAATGAGACAATTAGACCAAGTTGAGGTTTTCCAAAAACACTTAGATAATATTGCTGAACAACTAAAATCTGATCTACAACCAACAAATCTTAGCTAGAAAATTTGAAGAATTTCCAAGCTAAACACACTTCAAAATAGCTCCAAAAAATGCTAAAGAATAAACTAAAAACAAAGTACCTTTTTTGCCAAGTGATAGTGGCGAGGAGGTTGAAAATTAACCCTACAAATATTTTGATTTTTGAGTGAAGGTACAACTGCATTTCCATTTTCACAACCACCCTAAAACTTCCCCAAGTTGAAAAATATTTTAGTAATTTTATGAATGTTTTAAAAGCATTGAATGGCCCTCAAAACCCTGCAAAACCACTCAAACACAAATCGCCTCAGTTGGAATAAATTAAATAAAATACTACCAAACCTTATAAGAGGGTTTCTCTTCCACGCCACCCTTCAAGAGGGTTTTTCAAGTTCCTCAAACAATTCGTTTCACTTGGGAAACTTATACAAATAATTTTTTTGAATTAATTTCCTTAATTTCAGCACTCAATAATTTATTATTTGCCTTAATTAGTTGAAACTTCAAAAATTCGCATCTGTCAGAATATTTAGAATTTCAATGCAAAAGTTAACTCAAAATGATTACAAAAATAGTAGCTTTCAAACAAAATTAGAATAAAAAATTTTCCTCCATGAGAAGTCCCCCAAATGTTGTTTCGAAGTTCAAAAAACTTTAGTTACAGCCCTAGATTCTTCCAACCCTGAAAATGGAGCTCAATTACGCAACCAAGCAATGAAAAATCAATGCAAACAGCTCTCCAAGGTATTCAATTTGCCTTTGAACAAGATGGTGTTATAAAACACCTTTGTAGATTCAATTGTATGCAATTATACAAATCTGAAGCGCAATTACAGCCCTTGAATAAAGCTATGTTGAGTGTAAGAATGGAGGTTTTTGTCCTCAAAACCTTGTCATACTTGAAGGTTTTCGTTCTCAAGTTATGGTGAACAAGCTCGAATACTTGATCATCAATTTCAATATCCAAAATGCATAACTCCTTCAAATGAGCCATTCCTTTTCTTTATTTGTCCTTCAAGTGTGGTGCCCAAAATAAGGAGGGAGAGTTTGCCTTTTTCTTTAAAAAAGATATGATAAAAGCTTCTTTATAAAATTTACTTTGAGACCTTAAGTGCCCATGAACCTCAAAAGGTCCCATCTTAAGTGAAAAGCAAATTGGACTATTATTACTTTATTTAAGTATTTAAAAATACTTTTTATTTTAGTAATAATATTATTTTAATTTAAAAAAGGGGGGCATTACATATTCTCCTTTTTCTAATTCAACCTTCACCTTTTTTTCGTTTTTTCTACTTGAGAGCCCTATTAACCTCCTTGTAGATTACATTATGACTGTAAACATTATTCTTTTGTTTCTTGGTTCCAAAGCTTGTATCTTTTTACACCATTGCTATATCCAATAAGTATGCACTTCACATATTTATAATCCAGCTTAGTTCTTTTTTCCTGTGGAATATGCGTATAAGCATCACAACCAAAAACCCTAATAATTTGGAGAACATGTTTCTGACCATTTCATGCTTCATGTGGAGTTTTATCAACAAGGGCTGATGTAGGTGATCATTTGATAGGGTAACAATCAATCATTCCTGCTTCTTTGTAGAATTTTAGTTCGAAGCCTACATTGCTAAGCATACTTATAGCCTTATCCATCAAAATCCTGTTCATTCTTTATGCATTTCCATTCTCTTATAGCGTATACAAAGTTTTATTTTGCTTTGCTTACAAAACTGATCGAATTCATATGACCAACACTCCCCACCTTTATCAATTCTCAAAACCTTTATCTTCTATGTCTGGTTTTCTACAAGAGCCTTAAACTCCTTGAATTTACAGAAAACCTTGGATTTTGTTGAAAATTTTCTTAAATTAGTTAGTACAACATAGTGTGTGATGTACTAGCTATGTTAGTATTAGTATTCATTATTTGTGTACATGAGTTGTAGTAACAACTCACCTAGAGTTTAGGGTGAGAGTGTGTTTGTAGGAGATAAGTGAAGACTCCTATCTTGTAGGAGAGGAGTCTTGTCTAATTACCTCTCTTGTTAGTAAATACAGTGATCCATTGAGTGAATTTAATATGGTATTAGAGTGCTACTTATTTTATGCCTGTGATGGAGGAATAGGATGATAAGGGGCAGTTCCATAGCTTGTGTTGTTGCCCCAATATATGTGTCATTCCTTGATAAAGAATTCATATTTATAGTGAGATTAGTTGTGTAAGCAATATTTGCAATTGTTAAGGTATTGTTTGTGTAATTTCAGGTTTTAGCATGCAAAGATTATGCTGTTGTACTGTTGATGTTAGTTCTGCCAGCCTCCATCGGAATCCGTCTGTTGCATTAAGTGCCTGTACATTCCTGTACTGGTGCCCATGTCAAGCTCCTTACTCTGCAGACCTGTGCACATCCTCATGTTGTTGTTTGTGCTTCCAAAAATTTCGCCGTGCTTTTGCCATATCTACCATCATCGAGTTTGATGGTCCCACTCATGCCAAGAACTTTCATTTCAATCTGATCAACTCACATGTCTGTTCTCTGTGGAGGCCTGTGCTGCAAGCTCTTTGAGGCCATAAATCCATGCATCCATTCTGCATTTGCTGCCATCTCTACTTGCATGTTATCAACCATACTTCGTCATGTAGATCCTGATCTTTATGCACTTGTGTGTAGCCTATGAGTATCTTATGCCCACGTACAACATTTTATCATCACCATTCACCTCCGTGTGTGCTTTGTCGATGCAAATTTTTTGTTTGGTCACTACTATTCCTGCTCTGTCATGCATCTTCCGATTACTATGCAAACTACCAAGTTGTATATCTATCATGGTCAATGTCAATAAGCATAGAAAGCCTTAAATAACTAAAAGTTATAAAGGTATGCTTAGGTTTGTTTACTGATTTTGTTATATAGTTTATTAGGTATAATATAGGTTGTTTAGTGTAGTCTTAGACTATAACTTGTTGATTAATATTATTAGGATTGTGTGTTATTCTATAAATAATATGTTCTCTCTAGTTAGTTGTTTATTATTTTTTATAATTTAAACCATAATAAATATTTGAATCTATAGCTTAAGGGTGGAATAATCTAGTTTTGAATCAATTGTCCTATTAGTCCAAATAAATCAGTCGTGTCATTTGCCAAATTCAATTGTCTATGTCTGTAAGGACACATTATCGGGAGAACTCAATGTTTAGTTGAATTTATCAATACATTCTGAGGGGGATGATAATTTTTTATCAAATGCGACATGCAGTTCGACCTAGCTAGTTGAGCTAAGTCACAAATAGGATGCCGGAGGAAACAAAGGAAGGAGGCTACATCCAATCTCAAGTTCACCACTAACTCAGAGGTGGTTGTTTGCTATAGTGGCAAAATAAGCACCAAAAGGACAATATAGCTGAAGAGTTGTATTCATCAGTAGCATTGATGATGTACTTCGGCTGCACGTGATTTAAAAAATCTGTACCAAAAAGACTAAAGCCTTGGATGGTGTTCAATGCAATATTCACCATACTTCTGTTTGGATCAGGGGGGGCAGTGATCAAGTGTAGTGGCTGTTTACATGATTTTATTTGAAGTGGTCAACACCCATTGAAGGCATAATGGAGACTCAATCCCATTGGTTGATATGTTACTGCTCAGTGAGGCCCAACAAACTAAAGGAGCAAAACATAAGAGAAGTGGAGGCCCATGTGACACTTTCAGTAAATAGTGTATGTTCCTACTCTCATATTGTAAAGGTCAGAAAGGCTTAGTCCTACTGATTTCATTGTAAACAATGTATGTGTGTTTAGAGTTCTGGAGATTGGATAGTGCGTATGCCCCTATCCACTTTTGTTTGTATGATCTTGGATTATTGTGTGTTCATATCCCTGATTAGAGTGGTAGAGAGGTTGTTCCAATTATAGTTATAATTTGTATGAGCTCATAGTGTATGCCTTAGTTCATGCTAATCTTGTCAGATTGGCGATATGTTCCCATCCAACGATTTTTGTTTCGAATTGGAGTGTCCTAGTTCTCTTGCAGCAGCGTTCCTTTCCCTTTGGTCTATGTCTTTATTACGGGGGGAATGTTGGAGATTTACTTAGATTGGTTGGTACAACATAGTGTGTGATGTAATAGTTATGTTAGTATTAGTAGTCATTATGTGTGCACTTAAGTTGTAGTAACAAGTCGCTTGGAGTTTAGGACGAGAGAGTGTTTGTAGGAGATAAGTGAAGATTCCTATTTAGTAGGAGCAAAGTCTTGTATAAATACCTCCTTGTCAATAAATAAAATGATCTATTGAGTGAATTTAATAGATTTATTCTGGAGAAAATATATTTAGGTTTTCTCAAGAAATCATCGATAAAAGAAACACAATACAAAGATTTTTCTACTGATGGAACCTTCATAGGTTGAAACACATCACTGTGTATTAACTACAAAATCCCATTTGCGCTTGTAGCACTAGTAGGAAATTTTACTTGATTGTGCTTACCATATCCACAATTTTCACATAAATCAAAGTTTAAAGGACAATAAAAAATTCTTTCAGCGACACCTTTAGTTTTTAACGTTTGAAGGCCTCTCTCCAATATGTCCAATCGTCTAATGCCAAATCATTGTCTTTTCTACAGGCAACATAAGGGTTCAATTTGATTCATCGTGAACCTTAGGAACAATAGAGCTATTACATCCATTACTTATAGTGCTCGCCTCAATCCTAGATAGAGTTCCAGTGCAGACTTCTCTTTTCAATGCTATTGCTCCTCAAACCATCTTGCAACTATCCTTGTTAAATATTACCTGCACACTTGCATCATTCATCTTGCTTAGAGAAATCAGATTTCTAGCCAAATCTGGAATGTGTAGAACCCCAGGTAGGGTTTTTAACTTTTAACTGTTTCATCTTTGAATGTCAACTTGACTTCCTTTTTCTATGATCTTATATGTTGATTTAATTCCTAAGAAGACATAACATCCATTACACTTTAAACATTCACGAAACCACTCCCCATGAGGAATCATATAAAATGTAGCACTCGAGTTGATCAACCATGCATCATGACATGCATGTGTACTTGAAGCTGCCAAGTATACATCCCTTGAGTCTTAGCTGAAGGTTTTTGCTTCTGCAGAAGGGGCATCATCAGTTGACTTTCCCTTTTCAACCTTTTTAGCGCTACACTGCTTATTAAAATGCACGGTTTTATTGCAATTCCAACATTTCCTCGCATGTCTTTTTGGAGATTTAGTTTTACCTCTTGACTTTGATTGTCTATCCCCTAACTTGTTTTTATTTCTCTTGGAGACGACCTCTCACAAACAAGACATCCTTTGTTTGATAATCCTCCGTGGTTTTCACCTCATTTCTATTGATGATAGATCTGTGACTACATCTTCAAGCTTAAATTTAGATGTAGTACTTCTAATGGCCATGGAAAGATTATCTCACAAATCAGGCAAAAACCATAAGAAAGTAATAGATTTTTCCTCTTCATCTATTTTAATCTCAAACGAAAGTATCTGATGTATCATAGTGTTAAACACATTTATATGCTTTGACATAGAGTCTCTTTAATTCATCTTAGAGAATACAACTTCTTTCAGAGAAAAACTTTGTTCACTAGAGGCATTTTCTGAAACAAAGTCGCTAACTTATCCCCAAAATCCTTAGTGGTGGCTTCTCCAGAGACATTCAACAACATTGAATCTGAAAGACACAGTCTAATTGAATTCTTCACCTTTCGATCCATCTATTCTAAAACTTTTGTCATCATACATTTGAGTTTTTTTCCGAACAAAACAACTCATTGATTGTTGTTAAAAAAATATTCAATTTTGAGCTACCATAACTCGAAAGTGCTGGCCATTAAATTGGTCGATCTTTATTCTTGTGCTTGTCATTTTCCTTTACAAAAATATTCCCACGTGCAAAACTCCTATTCAAGAGACAATTTATCGCAAGGATAATATGCCCTAGCTCTTCAAACAAAGCTAAACCCTAACTTTGATACCAAATGAAGAGAATAAACTAATAAACTCGTGTAGGAGAAGCAATGCTAACCGAATCTTAAACTATATCATAAAAAATGGTGCACACACACTATACATGATATTTTCACATGGGAAAACATTGTTAGGAAAAAACTCAACACATCAACCTTCTTCCCTATTGCATTAACTGAAACGTTTACAATACAATAACGTACTTTGAAGTTCTACTTTAGCCTAATGCATGTGTAAGTATTTTCAGGAACATCAATAGGAAACCGTTTAAGTGATATTACAATGCAATGGGTACAAATCAAGGACTTAGAAACTGTTCATACCATATGATACCATGGGTAGTAAAACTTTGGGCTGAAATTACCCATACAGACCCAAAAAATTGTGGCAAGGTGTACAATCTATAAGTGGTGTAAATCATGGAAAGTATACAACACATTTCCAACATAATCTACCTCCTTATTCCATACTCTTTGAAGAAATCTTGAAACTCATTAGAAATGTATTCACCTCTATCTAATCTCAAAGTCAATATCCCCATGTTAGATTGTTTTTCAGGTAGGTTTAAACTCAACAAACCTAGAGAACACCTCTGATTTATTTTTCATGAAATACGCCAATGTCATACGGGAATAGTTATCAATTAAAAGTTTAAAATATATATTACCCTTGTGCGAATAAACATCCATATGAAAACATCACAATGAATCAAAAATATGATTAGCTCTCCAACTTGATCGTTGTGGGAATTTTTGGCTGTTCTTCTTACCCATTATGCATGCTTCTCAAAGAATATTTTCCTTTCTAAAGGTCGGTAGTCCACGTACCATATCTTTTTTGTGCAAGGTAGTCAAACTACACAAATTCAAATTCCCATACATGAGATGCCACAACTTCTGAAGAGCCACTTTCTTCATTGTGCAACTGCTACATGCTCCTCCCCTCTTAGCATGATTTTACATTGCATTCTTTTCTAATTACCATCATCATATCTTGTATACTCAATTTTTTATCCATTCTTAACTGAATTTACTTCCAACAAACCATCCTCGAGCACACTTTGATAACCCAATTTCCTTATAGCTACAAAAGACAACTGTTTTTTTTTATATGGGAGCATACCATACATCTCGAATAAAAGTTTTAGTATTATTAGGAAGTTTTACCTTCACAATTCCATGGTCAACTGCTCCATGAAGAGTCTTGTCTGCAAGTCTGTCGGAGTTCGAATTTGCCTTTTGATACTCCTAAAAGAAATCCTTTCTGAAAGTCGTATGACTTATCACTCTTGTATTCATAATCCAGATTCCACACATCTATCAAATATTCAAACTCTCTTCCAGAATTTCCTGCATATGCTACAATTTCTATTGCAGTGTAAGTAGAGTCATGATCCTCATCACCAACAAAATTAGAATAATCATCATCATAGTACTCACCTTATTGTGAATAACTAGCAGAATCTTGCTTCATTTAAATCTTCTCAAAAGGAGTGCGACATTTAGTGGCACAATGTGCAACCTTTCCACATCTATAACAAGTGATATCTCTCTTACCTCTACGTTGACCCCTTCCTCTTTCTCTATAATGTCTTCCTCTTCCTCTATCATCTTTTCCTTTTCCTTTAGTGTGACTATCTCCATTATGCCCTGTGTGTGGATGACCACATGTACATCCACCATCTTTACTAGAATGATGATGAAAACCTATAACTCTTCCAACATTGTTGTATGTGCCTCTACCTCTACTACCTCTGCCTTTGCTCGAACTGCTAGAACTTGCTGCCTTTTCATATTCAGGCTTTCTCCTAGTTAGGCTGTTAGCATGTTAAATTAACAATTCACAAAGAGTGTCATGATTCCATGTGCTCAATTTATCTGTTAGTTGTAATGTTAGGAATATGCATCCAAAGTAGGTTTGATTTTATAGAATAACAGGTTTTTGACATAAAACAATTTGTTTTTCATGTGCACTTGAGGATTGACGTTTGATTTGTTTTTTGTGTGTACATGAGGATAAAAATATGCTGTGAAAACTGGTGACCCCACATTGCAGACATACACTTAAAGTTTAGATTCAAAGCATAGTCATAATGAATTATACCATCAAGAAGTATGTCTACAGTTGATGATATATAACATGAGCCTATGTGGTTAATCTGTGAAGAAATTATGTTGATTATAGGATGATACCCAGAAAACACTCATTTGAGATAGGCCTGTCCTTTTTGCCAAGCAGCCATTATTGTAAATGACTTGTACTAGTGATTAAGCATTTACTACTATAAATTATCACAACTCTTTTATTTTTATCATCAAAGCTGTAGCCAATCCTCCGTAATGGACCTGTACGTTGCTATGGCTGCCCACAAATGATGGTCTAAGGAGCATCAAATCAACAAAAAGACACATAGCATCTGGAAAGTCTTGTATGAAGCCACGAGGAATGTATGCACCATTTAAAGCCAAAAAATCTTCATTTTGGCATGAATATCTCTCTTAAGGAAGTCCGCCCATTTAAAAGATGAAATTGTGATCAAAGAGAGGCATGCCTTTAATAGCCTAGTGACTTACTGAAGTTTCCACATAAAACTTAGCAGTCAAGCAAGGCATCACTTAATCACTCAGCATTCAGCTGAGGCATACCTCGTGAACCTAATGTGCACAATATCTTTTTAGCCAGTGAATAACTTAGGTATCCTTGGAAATCCTATGTTTGACGAAGGCATCTCTTTATAATTCAGTGAGCAGCTGATAATTCCCTGGAAATTTGACATTTGACATAAGCACCTCTTTCATTCAGAGGATAAGTCAAATATGACATTTCTTTGCAATCCCAAGTTAGTGAGCCTAAGTCTCAATGTTGATTTTGAATGTGTCAAGTGATGCCCACATGTTGTTAGGTTTGATGTTGGTCATACTCCAAACTAATCCTTGTGAGTATTGATTTAAGAGGGTCTTCAGGCTCAATCAAAGAAAGAATAAAAACAGACCAAAATAAAAAAGAATCAGAAAAAAGACAACAACATAGCCTAACTAAAGTCAATAACAAACATGTCAATGAAATCAAGAGCTCCCCACACCACTCCTTCAACCGCTTCATCATGCCTCATAGGCATGTTGTTCAACTCTCCTCCATTGCTTGCATCTTCGTCATAATTTCCATTCATGGGATGGACTTCCAAAGGTCCATTCTTGCTGCCCCAACCATGGGTGTAGCTGTACTGTTGCATTTTCTCACTCACAATCAGCATGGTGGTGGCTGGGAACTCTTCCATAACATATGCAAACAATCCCTCATTGATGGTAGGTGGAACATCCTTCCACCTTGTGACTGAACACACTCTTGTGACTGTCATAAAAAGTGTTAAGGGGCTGGTCCTGTTGCAAACAATAGCAAAAAGAATAGGACAGCAGCTGTCATACTTTAAATTCTTCACAAAATTCAGAAATGATGGTGATATAGGGGCTAGAATCAACCATATTGTAACTGAAAATGCTTCAACATCAACAAACTGAAGATTACTCAAGTTTATGACTAGGACTACTTGTATGGCTGCATACAAAATGTTGAGCTCGCCGGAAATGTGGATGACAACAACTCTACAACCCGAAATAGTGAAGCTTTTTTGTAAAGACACATCCTCCTTGAGTTCTCTTTCACACCATGCAATTGAAAATACTTTTATGGCTGTCATACAGATTGTTGTCAGCATGAAAAGATTTGTACAGCAGCTGCCATACATGACCCTCTTCGCCAAACTTAGCCATGTGAATGATCTAGGGGCCGGACACAACCCCTCTTTGACTGAAAATTCAACAAATATCTGCTTGTAGCTTGATCTCCAATCAGTTCTTGAGAGATGGCAGCCAATGTTCAACTCCATGGCATGTTGGACACCATTATCCGCCACTTTCCACATTAGGCATCTCGCTGCTTTGGCAATGGTGACTTTATTCATAGCCTTGTCCTCAATTGTAGAACTTGGCTCCAAAGAATGATCTATGGTTCGTGAGCATTGATTCTTCACCACTTTGTTAGAATGCCTTACATACTTCCTAGGGTTCCTCATGAACTTCTTTTCGAGCCAAATGCACGAGATAAATAATTCATTAACAATAGTAACATTGAATTCCTCAAAGACCTTACTCTTCTTGTATCTCCAAAGATCACCTGGATCCCAAACTTTCATGTACAAGCAATTCGGAACTTGTATGAAAGGATTTATGTGCCCTTTGCAACTCAAAGTGTTCTTCACTCTATCACCATTTCCACTATGTTGTCTATGATAACCTCAAATTTGCCGTGATATACTATGAAGCATCAAACTTGACATATGATCATTCTTTTCAACACGCTGCCTATGATGACAACACATCTGAAATGACATAATAGGAAGCAACAAATCTGCAACACTTTCATACCCTTGGTTGTTCTCAACTTGTTCACCTTCCTTTGCCAGATGAAAATTGGTTGGGATCTTCAACACCTCCCACCTTGGGATTCATAATTACCTCCTTAAATGCATGCTCATCAACTGAATTTTGAATTGTTCCATTGCTGCTCGCTTTGATTCCTTGTACATCCCATTGTGGCTTCTTAGGACAATTTAGAATTCAAGGTTCTACCTTTATCCCTTCACCATTCTTTGAATGATGGCAAAGTTGGAATAGGTCTTTGTTGTCCCTACCATAACTTGAACTGAAATTATAAGGGTGCTGACCCTCTTGACAACATTCTGTTGAACACAACTATCTACTAAGAGGGGGGGGGGCTAAATCAGTAGATGAGCTAAAACTAGTCCGTTTAAAACTTTTTACAGAGGATGTAAATTTATGTGCAATCAAAGAACAAATGCAAAAGTCGCACACACACACAGAAGCACATAACATCAGATTTTTACGTGGAAAACCCAAAGGGAAAAACCACAGTGAGAATAAGCTGCTAGAATCTACTGTTCTAATCCAACCTCACAATAAAATGCCTTACTGACAAACCTCACTGGTTACATTCAAGGACACTAATCCTTAGGAGACACCAATCTCCTTACTGAGCACCAACCCAGTTTGTATGTAGGCACCAACCTACTTGAACTATGGAGCTAAAAATTCAGTGTACAAAATAGATTCACAAGTGAATCCAGTTCAATGTTCTTTGTTACAAGTCTAATCTGTAACTGCTCACCTTCTTCTCATTATCTGTGTGCTCTATCTTCCTGCTTGCTTAATCACTATCTGCATATGTCTTTCACTCTGTATCTGCATACATCTGGTTATGCTTTGTTCAGATACACTTCATTCTCCTTCCTTCTTCCCTATGTTTTACTCTATCTGCATATTTCTTTTTATCGACAGCGCTTTTTCTCACTTGAAAATGCAATAGTAGTAGCACTTTTATGATGTGTTAAGAGTCGTGTTTATACAAGGATTCCTTAGGGTTTCTCGACTCACTTATTGCATTCACATTCTATTTGCACTTAACCAGTTTCAGTTTTGGATTCTCCTTTAATGCGTATTTGACTTTTGCATTTTCTCGTGTCTTGGTTTCTCAACTCACTTATTGCATTCACATTCTATTTCCACTTAACCAGTTTCAGTTTTGGATTCTCCTTTAATGCGTATTTGACCTTTGCATTTTCTCACGTCTTGGTTCTTGCATCATAAAGCAATTGTCTATTCTCGTTTCTATCTTTGACAACTGTGGCATTTGGGTCTTTACTGCACTGTTTCTTGGATCAATCATTTTAGTATGATTGGGACAATCAATCTTGAGCCCTGTGCAATCACCTGCAAGTTTTACACCAATTTTGTCTGTTTCTCCATTTGTCCATTGGAACACATTAAATGTGTGCGTTTGATTTCGTTCTTCACGCCATCTCTAACTATCGAGCCCCTTTTTATGTTTTTCACTATATCTTCTATAGTTGGATCGCTTTCGCTCCTTTAGATTATTCTATTGTGCTCGACCTTTACTTTTGTCTATATGTCCTTCGGGACTATTGCAAATGATCTATTTCAGAAGCTTTGTAATGGTGCATTTCATCCAAATGTATCCTTTGGGAACTTTGTTTGAGACTTTTGTTTTGGGCTATTTTCCTCGGGTTATTTTCTTCGGGACTTTTCTTTTCTAGCTATTTTCCTGACTTAATTCTTTGGGATAATTTTCCCGACTTATTTCTTCAGGGCAATTTTTCCGAAGAAGTCCTTTGGGACAATTTTCCCGACGAAATTCTTTGCGACAATTTTTTCGACAATATTCTTCGGGACAATTTCCCTGACAAATTGTCCTTCGGAATCCTTGGAAACGTCATGTCCTTCGGCTTTTTTGTAGACTACCCTTCGGCTTTCTTGAACGGTCCACTTGCCTTTCAGACTTCTTAAGAAGTGCCCTTCGGCTTTCTTGAATGGTCCACTTGCCCTTCAGACTTTCTGCGGATTACCCTTTGGCTTTTCTGAACAGTCCACTTGCCCTTCAGACTTCTTGAGAAGTGCCCTTCGGCTTTCTTGAACGGTCCACTTGCCCTTCGGACTTCTTGAGAAGTGCCCTTCGGCTTTCTTGAACGATCCACATACCCTTCAACCTTTTGCAAACTACCCTTCGGCTTTTCTGAAAGGGTCCACATACCCTTCGGCTTTTCTGAACGGTCCACTTACCCTTCGGCCTTTTGTAAACTACCCTTCGGATTTTTGTTTCGAGACAATTTTTCAAAAAAAACTAGACAATTTTTCTGAAAGAATTCATTCAAAAGAATTCTTCAAGACCATTTCGGGTTCTTCATTCAGCATGACTTATAGACTTGGAAGAAGTAAAGTCATCTTGGAAACTTGATCAACTCTTCCAGACCTATTCGGGTTTTCAACTTTGCTTAACTTATTAGAATGAACTAAGTAAAGTTGTTGCAAAACTCTGATCAACTCACCTAGACCCATTCGGGTTTTCCACATTGCTTATCTTATAAACATGAAAGAAGTAAAATGCTTCTGAAACCCCGATCAACTCTTTTAGACCTTTTTGGGTTCTTGAGACAACTTGACTTATAAATATGAGACAAGTCGTTGCATAAACCCGATTAACACTGCTAGGCCCATTCGGGTTCTTGGGACAACTTAACTTATAAAGTTGAGAGAAGTAAAGTTGTTTTGGAATCACGATTTGCACTACGAGACCCATTCGGGTTCTCAAGACTACTTTACTTATTTTATAAGTAGAAGCTCTTCATAAATCTGATTTGCACTGTAAGTCTATGCACTTCAACTTTTGACATTAATGTCTGATAGCACAAGTTGCTTTTGACATCAATGACAATATTACAGACATCAATGAAAATTGCCAACACAATCTAGAACTGCCTTAGTATGGAGCATTGAATATGGGGCATGACCATCATTCCTTGGGCTGCAATTAGCATGCTCATCTTTTTTGGCTGAAGTAGGAGCCTTTGATAGATTTGCCTCCACTTTATTAAACTTGTCAAGTACCCTCCCATAGCTGCCCTGAAAATCCATCGTATATGGCAATAGTTCAATCTTTGGAATGCTCAGAATATGGATAGGTGCTTCTTGAAAAATATAATCTTTCCATTTGGTGCCCTTTATCTTATCCTTATTGTTAGAATGATTCTCATGATGATCAAAATGTTGTAAGGACAATATGATGGTGATAAAATAAATCCTTAGGAAATAATAAATCTGAAGTTTGATTTTCCTTTACATACCTTTGGCTGTCACCAAAGTGTTCGTCCACCTTTCTCAGAAGAGAGTTTGTTGAGATAATGTCAACACCATCACCCATGTGACTCAAAATTCCCAACTTAGGGTTAATTAAAGTGTTCACCTCAAATGCATATCCATCCCTAATGTCTTTCTGAAAATCAATACCTTCACTCTCCTTGCTATAATCATGAAGATAATCAAATTGCTCACCTTTCTTTTTTCTCCTCACGAGGGCAAAATTCTCTTCCTCTTGGGCTGGAGCATTTTTCCCACTTTCTTTTTGTATGATAAGTGCCTCCATGGGCTGTTCAGTAACCTCTTTCAGATTTGAATTCTCTTGCTTTTTGATTCCTTGGAATTCTATTGAAGGTTTGACTTTCCATCTTTCTCCTTCAATCTTCTATTTCTATTTTTTGTGTATACCTCCAAGAATTCTTCAAAGGTATTGTAAGATGTGCATACATTAAGACTTCTTATCATATTCATCAAAGGCAAAAATTTTAACCTCATCTTTGTGACACTGCTTTTCCAATCATGTCTTTTGAATATGATCATTCTTTTGTGTTCTTCTAAATGAATCTAGGGCTTTGTAGCTGATAGAAAATTGTTTCAAAAGTTGATTCTTAATACCTTGGCTTTGTGTTCGCCCTTCTTGTCTTGCTTTTTTATTGATTTCTTCAAGATGATCCCTAGCTTTTTGCTGCTTTTTTTGTATTCACATCCATACCTCTTGGATAGGATTTATATATTCTAACTTTGGTGAGAACTTAGGTCGCCAATCCATTGTAGACAACTCAAACCGTACAGCTGGTCAAGAATTGGCTCTAATACCACTGTAATGCCCCTTTTCAAGACAATTTAGAATAATTTGGGTTTTCTAGCAAACCCTTATATTGGAAGTATTAAATTTTGATTTTTTATAGAAACCCTAGTCATAAATTGCAGACTTCTAAAAAAGAATTATTTATGGATAAAAATAATTGTTTCTGCTCATAGAAACCCTTGTAAAAAATTATAGAATATTCAAAATATTTATTGAGCACATAAGTCTGTTTTTTCACAACAAAATCAAGTCTTAAAATTATTAAATAAATACAAGCTGATTGTTAGATTGAAAAATATCAAAATCTTTTACAAATTACCCAAAAACTGCAGTTTGAAACCCTCAAGGGGTTCGCTGCCCTAGGAGAGGGTACCCACTATAGTTATTGCCCTTAGTAGAGCTGAAAATAAAGTTTGCTGCCCTAAATAGGGCTGATAACAGCTGCGTCCCACCTCCAAAAGCTGTTCCTCTGCTACGTTGCACTTGGAAAGGTGCCTTAGACTTGAAATCTGCCAGTTCATGCTCAAATATGACTTCTAGATGAAGTCACTTGCTGGACATTGAAGGGTTTTGTCCTAAATAGTCGAATACCAAAGAGGGGTTTCATCCTCTAGGGTTGAAAGCATAAGCAAGTTGCTCAAACTTTGAATTTTAGTTGATCATAATAACATAATCCAAAAATGAACCTCTATTTTTTCTATATCCTTTCCTCCCAATTGGGGTGCTCAAAATGGAGGGAAAGATTCAAATATTTAAAAAGTGAATCCTCATGATCCTTTTAATTAAGGGCTAACTTAAAAGTTTCCTCTTTAAGCCACTTTTAATCAACTTAAAAATATAACATTAAACTACTTGCCTTGTATTCCCTTTTTGCTCATAGAAAGTCAAATTGGGCCAAAGGTCTCCTTAGTGAGCTAGCATTGAAAAGGGGACATTACAAAAGCTATATGTGGACCAATTCCTCTCAACAAAAAAAGAACTAAAAACTTGTGAAATGGGGTGAATGGCAAATGATTGTAACAATGTCACACTCAAATATAGTCGCCATCATTTTCTAGGGTTTTGCACTATAGTGAGTTGATTTTTCCTAGGCAAAGTCTTGTAGCTTTCAGAGAAGCAAATCGGGTCCACTGATCCCTAATTGTTACAACATACTCCATGATATAAGTTTTCTAAGGGTATTCATGAATCCCTTCACCTCCTCGTCATCAATAGGAGCGAATCTCCTTGGCCTCTCCACAAACCATTTAGGATTCATTACATATGTAGGCATGTGTAAATGGGTGTTCGGCTTCTCCCACCTCTGGTGAATCATAGGTTAAATATGATTGTGATAAGATTCCAAGGTAGGGCCTCTCCTGAATCACGAACTTTATTTGGGCAAGCATGCTATCAATGCACTCGTAGATCACTCCAAGGTTGGGATGGTTAGATTCCCCATATCTGATGATGGTAAAAATGGGGATGCAAATGATATAATTTATTTCATCTGTCCAAAAAGAATCTCTGACCACCATATCTTAACCTCTTCCCATGTTGTGTCTTGGACTTCGCCCACCTAGTCCACTCTTATGTTATAATCATAAGTTGCAAGGATTCCTACAATTTAAGCATTCTTTTCAATAGAATGAAATAAAATGCACATATGGTCTCAAGTGGTTTGAGGAATTTCTTCTTCACAAGGACCAAAACCATGGCAATGAGGTCTGGTGGTTGTATATGAACGTTTGCATCTCACCACCACTCCTCACCACCGGTTTGAACCACTCAATTTTTCAATGTCCTTAATTGCATTGATCATTGCATGCACACAAGAGGTCCATTAGATGTGCCTATAGGTAGCCTCAACCAACGTCTCTGTTGCCTTGCACAAATGTTGCATGTGTAATTGCTTTCATAACATTGACAAGTTTGGCCTCCTCAATAACATCCCCCAAAATCTTGAACTTAAATTCAATGCCCTTGCACTTTTAGAATAGTTAGTAACCCTAAGGAAATAAGGGCTATTGTTACGTATGATGATACCATTAATGAGTGGGTGGTGCCTAATGTTTTTCCACCCATCCATGATAACAGAGCACCCTTGTGTCACCCATTTCGCCTTATCTCCAACAAATTAACTTTTGAAGATATTTTGTCTGGGATGGTGGTTTTCACTTTGGCTTCACTAGGAGGCACACACGATGAACATGCTTTGCATGCTTTAGCAAATGCCTCCATGGCAACATGAAATGGGATACCACTGGCAAAGAAGAATTTGCCAATGACATTATCTGCCTCCTCTTGTGCCTGCACATTTATCATTTTTGTAACCAGGTTTTAATTTGAGCCCAAGGCCTTTTTTTTTCCAACGGTTTCCACAACATGCTTCTAAAAAATTGGAACCCTAGGAGCTGGTGAAGCTGGCAATCCCAGATGAAGGGTCACTAGTAGATTGTGCACAAAGGTCCCCATTAGACATATTTCGACCCGCTGCTCAAGTGTAAGTTCAAGACAAACACTAACATAAGGTTTTGTGCACCAATCGTAGTGATACTGCCCTTTCAGTTATCTCCACCAAAATTGCATTTTCAATGTTGACTCTCCCTTGATTTATTTTCCTTGGTTGTGTCCAGCATTGTTGCAAACTGCTTCAATAGAGCCAAATTAAAACAAATACAAAAACAAACCCAAAAGGTTTCACAAAATGAATATTCAACATTTACAATTAAAAAAAAAAGCATTAGAGTAGAGAGGCCCGTTGTTGGGCAGGTACCAAGAGCTGTAATAGTGATTGAAGGAAAACAGCACATTCTTTGTTTATTGATATACTAAAACATATATAAAAACTCATCTATTTATGAAGTGTTTTATTCCTTAACTTGTACATAAAGGAGCCCACTTTCCCAACAAACCACCTTTCATTAACAGCCCATAACATGTGATATAATGAAGCATGTCCATTCAAAATGTAAATCAAACTTTTAAAAAAACAGTCACCGCCATATTTAAAAAGGTACACAGCTTTTTATAATATTGCAACAACATTTAATAAGGTTCAACATTTCATGCAATCCCTCCTTACTGTCAACTACAAGAACAAATATGACCAAACATTCATCTTCGTTTGCAGAAGTACTCATCCCTGTAATATACAACACAGGAAACCCTCATGTTTTGAGTCCAGACCTCCACCCCTACCACGTTACACTTGAGGTCTGCAAGAACAGCAAACACTTCTGAGAGCAGCCCAGGCCAATCTGTTCATGTCAGCTCAATTGATTAATGCTTTGTTGCACTTGCAGCCTTCACTCCCACACATCTCCTTAAACAAGATAGGAAACACACATTTGTTCCAAGTGTCTGCACAACACCACATTTGGATGCCGTTCATGACCATCTTTCGAAGTGGACCAAGCTAAATTACAAAATGAATTGCAATAATGAATACCTGTTGATTATAACCCATTACACTTTCATCTGCATCCTCATCAGTCACATAAAATATTGCCATAACAACATATGCAAACATAAGATGCAGTAAAAAATCTACAAGATTAGTGTGGAAATACAAGAAGGATGAAATAGGTAGGAAAATTACCATCCTTAAACCATCCTCCATCAGAAGATATGTGGCTTTGGTCATAAAGAGATTCAAATTGGTAAGCACTTGTATAACTTCCAGAAGAATGACATGTTTATTAGCACTGTCAACCTGCAAGTAGCATGCAGGCAGCAGATTCACTGAAAGGCTCGAACAAGCTTGAAAGGAAAAAGAGGGCATACACCTGATTCAATCTGCAACTAGAACCCAAACAGCAACCTTACCTGCACAACCGTTGTGTTCTAACAATAGGTAGTATCAACCACAACCCTGGTAGAAAAATTCAGAGTACATGGGCAGTTACAAAAAAGAATGAACACCTCCAATAAAAGAATCAACACTTTCAATAAAAGAATCAATCCTTCTGCAGAAACGCGAAAGGCAAGAAAGATAAACAAGCCTATCTATTTTTAAAAGTTTATAGGCAACTCTGCCAAAACCAAGAGGCAGATGTGGGGCTTCTACAGAAATAACGGTTCATTAAAACCAAATTTGGACTCTTCATGCATGAAACATGTGAAATAACACAAACTAAATGCCAAACAATGTTCCAAACAACATAAAACACTACTGCAGGTGCACAACTATTGCTAAAGGGAGCATTTACATATATAACCATATAATTGTGTGGCCAAGTGGGTCCTGAGAGCAAGTCCTCTGATCATGGGATCCTCATCCCGGCGATCCTTCAGCAAAAAATTGATGGTCAAAAGAGCCAACTATGGATTAATTTTTGCAAAATTACCCACAGAGATAACAAATCTTCTTCAATACAACGTCTGATGTTGCAGAGCACACAACCATTTCATTGAAAAGGGAGGAGACATTGATTCCTACGGTCATACAGGATATGACATTCTTGTATAGCTCCCACTTAAAGTCTTCACCTCCTGGTGCTCTGCTCACAGCTAATTTCCGTAGTTGGGTTTTTACGTCTCCCTTGCTGCAAAAAACCATTGAATTTGGGTTCTGAAAAAAATTCACCATGAAAACCAAATCAAATGCAAATAATGAAGATTCGAATCACTTTTTTTGGCTTTTAATGAAGTGGGTGTTTAGGATTTGATTGAAAAAAAAATAACCATGATATCAAATCTGGAGTTAACCTACCCTGATGGCAGGGAGGGGGATGGGAGATGTTGAGATTGGATTGGCCGAGGGGAGGGGGTGCATTGTTTTTTCCTTCAATTTCAGCAGCAGTGAAGAAATTTGAGGGATGGAAATAGATCTCTCACAACTGACTGAAGAAATGTAGAAGCAAGGTGTCTCCTACAGGATGCGTCTGCCAGAGCAAAGGACACAACATAAAAAAGAAAAGGTGCCGTAGGGTAGACAACACGACATTCGCTTGACACTTATTAGCGACTGTTTTTTGTCAGCTGACACTGGACATTGTATTTAAGACACTGCATATGGCTTTTAAGCAGGATAAATGCTGCTAATATATGCCTCTTTCCATGCTAAGGTGCCATACTGTTTTTATAATAGTGATTTCATTTTCAATAATTAGTTTATTCACTTCCAACTTTTGGACTATGTTAGAATTATGCATGAATACAATACCTTATAGGAAAATGTGATTACATGCAGCTATCTTGCATTAAAAAATCATAAAACCTACCTATATGAAATGCCAATATTGTAAGCTACATTGACATGTTATTTTTATGTATGTCGTAGCATTCTACGTGGCGTTGTGCATCCCTAAAGTTAGGGGTCTCAACAACTGGTCCCCCTCCCCTAAAACAATAATTTTCAGCATATGCAAAATTAAAAAACAAAACAAAACCAAAATAAGCATAGTTCCACGTCGTTTCGGGATGGGGGGACGTGGGGACGGGTTTCTGGGACGCGGGGACGGGGGACCTAAGTTTGGGGACGGCGGCAGGGGAGCGGTGCTGAAATACATATAGTACTTGAAAAATTAGTTATAAAAAGATGTATAAGGATTAAGTATATTGCATTGAACATCAACAATTTAACAATGTGATTTAATCATTTAAGTTTCAAGTTTGATCCATTGAACAATGAACATTAACAATTTAACAATAAACATTGATGATTGAATATTGAATTTTTAAAATTTCATAATGATGATTCATGATTACAATCAAGTATCACCAATGTTCAAAAACAAAATGCTAAAATAGTGAAATACTAAAAGTAAATAGTAAATACAAATGACTTAAAGAGTCAATGGCTAATCATCCCCAATGTGGAACCCCTCATCACTAGAACTGTTGGACTCCACACGCTCAAGCTCCTCCAAGCTAATACCAACCAGACCTGTCTGTGTAGCATCATCATCAATTTGTGTTGGCTCCTCTGGCTCTACATCCCATCTGGGTGTTGGACTCTCCTTGTACGCAAGTGTGTTGCGGTCAATGAGATGCAAGGCACTATGTACAACGACAAGCTTCTCTGCCCTCTTAGAGGTAATCATGTTCCTCTTTATGGAGTGGATCCAGCTATAAGTAGACCAATTCCTCTCAGTAGCAGAAGAACTAGAAACCTGGGACAACAAACGAATGGCTAGATTGGTAGTCAAAGAAGCAGGGCTATGCAAAGTTCACTACAAAATTGGTTCCTCCTGTGCCATTGTCTCCCTATCTATTTCGGCCTCCTGTGAATATCCCTTGAGAGGCTAATTTTGTCCACTCAGTACGAATGGTGCTAGCCTCTGTAGAATCATACATTTTCTGAATGGCCTTCATGAACCCTGCCTTCACCTCAGCAACCTGTATGGGTGTAAGTCTACTAGGCCTTTGCACATACCACTTCGAGTTCAATGCATAGGCAGCCATGTGTAAGGGAGTGTTGAGCTTCTCCCATCTGTTATGAATGATCAGCGGAATATGCTTTGTGTAGAATGTCAATGTGGGGTCCTCTCGTACAACAACATTCATTTGATCAAGCATAGTATCAATGCACTCATACACCTCTCCAAGTGTAGGTGCATTAGCATCCCCATATTGGTTGTAGATAAACATTTGCACATGTCTAGCATCATTAACCACTACTTTGATCCAACTAATTTTTCCCATGTCCTTCAGTGCATTATTAATGACATGCACACAAGGGGTCCACCAAATATGTTTATAGGTTGTCTCAATTAACTTCCCTGTTGCTCTACACACATGCGCTGCATCAGTCACTACTTCCACCACATTTGTGGCCCAACCTCCTTTATAGCATCTTTGAGGATTTGGAACTGAAAATCGGCATCCTTGTAATGCTCTGAACAATCAATAGCCCTAAGAAAATAAGGGCCAGTTGTACTTGTAACCATGATATTGATGAGTGGACGATGCCTAATGTCCGTCTACCCATCCATGTAATGTCCGCCCACCCATCCATGACAATGCTGCATCCACTAGAGACCTAGGTCTGCTTCATTTTCTCCATTAAAACATTAATCTTGGAATAGTTCTTATCCAAGATTGTTGTCCTCGATTTAGTCTCACCTGGTGGGACATATGATGGTCCCGCTTTTGCTATTTTTGCCACGGCCTCCTTATAATAAGGAGAGCGACCCAGATGGAATGGAATGCCATTGGCAAAGAAGAATTTGCCAATGGCATCGTCTACCTCATACTTTGCTTGCACATTGAATAAATTCCCCAGTGGATTTGAAGCATCACTAGTCATCCTCTGTTTCCCTTTAGGCCCTACTGCCCCTGAACTAGATGGATTCATTGCCATTGGCCTCTCTAAAGTACTAGAAGTAAAACTTTGTCTCTGATGACCCCTTACCTTTGGTGGCAAAGTAGTATATGAAGGTGCATCTTCTTCATTGGCACCCCATAATTGACATATTTCAGCCCTCAATTTCATATTCTTTCCCACCTTTTCACATACATCTACGCCTTTGCCTCGGATAAGAAGGAGGTGAGCATTTGTTCTGGTCATGCTGCCAAACCATTCAATGTTGCATAGGTTGCACTTCCATTTTCTAGTTCCCACAGCAGCTCCAGGGTTTGAAGGTACATTGCTTGCAAATTGTTGTAAAGGTTTCTTTGGATCAAAGGGACCCTTAGCATATTGTTGAAGGGCTTGTGAAGGGCACAACTATAATTGGGACTCCCAACAGAACTAGTTTGCCTTTCACAGTCACTCCTCCTTCCTCCTAAACTAGGATCATCATGTGCATAATCTGAATCATTATCACGTTCAACTTCAACCCCAACCCCAACCCCTTGAGGTTGAACCTCCTCCTCACTCATGCTATGAGATTGAGAACTCATAATGACACTACAAGAAATCAATATGATAATTTTGTTTCATTTTGTAAGTTTATAAATTATAATTCAAAAAATTAAATAATAAAATTCAAACCATGCATAAATTTAAGGGATTAAAATTTTAAATTTAAAATTAAGACGGATTTTATTTTTGTTTTTCTTACTTCAGTTTGCTCGAAGCGCAGAAGCAGAGGATACACAAATAGAAATCCTTGTTCTTAAAATTCAATTTTAAACATTAAAAATTAAGCATTTGATTTATTATTTGAATGAACATTGAAGATTTAAAAATAAAAATTTAAAATTTATTTTTAAGCATTTGAATGAATGAGAATCACAAATAAATATTTTAATATAATAATTTTTCATTTAGAAATTTGAAATTCAAATGATTCAATGACATGAATGAAAGAAGTAGAACAAAACAATTTACAAATGAATAATGATTCAATGAAACAAAAATAATAAAATTTAACAATTAAAAATTAGAAATTGAAAGAATCATAGGGCCTACCTTGTCAGTGAAATGATGAAATTGAAGAGGCTTGAATCTTCTTGGCAATGGCTTCTTTATCTTTTTCTTTGCTCTCTTACTTGCTCTCTCACTCTTGCAAACTTCTCCCTCTTAGCTTGTGCCTCTACTTTCAGCGCTCTACTTCACTCAATGAAGTTTCTGTGTGATTTGGAATGAGAGGGAGAGGGCTTTTTATAAGCTTTTGGGAGGCCTTGAGGGGTGGGGGTGGATCCCACTAGCAATTAGGGTTAGGGTAGAAAGCATAAAAATCTTTTTTTTTTAAATTTAAAAAAAAAAAAAAAAACACTTTGACTTTAGTGTGCGCGGGGGATGCCTAGACGTCCCCTAGACGTCTAGGGGATGCCCAGAAGTCTCGGGGATGTCCCTCCAAAAAGGGGACGTCCCCTCTTAGAGGGAGACATCACCGGGATGGTGGCGAAACTTGGTGGAGGTGGTGGGACAGCTGGGGGACGTCCTCGACCCCGAAACGCGGGGTTGAGGGGGGGCCGCGTACCTGTGGAACAGTGAAAATAAGTGATAGATGTGATTTGTTTTTGCACATTGAACCAATGAACAATGAAAATTTCATTGTTCAATGCGTTGAAAAAAACAAAGTTAAATTTCTTAATATAGAAAACAATGGGGAAAGAAAGTATTATTATCAAAGAATGTGATGGTAGATGCTCTTCCTTGTCTGCAAATCGCTCCTTCCTCTTCTTCCTCTCTCTTGTGTTCTTTCTTCTCTCTACCTCTTTTCCAATTTAGCAAAATGACAGTTTTGGGGTTTGTTGGGGGAGGGATGCAGTTTGTTAGAGCAAACTAAAGTCTTTTTTAGGGATTTAAGTTTTTTTATATTTTTTTGAAGTGTCTTTTAAAAAAACAAACTAAAGCATAGTTCCATGGAGTTTCTTGATGAGGGGACGTGGGGATGGGTTTCCAAGACAAGGAGATGGGGGCCCTAAGTTTGGGGATGGCAGGGCGGCGGCGAGGGCACGGTGCAAACACATATAGTACTTGAAAAAATAGTTATAAAAAGATGTACAAAGAATACGTATATTGCATTGAACATTAACAATTTAACATTTGACTTTATAAAAATGAAGTTTCAAGTTTGAACCATTGAACATTGAAAATGAAAATGAAAATATTAAATTCAGAATTTTCAAAATTTCATAATGATGATTTATAATTACATTCAAGTATCAACAATATTCAAAAACAAAATGCTAAATACTAATGAGTCAATGGCTAATCATCCCCAAAGTTCTTGTAAAACTCCTCATCACTAGAATTGCTGGACTCCACATGCTCAAACTCCTCCAAACCAATACCAAACAACTCTGTCTATGTAGCATCATCATCAATCTTTGTTGGCTCCTCGAGTCAATGGCTAATCATCCCCAAAGTTCTTGTAAAACTCCTTATCACTAGAATTGTTGGACTCCACATGCTCAAACTCCTCCAAACCAATACCAAACAGCTCTGTTTGTGTAGCATCATCATCAATCTTTGTTGGCTCCTCGGGCTCTACATCCCATCTGGTTGTTGGACTCTCTTTGTATGTGTGTTGCAGTCAATGAGTCGCAAGGCACTATGTATAGCCACAAGCTTCTCTACCCTCCTAGAGGTAACCCTGTTCCTCTTAATGGAGTGGATGATGTTATAAATAGACCACTTCCTCTAAAAGTAGAACTAGAAGTAGAAGCAGAGGATACACAAGATGAAATCCTAATTTGACTTTTAAATTCTAATCTTGAAATTGAAAAAAAAAACTTACAAACTACAACCTAGAAAGTAAAATAAATTTGAAATTTAAGCATTTGATTTGAATGAAGATTTAAAAATTTAAGCATTTGAATGAATTACAAATAATTATAAGAATTTTCAATTTATAAATGAATCATGAATCAAAGAACATTACAATTTACAAATGAAACAAAAAATTAGAAATTCAAAGAGTTAAATGCATAGTGATAGGCATAGTCACAAGGTTCAGAAATTCGGAAAGGTTCGGGAAGGAAAAAATATTGCGGAATCCAGAATTCTTGAAAAGGTTAAAAAAAATCCAGTTCAAAAAAATGTGTATGCGCGCGCAAAAACATTTTAGTCTACTAAAGAATGAACATTAATTTAACACTTGAAAAATTGAGAAATGCATGAGTTTCAAACTTGAATTACATTAAAAAATAGCAAAATATCCATGTCCATAGTTTAGAGCCTAAACTCAAAATTGACAAGAGACTTAAAAAAGTTTCAAACATTTGCAACATTAAACTCTGCTTCAAAATCAAAACTAGCCTTAGCACCATCAGCAAATCCTCTATCAAGATCATCAACACTATCAATTTTTTTCTCAACTGCTTCAAATGATGGTTCTCCAAGAAGATTGTCATCTTCTTTTGTAAGATTGTGCTCAATCAATCTTAAATTGTTGTGCACAAACACAAGATCAGAGAGTTTTTTGGCTCTGAGTCGGTTTTTCTTGTTAGTATGGATCAAATCATGCGTGCTCCAATGTCTTTCGCATGCAGAAGAACTGACACACTGGCTGTGGACATGCACAGCAAGTTTTTGTAACTCTGGAGTAGAAGAACCATATGTTTGCCACCATAAATGGGGATCCATACCACCAATATCTTCTCGTGCGTTCTTGAGGGAAAACATGCCTTGGTTCTTGAATGGAGTCAGCTGCATTCTCACCTTAGGCTTTTCATTTTCATCTTGAACCAACTTGTCTATTGTTGCCAATACACCATTTTTTACCTCCTCGTCTGAATCATGATCCACTTCTATCAACTTAGGATTTGAATAGCACCCTGCAACATGTATAGGTCGATGTAACATGTTCCATCGAATGTCTACAATGTCCCAAATATGTTGAACTTCATCACCCTCATTTGCCAGTGCTTTTTTAATTTGTTCTTTTGCTTGCTCCATGTTTTCATACACAAAACTAATACAAGGCTTCATGCCATCAATGATTCTCAACAAGTGGATAAGTGGCTCAAACCCCTTAAGGGTCTTCTCAGCGCCCTCTCAAAATGAATTGCCCAAAATAATTTTCTCAATGTCCTTTGCAACACTTTCCTTAGAAAGCTTAAATTGTACCCATTCTTCACTAATCACATCTCTTTTCAATGCTGTCCTCTCCTCCACCTCCTTTGGCAAAGTGATAAAATTATATGCAAATCTTGTTTCAGCTGGAGAAAGAAGTTCACGCTTTGTATATGAGCAATACAAGCTCAAGGTCAAGCGATGATTAAGTATAAATTTGAAAATTTGTTTCCCTTCTGTGACAACACTATTTACCCTCTCCAACTTTGCAAGATCTTCAAGCAAAAGAAGTCAAAACATGCTCTGCACATGGAGTCCAAAACAAATGAGAAAACCTGTCCATAAGAAGTTTCCTTGCTACTTTACAATTTGATGCATTATTTGTAATAACTTGGACAACATATTCTTCTCCAATGTCCAAAATAACAGATTCAATGCATTTGAAAATGAAATCTACAGTTTTCACATCATTGCTTGTATCAATGGATTTGATAAATAACGACACTTTAGGACATTGAGTCAATATATTGAGGGGTCTTTGCTTTGTGTCAAACCATTCGTCACTTATTACAGTGCACTCTGATTTTTTCTAGAGTTTTTCATTTTATCCAGTTCACTAGATATTGATGTCACCTCCTTTTCCAGCAGAATAGTTTTCAAGGTTTCAAAGAATGGCATTGTGTAACCTTTTTCAAAATTGGTGACCCCCTCTACCATTGCTTTCGTATGTAGATTTCAAACAACATTGAAGAAGATGGCATTTGCATAAAAAAATATGGCCACTAATGTCTACTTCATGTTTTTCCCACGGCTTTGATATGGCTTTCAAAGAACGTTGTGAGTGGGAGATTTGATGTTCACTTTTATTAGCTTTGGCAAACGCTGGGGAATGTGTTGAGCTAGAAAATGAGTCAAACTGTGTCAAATTGCGTTGAACTTTAGCCCTCTTTGAATATTCAAATGCTGATGCAATTGTCTTCAATTCATATTTGCTTCGCATTTGATTGAGAAATTGTGCATATATGGGGTTATCCGTTGCTACTGGGCAAATCTTCACATTTGGGCATCCAAGATAATGATTCCAAACCCTTGTTAGAGCTCCGGTGATATTTGAGTCACAAAGAATACATTTCATATTTTTTGGATTTGCATCTCGCTTAATAATATATTTCTGCTCAAGCGGAGTACTTGCCATGATGATAAGTTGCCCTCCAAAACCTTTTAAAAATAATTAATACACATTTAAAAACTGTAAAAATATATTTTTAAATTTAACTGAAATATGTAGTCGTATATACAATACAATTATAGAGCTATAAAATAATAAAAATTTAAAACAAATCATAATACTATTAAATTTAATTTTAAATGTATGATAGAAAATATAAATAAAATAAAATAAAATTTAAATTACTTAAATGACCTTTTAGTAAATGAAAATAAAATAATATAAATAAAAATAATAATATACAAAAAAATATAAATGACTTATATAATAAAATTTAAATTTAAAAAAATAAAAAAATTATTATAATTATAATTTATAAAATATACATGTAAATATTATATAATAAATTTTAAATTTGAAAAAATAGAAATATTTATTATAATTATAATTTATAAATGTAAATATTATATAATAAAATATAAATTTTAAAAATATAAAAAAGTAAAAATATTTATTATAATTATAATGTATAAAAGATAAATGTAAATATTATATAATAAAATTTAAATTTTAAAAAATATAAAAAAGTAAATATATTTATTATAATTATAATTTATAAAAGATAAACATAAATATTATCTAATAAAATATAATAAAGTAAATATATTTATTATAATTATAATTTATAAAAGATAAATGTAAAATTTAAATATTATATAATAAAATTTAAATTTTAAAAAATATAAAAAAGTAATTATATTTATCATAATTATAATTTATCAAAAATAAACCTAAATATTATTTAAATTTATTATAAAAATATAGAATAAAATTTAACAAATAATTATAATTTATCAAAAATAAACCTAAATATCATTTAAATTTATTATAAAAATATATAATAAAATTTAAATTTAAAAAAAATGAAAAAAAAATTAAAATTAACATTATAAAATATAAATAATATTTGTATTAAAGATATATTAATAAAATTTAAATTAAAAAAATTAAAAAAATAAAATAAAAAATATTTAAAATTAATATTATAAAATAAAAATGATGTTTACATTTATATTTTATAAATTATAAATAAAAAATAATAATACAAAATAAATGACATTAAATATAAAAATAAATATTAAGTAATAAATTTACGAAATAATAAAAATATGAAATAAATAATTTAAAGACTATTAATAAAAACAGAAAATAAATAATAAATATTAAATAAATAAAATTATTAACAAAATGTCTATAAACGCTAAATGCTAGAGTTTACGGAACCTACCTCACGCTGCCCTCGCTGGTGATTGCTGTCCTGCTGGCTCGCTTGCTCCCTGAGGTCCTCGACTCCTCCCTTGCTCGCCTGGTAGTTTGTCGGCACTCGGCGCTTTCACTGTTAAACAATGAAATGAATCACGATCTCTCCTCTTCACTGCTTTCACTCATTGTTCAGTGTTCACTGTTAAACAATGAAACGATCTCTCTTCTCTTCGTTGCTTTCACTCACTGTTCACTGTTAAACTATGTCCACTCACTGTTCACCGCTTTCAATCTTCGTTGCTTTCAATCATATGAGTGTTTGAAACACTCAACTCGCTGCGTATAAATAACTTCTGCCATACTTTTTAGGGTTTGTGACGACTTTGCATGAGACAACGCACTTTTTAGGGTTTGTGGAAGACAAGATTGTTTTTTTAGGGTTTTTTTGAAGTGTTTTAAAAGTTTTTAATGTTTTAAAAATAAAAATGCGCTAAATCTAACGGATTAATCAGGATGACCGTAAAAATGCGGATCGTTTTTGATTTTGCCGAACCTTGTAACAATGGTGATAGGGCCTACCTTGTGGCTCAAATGATGAACTTGAAGAGTCTATCCTCTTCTTGGCTTCTCTATCTTCTTCTTGATCTTACTTTCCCTCTACTCTTGCAAACTTTTTTCTCTTAGCTTGCTGCCTCTACTTATAGCGCTCTACTTCACTCAATGAAGTTTTTGTGTGATTTGGAATGAGAGGGATAGGGATTTTTATAAGCTTTTGGGAGGCCTTGGGGGTGGGGGTCGCACCCATTAGCAATTAGGGTTAGGGTAGAGGGCTCACAAACCAAAATAATTTTTAAATTTAAAAAAATGGCTTTTTGGCATCCACCAACGCAAGGGATGCTTGCGCGTTCCCTGGGGGTCGAGGGATGTCTAGACGTCCCAGAGTCCCCCAAACGCCCCCTTTGTGAAGGGACACCCCAAAGATGCCCCCTCTTAGAGGGAAACGTCTTGAGGATGGCGGCGGTTCGGGGCGGCGATGGAGGTGCGGCAGGGGGACGTCCCCCTGACATCCCCACGCCCCCAAAAATGTGGGGATTTTGGGGGGTGGGGGGGCGCATCCCCGTGGAACACTAAACTAAAGTCCTCGTTGGGGACGTGCAAACATCCCCAAGACGGTCATGGGACATTTAAGCATGCTCGGGGTGGTTTATTTCAGCATGGGGCCTTGGTGGGCACCCTTCTTAATGATTTAAGTTTAAAAAACAAACAAACGTTTCAAAGTGTTTTTTAAAAACCAAATTAAAGTCCTTTCCATTGGGGACATGTAGACGTCCTCGAGACGGTCAAGGCACATCCAACCCTGTAGGGGATGTCCTCTATAGGTTAGGGGTGTTCACATACCTCCTGGGAATGTTTGCACATCCCCAACTGCAGGGACACTTCCCTGGGGGTGTGGATGTTTGAAAAGTAAAGGTTGTCTTGACTCTTGTATGCTTTGAAAAGAATTTGAAGGGGGACATTTTGTCCTTCCCCGCATCCCCGAGGCATCCTGGGTGTTTGGGATGATAGAAAAAATCTGGATTGCATACCCATGGAATGTTGAATCACACTAAGGAGGCATATATTCATTCTTGGAGGCTGTGAAGGAACAAAAGTTATTGAGATCAGCATATAAGATTATAGGTCACTTAAAAGAATCGTGGACAAATACAACTGCCATGTTGAGTGGTTATCACAGGTGGAGAAAACTGGAAATTCATTCTCTACCCAAACATTGCTATAGAGTGCCATAATGACTACAAAATTATAAAATCAATGTGGTCTGCAAAATAATGACTAGTGTTACAAAAATGGTTTGTATTAATAAATAGTTTTGTTTGTAGTCTGCTCACAAAGATTGTATTCGCCATAGGGTTTTGGCGTCTCATAATGTTACAGAATGTGATTTTCCACCACTGTCCACTTTGCACAAAATACAAAGCACAGTAATTTCCAGAAATTGATGATTCAAGTGTTGGGCTTGACATCTATTTATAGTAATACTCCCTTATGGATGATTCTTCTGCGGATAGTAATTTGAGATTTTCTATTCTGGATGTGTTATATGTTTGTGTGTTTATTTGACTTATTCCCTGCTATATGTTTTTTGGGCGCTCTCTAGCTTTTAATTATTATCTATGTAATGTCCGTTAATTTACAATTTATTTAACACAGTGGCATACCCTTATGATAGGGTTTCGTTCCACTAACATTCCCTCTCTAACTTGGGAGTAGGTTCTTCTCCCTGATACGTGTCCCCTGGATTCTAGGTGATAGTTCGGAACTCGATAAAATTGACTGGAGATTTGTTCTTGAAAAAAAATGCATTCCTTGATATATATGGAGTAGAATTTCATTATTGTCTACTTACTAATTTGGCTTATGGTTAGGCTCCCCCATGTTTTGTGGTTCCAATGTGTAAGTGGGTTGTGTTTACATGTTCAGGTGTTTCATTGGATTCTCCAATAGTTGCATCATGTGGGACTGGAGTTACTGCTTGTGTCCTTGCATTGGTAAATATCATTCATTTTGAGAATACCTACAGGAAGTTTTATTTTGTGAGTTTACGCAGATCTCATTTTGCATGGATTTGCAGGGGCTTCATCGTCTTGGCAAGGTTGATGTTGCTGTCTATGATGGCTCTTGGACAGAATGGGGAGCACATCCTGACACACCAGTGGAGACTACTGTACCTGAAACTTAGTGCTAGTAAAAAGATAGTTTACAGCATAGTTACCAAGTTCAGAAATCCAGATCCGTTAAGGAGGGCAAAAAAACCAAAATCTGGGATTCTTGAAAAGGTTCGGAAAATCCAATCTGGGATATATACAGATATATATGTGAGCATAGTTTTAAAATATGCAAAATTGACAAATATGATGAAAAATATTAATAAAATAATATAAAATGTTAATATTATATTATGTTTATGGTTTCTGGGCTTTTTTTTGCGTGAAAAACCTTAAAAAATAAAAAAAATACAAAATTTAATTTTTTTAAAAAAAAACAGGGCCGAATCGGACAAACTTATCCGGGCCAGCCAAAAAATGTGCAAAAAACCTTAAAAAATAAAAAAATAAAAAATTTAATATTTTGAAAAAATCCAGGACCGAACCGGCCAAACTTATCTGGGCCAGCCAAAAAATGCGGATCAGACTGGATTTGGTAACTATGGTTTACAGCTTGCTTTGGCTGTGAGAAATTGCGCAGTTCAACTTTCAAGGCATGAAGTAGTAATTGGAATGATAGAAACGTGCCTGTGATTGGCTTATTCTGGGTTTGGCATCGCTCATTTCTTATATCCATTGTCATTATTCTTCTAGAGAATACTTACCTCCAAATTCAGTTGGACAGCATCTTATTGTTTTTGGAGTTCATAAAGAAAGGTAATGGAAATGGCATAAAATCGAAGCTGTTTGTGTATCATAAAGGCACTATAATTACAGAATTGAGAACTTCTCAATTAATATATATTCTTCAGATAAAAATATCTTGTGGTGGTGAGGATCAAAACATAATACTCACACTTATCTGACAATGAAATAATTAAATAAAAATTATGGCTGTGAAAGGCACGGCCCAAACAGTCACTTTAATTATGGTTGTTTCGTCACAACAAAATTCTTAAAATAATATGCAGAAGCACGGATGGAAACCTACATTCAGATCAATTTATGTAAACATCTTACGTTTATCATTTCTTGCAAATGCATCTATTCATTATCATTGCGGAGTTGATTTTATCAGTGGAAGCAAAGACTTTCTCTGATGATGAGACTTGTCGGAGACAGTAATAAAAAGATTTATGGAGTTTAATCCAGAATCCAGCAAGTAACACGCAATACTCTGTATACAGCCTCAGAACTCTTGTTATGATTCTCATTGGCCTACGTCCTTACAATTGCCTATGTTGAATATCAGATGTTATATAACACTAATACAAAGAATCTCTGATTGACGTGCAATTTTTGAATTTTTTTCAGCAATTGGTGAATTTGAATATCAATTACATTCAAAAGACCGAGTAAAAGAATATGGTATGATATTCACAAGACATTAAAGGTATTAGTAGTTTTATGATTTGATAATAATTTGCTAATCAATAAAAAAGAAATGCTTCGGTCTTGGCATGTAAACATTGTTTGGATGATTGGAAAACATATATAACCAAAAAAAATTGAAGTATCACCTTTGCTTACTTTTCTATGGCTCATCAAGGGATAATTTGGACCCGTGTAGTGGTTTGGGCATTATTTGAAATCATGGGGGTGAAACCAGCATCAAAAACATTGCTGAAATAGAGGTTGTGAGGCTTGGGCTCAAATTTAACAATTTGGGGTTTAAGATCTTATCATAGGAAAGGACTCAACAATAACATCTCATTCTTAATTTCTGTAGTTGTGCAAGAGATCTACTTTTTGTGCATGTTTTAGATAACGATTAACAATATGAAAATATCGGGCAATACTAGTGCATTTTCTATTTTTTCTTGATGTTTCTTGCTCATTATGAATGAAAGAACTAAAATGGTTCTGGCAAGTCAAGCACTAACAATATTACGTGCTATGCTACACATTGAACTGGTTAAGTTAACTAGTTTATTCAAGTGTTATAAGTTTTTTACGCTCCATAAACAAATTCGAGTACTCCACTAGGCAAGATTATTATATTGTCCAAACCCAAGTTTTAAAAAGGATAATGTTAGAAGGAACATGTGCATTTATTATGTTTTCACCAAAGTTGTTTCCTCAATGAGATTTTTTTGGAGTTATATAAGATAATGATATTGTAAATATAATTTATTAAATAAACCAATATTCTAAAGCTACGTGTATCCTACTTTGGTCTATAACCCTAATCAAACTTTTAGATATGTCAACCTTATGGATGATAAGGTACTACACAGGATTTTGTTTTTATATGTCAACTTTATAGATTTTTTTTAATTATAAAGAAAACCGAAAAGTTACTTTACTTCCATTTTCAAATACTAATGGAGGAGTGTGAGTGTCAATTTTTTAATATTGGATATTAGAGCCGAAGTGCGAATATAATATTGTGGGGACAAAGCCATACAAAGTGCACTCTTTTATTTCAAAATTTGGTGCACACTTCATTTCCATTAAAGTTGTCTCATTACAGAAGTTAAACACAATACTCGATATTTTATGGCAGCCCCATTAATTTCCTTCCACTTTTTGCATTCTACCATGAAAAAAAATCTTGGGTTGCATCTTGAATTTTTTATTCATGACAACTATGTACATATAAAGTGACATGTTACATCTACTGAGCAGTTAATTTTAAATATTTGTGGTGGATATTTGTCCCACATTGCCTTTCATAGGCAAGAACAGTTCATTTTAAAGGAGTGACACATGGAAGACTAATATTGTTCTTCTCTCTTTAAATTTTTTGACAATGCAATGAAAATTTAACGTGCGTTCAAGAAGGTACAAACAAAAAAATTAATTGCATTTTATATTTAAACAAACATAAATATAGTCATAGTGATTGAATTTAGCAATTTGATCCATGCTATTATATCTTTGTAAGCATTTGCAGACGCCTTCCTACAACAGTCAAGGAGGGTTGGCAATGAACTCCATTAGAAGTTATCACGTTAATACTTTATCACATTTTTTTAAAGACACGTGAGACTTGAGCTTTGGTGGGGAAGGGGAAATGTTGCTCACTTGACCATTTGAGCTATTGTTCTTGGGTTAAAGATATTAAGTGGTGCGCGCACACACAATTATGGATGAAAACAAGGTTCCAATTATTATAAATACATATGACAATTTTCGTCTCAAATTTTCGCTTTTAAAGTTACGCATTTAATTGACCTTGACATGCTCAGACATTGTGCTTTGACATCAACAATGATTGAAACCAAGCCACTTCACCTCAAATTGCACAATATGGCCACATGGTTCCTAGAATTTAAACAAGGTAGCCATAAGGTGCAATATGTTAAACTTTCTATATATCTATCTCTAGATTATGTCTACTAAACATGTGGCTCTTACTACTATTCACAATTATTCACAACAAAATGTTGGTACCCTAACTTGAAAATGATTGTGCAAGGTAGAGTTGGAACATTAAAGTCCTTGCTTAATGTTATAAGATGTGGGTTGTCATCTCAAATTTCAACAAGGATGAACCCTTTTTAGTTCTTTGCACCAACGTGTTGCAAATTTCAACATACATGCAACAACTACACATGAATCTCTTAGAATCCCAATCAATGAGATGCATCCTCTTGAAGGGCAAACACTAGCAACTTTTCAAGAAGAAATGAAACATATACACCATGTCCTCATTTGATGAGATGAGCTTCAGTGGACAAAAATTAAATTCTCTACAAACTTCAATTGCCATTTTCCATTTATAGTTGATATCTTAAATACGTTTTGGCATTTTATGGCACCTTGGGTGGCAACTTGGCACTTTACGAACCAATTAGTTCACTTCAATAGGCACGATTGTTATCTTCCCTAGGGTCAATTTTTAATAAGGATAATGTTGGAAGCAATACCATGATGTGGCATCACCACAAACATTTGTTTTCTGATTGAAAAGTGTTTTCTTTTAGAAATGTTGAATCAGTTTTAATCATCTAAAATACCATCTAATGACTTAGCATAGCTAATTTTCAAGAAACTAATTTGCTTATTCTATTTAAAGTAGTTTCCTAGTTTGGACATAGATAATTGTACTTTTTATTAATACTCTCACAAAATACTTTATTTCACTACACCTCGTGTTTTTCAATCTGTAAATTATTTTATTTTTTCATGTCCGACTATTGATCTTTAACATAGTTTGTGAACATATCAGAACAATGATTTGATGTGCATCTAGGGTGGTAGAAACTTGGAAACATATAATTGTCTCTTGTTGCTTAAGCTTGAACTTCCATGAGCTAGAGGAGCACACTTTTAATTGCATGCTAATTAAGTTTATATGTTATGGTCCTGAAAATTATCGAGTTCATCGATTTGGGTTTGGCAGGGCCCAACATGTTCTAGAAGACGGCCCAACGTGTTCTAGAGTCTTCTATTGTTTCTAGGTCTTTCTAGAGTTCGTAATCCACTTATTTATATTCTCCAATGTTTTTTTTCCAAGCCACATAAGAAAAATCCACAAAGTTTGATGAAAACCATCGAAAGTCTGGCATAAGAAGCTTTTTGCCGAATCAGGATCTTCATTTAACGAAGTGCCCAAGTTGTTGAATTTAGGGCTAGATGTAGGAATGGAGTTGGAGGATATGTTTGCCACCATTGCAAACCCTAATTTGTGGCTTCAAGAAGGTTCATCAAACGAATGTGGAAACCATGGAAAGTAGGAAGTTGTTAGCAACACTCTCTAAGAGTTCACCTATAATGCACTCAACAATGACCTCAATTAGTAAGAAGGTAAGGACTTTGAATTTCAATTGCTTGATGAGTTTGTTGACATTTTTGGAGTTTCCCAATGTACAATTATTCTCTTCATTCTTAGTGGCATTCCTTTTGAAAGTGATTTTTACAAATAGACACGTCAAGTATGGGAGGAGTCTAGGGGATGTAAAATATATTTTGTGAGGGGTTTAGGTAGGCGGTATGTCTCTATCCTCTTTTACAGTTCTAATTTTTCCCAAGAGGCTCTCCAATACAACACATGGGTCATTTGTGGCTAGGTCGACTATCTTTAGGGTTGGAAACTCAAATTTCACCCTAAAGGGCCTTCCCATTCACAATATCCGACGTGGGTTGAATTCCCTTTTCTCAACCTTGTAGTTCGACCATTTCTACATGCGTTGACCGATCAAGTGGGTAAAGTTCTTTGGTGAAAAAATGACAGAGATGAATTCTTAGGCCTCAAGAATCACCTTAGAGTATGTGTTGAAATGGACCTATCACAACCCCTACCCACCTCTACTAAGTTATATGGCCTAGGTTTTGCTCAACTACAACCCATCGTTTATCTTAGCAATCTCAATGCATGTTTCTATTATCGAGAGAATGGCCATTTGATCTGGGATTGTCTCAAACACAAGCTCAAACAACAGAGACATGAAGAACTTGCCTCCAAGATTACTACCATCCACTCATTGGATCCACATAAAATTTCCTCTTCGCCCTTGGATAACCCTAATGCACTGCTCCTAGCCCTAGCATACAGATTAATGATACTCAACCCCTCTTAGTCTTTGTTAACCCAACCCCTATTGTTGTCCCAAAAACCTAAGTTAATGATATCCACCTTCCTAACAATTGAAAGGCGGTTGGGAAGAGAGCTAGATCGTCTTCCAAGTGGGGAGCTTCCATGCAGGGTCTAAATAATGAAAGTTGCAAGTCCAATTTTCAAGATTCGCTCAAAACAACTAGGTTAGGAGTGGGATCTACTGCCATTGTGGGTTCCCAACCAACACTGACCACTTCATATCATTGCTTCCTATTGCCAAACACCTTTCTAACTATTCCAATCACTTCTCTGTACTCGTTGACAATGAAGTTGAGCAACCTCTTTCCAATGGTGCTTAATGAAGCTCAATATGTTCTCATGGAATGTTTTGCGGCTCACCCTTCTTGTTCAAAATTTTTATGTCTGAGAGGTGTTATAGGGACATTCCTTTGATGTAATTTTTCTATAGGAGGTTAAAGTTGGTAGATTTGCTCTAATGTTCAACTTACATTGTATTAATAAACACATATCACCTTATTGTACCTCCCATGCTAATGGACAAGGAGTGGTTATGATCATGTCCTCCTCTTCAACAAGGTTATTGCCTCTGCTAAAGACCTTTCTCATAAATGTGTTTGGGCCATGGTTTGTATTGATAAAATGACTCATGGGTCCTACTCAATCTATGCTCCAAATAACACAATTGAACACATTGTTATTTGGAATTGGATGAGTTCAAATCTCCCACATTCAGAGTGAAGATTTGAACTCATCCATGGTTGAACATAAGAGGGAACACAACTGGTATCACTCATCACCCTCTTAGTGGAGGAGTTTGTTGCGTGGATTTACTACCATAACTCCCTTGGAGTCTTCGATCTACCCTTTAGATGTTCAACCTAAAAAATTTGCCAATGGTTAACATGGTCTAATAACCAAATAGGTTTCTAAAGTTGGCTCAACAGAGTTGACACATTTTATGTTTGCTCCTATTTTACTTTATTTTTTATTAACTCCCGCAGAATTCCAAAGGTGTTTGGATTCTGACCTACTCGTTTAAAAGGAATGAATACTGATTTGATGATCTGAAAAAAGTTTGATGATTATTTTAAGCAGGATAGACATAGACTAAGGAATTATTGGAGGTATTTGATAGCAAATTGGAAAGGTCGGGCCCATAGAAGGTAAACAAATAGAAGAGAAGGTGTGCAAGAGTCATATGTGTATGCATAAGTCATGTAAGGTAAAGGTAGGTCAGGGCTAACATTTCCAAGTCTCTAATACCAAATTTTAGTGTCTACAAATGCCCCTCTTTTATTCTAGTATAGAAATCAAAACAATGCTAAATTAAAATGATAAAGAGATGTACTTAAGTGTGTAAACACACTTTGTCTTTAGGAGAAGGCTTAAAATGTGTAGCTTGCTCAATGCAAACCTAGAATGAAATATGTATCAATTAATGTCCTTATGTGAAATGAAATCTGAAATAACAATATAAATGAGACTTTTTAAATTATAAGAGCAAGGAAGGAAAACACATGTATGTGGGTGAATTGTGTTGCCCTTTAAAGTGTTTGAGACTGTGCTTCCTTTTTAAGCATTGAAAAGTGGGGTTGATCATGCCCTAATGGAGAACACCACAGAATTATTGTGTACTAAGGCAAGGACCATTGTTCAAATCGTAGGTTGAGAAACAAATGCCCCCAAACCTCATAAAGAGGGAGTAATGTTAGGGCATTGAGCAACATAGAACCTAATCTGCACTACTCATTTAATTGATCTTTAGCTTCAAGATGGAAGAGGGAACCTATATTAGGCTCATATATGGTGAATTAACCATTGTAGACAAACTTATAAATTCAATATGTTACCCTCGATACCATCAATTTCACATCAATCCAACTTTGAAAATAGAAAAAAATTGTAATAGTGTATGCATGAAAAATGTCCACGCCCCATAACCTGATCCAATATGTGCCAACATGATTTGTAATTTCATAAAATCCATATGCCATTCAATCCCAAACTTGATATATTTGAAATCATGTGACTCATGTTCCTATAAAATGTAAGTAAAATGTCACATATGCATTGCATATTCCCTCAAATCTATTTCAATTTATAAATATTTGTCTCATAATCTGAACCAACTGAACTTTTTGAATCATGTAAAATCTGAACTATATTTAAATGGAGGCTTGAATCTCTAACAAGCTCGCTAATATGGTCTGAAATATATTTAAATAGAGGCTTGAATCTCTATGACAAGCTCACTAATATGGCCCCCTTTTGAGATGAGGAATGTACCATATGAATTACTCATATCAAAAGAAAAGAGTTCCAGCATATTTTTATATGAAAGATTTAAGCATTTAAAAACATATGTTAACACGTGAAGAATATGTCATCATAGTAATGAATATATCATCAAAATTTAAATGAAACATGCAATGTAAGGCATATAAGTGTCATATAAAGATAGATATAACAATTTGGCATGCAACAATAACCATTACTAATATAAGCATTGAATAACAAACTATGTAGGAAGGTGCGTGAGATAGATCATAACATATTGTATAAGAATGAAGATGTCTGATATGGATTAAGACATCATAAACTAACTATAAAATCTTGTATTTATTCACTCAAAAGCATATAATGTCATGGCCATGATGCAAACAATAAAACATATGTAATAACACTCAATATAACACAAGGCAAGCCACACACAATGTCACACAAGGCAAGACACACACAATGGACAATGAAATGCCACTCAAATAAAAAGTCATAGAATGAGAAACTCCAAGTAGAAGTCATATAAGAAGGCAAGGGCCCATAGAAAGAATCATATAAAGAAAACTTAATCAAGCAAAAGCAAAAGGAGGGAAGGGCCCAAAGAAAAAAGCGTACAATAATGCACTCAGTCAAGCAAATGCCATACACTAAGGCAAGAGCCAAACTAAGCATAATAAATGCTTAGCCTATAGGAAAATAAATATTAATAATGAAACGTAGAATAAGTCAAACTAGTCTACACCATCAATCTTTGTCAAAGTCACAACATATCAAAAATTATATCAATGAAATTTAGAACTATAAAGAATATAAACAAGAGAAATACATATGTAATAAATCAATGTAGCTCAATATAATAATTGGAAATATCATAGAAAAATATAACATGTAACAATGTAACCTATGTAATGATATGCCCCTAACATTGACATGGCCCTAGGTATATGAATGTTTTGTATTTGTGCATCCATATATCATGTGTAACATGTATGTCCTGCATCTTACTCATATTTACCATTAAATGCATATGTGTATGAAAATGATATGTAATCTAAAAAATATGTGATAAATAACATAAATGAATAATGTAAATTAACAAACATGTCATTCTCAGGGCTTGATTTTGATTTTTTTGAAATATATTAAATTTTATGTAATTTTGAAATATTTTGTGTATAGAATAAAAGAAAGACAAGTGGAAAGCTTGCCAAAAATATAAGAATGGAAGATATTTAAATTAATTTGTGGCATATATGAAGGTATAAAACGTACCAAGTTTAGTCACATAGAAATGTGGAGGAAGTGAAAGAAAACAACATGCACCGACTATATATGTGAATGAAAACATCATAGCTAAAGAGAATATGTGGAGATTATCTATGCAGAATCGAGCGTAGTAAAACATATAAAAAGTATATGTAGATGCATGCACACGGGTTTGAACAAAATCAAATTAGGTCAATCATCTTAGACGAGTCCATCAAATTGTAGATGGCTTCAATATCCATAGGTTTATGGAAGGTTTCATAGGCGTCTCACACACTTTTGATAGTTTGTTTGTAATGAGTCAAATAATATTAGGAATGCTTCCAATGGACAATTAGTGTATGTGCTCATGTCATAATATGTAGGCATAATTGTATGTGATCACATAAGCTCAATGAAGGGGATAATAAGTATCAATAATCAATATGTAGGGGTGAACAAATAATATGCTTGCAAAAGAATGTATATTGGTATGAGATTGTTGTAAATGATGCATCATCATAGGATAGATGTCATGCATGTTTGAATCAGGATAATAAATCAAAAGGTAAGGGCCAAAATAAAATATCATAAAAAATTAAAGTGCTATAAGAAAAATCAATGATATAACATATGTACATATGTATGTCAAAATAGAATAATAGAGGGAATAGACAATCAAGCAATCATCAATAAGATATGTACAATAGATTATGTTCTAGATGTGTATCTACTCATCAAAACAACTACACAAAAATATGAATGGTGGCTCATATCGATCCACGCACTTGTATCATGGCAATACACTCTTAGAGATACTCGCACTTGTATGGTTTACATTTGTTACCTATCACTAAATATGTGTAATAAAATGCACCATATGTTGGCAATTGTTTAATAATTGTATCTACCTTGTATAATGTACCTTAGTTTCCTTTGTAGACAGATTGGATGTCATTATATTAGCAGCGACTGGAGAAATGGTTTTAGATTTATTTTCTTTCTCTAAAGATGCTCCATTCCTCGAGATATAAAAACGTTCATTTCCAGGGTAAAATGTAATATAGTCATGATTATCACTAAGGGACACACACATTAATCTCACCCATGATCTTCCTATGGTGGCCTTGTATTTAATCAAATTAGGATCAATGTAGAATGTATTTGATAACATTTTGAGACCAATAGTTATATCCCACATAATAGTTTCAATGAAATAATCAAATGTTCTATTTGGATTTAGGTGATGAATGTCATATTCAGAGGACTTGAGAGGTGTCATGCTACATGTGTTAAGTTTAGAAGTTGTATCAACCTTGACATTAGTATAATGCTTTCCATTTATGTGATGGCTAAGAAACAAAGGCTCTAAATATGAATCACACTTTATAGTTGCCTCCTGGAAATCATACTTATGACATTAGTCTTCTTAGGTACATCTTGATTTTGAACCTTTAATTTCTTAGTTTCCTCTTTCTTAGGCATGCTTTCTTTTCTAGACTCCTCTTCCTTTTGAAACTTTTCTTTATTTAATTTTTCCCAGTGTAACCTTTCTTTTTCCAATTGTTCCTTATGTAACTTTTCTTTTTCCAATTGTTCCTTATGTAATTTTGTTTTTCTAATTGTTATTTAGAATATGTAACCTTAGTTTGAGTAGGTTGCTCAATTATATAAGGTGTGTTTGAAATTGGTGGTGATTTAATGAATGTATTTAATGTAGGGTCACCACTATTAATAATATTTTGTATTTTTCTCTTTAAATCTCAACAAACAATATATAAGGTCTATGCATTCTATGATAGGAACAATAATATTTGGATCTCTTAACACATAAGAGGCAAAGTGATCAATTTATTCTGAAACACATACCTTAGAGTTTCACTTGGTTTCTTATTAACTTTATGCAAAATTATTGAATCATTAATTGTAGATGTATTCTATTTTTGAACCCATACTTGAGATAAAATCTTTTGAGTCACTAAATTCTTGAATGGAGAGATAGAAATGCAATTGACACTAGCATGTGTTGTATTCAGTATATGTGTAATGTTATCCTCAAGTAATGTCACTTTTATACATATTTTATTTTGGAACTCCTCTATGGTCTTTCTTATAGTAACTATTTGATCTAAAATGGCTTCAGAAGCACAAACTTAGGCATTTCCGATTGAATATGCATATAAAATTTGTCAAGAAGATTCATGGGAGGTGGAGGGGGATGTGGAGGAACATTATGATGACCTCCACTTGGTACTATAGGATGGGTCACCCTACCTCATGATAGTGACAACATGGACCTCGTGGGAGGGATAATAGATTTCACAACCTTGAGGAGGGATGGAAGAAATGATACATAGAATATTTTGAGATTCGATACGTGAACAATATGAAGTGTTAAGGAAGGCTAAATATTTTTCATGATGAATTTCAGCTTCAGTATTATTAGTTAATGATTTGAACTTTGGATTACACAGTTTTTAAATATTTTGTATATTGGAGGAACAAAAACATGTAATGATTACAATCATATCTTGAGTTAGAAAATAAAAACCATGTATATCCATTATAGATATGAATGATTGATGTGAATGGGGGAAAATTAGAAAGAAGGTATGAAAATTGGCCATGTTGGCCATTTTTGGCCCACATATCAAAATTTGCCTAAGTATGAAAAATGGGAGCTTTCAGGAAAGAAAATGGAAAATCTTTGGGAGGACTTTGGGTTTCTAGCAGTGACAGCTTCAGGGTTATGAGGGCACATAGCAAATTGGGTTTCCAGAAGTGCTTGACTTCTAAATGTTTTATAAGTAGAAGAAATTTGAGTTTACAAAATCAAATTACTCATGGACAATGTATTTTAGGTTCTCCAAGGAGCACTACTTGATTACTTTATAAGTTGTGAGCAGTCAGAAGCCTGAAATAAGTAAAAGGGCTTGACAAACCTGATTTGGTCTTGAAAAATAGTGCTTCTTGAGTTCTTTAAGTGACAAGTCCACTTCAAAAATATGAAGGGCATTTTATAAATGTCGAAGGGCCTTTTTAGGGCAAAAGGGATCTTTTCAATATTTTTGAAAGACCGATCAACTTTTCTAAAAGTCACTTTTAAAAAATTCGAAGGGTTTTCCTTCTCCAAATGGACAGGTTGCAATTTTCTCGAAGGGTATGTTACCCTTTGGAAGAACCATTTCAAAATCCCTGAAAGGTATCTTTACCTTCGAGAGGATCATTTGTGAAAGTCCGAAGGGACATAAAGGAAGCCCAAAGGGTTTCTCACCCTTCGGGAAAGTCCATTTTGAAAAGTTTGAAGGAACTCCTTCGGAGAAATTGTTTGAAGAAATTCCTGCAGGAGATTTGCTTGAAAGAAATAGGCCGAGGGAAAGAAAGAAAAAGCCAAAGGAATTCCTTCGAAAGAAAATATGAGCAGGGGCCAAAAAAGAAAGGCCCTGAGAAGAAGGATGCCCAAGACCGAGTGTCCAAAGGAAATGATGGGCCAATGGACGTCAAAATCAGGTTAAGCGACTAACCATTAGAAGTAATTGGGTTTGAAAACCCTGAAGTCTTAAGGCTTAGAAACAAAAAGGTGAGAAGACTTCAAGATGGACAAGTCCAAAGTAAGTAAGCCTAGAGAACTTGAATTACTTTGCATAGAATAAATCAGGTTTCTCTAAGTACTTTACTTAAAAGGCTTTATAAGTAAAAGATCTGAAAAAGTCTAAAGTTAGAGAGATCAAAGATCCCAAATTACTCTGCATAGAGTAAATCAATATTCTTCAAGTACTTGAGTTAAGCTAGGTTCAACAACGTGAGAATCATGATGCAATGAATGAAAGGTTGCTACGTGGCATAAGCTAGAGCCGAAAGGGCCAATTAATAAAGGACAAGTGGCATAAGGAATACCAATGAGAACGGGAGAGTGCAAGTGACTGGTAGATGGAAATTATAAAGGCTCTCATCCGCCATAGTTTGCTCGCCACAATCGTTGTTCGACGCTTAAGTGTAGCATGGCTGAAACACATAGAGACCCGCATCCTTTTAGTAGCGCACATAAAGAGAAAGAAGCCACATCAATCTTGAAGGCAAAGATTAAATGTGTTGTGCCAAGAAGAGACATTCCAGCTGCTCACAACATGGCTTGTTAGATGCACCAAATAAGCACTTAAAGACGGGAGGGGCTTGAGAGGATTGCTTAGTGGTTTTGAGCAACGCATTTAGGGGAAAAAAGGAAGTACAACATGAGAGTTTCAACCATCAATGACTTCTTCTTTCTTCCCCTTTTCTCTCTCCCCCCTTTTTTATATAAATAGAGGCCTTGGAGCCAAACAAATCATTCTCAGATTGGTGATAGAATTAATCTATAGAAATCTCTTTGTAAAATATTCTTTTGAAGCAATATAAAGAGGACTTTTCTATTTCTGGTTAAAACAAGTGTGCACATTTGGTTTCATTTGTAGAATGTATGATTGTCATTCATCACCTACGATTTTCTCCAGCGCCTTGATTTTGATCCTTTCGATTTTGTGCAAGATTGCGTGAAGTGTCTTTGTGTTGAGCTCTCCTTGAAGTGTTACCAGTTCATAGTGTCTCTCGTAGGCCTATTTTTGTTATCCTTCAAAGTGTAAGGCTTCCCTTCAACCTCCACACAAAAGCTCCATGCGTATGGCCTTGAGATAGAACTAGAATAGCCTGTGTCTTGTTTGGGTTCATCAGTAGTTGGCTCTTTTCCTAGACCAAGTGGATCACTTCTTTTTGGTGCATCACCTCCCTTAGCTTAGATTTCCTTCTTATTCATCCTCCTACCCCTTTTCCTTAGCTAATACTAGATTTTAGTGTGAGATCAAGAGTTGAAGTGAAGCACATAAGGAAATAGCCTCATAAAAAAACCTAGAGGTTCAACCTCACCATAGGATACCCACATCCTGAGGTTGTCCCCACGCTTATAGCTGGAAGTGAGGGAGCCTAAAGAACTCTCTCACAAGGGTGCAATTCCAAGCTATAACAATTATGGCATGCTCGGTGGGACTCACTACCATTTTCACTTCCATTTTTTATGGAAGATTGGTCAATTTTGATGCTATTTTGATCAATTTGCAGTAGTGGTAGTTTTCATCTTCTAGCATTTGGCGACTCTAAAGAACACCCGGCTATTTGGTGGTAGAGCAGTAGCTATCTTTCATGCCAAAGGTGACTCTAAGATTGACTTTTGTAAGTATTTATTTTAATTTTGTTGAATTACCTTTAAACTCAACAAGAAGGTTAAGTTTTTCCCATACTCACCCTTATGTAAGAAGCTACTTTCCTAAACCAGTCATAAGGTATACCTATGCAAGAAGATCCTTGTCAGCGCTTCTTGCAGATATGATTATCCAAAGAGGTTTTGTGGGCTTCAGTGGCAAAAGCCCTTTGAACTTACCATAATATGATTGTATGCCAGTAACAAACCTCAAAAGTGTTCCTTATTACATAAGAGACCATGTTGTAACTCCTACTGAGCACATAACGGACATAGCCAACTTCTGCAACATTCACAATATCACAGTGGAGAACGTGGTTGTTAGGATATTGGTTGTATCTTTCAAAGAAAAGACATTAGACTAGTATAGGGACTTAGTTCCTAATTCTATCCACTCGTGGGACGAGCTGGGAACAACATTATGTAAAAGGTTTGCAGATAAGAGTGATCATCTGTCACTTACAGAGCAACTAACCATAATTAAGAGAGCTCCCCATGAAGTCATGCAAGACTTCAATATGAGATTTTAGAAGGCATGGGATAAAATTCCAACAGTTAGACCATATCTGAACTTTGATTTCTTGTATTAATTAAAGGCTCTCAATAATGATGTAGCTATAATGATTCAATCTATGGGAGGAGACATATTTCCAGATGCATACGAGGTGGCCATCAAGGCAGAAAATTGCCTAGTTCAGGCTGGCAAGCTTACTCCCAGATCCCCATTTCCTCTTTTTCTAGAGATCAGACCACCTCCTGCATCATCCCTCCACTTTATATTATACTTCTAATGCCAACAATCACTGTTGTGCCTTCACCTAAGCAAGTGAAGGCCTCTACTAGTGGATCCAATGACTCCTAAGAGCAGAAGAATTACTTGGAATTGAAAAGCATGCTCCAATCTTTGGGGAATGATGTGGTCAATGTCAAGAGGGAAGCTTACAATAAGCCTTATCAAGCTTTGTATCAACCTCAGTAGCAACCTTATCAAGCTAATATGCCACCTTACAAAGGAGGTTTCCAAAGACAAGGGCAGCCTAACTATGCTAGGCAACATAATTATAATCTAAACATTGTAGGCCTTTCCAACTACTTGGTCTTGGTTTAGAACAATGTGGTCAAGAGGCTGAAGGGAAAATGCCTTGGAATCATTCTTTTGGACAATCCATTGTCCCAACTAATGGCTCCAACCAAGTATTCAATGATTAATGGCAACAGGCTATTGCTTATGGATATAACCAAGCTCTTATGGCCCAAAGCACAAAGGTTCCTACACTGACAAAGTAGGAGCAACCTCCAGAAGAACATGACTTAGACCAGGGGTCAAACTAACTGGAAGCCTCAACGGTCATCAGTGAACAAGAGGAGTGCTATGCATCCAATCCATAGGCTACTCCCAATTTGGCCCACACCCCAGTCTTAGCAAACACAAGGTTCAAGAGATGGAATATGGGTGATAATCAGGAAGCTTTTAAAGAACCTCTTGTCACCGCTCCTTCATTGACAAAGCCATTAGTAGTAACTCCCAAAACCCAAGCAAAGGATGGGGGTATGCCAATCAACATTGTGGAGCAAATGAAGAAATCCAACGTGAGTACCAATGTGGGACATGCTTTCCATGCCTGGCCAAGTAGACATTCTTTAGGAAGGTTTGTCTAAGATGAGTGTTTTTACAGTTGCAAGTAAGCAACCAAGCAAAGAATCTGAAGTCTTCACTGATACAACCAAGATTCCTTTGGGATAAAGGTCAAGTAGTGTGACCAAGCCCCCCCTTTCTACATCTCATTAATCATTGATGATTCCTTAGTGCACAACTGTTTGGTGGATAGTGGGACCAACACCTCAGTCATGCCAAAGTCTATTGCTAACCAGTTGATCCTCAAGTATGAGCTGCACACCAAGGGAGTCTTGAAGCTTGATGGTTCTTCCACAAATCCATCAAGTATCATCAAGAATTTGAGCCTAACCTTGCATGTTTATGCTAGCATGTCTATGGTGCAAGACATGTAGATCTCGGATGTCACTCCTCGCTTTGCATTATGTCTTTTTAGGGAGTTCATAGCCAAGATTGGAGGTTACCTTGTAGTAGATTGGTCTTACATGACATTCATAATAAGGTATAGGACAAAGGTCTCAATCAAGGTTGAACCCATGGCACAATTCCACATTGAACCCCATCAACCAGATAACATAAACCTCAATTGTACTATCCTTGATGAGGATGAGTTTACAATTGATCAACAACTAAACACTCATCCTGAAGAAGTTTTAGACTTATTCTTAGTTGAGCTATGAGGAGATAACCAGTTTTTCAACCCTTTGGAAGGTGTTGAGGAAAGAGACATGAGTGTCTATCTGTTGCATGAAGAGAATCAACCCATGCCTTCCCTCATTGGACCTAAAGAAGACCCCAATGGTTTATGGAAGTTGTTCTTTGATGGCTCAAGGGGCAAAAATGGTGTAAGTGCTGGGGAAATGTTGATTTCACCCTCAGGAAATAATCTTTTCTCTTCCTATAGTTTCCATTTTAGATTTTCTTCAAATGCAGCAGAATACGAAGGCCTAATTTTTGGCCTTCAATAGGCCACCAAAAGAGGAATCAAACTGCTACAAGCTTATGGCGACAACAAGCTCATTGTTAACCAAGTTAGAGGCTTGAACATCACAAAAAACCCTTTGATGAGGTCCTGCAAAAATAGAGTGTGGGATATGATTGAAGATTTAGAGGCCTTTGACATTTAAGTTGTCCTGAGAAATCAGAACCAACATGCTAACAAGGTGGCAACCGTGGGAGCTCAGTTTGACATTTCAAGTGAGCTGAAGGAAACCAAGGTTTAAGCACATGTCAAGGTGGTGGTGAGGCCATCAGTGCTGGATAATGAAGCCCATTGGTAGGTTTTTTAGAGTGACAAGTAAATTGCTTGCTTTTTACAGTAGGAAGCTAAGTTCTCTACCTCCAACTAAGCTAAATTACAACATCAATATGAGGATTAGATTGTTTAGCTAAAGTCAAACAAACTTCCTAAGGGGTTGGTTATATTTTAGGGATTTTTTCATGAAGGAGACCATATGAGAAAAGAAAAGGTAGTAATGTCTACTAACGAAGAGAACTATGAGAGAGTCCTCATCTTCAAAGACAAACTTCTCAAGCTTGGGAAGGTAAGCAACAAGTCTAAGAGGCATGCTTTCATAGCACTTTTCCAAGAGTATGCAAACATTTTTGCTTGGTATTACAATGACCTAAAGGGTTTTGATCCTAATTTAGCTTAGCATACCATAGAGTTGAAGGCCAATGTCAAGCATGTAAGGTAGAAGTAAAGGCCGATCAATGTCAAGATAAAAGAAGTCATGAGGAAAGAGTTAACCAAATTGATCGAGTCCAAGATCATCTTTCCCATCAAACACTCATCATGGGTAGCCAACTTGGTGCCTGTAAGAAAAAAGAGCGAGGAGATTAGGCTGTGTGGACTTCAGAGATTTGAATAAAATCTCCTTGAAAGATCACTACCCTCTGGCATCAATGGAACAACTTCTCCAAGTAGTTACAGGATCAAAACGCTTCTCTCTGTTGGATGGATTTTTTGGCTACAACCAAGTTTGGGTGAAAGATGAAGATCAATACAAGACCACCTTCATCACCAAATGGGGCATGCATGCATACCAAAAAATTCCCTTTGGTCTATCAAATGCTAGTGCAACTTTCCAAAGAGCCATGGACATGGCTTTCCAGGGGTTACTAAACCAAATGGTGCTAGTATACTTGGATGACATCACAGTTTTCTCCAAGAATGCCGGCAAGCATATGGACCACTTGAAGCTAATGTTTGAAAGGTGCAAAGAGTATGGGATTTCATTGAACCCCAAGAAGTGTGTGTTTACCATGCATGATGACAAGCTACTGGGCCACATCATCTCAAAAGAAGGGTTGTCCATTGATCCTAAGAGAATAAGTGCCATTTGGCCTTATCCTTGCCCAAGCATAAGATGCGACTCCAAAGTTTCCTTGGACTGATAAACTTCATGAGAAGATTTATCCCTAGTTTTGAAAGTTTGGTCAAGCCTATCATTGCTATGCTGAAGAACCAAGTGTTCACTTGGTTAAATGAAGGTAAGTTAGCATTTGAGGCTATCAAGAAAGCCATCACTCAAGCAACCACACTTATGAATCTTGATTTCTCAAGGGATTTCATATTGTATGCTTTTGCCAACATGGATAATATATCAGCTATGTTAATGCAAAGAAATGGTGAAGGGCTTGAGCATCCATTAACATTTTTTAATCAGGGGCTTGAAGAGTATCAGGTAAGGTATACCTTTGTAGAAAAGAAAGTCCTTATAGTAGTAAGGAGCCTCAAGAAGTTTAGGCAAATGCTATCCAATAGCAAAATCCACCTTATGGTGTCTCATCCTTGAGTGAGAGACTTCCTTCTTAACAAGGATTTGAGCAAAAAAAGAGCTAGTTAGATTACTAAAGTCATGGAGTATGGCGTGGAGATCAAGGTCATTATGCTAGTAAGAGGTAAAGACTTATGTGACCATATGGTTGATGATCTTCATGAAGACAAAGAGGTCATCTTGGTAATGCAAGATAACTTACAAGCAGATGCACCTCTACCTCACACTAGTTGGCTCCATGATATGATGCACTTTCTTCTAACAGGTGAGTGACCTCAAGGTATGGACAAAGTAAAAAGAAGGTATTTTAGACTTCAGTCCATACCTTATGCTTTAGTTGATGGGATTTTATTCAGAAGAGACCTCAACAAAGTGCTCTTGAGGTGCGTAGATGATGATCAAGTAGCGAAGCTCTTGGAGCATTTCCATGATGGGCCAGTAGGAGGTCATTTTGCACCTAAGACTATAACAACAAAGATAATGAAGGCTGGATATTATTGGCCTATCCTCATCAAAGATGCTTATGCATGGGTGAGGAGGTGTCAGGAATGTGCTCTCTTCAAAGGTAAGCAAAGGCTAGCGACTTTCCCTCTCAACCCGATTCAATTAGAGACACCATTCATGCAGTGGGGTTTGGATTTCATTGGTGTGATCAACCCCCCACCAAGTGTAGGACATAAGTGGGTGCTTAATTCAATTGATTACTTCACCAGGTGGGTGGAAGCCATTGCATTGAAGGAAGCCAATGAAAGTGCAGTCTTAGATTTCTATGACAACATTATGACAAGGTTTGGTGTTCTATCCACTATCATATCTGATAATACATTGGCTTTCCTTGGTTTGAAAATAAGTGAATGGGCCCTCAGGATGGACATCTACCTCAACACTTTCTCAAATTATTATCCTTAAGGAAACAGACTAGATGAGTCCACAAATACAAAATTGTTAAGGATTATCAAGATGACCATGGAGGAGAATCAGAGAATATGACACACCAAGTTGAAGATAGCCTTGTGGGTTGATGGGGTAACTCCTAAATTCATTGTTGGCAATTCTCCATATGTTCTAGTATATAGAAGAGAGGCCAAGTTACCCATTTCTCTTGAGCTACTTGCATTAGAGATAGCCCATTAGCTGGAGCTGCTAGAAGATGAACCCATGAATGTGAGATTGGCAGAACTCACATAACTTGAGGAGACAAGGGACCTTGAAATGAAGACATTGGATGCACATCAAGTTTAGGTTAAAAAGGCTTTTGACAAGAGAGCTACAACAATGAATTTCATGGAGGGAGACCTAGTTCTCAAATGGGATTCAAAAAAGGCCAAACTAGGCAACCATACCAAGTTTGATAGCTTGTGGAGTGGCCCTTACGTGATCTATGAATGCAAACAATATAACACTTTTCAGTTTGCCCAACTAGATGGAGAGGTATTACCCATCCAGTTAATGGGATTTATCTAGAGACTTGATATTAAAGGAGTTTGTAGTCATTGTATATATTGTACCTTTTGTATAGTTTTTCTTGTTTTCTTCTAAGTGCCTTGTGCACATCCATTTCAGTTATGTGTTTTTCCTTCTCTAAGTGCCTTGAGCATAGTTTGTTTCATTTCAGTTGTTCTTGTTGCTTCAAGAAAAAATTGTAGATAGAGCCAACTTTGTACAAAAGTAGTTACTCCATGCCCAATGGATTAAATGAAGCAAATGAGGTGGGTTCTCAAGCATAACAGGCATGCTTCCTTGTGAGTCTCTAAAAATGTTGGCCATTTTTGGCCAACATATCAAAATTTGCCTAAGTATGAAAACGGGGAGCTTTTAGGAAAGAAAATGGCAAGTCCATGGGAGGACTTCAAGTTTTTTTAGCAGTGATAGCTTTGGGTTTCTGAGGGTACAAAGCAAATCAGATTTCCAGCAGTGCTTGACTTCTAAATGTTTTATAAGTAGAAGAAATTCGGGTATATGAACTTGAATTATTCATGGACAATGTATTTCAGGTTCTCTAAGGAGCACTACTTGAATACTCTATAAGTTGTGAGCAGTCATAAGCTTGAAATAAGTAAAAGGGCTTGACAAACCCGATTTGGTCTTGAAAAATAGTGCTTCTCGAGTTCTTCAAGGGACAAGTCCACTTCAAAAAATTGAAGGGAATTTTATAAATGTCAAAGGGCCTTTTTAGGGCAAAAGTGATCTTTTCAACATTTTTGAAAGACCAATCAACTTTTTCGAAGGTCACTTTCAAAAAATCCGAAGGGCTTTTCCTTATCCAAGTGGACAGTTGCAATTTTCCTAAAGGGTATGTTACCCTTCAGAAAGACCATTTCAAATTTTTTGAAGGGCATCTTTCCCTTCAGGAGGATCATTTGTGGAAGTTCGAAGGGACATACAGGAAGCCCAAAGGGTCTCTCACCCTTCAGGAAAGTCCATTTCAAAAAGTTCAAAGAAATTCCTTTAGACAAATTATCCGAAGAAATTCATTAGAGAGATTTGCCTATAAGAAATAGGCTGAGGGAAAGAAAGAAAAAGTCAAAGGAATTCCTTCGAAATAAAAGATGAGCAGGAGCCATGAAGAAAGGGATTGAGAATAAGGAGGCCTGAGACCAAGTGTCCAAAGGAAATGACAGGCCAATGGACGTTTAAATCAGGATAAAGGACTAGCCATTGGAAGTAATCGAGTTTGAAAAGCTCAAAGTCTTAAGGCTTGGAAACAGTAAAGTGAGAAAACTTCAAGATGGACAAGTACAAAGTAAGTAAGCCTAGAGAACCCAACTTACTCTACATAGAGTAAATCGAGTTTCTCCAAGTACTTTACTTAAAAGGCTTCATAAGTAAAAGATCTGGGAAAGTCCAAAGTTGGAGAGATCAAAGAACTCAAATTACTCTGTATAGAGTAAATTAGGATTCTTCAAGTGATGACTTAAGCTTGGTCCAACAACATGAGAATCATGATTCAATGAATGAAAGGCTACCACGTGGCATAAGCTGGAGTAGAAAGGGCCAATCAGTAAATGACAAGTAACATAAAGATAACCAATGATCACGGGAGTGTCCAAGTGACTAGTAGCTGGAAATTATAAAGGCTCTCATCTGCCATAGTTCGCTCCCCATAATTATCATTTGATGCTTAAATGTAGCATGGTTGAAACACATGGAGACCTATGTCATTTTAGTAGGGCACGTAAAGATAAAGAAGCCACATCAATCTTGAAGGCAAAGATTAAATATGTCATGCCAAGAAGAGACATTCCAGTTGCTCACAACATGGCTTCTTAGATGTGCCAAATAAACACTTAAAGATGGGAGGGCTCGAGAGGATTGCTTATTAGTCCTGAGTAGTGAATTTAGGGGCAACAAGGAAGTACAACATCAGAATTCCAACCATCAATGACTTTTTTTTTGTCCCCTTTTCTATATAAATAGAGGCCTTGGAGCCAAGCAAATCATCCTCAGATTAGCGATAAACTTACTTTGCAGAAATCACTTTGTAAAAGATTCTTTTGAAGCAATACAAAGAAGATTTTTTTGTTTCTAGTTAAAACAAGTTTGTACATTTGGTTTCATTTTTAGAATGTATGATTATCATTCATCACCAGCAAGTTTCTCTAGCACCTTGCTTTTGATCCTTTTGGTTTTGTGCATGATTGCATGAAGTGTTTATGTGTTGAGCTCTCCTCAAAGTGTTACCAGTTCATAGTGTCCCTCGTAGACCTATATTTGTTATCCTTCAAAGCTCAAGGCTTCCCTTCAACCTTTATGCAAAAGCTCCATGCCTATGGCCTTGAGATAGAGCCAGAATAACATGTGTCCTATTTGGGTTCTTTAGTAGTTGGCTCTTTTCCCAGACCAAGTGGATCACTTTTTTTTGGTGTATCACCTCCCTTAGCTTAGATTTCCTTTTTAGTCATCCTCCTACCCCTTTTCCTTAGCTAATAGTATATTTTAGTGTGAGATCAAGAGCTGAAGTGAAGCACCTGAGAAACTAGCCTCATAAAAAAGCCTAGAGGTTCAACCTCACCATAGGATACCCACATCCTGAGGTTGTCCCCATGCTTATAGCTGGAAGTGAGGGAGCCTGAAGAACTCTATCACAAGGGTGAAATTCCAAGCTATAACAAGCCCTAAAATTATAAATATGAAACCTAAGGAAGAAAGAAGAATCCCTAAGGAAAACCTAGGGTTTGACGTGCTCACTATAAGGAATGGGTTCACCATAATATTTTAATTTATTTTTTATTAATTATGTGAATAAGCATAATAAATTTGAACTATTTAGATTATGCCATATATAGTAGTTATACCCAAATTATTAAACAATTGTAACTTACTATAAATGAAAATGACTTAAGATATTAAGATACTTAGCTTGTTTTAGGTATGTGCAAGTCTGAGATTGAATTCAAGTGACAAGAAGGACTACGAATAGACCAAACATTGTTCAGATCAGGATCCTAAGTATCTAGAATTACTAGAAGAGTCTATCAACCTCTAGATGCCTTCATCTAACACAAGATTATGCTTCTGCTAGATTCATCTTTTTAAGTTTACCTCACTATTTTGACATAGGTTGCAGTGCTTGCCTGAACATTATCTTCCTCTGCAATGACAAAAACTCTCTATGTGTGAAAATCTAGAAAACCTTCCTCCAATTCAAATCCCTATTTCCACTTTCAACATTAGGTCAACCTATAAAAATGGGGAAGATTGGTGGGTTTAGTTGATCTCAACTACTCCCAAATGAATGTGTTGTGGCCAACATGCCCCTTTGTTCTTAGATTAGGGACCCACATTTAAAACAACAAAATAAACAAAAAAATCATGACTCCATGTAGATAAATGAGTAAATCAATCTTGTTAAGGACTTATTCACATGAGATTCCTTAGTATGTTTTGAATTATTCTTACATTATAGGGGAAAAGTTTATGTGAATAGATTCATGCAACATTGTAATATATTTCATTGTTTCTTTTGAAGTATTCTTAATCTCTTTACTTAGCCAATTATTCAATGTTTGGTCATTAATCTCATATCCCTCTCTCAAAGGCATCTTTCACAACACTTCATAGTCCCTCTTGGCTTCTCAACATGCCTTCTTGGTCCTATGCAACATCTTGATCTCAAAAGCATCCTACTTTTGGTGGCATCCATACCTTTATGATGTTTGTAACTTGCACAACATTTACATCCCTTTGCAGTTTAATCTATGAATTCCACTTTAGTCGCATCATCTCTTAGCCTTTATAGCATGTGCCATAGTGGTAGTAGTGGGGATTCTACATGGAACTTCATCTCTTCATGAAACTTTGCCAATAATCATCTTGGAACATAGGTGCTAAATGACAAAGAACATAATAGTTTATGGCATTCCCCCACATCATCTTATCTGATAATCATCATGCTCTAAGGTGGTTTTAGTTGGGAAGAATATTTAATTCCAATATTATCTGACCACTCTTACTTTGTCTTTTATACTCATGCTTCTAGTTGTAACCAACTTTTCCATCATGGTGTCAAGTGGGCAAGGCCCTTTATATAAAAATATGTATGCAAACATTTGTAAAAAGGGTCATCTCACCAAGGAACTAGCTAAACTACCCTGCTAGTTGGTTTTGCCTCTTGGTTGGATGCCCTGAGGAAGAGATTCCTATATAAATATAAGGAAAGAGTTATAAAATTATGTGGAATGTTTAGAAACTTATCTTTGTGTGTTTTTTTATTTATTATTTCTCATTTTTAGACTAATGCTAAGTAGGTTTTGGAACTTTGAGAAATTACTTAGTGATTTAAATGTTTTATTGTGAGTATATTACACTGTGTAATCTTATCTATTCTAATCATCTTAGTAGTTGCCTCTAATCTTATTTTGCATATTGTGAGTGTGCTATAACTATTTGATGCCACAAATTTGATATTTATAAATTTGTTGTAGTCTTTTATTCTATTGTTGTTTATTGCAATCAAATTATATTGTAGAGAGTGCTTCTGGGATTGACTCAAGATCATAACACTTGCCATAGAATGTTGCAATGAAATTCTTTAGATATGTGAAATAAAGCTGAATCTAGAGCACCTTGATACCATGCAGTGAATTTACCAAGTGTTTTTTGAGTCAATAAACTGCCCAATTGAACTTTGAATCCTTTTTTCAATGCCTTACCCTCTCCATCGTATTTATCCTTTTTATGAGATCCTAGTAATTGTATCATATCACCATTGTAAATACCCATGCAAGGTGTCATTCTAATCATTTAGGTAACCCACATCATAGAATTGGAGACCACACTATTGCTTAATGCCTACGTCTAAAAACCTTGCAATATACTCACATCACTCTAACCACTATTCCACCAAGTGGTTATGTGTAAAGCCAAAAACCTAAAACTCATGCCCTATAATACTTGAGGTAGTTCTAAAATGAGAAGGTGAAATCCTCGTATGTTGGTGTGTAAAAAAATCATCAATAGGGAATTGGAACTAGGAGGGTTGAGTGTAATTGGCTTGTGGTTTATAGGTTATTTCAAGGTGCGATTTATGGTCTATCTTGTGGCATGATCTATGATCTATCCTATGGCACTCCTTTTATGATTTCATTTTCTACTTTTTTTAACCTAGAAAACACATCATCAGAATCTAGAACTAAGGTACCCCATTTTGATTAGTTTTATCCCTTGTTTTATTTTTAATTTTTGTCAAAGTGTCAAGAATTCATAAAAATTAGAAAATCATAAAATCAAAAGAGGTAAATCATGACTTTATTAGGTGAGAAAACCATCGACATCCCTAAAATTCAGCATGCGATTCTTGTGAATGCTTTCAAATTTATTCCAAAAGTCTATAATAATTGAATAATGGAAAAACATATCCATGCCCTCAAAAGTGCTATGGGATTCTTAAATATCTAACATGGAGACGTAGCATGTACATTGTTCACCTTCACTTTAGATGGATTTGGGCATCAATGGTTTATAATTTTAACATCTAATACAATTCATGGCTAGGAAGAGTTAGAAGATGCATTGCTTCTATAATTAAAACATCTAGTTAACCCTTCCTTTTTATTATTCCAGCTGCTCATAATCCAAAAGCTACCCAGCAAGGCAATTATGGATTTAATTCTTAGATTTCAAGAGATTCGTAGCAACATTTCCGAAAAATATAGGCATCAATAAGCTACCATGATAGATCTATAAATCAATGCTATAAATCCATTCATAGCCATGATCTTAAAAACATATACAACAAATTCATTTATTATAGCATATGTGGAAGCTATCAAATTGGATAGGGAGTTATATTCCATGAAAATGATGAATTATGATTATTTTCATTTAGGTCTCCCTGTAGAACCAACTGCAACATGCATTGTAGATGAAATTGAATATGTTACTGATGAATATGATAACCATGCAATTTTGTATATCTTTTCTAACTTTGAAAGTGATGCAAAGGGCACTTCTATAGAGGAATTGTAGGAAAAAATTGAGGAGCCATATAGAGAGGAAGAAGTGGTATCTCATGCTAAATTCATTCAATTTATTATTGAGGCCAATTTGCCAAAACAAGATGCCACAAGCGAATAAATTGAAGGCATCAATTCCATATAAATATTCATTGAGCACGTGCAAAATGAAGGAATAGAATCATGTTTCCTAGTTGAACCACCTCATAGAGAGTTGGTATCCTCTGCACCTTCAATTCCAAATACCGTGGTATTCCAAGTAAAATAATTCCATGAACTTGTTTGGTTTGACTTCATAGTATACATCCTTGAGCCCAACTCTTCTATAGAATACATGTTTGGATAGTATCACCATGAGAATGTTTTTTTATGCATCTCCTTGCATTTGGAATGTTTAAAATGAATAAATTTTGGAAGGAATACAAGGATGTCTTTGAAAGGTTGAAAATTGTGAAAACTGGAAGCATGTTCCTGCCTGAAAATACCAAATGTTTCATGCAAAGTATTCAAGTTAATCCTCTAAGCCTTGGTTATAATTTTCATAGATTAGTTTTATTTTAGTCTTAGTATAGAGTTATATTAGTTTCATTTCAGTTTGTTTATTTTCTATTTTCTTATTTTTTGTTCTTTCTTGCTCTTTGTTTTTTGTTGCTTCATTTTCATTTCTATTTTGGTCTATTTTTGGAGTTCTCTCTTTCTGTTCAGTTTTGTTAATGTTAATATCTTCGCCTCCCCCTTCCACACATCATTTTACGACACTTCGGGGCATCCTAAGCTTCCCCATAAGCACTAGAGCCAACAAATACCTTCGAACTGGCTGGCTGATGCCATGTTCATTGTCAAGTGTTTAGGATTTAGGATATCTATTAAAGGTTTTGACTGAATATCAATATTATGTTTGAATATTTTATGATTTCATAAAAAAATTGAGTCTCTATTTCAATATTAGCAAATGAATTAAGAACAACTTTTTAAAATTGAAAAGAGTCATGAATGCCCTTTTTACACTAACATATGGCCTTAAAGTGTATGAAAATAAAAATAAAGATTACCTCTGTTTGAACCTTATATCAAATCCCTTTCACCTTGGTGTTTGGCTCTCGACCCTCTTGGAGAAATTTGAAGCAAAAAAAAAAAAGAAAGAGAGGGAGAATATGAAATATTTAAAGCAAAATCAAAAGATCTCTCTTCTAAGGGGTGATTCAAGTAATCCCATTGCAGAGTTTCCCTCCTAGATGGTAAAGGAGCAAGGCCTAGAATTGAGCCAGAGGTATCTCTATTTGGGATATGGACACTTGGTTGATATCAAAGAAAATCCCAAGCTTTAACCCTATCTAATTGAGATACAATGAAATACCCTACAAAAGTTTTAGTCACATGATCACTCTCTATCTATGTCAAAAATTGAAAGGCAAAGAAATGAATCGTTTCACACACATATGACTCTGTGAAAATATTAAAAGCTTAGTATGTTGTGTGCTAGAGTTGAAACTTATATTTAGTTTTACTCTAAAACATAAGGTTTCCTGCATTATTACTAATCTTATTTGAAAGTATAACCATAATTCTTGAGTTTTAAGCCCTTGTTAATGTTTTCCTTGCAAATGTTGTCATTTATTGTGGCTAACACACCCATGTTTCTTAGAGTAAGGACCCACATTAAAAAAATAAAATAAATAAAACTTCTAAGACTCCATGTAGACAAATGAGTAAATCAGTCTTGTTCATGCCTTATTTAAGTAGGATTCCTTATTATGTTTTGGATTTTTCTTACATTATAGGGGAAAATTTTATGTTAATAGATTCACACAACTTTGTAATATATTTAGTTAGTCTCTTTACTTTGCCAATTATTCAATATTTGGTCATTAATCTCATGTCCTTTTCTTTCAGGAATATTTCATGACACTTCACAATCCCTCATGGATTCTCAACATGCCTTCACTATCATATGTAACATCATGATCTTGATGATATCCTAATCTTAGTGACATCCTAATCTTGGTGGCATCCTAATCTTGATGGTGTTTTTAACTTGTGCGACATTTACACCCATCCACAGTTTGATACATGAACTCTACTTTAGTTGTGTCATGTCTTAGCCTTCACAACATGTGCCATAGTGTCAACATTTGGACTTCTCCATAGAACTTCATCTCTTTGCAAAACATTACCATGAATCATCTTAGAACACATGTGCTAAAAAATAAATGACACAATGATTTATTTTGGTCCCCCACAATATTTTATCCAATAATCATCACGCTCTAAGGTGGTTCTAGTTGGGAAGAATATTTGATTTCAATATTTTGTGAACACTCTTACTTTGCCTTTTGTGTGCATGCTTCTAGTTATAACCAAATTTTCCATCACGATGTCGAGTGGGAAAGTCACTTCATAAATTTATATAAATATGTATGCAAACATTGTAAAAAGGGCCACCTCACCATGGAACTAGTCAAATTACCCTGATAGTTGGTTTTGCTTCTTGGTTGATCACTTTGAGGTGTTCGATAAAAATACAAGGAGAGAGCTATATATTCCTATGGAATGTTTAGAAAATTGTCTTTGGATGTTCTATTATTTCTTATTTCTCAATTTTAAACTAATGCTAAGTAGGTTTTGGAACTTTGAAAAATTATTTAGGGATTTACATGTTTTATCGTGAGTAGACTAAATGTGAAATATTAACTTTTCTAATCATCTCAGTAGTTATCCTCTAATCTTATTTTACATCATTTGAACGTGTTATAGCTATTTGGTGATGCATATTTAATATTTAAAAAGTTATTGCAATATTATGTGTTATCGTTGTTTGTTGCAATCAAATTATATTGTAAAGAGGTGCTTCTATTATCGACTCATGATCATAACCACTTCCCTTAAAATCTTGCTCCATGTTTCTTCAAATATGTGCAATTAAGCTAAATCTAGAGAATGTTGATACCATATAGTGAATCTATCAAGTGTTTTGAGTGAAGAAATCATCCAGCTAAAGTTTGAACCCTTTCTTCCTTGCCTTACCCTCTCCTTCCTATTTACCCCTTTTAATGAGATATTGCTCCTTATATAATATCACCATTGTAATTACCCATGTAGGGTGTCATTTTGATCATTTAGGTAACTGACATCATAGACTTTGAGACCACATTGATATTTAATGCCTGTTGGGTCCAACACAACCCATTCTCATATTTCAAATGGGGACCCTCTTGGTTTAGCATGAATGCTTCCATCTTCCACTCTTGATCGATTGTTTGGTCTTTGATATGATTATCTGAAATTGCTTAAATATATAGAGTTTAACCATTTTAGATCATGCATTTTAAATTTCCTTTTAAAATCCTCTTTTGAGTAAAACCTGATAGATACTCATGCAATTGGTTTAACTTTTAGATTTTTTCCAAGATCTTGCCTTAGCAATTCGGATCATAATTTTTAAATTATACTAAAAAATGACTAAGCTTCTATTACACATTAATTTATAACATAACACATTTTATATATTATGAGATCTCTTTTAAATTGCCTAAGTGTAAAATTTGAGTTTTCAATCTTTGGGCCTTTTTAAGGTATTTGAGTTACAGGTTTGGCATGGCCCTTCAAATGTTTTATTTTTCTGATTCTAGACTTTTAGATAGGGAAATTTGAGTCATTTTTAATGAGTTTGGTCAATCCTTTTATGTTGTTATAGTGTCCTTCACTGAGAAAATTTGTGCTTTCATTTTTAATAAGTCAAATTTCTTGTTTGTTTGAGCTAACCTTGGACTAATATTTTCTCTGGGTGTTTCAAGATTTGGCATGCATGCAAATAGTTTCTTGGACTTCAAATTTGACCATTAGGCCTATCACTCTGCAATAATTAATCATTTTTATTGAAAAATTCCAAGTCCTATGGGTCCTAAGATCATGTCATATGGCATCATCTTGATAACCTGGTGGTTTGGAGGCCAAATGGAGAGCATATTATAGCTTTCATGAGCACCAATTTGAAGGAATTTGAGTTAAATTACCCTATGTTGGATAAGAAAGCTTATGCACTAGTAAAGGAAGAAAATAAATTCAAATATTACATCTTGAAGAAAAATGTTTATGGTATGGTTTTGGATCCTACTTTCAAAATGATGTTGGGGTAGAATAAACTTGGAGAAAGAAGGGGATGTTGAGTATCAAAACTTGAATAATATGACATTGAAGTTAATTCCATGAAGTTTGTTCAAGGTTAAAGTTTGCTATGATATCTGAAAATGATCGCAATATTGTTGTTGTTCAATTGAATCAGTTTGAGATGAAGCACAACCCCTGTTATGACTCCATTACCCATTACTTTTTGTATGGAGTTACATTGGGTGGCCTAGATAGGAAGCAAAAAAGAGCATTATGGTTAAAGGCTACCCACTACATGTTCAATAAAGGTGTCTTATACCATAGGAATCATGAAGGGATTTAGCTAAGATTCTTAACAAAAGAGGAAACACTAGACTCCATGACTTCTTTCCATGATAAATTAGGTAGTGGTCATCCTTATAGTAGTGTGACAACCCAAAACATATTAAGAGATGTTTATTATTAGCCTACATTATTCAAGGATACTCATACTCATGTGACATCTTGTCATCTCTATCAAACTTTTGAAAAAAATTAAAACTCATGTTGTTATGCCCCTTTCAACTAGTAATTGAGGAGTGTCCCTTTTATCAATGGGGCATGGACTTCATTAGAACCATAAATCCAAACTCTTCAGCTAGCCATAGATTCATTATTATAGCGACTGATTATTACACAAGATGGGCTGAAGAAAAAGTCACCAAGAACAACACTACTTAGGAGGTAATTATATTACTTAAAGGGCACATTGCAACCAAGTTCGGCACTCCTATGGCACTTGTGTGTGATAATGGGCCTACCTTCCATTCTGTTGTGTTAACTGAGTGGGTATATCATAATAGAATTGTATTGATGTTCTCTTCAAACTATTACTCATAGTGAAATGGTTTGTCTAGGTCCATAAATAAGAACTAGATGAGCATCATCAAGAAATTGGTAGAAGAAAACCCACACAATTGACATCTCTTGCTCAAGTATGCTCTGTGGGTTGATTGGATAAGGCACAAGAAGCATCTCAAGATCTCTCCCTTCATGTTGGTTTATGGCATAGAACCAATATTTCTAATGACACTCAAGAGACCCACATATCAATTCATTAATGACTACATGGAAGCAAATGAGATAGGTCAATTCAAACTATTGGACCTGGTTCATACGGATGACATAAGAGATGAAGCCTTACATAATTTTAGCAAGAACCAAGAAGTGGTGAAAAAATGGTCTGATATAAAGGTACAAGTCAAATGCTTTCATATTTAAGACTTGGTCTTATTATGGGACAAATCCCATGAGAAAAAAGGTCAACATTCTAAACTAAGTCCTATTTGGATGGTCCTTATCAAGTTAAATTTTTTTTAGGATATAGTGCTTTCAGATTAAAGGATTTGTAAGTAAATAACCTGTAATTTCTAGTCAATAGACAATTTTTTAAGCATTACTTCTTTGATGTTCTATCCAACACAATTTTACAATGAGTTAGGAGGTTTGATGCATGTATATATTGTATTGTGTTTTGTGGTTTCTTAGATTAGGTTTGATTTCTGCAACTTGTTTGTTTGCTTTGATTTGTTTTTTTTTGTTTCTTTTCCCCCAACTCATTTGAGTTGGTTGGTTTTGTTTGAACCATTTGTCTTTTTTAGTGTGATCCCTAAAATTGAAAACTGATTAGGGACTAATTACTTGCCATATCATGATAAATTAATTTCATTAAAGATGGCTCCATGACAAAATTATTTTAGACCTTCCCTTGCAAATCACTAACTACAATTCTATCTATGAAATCAAGCCTACTTTCAACCAATACTACATCAAAGCCCAATATAAGAGGAAGTAGAAAATGGAGCTACAATGTTGAAATTAAGGTGTTCTTGGTTTGTTTTGGGTAGCTCACTTCACATGGTGAGTAGATGCATGAGAATCGTTGATATTTTAGAAGTTAGATAGTAAGTAGTAATTATTGAAAAACTCTATAATTTAGAAGAAATTTTGCTGTATATTTTCATAACTATGAAGGCCAATTACTCGAAATAGAATATGTGAATTTTAGAATTTTTTTGTTTTTTAGTTGAAACCATCAAACCACACTTAATTTCACATTTAAATCAAAATACAAGAAATAAAATGATTTAAATTTGTCTTAATAATTATGAATTTTCTAAGTCTATCATTGTACCCATGGATTGGTCCCCAGCCCTTAGTGGACTAAACAATGAAAACTTTTCAAAAGAAATAAATCAAAAGGAAACCGAACAAAATGCAAAACCCAAATTCTTTTCTCGAAAGGGTGATTTAGGTTATCTCCATCATAGGATTTCTAGCTTGGTTGGCAATGGAATAAGGCCATGAGTGGGATTAGAGGTATCTTTTTTAGAGATACTGACACCTAGCTAGAGGCAGAGTAATGTCCATGCCATTCCCCCCTAAGCTAAGCATCCAAGTTATCCTTCTCAGAAATTCTAATTATTTTAGATAGGTTTAAATTTAATTATGAGAATGTAAATGGATATAAAAGAATTAATCACTTTTAACACACACTAGTGGTCTACGATAGATATGAAGCTTAGCATGTCACATATTGACTCAAACTTTAGCATCTTTGTCCTTTTGATTTTTTCTAACTAATTATCTTGTAGTTTGTGCTTATTATCTAGGTGTGAAGATTTATGGTCTAGGTTTTGAATGCTAAAAATAATTATCCCCGTAGAGGTCACCATTTATTGGGTCCAACATGCCCCATTATTGTATTTCAAATGGAAACCCTCTTGGTTCGACAAGACTGCTTCCTTGTTCCACTCTTGATTAGTTGTTTGGTCTTTGATATGATTATCTGAACTTGCTTAAATCTGCATAGTTTAACCATTTTAGATGATGCATTTAAAACACCTTTTAAAATCCTCCTTTGAGTAAAACTTGATGGATACTCATGCAATTGGTACAAATTTTAGAGCTTTTCCAAGATCTTACCTTAACAATTCAGCTTGTCATTTTTCTATTACACTAAAAAATGACTAATATTCTATTACGTCTTAATTTAGAACTTAGCATATTTTCAATATTATGAGCTCTCTTGTAAATTGCCTAAGTGTAATTTAAGTTTTCAATCTTTGGGCCTTTAAAATTATTTGAGTTGTAGGTCTGACATGACCCTTCAAATGTTTTATTCACTGATTTCAAGGCTTTTAAATAGGGATATTTAGGTCCTTTGTAATGAGCCTAGTTGATCCTTTTATGTTATTTTAATGTCCTTCATTAAGAACATTTGTTCTTTAATTTTTAATTAGTTGATTTTCTTGTTTGTTTGAGCTAACCTTGTACTAATATTTCATCCAATTTTTCAAGCTTTAGTGTGTAAGCAATAATTTCCCAAACTTCAAATTTGATCATCAGTCCCGATCATTTTGAAATATTCAACCATTTTTATTATAAATTCCCAAGTATCAGGGTCTTGATATCATGCCACATGGCATGATCTTGGGGACTAATGTACCTGAGAGGCATGGTAGAAGATAATGGCTCTGGGCCTTTGGGTCATTAAGATGATGCCACATGGCATCATCTCAATAACCCAATAGATCGGAGGCCAAAGTTTTCTTGTAGACCCTTTGGGTTTTTAGATTAATAGGATTACACCTCATGGTGCCATCTTACTAACTCATAGTGATAGGCCTCCAGATTAGTAGGATTGCACCATGTGGTACCATCCCACAAGCCTAGATCCAACAAAGTAGGGGGAGGTGATCTTGGGGATAGTAGAGTAGGAAGAGGCAATCTTGGGGCCAAAAAAGTAGACAAATGGAGCCAAAGACCTGATGGAAATCTAGCATGGCCAAATAATGAACCTAAGATATTGTAGATGAGTAATAACTGGACTTAGAGGGCACATCATCTAGTCGAGTCATCATGAAAGAGTAAACAAAGGACACATGGAACCTGATGATGGTTAGAGGACACGAGGCTAAATTTGACAACCTATCAAAATGTTAGAATGGCTTGAGTTGATAAAAATAATAGAATGTATTTAAAGGGGTCTAACTAGTCAAAATAGGTACATGGTGTGATTTGTGACTCCTTGACCTGAATGTTCTCCCAAGAGGGTTGAATGGAAGAATCATTACAAAATACTTGGTCCAAAGGGGAGAAGTGAGAGGATCATTTTGGTTAGACATGTGTCACAACCAATGAAGAAAAGATAGAATTGAATTTGTATTTCCCTTGAATGAAGGGATTATTCTAATGGATTTCAATTACAACTGCTTTGGGTGGTAATCGGATGAGAGATGGAAGCCTTGATCTACTTGAAAACAAGTCCCATTCTCTTTTCTAAATAAGGTAGTTTGCATTTTTGTTTGAAAAGAGGGGAGATATTATACAAAAAAACTTTTTATAAATTTTGATAGGCTCAATCCTCTCTATTTTTTTTTAAATTTTAGCTCGTGATTGTTTGCTTGAAGGGCACACTCATATGCTTTTATAATAACATTGAAATGGATACCAATCTGGTTTGAAATTCATGTTTTTAGTTAGTAATGCTCTTCATTTTTTGGTGGAACAAAATTGGTTAATGTTAAGATGAAATTTCAATGCTTGTTTACTAATGAATATGTAGTTAGATTGTGCAATAACTAGTCTTATGGTTATGAATTTCCATTCTGTTTAACTTGAAGCTGTGTCAAGCCATTGTGTGTAGTAATTAAAAGCCTTTCATATGATTTTATTTAATAAAAGTTCAAGATGATATGTTTAGTTAATTACTTATAATTCTACCCATTGAGTTGCTTTTGTTTCTGCTACAACTAGATCTAGTACACAATGGTATACTTGTGATTAGGTACATTTTTTATGTTCAGCATTAACAATCTTATTTGAATCAAGGAACCACTTAATTTCCTACCCTAATATTCCCCTCTTTTTTTGTGATGAATATATTTCCTATTATATTATAATGTGATACCCATGTGAATGAAGAGGTAAAAGGTCTTAAGTGAGCATCATTAATAATCCTCAAGCAATATAGAGTAGATTGGAATTTCGGTAGTTAACTATCATTGCTCACCTAACTAAATAATTGGAAAATTTTAAGCCCTTGGATTCAACCAAATTAATCCTAAAAAATTAGGAGACCTTGTGTCCCATGCATTGTTATCTCCCTTTATCCTCAATCATAACAATTAATCCAATAATTATCTCTGCCATGGGTCATAAATTGAGACCAATAAAAACTAATGCTAGAAGGACGGTCATTGCTTTCTATCTAGTTTGAAATTTTAGATATCTTGTGTTTCATTATTTTATTATCTACAGTTAACTTTAAAATTATCTATATTTCATATTTCATTGGTTTAATGTTATTGGTTTGAATATCTCTAACTTATATTTGATATCTTAAATAATCTAGAGCATGTTGAGTGAATCACTAGATCTTGAGCAAACAAAAGTAGACTGATTGTATCCCCATTGAATTTTTTTAGGAGAGCACAAATTAATAAAGGAAGGCTAAGAAATTTAACCACTATTACCAATTAATCCTCTCAACCTACCCAGAATAGACCCCCACCCATTATTACACCATGACTTGGTTAGCAGGGTCTATAATTAATGTTCCAAGTGATGTGTATGATCTGCCTAGGAATCCTGAGAGTTACCTTCTAAGGTTTATCTCAAGTATTAAGAGTACTACTGAAGAGCATGTCACATCCTAGACAATGCTCTTATGTTACTCAATCTTGAGCATGAAGATGTAGTCTACAAGATATTCCCTCTCACTTTGCTTGATATGACTTATGACTAGTTCTTTAACTTACACGAGGATTCAATTAGAATATAAAATCAATTAACACATTATTAGCCAAATTTAGTCAGGTGGTAGACCCTAATGTCCTATATCAATAATTTTATTGCATAAGAGGGGATCCTAATGAACCTATACACAATTTTAATTCCCACTTTCAAAATATGTATAGTAGGGTGACAACTATATATAGACCAGAAGACTAGTTAGCACTGAAAATGTTTAAAATTGATTTAGAACCATGGACATTCATGTTCTTGAGGAGAGACCCAACTATCATTGATATTCCCCTCACATATGTAGAGGTGATAAAAATGGGCAAACAACTTAATCCACAAGGACATATGATGGCCCTTATTCCTAACGTCCTTCAAAACATGTCAACATTGAATCCAATCTTGGCTGCAAATCAGAACGTTCCAATGCTACAACTTCTCATAATCACAAATCAACTTCCTCTGCTCCACATTACTCCAAATAATAATTTGGGATTTCTATATTTTTTTGGTAATGAGGCTATGCCACGGTCTTATAATGAAGCTATAGTCCTATTTGTAATTAATAACACACATATTTTCAATTAAGAATCATCCAAACCTGAGTTAGATGTAATTCAAAGGATGGTCTAGAGGTTGAGCAATAATTTCCTTAGTTTGAAAAAATAAGTGGGTAGTTTAAGCGGTGGAAATTTTATGCCTAATTTCACTTACCAATGCAATTAATAACCCAATAATAGCCAAGGAAAGCAAGCTGGGTCTCCATCTAATAAAATTCTTAAAATCAACATCGTGAAGATCACCCTGCCCAACTAGTGTCTTATGCATAACACAACCCAGCATGGGGAACTTAACTTCATTGACTTTTATAATGCCTTCTAAATCCTACAAAAGGATATTGAAGAATATGAGGTTGTTCTAAATAATCAGAATGTCATAGGTCACCTTAATTTTCCTAGTTCATACAAATAACTTGATACAACCATGGTTCTAGAGATGTTGGAATTTCATAGTGAAGGGGAAAATGAACCTAAAGAGAATACCAATGATGTTCAGGTTGTGAAATAGTACTAGAGAGGTAATTATACCCTTAGGAGTAGGGCATGCCAACCTTTGAAAAACTCAACACCACCCAACAACATTACTACTCCCCCTAACATAGAAGCTAAAAATGACCCACCTCCACCAAATTCATGTGACAACTAACCCACCACTAGTAAGATGAGCTACAAAAATATGGAGTATATGAAAAGGATAAAGGCCAATATAACCCTCCATGAATGTGCACAAATTACTGAATAGAGGGATTTACTCTGTAAGTCTCTTACTTACAAGAGAACTCAACCCAAAAATAATTTCATGGCCAATACCAATGTTGTGATACACAAATCCAAGACTGAAGTCTAACCCTTCTTACTTACAGTTTGAATATTTGGAAATAATTTGCACAATTGCCTAGTTGATTTAGGCACCTCAGTACATGTCATGCCTGCAAGGATTTATAGGAAATTAAGATTGGTCCCTATAAAAATCAGATAAGGTAATGGTCTAGTTGGATAAGTCTGAAGTCAAATTTGTAGGGGTATTATTGAATGTTCATATGCAATTTTAGGCTAATCCAAGAATGCGGTAGTTTATGGATATACAAATGGTTAAAATCCCAAAGGCATACAACATTATGTCGAGTAGAGATTATATCTAAATGTTTATATGGAAATAGACTTCTCTCATATGTGGCTACCATGAAGAGGAGTGGAAAATCATATAAGGATTGATAGAGAGCCACACATGCAATTAATGATTACATAATATAATATAATAAATGAATAAGTCAATTTTACCTCCATAGACTTAGGTGTCTATACCCTAACCATCAAACCAACAAGGAAGAAATGACTCAACTAAGACTAGAATTTAGGTATGTAGTCTTTGTACTTTGATGGAACATGATCTAAGCAAGGATTATGAGAAGGTATGGTACTTATTGATCCCTATGGTAAGAAACATGTAGATGCATATAAATTACAAATCCATTGTACTAATAACATAGTAAAATATGAGACACTTATCTTGGGATTAAATTTTACAGTTAGGTAGGATGTTTTTCAATTAACAATATATGGTGATTTTGAATTAGGTGTCAATTAAGTGAGGAATAAATTTTAATATAAGTTTTCTCATTTGAAGAAATATAAGCATAGTTCTTAAAAATTTATAGAATCCTTTAATGCAGATAACATTTTTGCCATTCCTAGGATTGACAATGTTGTCTTTGTTTGAACAACATGCCCTAATTATTACTAGAATCAAGGAACCTTTTTTTTTTGGCCTTTTTCTTTACTCTCTTATATGCTCTTGATTTGTTGCTATCAGTGATATAAATTGCCTTGGTAGCTTGTCTCAATTTGCATGCCAAATCAAGACTCAAAATCACCACAGTTTAAAAGACCACGTCTGTACGAGTCAACTTTGTATTTTACACTTATTATAAAATTGGAGTTATGACCTAATTTTCATGCCAAATCAAGACTCAAAATCACCATAGTTTAAAAGACCACGTTTGTGTGAGTCAACTTTGTATTTTACACTTATTATAAAAGTGGAGTTATGACCTCCTAATTTGCATTTGAAGCCCAATTCTCTCAGCACTCTTAGCTCTTTTAGCATGTTCTAAGGGTCATATTGATATTTTTTCCCTTTGTGCTCCTAAACCTTGTCCCATTATGACCACCAAGCCTAAATGGTAATGTTTCATATGTAACACTTGATCTCAAGTAGAGTTTTGTTGCACTTTTCTCAGCCTAACTCTCCAACTTGCTTGTTCTCTCAACTCCCTACAGCTGCTTTGGGGGGTCATTTTGAGTTTCATCCCTTTTGGGTCTATGGAACCTATCCCATCCTCTCTGTCTCACTCCTGCAGATAAATTTTGTGTTTTGTTCTTCAAATGAAAACAATTTCTAAGACCACTTATCCCACTTGCAAAGTTTCCCAAATAGGGTTTCCTATTTCCTAGGCTCTCTAAGCTCACTCTAGGGTTAATATCATTTTGTGAAATTTCAACCTTCGAAACATACTCCATCGTGTTTATTTATCCATTTTGATTAAGTTTCATGTTTGGCACTTCTCTCCAAAATGACTTCTAGGCCTCTGTTTTATACTTACAAAACCTTGTCTAATCTCACTTCACTAGGAAAAATATCTCTTACTTCTCCAATTAGGTTTATCCAGTCCAAATTCATGTATTTAATTATTAATCTATATTTTCAAGATAGACTTGGTCTTAGTTTCCAAAATGCCTAAGTTTCAAAGGCTCATTGCCCAAATCCTAGTTGTATTGGGGCTCTTATAAGCCACTTTGCATTGATTTTTAGAGTTCTTAGGCCGTAAGACCTAATTGGGGTTTGAAAACCTGAATAGGTCTTAGGGGTGTATTTCATTACAATCCTTAACTAACTAGAGTTATTTCCTTGATTAGGTCAATAATTGGATTGGCCATTGTCTTCTTTGCTAGCCAGACTCACTTTTTGATTGGGTCAGTGTTTTGTCTCATGGGGGAGTTGAGTTTTGTTTAGGATTATTCCCTAATTAGAGCGGGAAGGGATTCAGTTGTTTAACTTAGTTGTAGTTGGGTAGGGAGTCCTACATAGGCCTCCCACCACATTGGAAAAATGTCAGTGGTTAGCAAGAAGTAGGAATTATATATATATATATATATATATAAAATTAGTTTATTTTAATTTAAAAATTATTTTATTTTAGTTTTTGTTAATTTAATTTTAATTAATTAAATTATTTAAAACTAATTTAATTAAAATTCATTATTTTTAAAAAAATATAATTAATTTCATTATTTTTATAAAAAAAATAATATAAATATAATTAAATTCATTATTTTTTAAAATTATCACTCATTATTTCTATTGTTAACCTTACACCTTTAGATAATATGAATTTATAAAAGTTTTCTGTTGAATTAGTTTCATGTCCATTTATACCTAGTAATGTTAATAATTTCCAAGTGTTTGATGATGATAATAGACACATCATATATTTCCTTTCTAATTCCAATGCTTTTGACATGCAAATGGTGGATGAGGATGAGAAACGTGATCTAGATGTAGAATAATGTGATGCCAATGGAGTTCTGAACCTCAAGGACAATCAAACTCCAAAGGGAATGATATCATTGAAAAGGTTATTTGACATAGAGAGGACTGAAACGAAGCCTAAAAGAGTTATTTTCCTCAATCAGAGGTCATGAGTTATTAACATGAGGATACCTGATCAACCTAGGAACATCACTATAGGGATAGAGTGCAATGATGAATAAATGAAGAATTTATAGAGGATGTTAATCCATTACCAAGACATCATTGCTTGGAATTATGGTGACCTGAAGGTGTTCAATCCAAACATCATGTTGCATAATATTCCTTTGAAACTTGATAAGAATATATTTAGATAGCTCGAAAGACCAACAATCCTATTCTTGAGCCACTCACCCTGAAAGAAGTTTAGAAGTTGTTATCATCTGGTATAATCTTCGCTCTGTGACATTTAACTTGGGTAGCTAATTTGGTACCATTAATAAATAAGAGTGGATAAATATGTCTTTGTGTTGACTTTATATATTTAAATCAAGCTTTGAACACAAATAATTATCCATTTCCACCACTAGATGAGGTCATCCAAAAGGTTAGTGGATCTGAGATGATGTCTTTCCTAGATGGATTCTTAGGTTATAGTCAATTCCTAGTTGATAAGGAAGATCAATCAAAGATAACCTTATTCACAAAGTGGGGCATGTTAGCTTATAATAAAATGCCCTTTGGTCTGATCAATGCTGGCACCACTTTATAAAGATCCATGGACACAATGTTAAAAGGGTTGATTGGTAAATTCATTATCATGTATATGGATGACTTAATAGTTTTTTACAAATACAAATTGGACCATTTAAGACACTTTTAGAAGATCTTTGAATGTTTTCATAGGATTGGTATTTCACTCAACCTAAAGAAATGTATTTTCTATGTAACTAAAGGTAAGCTCCTTAGTCACATAATTACAAAATAAAGTATGTCAAATGAACTTGATAGAGATGATACCATTTCTAAAATTCAATTACCAAATAGTAATAAGGAACTAAATTCATTTTTTGGAAAAATGAATTTTTTACAGTTTTTTTTTTTTTTTTTTTTAAAGATAACTAAACCAGTGACTGCCATGTTGAAATAGGGAGCTAAGTTTGAATGGGTTCATACATTGAAGAGACCCTTTAAATAAATTATGGATGCCTTAATGTAGGTCCCTACTTTGGTCAGACCAAATTACAAAAAAAGATTTTTATTTGTATTCATTTGTATTTGATCATACCTTTGTTGTTGTCCTCACCCAAAAATTGGAATATGGAGAGAATCCTATAGCTTTCATGAGCATCAAGTTGAAGGAAGCTAAGTTAAAGTACCTTGCATTAGATAAGGAATTTTATGCATTGGTAAAGGTATTAAATAAATTTAGATATTACATCCTAAAGAACAAAGTTTATGCTATGGTTCTGGATCTTATTGTCAAAATTATGGTTGGGTAGAATGAAATTAGATAAAGAAGAGGATGTTGGGTCTCAAAACATCAAGAATATGACATTGAAGTTAGTCTCGTGAATCTTGTTTGAGGTTAAGGTCTACCACAATTGAACTTTAAAATTGATACTAGTATTGTTGTTGTTCAAGTGAATTAGTCTAAGTTGAAGCACAACTTCTGGTATGACTCCATTACCCATTACTTGTTGTATGGAGTTCCATCAGGTGGCCTGGATAGGAATCAAAAGAGAGAATTATGATGAAAGGCTTCACACTACATGATGAAGAAAAGTGTCATGTACCATAGAAATTTTAAAGGTATTTACCTAAGATACTTATCAGAAGAGGAAACACTAGAATCCTTGACTTATTTAAATGATAAATTAGGAAACAACCATCCTTATGGTAGTGTGACAACCCACAACATCTTAAGGGTTGGTTATTATTGTCCAACATTATTCAAAGATGATCATACTCATGTGAGATCTTTTTTTCTCTATCAAACCTTTACAAAAAGGGAAACTCATGTTGTTATGCTTATTAGACCCTAAATTTTGGCTAAGTCCTTTTTGGAATGATTAGTTTGGAAAGGCATGATGCATAAGACTATGGCACGAGAGGATCAAGTCAGAATAAATGTGCATAATAAATGGAGAACCTGAGAATGAAGGACTCAAAACTTAGTGTAAGACTTGGGGAACACACGAGAAGTAGGGGACGGTTAGGGAGCAATTTAAAGGGATGAAAGAGACTAAGTCAAGCATGAATCTAGAATTGGACAATGAGAAGATAGGCACTCAATGATGAGGATCCATCACTGAAGAGAGAATATAGGGGCACAAAGGACTGTGTCCTTAGAAAATCTATGATTGGCTGGCACAACTCAAGTGTGTTGATGATTTTTGGTGCGTCACTATTAGTGTAATTATGATTGTAACTACTTGGTTAGGAAAAACTAATTATAAATACCCATATATATAACTTTGTAAGGTTGTTTTTTTTTTTGATGTGATTGAGGATATTGTTGTTGATATTATTATTATTATTATTATTATTATTATTATTGTAATTAGTTAGATAATATTGATAGAGTTAGATGAGTGAGTTACATTATGCACTAGAATTATGTAATCTTTGAATTACTTATCAATATGATGAATATAACTTATGTTACTTTAATATTTTTATTCTAATGACTATGGAGATAATGTTGTTATTTATCTTGTATGTTATTGTTCAGTTAACTGAGTTTAGGATCACAGTGACCATTTATGATTTTTTTCTTTTTAATCATTGAGTAAAAAATGTGTTAAGATGGATGATATAGTTAGTGTATTAATGTGTAAGTTTTCAAGTCGCCTTGTCTATTAATATACCCTCATGTGATAAAACCAATGGGAATTGGTCCCTCATTGCATGCTTCAGGTAAACACATGAGAAATTGTTCTTGCATGAAATGCCAGTGTGTTAGCACAATGGGCTCTTAGTCACTTTGGCATGATTGTTTAAGGGAAGTTATGCTTAAGCAAGGAAAAGAAACCCCAACATTTTGGTTCCATTTCTAGGATCCATAACAGTTGCTTACATAATGGTGTAAGATGCTCAAACAACTATCACTTGATAATATTGAGTAATGGGTTACTAACATCAAGGATAATTTCATAGTACTATTTCTCAAACCAAGAAGCTTTACATGTGTGTGGGTCACAAATATTCTATATAACTCATTATATGAGAAATTATTTGTAGAGGTACATCTTCATCTTCATTCTTGGATTGCATCTTGAGCTCAAGACTGGTCGAGAAACCATGGATGAAAGACAACTTGGACACTAGAGCATCAGTCAACTCTAGCATAGTTGGGAGCACCTTGGATGCATGTTTTTGATGTTTGGTGGCATGGGGTGTTGAATAGTTACATCTTGGAATATGTATTTTCAACCTATTCTTGTCCAAAAGAAGCCCAATTATACTTCTTATAAGAATTCTGTGGTAGATTCATCAGACACTTTTCATTGGACGTTAAGAAGCTCTTTGTATAATCTTGACTTGAGACTTTTTCCATGAAAGGCAAAACTATTTCTTGAATGAGCAACACAGTTGGTGGGGGAATGTAGGGGAACTTGTGAAGTAGAATTTTTGGTTCAATATGGTAGCTAGTCGGTGAGAATTACAAAAGTTCAAGTGTGACGAATCTTGGTGAAGGATTATGAGTGTAAGTGATGTAGAAAGGGGATGAGAGGACTCAAGAATTATTGTAAGGGTTTATAGGGAAGTGAAAGAGCACAAAGGCTCCCCAACCACAAGACCACACCCAATACTAGCTCAATTATATGTAGGAGAAACAAGTCAATAATTGGTGACTAAAGAATCCAAGTTGGAAAGGCTTAGTTACCCACTCACAGTGTGAGCTCATGATTTTGAGTTAGATGATATATTTGTACGTAACTAGGATACATATAGTGTAGGGTTATAAATCAAACTTATGAGAGATACATTTATATAAAAAGTTATAAATAGTAGTTTATTGGCTATTTCTTTTCCTTTCCTTAATAATTTTATGGCCCAACTTGGAATGCCTAGTAGACCAAACATAACTAGTGGGAAAAGTACTGACCTAGTTGTAATTACTCAACTTATCTCAGAACCCAACATCTCAAGTGCTTCTATTACTATGGGAGGCATCAGAAGTGAAACTAATGGTGGCTTGACTAGAGGAATTATAGGAGGCATATGAGGTAGTTGTGGATCTTCCCCCCAAAGCATAGGAGGGAACAAAAGTGCTTTTCAACAACCCCCATTGTAAGCACCTCAATTGCCCACTGTATACTATGAGATGACACTCCACTTGCCAAAATATGAAGGTGTGGAGAAAGACACAAAGTATGTCCACAACTATGAAATTATCTGGCAAGCCCATGACATTACCTCTTTTGAATGAAAAATAACCCAATTTTTAACCACCCTTCTGGACCATGTACATTGAAAGAGTTCACAACACTCTTCAACCAAGATCTTTCTAACACACCATCACCATAGCCATGAGTGCTTCAACATAAACATAAGGAATAAACTAACTTTAAACAAAACTAATTATCATTCAGAAAAACATATGAAAAAACATGTATAATATAATACAAATCCCTTGATTAAGTAGGCAAGGAGAAACAAGACTCAATCCTAACTAGCCAATGTGGAATAAATCCTCACATAGGAGAAAACTAAGAAAAGGATGAAAATCTTAGTTAGAACCTAACAAGAATTAGATATATATTCTAACACACCCACCCTCCCAAAGTGAAGCTAGGGGTTAAAAATAGAGGATGCATTGTGATGCCATGTGTCCCTATAGATGTGAATCCATCTTACTAGAGTACATGGATGTTGAGTTGCTATAATTGCCAAGTGAAAGTAAGAATGGTTTTGAATACGAGGATCACTAAATATGAACACTATGCTCTAAAATAATAGGTAGAATGATTAACATGAGGAAGCATTTATTGAACACCTTCTGATAAAATGGTGATAAGTGAGCATAAATACTAGTGGGGCTACCATACTAGTGTCACTAGCAGGGATACCACATTGATGTCACTATAAGAATCACCAAGAAGGCCATGGAGACAAGTAACAATCCTCATATGGGTTCTAACAAATAAAGTACCTTAATAAGATACCCATGTACAAAGAATAAATATAGAAAACACTCAAAAAGTACAACATTTACATATAAATCTCATAAAGTGGAGAAAAAAGAGAAAACTCATAGGAAAAAATCCCCCCCAAAAGAGATAAAAAAAGAAGAGAGAGATAGAAATCCCCTCAAAGATGATGTTGAAGTAGTCCACACTCCAAGTAATTGAAATTCAAAAAGGAACTTAATCTTCATGAGTGGTTCTAATCTGCTACTTGATCACAAAAATAACTGACACTAGGTTTCACCAGAATAACTTCAATTCATAAGACTATCAATGGTGATGAAATTACAAAAGAGTACTGCATGTGCAAGGAATGTTCAACACCTAAGAATTATAATGTACATGACACCCTCCCATACTATTGATTGGGTGGAGTGGAGAGACAAAAAGGTTTGTATGAGTGGTCTGAATCCACTACTCAAAGACTAAACAAGATGACACTGTATACACTAGAATAACTCCATATCATGCTGAAGAAACTATCAAACTATAAAAAAAGACAATATGACACTAGGATTCACCATAATAGCTACAATTCAAGTTATGGGAGTCTATCAACTATCATAAAAGTCATGTTAAAAATACATAAAGGGTCTTTCAAAAGAAGATGACTCATAGTGGTGATGGAAGAGACAAGCAACTAAAGAAGTGAAAAGGTGCCCAAAATAGAACACACAAACACATAAAGATAGATAAGGTTGAATCAACAAACCCCCCATGACACTTTATAAATTAGTATGAGTACAATATATCCCATACATAAAAAAAACCAAATAAAAACAAGTAAGACACTGGTCTTCACTAGAATAGGTCCAAATAAGGAGACTATTAACCTATCAAGTAAGCCATCATGAGAGGTGATCCAAAAATAAGGGAGAAAAAAAAATGTCTCCATAAAATAAGGTAAGACACTAAGAAAGGGGCCTTGAGGAGACATGACATAAACTACCAGTGTGTTAAAGTACCAATGCAGGTCATGGGTTGATGGAAGAGTATAGAAAATGGTGGAAAGAAGCCATCATGTACGTAAAAAACACACCAAAAAAGGATAAAAAACCGAAATAATAACTTGTAAAGCACATGCAAAAGGATGTTGAGCTCAGCCAAAAATGTGTCTAAGATAGTGAGTGCATGAAGTAAAATGTAAAAAGTAGTAGGGCCCATAGCACAAACAACTCTCCCTGAATATGGAACTTTATAAATTTAGTGCATTTACAATAAGAATAAGACCAAAGAAATGGGAATGAAAAATAAAACACTTTTGAAAAAAGTGGCACTCAAATTTGAGTTATAGAGTAAAAGTTATGGCATAATCAAATTTTTATCATTAATGGCCTATTTTAATTAAATTTGCACAAAAAGTTTAAATGCTCCAAGTTATGTAAGATAAACATAGCCTTCCATCCACTCATTGAAACTGACATAGAGTGTAGAATGCAATGGTTTAGATTGTGAGGGGGAATTGGCCTCCTGCCAACCCAAGCCTCACCCTTCACCTTTGATAGATGAAATAACAAGGTAAAATCAAGTCAATGAAACAATCTACTTTACAATATACTATTTTAAAATGAAAAATAATAAAATAAACTTGCCATACCCCTCTAAGTGATATCCACCTCACGTGAAAATCTAAAAAGGGTCCCTACCCATATAATCATTAATTTTCCCCACATATAAAATCCTCTCGAAGTGTCTCTCCTAAAAACATTCTCCATCACTAAGAAATGTCGGCCATCATAAAAAGTTTGGAATGACAATGGGATTGCTAGATGGAGGATGACAACATGTCATTGAGGAGTAAAATGCGATAGTTTAGATTATTAGTTGGAATTGGCCTCTTGCCAACCCGAGCCTCATCTTTCATCTTCTATAGGTGAAAGAAAAAGGTAAAATCAAGCCAATCAAATAATCTACTTTATAATATATTGTTTTTAAATTAAAAAATAATAGAAAAAAATTATTGTACCCTACTAAGTGATATCCACCTCATGTGAAAATATAAAAAGGGGCCCTTCCCACATAATCATTAAATGTCCCCACATATAAAATCCTCTCCAAATGTCTCTCCTAGAAAAAAATCCCCATCCCTAACCAATGTTGGCCACCATACCTTTTTTGGAATGATAGTGGGACTGCCATATGGAGGATGTCAATAGGTCATTAAGGAGCTACCAATGCAGGACTATGATAGACAAGGATATCTTATTTCAAACTTTAGAGATAATACAAGACATACAATGATGGCATAAGCAAGGGCTAATTGATGCACTAAACTTCCCCCCATGTTCTTTCCCATTAGAAAATATGGTTGAAATCATCATGCTTAATCAACTATTCTTATTTATTTTCTTTCAGTTGAGGCATGAATCGATTCCACTCCACCACCATGAAGTAATCTTTGTAGGCCATGGGAAGGTGGTGATATCAAGCTAACCTATACTCCATGAACACAATCACCACCTGGGATTATTTAGTGAGGCAAGAATAGAAATAGTAATACATTCACCAGTTGGCATGGCTGATGCAAAACCTTCTATCATGAAAATGGATCACTAGTGGAAGCTTCTTGACCATATTATTATTCTTATTTGGTAGGTATATGTGAACCCAAACTCCACTTTCTTGAAAAAACTTAACAACACATAGGATGATGGTGCAGAGGCAAGGTCGGGAGGATGGCGAGGTCAACAAGTCACTGTGAGGAAGTGTGATGATGACAATAAGATATGAAGAGTTTGGCATCAACTTGTAGATTGATGGAAACTAAACATATGTCCATCATTGCCAAAGTTCTCCGCTAAACCATTTAGCATAAAAAATGTCACAAGTTTCTCTTTGGACATCCCACCACTGTAATTTTAAGATCAAGCCATGAATGGGTGGAAGAGAGGAGATGGTTGAATATAGATCAACCACATGGAGCAAGCTTGGAACGAAAATATATTTGTGTATGTATTCAACCTACTCACATGAATATAAAATTGGCACTATAATCTATAGAGTGGACAAAATGATGGACTAGCTTATGAAATTATGGACTTTTCAAACCAATTAAAACCCCAACATAGGACATGGGATAATTATTTTGTCCAAAAAAACTTTAGATCTACAAATAAAGCCCTTTAATGATAATACAAATCTTGCATATACACATAATAAATCCTACAAACTACAAAAACTGTAGATCCAAATGAAAATGAACCTATAAGCTAAGTAATAGCTATTGGAAGGTGGTTTTGATACCATGAAAGGGTTCACAACACTCTGCAACCAATATCTCTCTAACACACCATTACCACAGTTGTGAGTTCTTCAGCATACACAATGAATAAACTAACTGTAAACAAAACCAATTGTTATTCAAAAATAGATATGAAAAAAATGTATGATATAATACAAATCCCTTGCTTAAGTACACAAGGAGAAACAAGACTCAAGCCTACTAGCCAATGTGGGATAAATCTTCACATAGGATAAAACTAGGAAAAGGATAAAAATCCTAGCTAGAACCTAGAAATCATGAGATATATACTTTAACATGCATATGTGGTACCATAGTAATGATCCTTAGCAAGCTGTAGTAGATTATGATTAGCTTAAGGTAACATTCCTCCAAGAATTTGATATCCTAGAGTTAGAATAATAGAATATAGCTACCCTGAAGGATACCAATCATGAAATCACTAACAACCTAAAATCTCATTTGAGATAAATGTTGATAAACACACCTAATGGTTTGTGGGAGGTTTGTTCTTCCCTTTCAGACGTACTTTATCATAGAAAACTTTCACCAACCTGTGTAAGGCCTTAGAAATTGCCCTTCGTGTCAAAGCTATTAGCAGTATTGACATAGGGATTACTCCCTTCATGGAAGCTCAGATCATTATAATGGCATCTCAACTAAAAAAAATTGTTGCATATAATTCTCATGACACCTATAGTCATTTATGGTGTGTAAACTATGAGTCCAAAGGGCACAACTAGAATAAATATCCTCATAAGAATATTCATGTCATGCTAATTCAATGTTATGATATTTACCAAGAAGAGCATGACATATGGGATTATCCTCTAATACAACATACCACTTAGTCAAAGGTATCAACCTATCTTGAGATATGTGATTCATACACTCATAATACCAATGATTATCATCTTATTAGTGAAATTTATGAGGTGCACATGTGGTACATGTTAGACATATGTTGCTAACAAATAAGAGAATGAAGGTGGTTATCATGGTCGAGATCGAGGTCATGGATGTGGTGGTCGATGATTTCCACCATGAAATTTTTATAAGTGTGGTTCCCCTGAGTACTACCAGTGTGATTGCCTAGTATATCCTACATGTGCCTTTAGTAAAAATAAACACCATTTGGAGGAGTGCCCTAACTTGTACATTTCTATTATGAAGGAAAGAAACAAGAAGGGTGCCAACATGATACATATTGAAAATACAAAATGGAGATTGCACCTTATAACTTTGATGGGTCCAAACATTAATATTACAACACAGAGTGGTGGTTAGTCCCAGTATATGTCTAAACCACCTATTGATAATGTTCAATGAGAGGAGCCTTGCGCTACTCGCTATCTAGATGCTAAAAAACATAAGCAGGTGCTGTATGACATAATCAATATGGTAAGAGAATTGTAGGGAGAGATCTAGTTCCTCAAGGATCATGATGTTGCTACACATGCTGATATGTGGAAAGCTAGTGACCTTCATGACATGGTGCATGATGAATTTCAAGAGCTATGCAAATGACTATTGGATGAGGACATTGTAAGCAAATAACTAGGTCATCATACACCTATGCCTACAAAAGATCACTAGTTAAACCATGCATGATGATTGGAAAATTCCATACAACCTAGCCTACAAGGGGACAAGGAGATATTGGTTAACGTTACCATAGGTGGATGGGTTATCCAAGATATCTTAGTTGACATTGGCACTAAAGTCAATGTTCTTACTTAGGATGCTTGGTGGAAGATGTCCAAACTAAATTTATAACCTTCACTCCATGTTTTATTTATGGCTAATAAGACTCATGCTTTTCCAATTGGTGTACTTAAGGATACCACCATGGTTATCCTCAGTGTCACATTAAACGCTAGTTTTGAATTCATAGAATTGGCTCAGGTTGATGACTTCCTAGATCTATTGGTTCACCCATGGTGTTACACCAATAATACTGATTTGAGCCTTAAGAACTTCTACATTAGCTTTGAGAATGATGAACAACACCTTGTCATTACTTTAGATCATACTCACAGGCCTCCCTATGTTGAGCTAGTCAATGTTGACAAGGAAATCAACCACATTTATAATGTCAGAGCTCAATATAATGAATTTCATGACCCCACCCTAGATGCTATCTTGTGTTGGATGGATTCATTATTTCTATTTGACACCACTATTAATGTCTATGACTACTAAGCTCAAGGTGACTATGATCTTACTAGGTAGATATGTGGTATTATAGGTAGTTGCTTTGATACCTAGTGGAAGTATCATAAATTCCATAAATTTGTTCATCTCCTTCAAGGACAAATCATGGTTGTGCCATTGACAAGAGTAGATGAAGCTATGAGGTTCCATGGTCAAATGAAAGTCCATGAGTATTTACATCAGTTGGAAGCCTTATATGACTTTGACATTATCAAGTATGATCAATTATTCATATTTTTGATGGCACAACTATTCGGTGGTAGATAACTCATCGAGAGCATTTGCTTAATTAAGGTTGGGTTTGTTCTACTTTACACCATCACTTTCACCATGATAATTGTATCTATGACACTATAAATTATAATGGAATTTAAAATTTGGAACCTCACATTGAAGTTTGTGAGATTATGTGGATGGTAGATGAAACTTTCTTTCTTGAGTACCTTTAGGTTTATGCATTTTATAGAACTGTACGTACTTGGGCTAGAGTGTGGTATGCCCATGAAGAGTTCCATCTAGATATGAGTTCTTGGTGTCTTCTTAAAAGTAACATGATTAAGACACTACCCTATTCATACCCATATATTTATTTACACCTTAATTTACAAGCCATGCATTAGGCTATCATAGGTGAACCATCCCTAGTTGAATATCATATTAGATGCATACATGGTGCACATGAGGAAGGCTTGACTATTTTTAATGAACCTGATGAGCATGCATTTTCTTCATCACCTAAACTTGCACTAGACCATGCAATGAGAGAACAAATCCATAAGGGTAAGAAAAAATTCATGTACCAGGTTGATGAAGGTGTTGGATCTGATCTACCTAACTTGTCAACATATGATTTGGCTATGCACATAGAGTATGGCATGTGAAATGTTCATGACACCATTCTAGACAAACAAAACCCATACTTGGAGCTGTTCTAGACTATTTAACAAAATACTGGCATGGAGGAAGCACCCTAGATGGCCATAGTGAGGGATTACTAGTCTGATATTAACATTTATAAGGTGTTTGTACTACTAAAAGAGTATCAAGATGTCTTCCCATGGAACTATATTAGAATGAAGGGTGTGCATTCTTCTTTTATAAAAATGCACATAAATTTGGTATATGGTTCTCAAACTATCAAAAGGAGACCTTATCATATGAATCTCAACTTGCATTTTCGAGTCAAAGAAGAAGGCAATATCATGTTGTGCACAAGAGTCATTAATCCTATGAATGAATCTAAGTGGGTGAGTCGTATGGTTGTAAGTATTAATAAGGATGGACACATACATATTTGTGTGCATTATGGGGTACTTAATGCTAATTACATTAGCAACCCTTACCGACACTTGTCACTAAAGAGATACTTGAAGGAGTTACTAGGTGTGAAATTTACACATTTACAGATGACTTCTCTGGGTATCATAAAGTTTAGATCACATAAGAAGATAATCCCAATATGACATTTCCAATTGAGTGGGGATCCTTTGCATATAATATAATTTCATTTAGATTGAAGAATGTTCCTACTGTCTTCTCCCAGATTGTAGTTGAAGCTTTCAAGGAATCATCTATACGTTCCTTAAGGTCTACCTTGATGACTAGACTATTTATGTCTTAGTGCAGGACCATTGTTCAAATCTTTGACTAATGCTTGAGCACTGTTGGAACTTTTATATTTCTCTAAATCTAAATAAATGTCTATTTGCTACCCATTTTGGAATTCTCCTTGGCCATGTCATATGCCATGATGGAATTTTAATGGACCTAGCTAAAATTGCTATTATACTTTGAAATCTAACATAAACCACACAACGATAGGTCCACACCTTCTTAGGGCATATTAGATATTACAAAAAAATTATTCATAGATATGCTAGGATTGTTTTGCCTTTGGAGGAACTACTAAAACAAAAATGGTCAGTTTATCTAGACCTGTGCTCACCAGCAAGTCTTTGTTGCACTCAATGATAATATTATCACCACACCTATTCTCAAATTTATAGACTAGACAAATCCTTTTCATGTCCATGTTGATGATTTTGGCATGATAGTCAGTGCTATCCTTGCTCAGCTTGGTGAGGGTAACTTGGACAACCTACTTATTTTTTAAGTCAAAAGCTTACTTTTATTGAATAGAACTACACAACTACAAAACACAAAGCATTATCTATGTTATACACCTTTTAAAAGTTTTATTAATAACTATTGGCTACCCCATTTATCTTCTTCATGTAACATAAGGCACTGAATTAGTTAGTAAACAAACTCATATTGCATAGGCACATTTACTAGTGAATTGTGCTATTTTAAGATTTCTAGTTTTTAGTAATGATAAAGCCATATAAGTCTAATTATGGTCTAGATCATCTTTTTCATATTGAATAAACTAATGCGTTCCATAGAAGATGACTTGCATGGAATGCATCTATTTAACATCATGCATGTGCCTAAGGATTTGGAAGATATCACTACCTTTTTGGATATTAGATTAATACCAGTGCACTTTAGCACTTGAAAAAAGAAGAAGCTAGTTGTTCGAGCCACTCTATTCTAGATTATAGGGGGAGACCTTTATAAGCTTGTCTAGGATGAATTACTACAATGATGTGTCATGCAACATGAGTGTGTATAGTTATTTGAATAAGTTTATAAATATGTCATTGGAGGACACTATGCCAATGAATCTACAACACAGAAGGTCCTTTTAGCTAGATTATGGTGGCCTACCTTGTTTAAGGATGTTAAGAGTTATGCGTGCTAGTGTGATATTAGCCTATGTATGGGGAAGCCAAATAGAAGGGATATGATTCCCATTCATCCTATATTATCACAAGAACCCTTTGAAAAGTGGTCTATTGACTTTAATGGCCCCATCAACCTTGCATGGAGGTATACTGACACATGCTATGTTATCACTGCTACTAACTATCTTACTCATTGGGCTGAAGCTGGGCTAAAAAGGGATTATCCATTGCCACTACTATAATATTCAACTAGGAGAATATCATTACAAGGTTTAGATGTCCATTAAGTTTAACTAGTGATCAAGGCACCCATTTAATTAATGATTCAATATGTATCCTCTTGGCAGAGTTCATGATTACTCACCATAAGATGATGCCATATCATCCTCAATCCAATGGTACAGTTGAGGTGTTTAACAAGAGCTTGGGTACTACATTAACAAATATATGTAATATTAGATGAATTGACTAGGATTATCATGTGTCTATGGTATTATGGGCTTATTGAACCACTTACAAGCACTTAAATAAGATCACACCATTCAATATTATGTTTGGTACTGAAGAAGTTCTTCTAGTTGAATTTTGAGTTGTTTTTCTTCACATAGTGCACATTAGTCGACTAGATACTAAAGAATCCTTGAAAGTGCACCTTGATGCTTTGTTTTAGTTGGATGAGACCTATTTTATTTTTTACTAGAGTTAGGGAGTGGAGAAATTCAAGAAAAAATCATAGCACGATCGTCATCTGAAGAATAAGACTTTTCTCCTGGCATGTAAGTCTTAGTATATGACTTCAAGTTTGCATTCCACTCTGAAAATATTCATGTACATTGGGATGGTACTTTAATAATTTATAGTATTTTACCCACCAGTGTGTTTATGTTGAAGTGCCTATATGGCCAATTCCTTCCTGGCCATTTCAATGGTAGTCAATTGAGATCGTACTTTTATGAAGTCTTTCCTTTTTGTAAAAATAAGGCATATGCCATTAGATTAGTCTAGGTGTTCCATTATTTTAAATAAATGTGGCACTAGTTTTGAACCCTTAAGTAGTTTAGGATCAAAATTTTGGTTATATGATTCTTTGTATCATCATGGAGGACCACAAACAACTTTTAGTGTGGGGTAAGTATAGAACATCTATGGAGCTCCAATATATGGTCTATTAGAATGCACATAGGATAAAAGGCATGTAAGTAGAAGTGCATAAGGATAGAAGGGTATGTAATATGTGGTACATAACCACAAGATAGATGAGGTAAATAAATATTCCTACGTTTGGAATGGATAATATTCAGATTCTTTACAACTATCATGCACATAGGGAAAAGTGCAAGAAAGGACATTTAATTAATACAAAGAAAGTAATGGTAATGGAAAGTGTGCCAAAATCACATCATGAAAATACCATTATATCAATTTATTACATGAATTTATGGTAGAGGTAGGGTTATTAAATGCAAGTTATGCCTTTGAGCTTATAAAAGGTTAAACAAGGGTCATTTCACTTTTTACTATTACTGTGATTGCAAACTCATAAAGCTGAGGGAACACATTTGAGCTATTGTAGAGAAATTTACAAGCTTTTAGATGAGTGAAAAGTAATGAATTGAGATTTTTTCAAGTATTACATTCTGTATTAGTTGAGGAGAATAAATAGAGTGTCATTATAATTGTTAGGATGTGCATATTTTTTAGAGTTGTAGGTTTTAGAGGTTGATGTCTGCCATTGTATGGCATTGAAGCACAAGAGATGAAATACGATAAACAAGAAAAAATGTATCAATTTTGGAATATTGGATGATCATGTCTTAACCTTTAGGGTCCATGAAGGGTGATGCATCCAAAGAAAAAGATTCTAATGAAGTGAACTATTGCCCGTAATACTGAAGGAAGAAGAGTTGAGTGTGGGTGGTGAGAATGTGTTGATCAAATAAGAAGTACCTAAAGAGCACTGAACACACATGAGAGACATAGAGATGGAAAGGGTGTGATAGGAAAATAATAAGACTATTGTTCCCTCACCACCCCTGTTGATGATTGAAAAGATGTAATAACCAGAGGTAGTGCTACGTGTAGAAAACTGGGTGTCTAATGTGCCAACTTGCAATGTCTTTGATTACAACCACCACGAACCTGAAAATGAAGTAGAGATGTAGTGAAAATACTAGGTAGAGCACTAGAACACTAAAATCAAGTTAGTGTATGAATTGAAATTTAATTCTTCAAATGATGTTGTCCTCTTCTAATTATTCAATTTTTTGTACTTTGGAAAGCTAGTTAAAGCATTAAAGTTTTTGATCTTGTAGGTTTATGAGGATTTTATCTATTTTGTTGGGTACCAAATAAGAATTACATCAAAACAAATAAGAAAAGTCACAAGGTTGCAGTTCTCAAGCATGTACCTTGCCTATGACTTGGAGGACCAGGATGAGATAGACAAGACTTCCATGGCACTTGAATATCAGAAAAAGGCCATGCCATGCATATCATGAGTCTTCAAGATTCTTCCCCAAGAGTGGTCATGAAAATCATAATGACCAAGGTTGGAGGCTAAGATAGGTTGAAAGAGGTGGATATGGCCCACCTTTATGTTGTTTAATAGGTCATCAAGGAACTAAAGTATAATTCGATGTAGTACTTCAATACCAAAATTTTAGAAGACATAGAAAAAGCGTAGTGTCTACACAAATAAATATTTACATGGGGAGCATTCCTATTATTGATGGCATTAGATGAAATTAGTGTAACCTAATACACCTCTAGAGAGCTGAAATGGGCATATCCACCTAAGAATAAGTCCTTTATAGAGTGGTATAAGGAATTCTCCTTCCCTAGACCAATCACCCCATCCCACAAAGTCAAAATGAAGGGATGGTACAATAGGATGAAGGAAGCCTCTAGAAATGAGCAGTGTGTTCCAATGGACTTACCTACATAGGTTAGAGACCAAGCCAAGTTTAATGTCAAGAAACATTTTTCCCTCACACACATCTAGATGGCTCCCTTTGGAGAGTTTTCTGTATGAATCATGTTACCATATGCTTTCATGGTGTAATACTTCATGAACATTGTCAATAAAATATATGATGAACAACTAATAACTATTGATGTAGAAAACTTTGACGCATAGACTCACACCCTCTACCATCTATAAATATATCCCAAGAATAAAGAATATTGTGAAAATTTAGATTCAGATATAATTGACATTAAAGTTTAGCAAACTTTGGTGGGTAATTCAATTTATTCTTTATTCTACATGTTGAAACCTAAGAAGAAATTTTTAGGGAATGCAAAGTGCAAAAAAGAGACACTCCCTTCAGAATTGGCATGAGAGAAGAAGAATCGTGAAGGGAATGATATCAAAATAAACACTTAGCTAGAACCTTCAAAAAGGTAAAAGAGTGCCCAAGTACCACTAAAGAAGAATCCACTAGTTACTCAACCTCAAGGCCCAAAGCCAATAACATAGACCGTTCCCTTAGAATAGGAGACAGTGGCACCTAAGGATGGAAACATGGAATAACAAGTAGAGATTCTGGAAGGGACACCAAAAAGAGTTGTTATAGAAGAAGAGAAAATCAATTTCAACCTAAGAAGACACCTTAATTGGTGTAACATGAATAAACCACCCTCAAAGAGGCACATATGGAAGTTGAAGATATACTTGGTGAAGAGAGGGATGAGTCTAAAATAGTTTTGGGAATGAGTGGGCTTGACATCAGGGATACTCACCAAGGTGAAGACATAGATGTTGAGATACTTGAGTGAGATCTCTCAAAGGGTAAGGATCTAGTTGACGAATCCATTCTAAGGATGGAAAATATTGATGCAACCATGACCATTTGCGCTTAGTATCAGAATGGATTACCAGATAAGCTTTTGTACATTTATTCTCATTTTGTATAGGAGGATGCATCTGATTAGACTCAATGGGAGATATCATTATTCCTTAATATGTATAACAAAGAACACTAATTTGAGATGATCTTTGATAGCCCTTTACTAGATAGCAAAGTGGTGGTGCTTCTTGATACCCTTTGGGTAGATCTATAATAGCTTACCCCTATACAGGCTAGCACGACACTCTTAAAATTGGCACTTGAGGTCATAAGGAAGAATGCCTTCATAGAGTCTGATGTACAACGAGTCTAGAAGAGACATGTAGAGATGGTGGTGATGTATAATAATGAGGTCACAACTAGGACAAGCTAGAGGAAGAGTTGGCCAATATTAAGCACCATTTGGAAGTAGAAATGATTGCCAAAGTAAAAACATTAGACATCTATAAGGAAATCTTGAGACAATAACCAATGCTCATGGATAGAGTAACCATATTTGGTGAGGGAATAGATAAGCTAAAAACCTTGGTGGATCTCCTATTGAAATTATTCAAAGAATATCCTAACCCTCATGATGAATAAACTTGGGCAATAATGTAGTTTGTGGAAGATGTAGAGGTATTGACAAGAGTCTTGCATAGTGTTGGAGATACTATTCCTATTCTAAATGGGGTTTTAAAATTTTTGTCACAACCCAACAAGATTTTGGAGGCTCATATTCATGTGAAAGAGCTTCAATAATAATAATTGGATGATAACACCTTACTAATAAAGGACCACTTAGAGCATGCCAAAGCATTTAAATATGTGGAGGCCATGTAGGAAATAGTAAGGGATCATAAATAAGAAATAAATTCAAAATTCATGGGACTCTGAGGATAGGTTATTTTTGAGGTCACTACACTTGAAGGCATTCATAAAGATGCTTCCACATCCCTTGAATGTTTGGTAAATAAAGCAAGTGAGTGTCTTGACCAACTTGAGGAGACCAAGAAGCTCAAAGCAAAAATTGAAGAAAAAATAACCAAGTTGCTGAATACCTTAACACATTAGGAAGATGCTAAGAATTAGATAAAATAAATTAGCCCAGAGTTTTTGGTAAAGCCTGAGACCACTGCTTAGTATAGGACAGACTAATGGCATAGTGTGGGGTGATGTTGGATACCAAATTTTGGCTAAGTTATTTTTGGAATAAATAGTGTGAAAATGCATGATGAAAAAGACCATAGTGTGGGAGTTCATGGCCCTAGAGGACTAGGTCAGAATAAATGTGCATAATAAATAGAAAATCTGAGAATAAAAGACTTGAAACTTAGTAGAAGACTTGGGGAGTGCACAAGAAGTATGGGACAATTAAGGAACAGTTCATAAGGATGAAAGAGACTAAGTTAAGAATGAATCTAACACCAGCCCATGAGAAGATAAGTGTTTAGTGATGAAGATCCAACAACCAATAGAGAACATAGGGGCATAAACGCTTGAGTCCTTAGGAAATCTATGTAATTGGACACCATGACTCAAGTGTGTTGATGATCGTTGGCAAGTATTAGTTTAATAATGATTGTAACTACTTGGTCAGGGAAAACCAAGTATAAATACCCCTAGATAGAACTTTTTAAGGTTGTTTTTATTGTTATTGATGTGATTGAGGATATTGTTGTTATTATACTCAATTGGATAGTATTGACAAAGTTAGACAAGTGAGTTTCATTATACACTGGAATTATGTAATATTTTAATCACTTATCAACATGATGACATGGAAATTGTGTTACTTTGATATTGTTATTCTGATGACTACGGAGATAATGTTTTTAGTTATCTTGTATGTTGTTGTTCAATTAATCAAGTTTACTATCAAAGTGACCATTTATGATTTATTTTTGATCATTAAGTAATAAATGTGTCAATATGGATTATAAAATGAACATAGTAATGTGTAAGTGTTTGAGCACCCCTGTCTATTAGTAAACCCTCGCATGAAAAAACTAATAGGAACCAATCCCTTGTTGCGTGCTTTAGGTGAGCACACAAGAACTTATTCTTATTTGAAATGCTTGTGCACCAACATGTTGGGCTCTTAGTCACTTCAATGCATGTGTTTAAGGGAAGTTATGCTTAAATAAGGAAAAAAACCCCAATAATGCCCCTTCAACTAGTAATTAAGGAGGGTACCTTTTCTCAATGGGGCCTGGACTTCATTAGAATCATAAATCAAACTCTTAAGTTGGTCATATATTCATTATTATAGTGGCTAATTATTACACAAGATGCATTGAAATAAAAGCCACCAAGAATAGAACTGTTGAGTAGGTAATTAGATTAATTTAAGAATACATTAAAACTAGGTTAAACACCCCTATGGCACTTGTGTATGACAATGTGCCTATCTTCCAATCTGCTGAGTTGACTAATTGGGCATATTAAAATAGAATTAAATTGAAGTTCTCTTCAAAATAGTTCCTATAGGGAAATGTTTTTTCTGAGTCTACAAATAAGAAATTGTGAAGTGTCATCAAAAAATTAGTAGAAGAGAACCTATTGACCAATTTTGGTTCTGTAGGCCAAAACTGGGCACCCCTCTTCTCTTTTATTGTAGGGGTCTTTTGATCTAGGTTTTGGCTAGTTCATCCCATAGTTGCCTTGTATAGATTTTTCTCTGCAAGGCCTTTTTTCCATGAAAAAACCAAGTGTTTTCTTCTTTTGATTGCCAGGTGCTTTGGGTCTGGAAAACAAGAGTTGACTTGAAACTCATTTTGATCTTGGATGCTTAACAAGACAAGTAAGTTAATTTAGAGGGATTTTTATTGGTGAAACAGACCAAGTTCAATGGGCCAAGGGTCATTTACAAAAAGTATTAAGGGTAGGTGCCCTTACAAAGGGTACTTAGGTGCCAAATAGGACCTTTTCAATTCTTTCGAAAGGTAATTTAGAGGTCAAGAAGCCCTTGTGGGAGGTAGGCAATCAACAAAATGGACCTTATAAAATCCTAAAGGGTAACTTGGGCTCGAAGTGTCCTTGTGAAGGGCAAATGGTCGAATCAAGGGGGCAAGCCAGAAAGATTGAAAGGGACTTTCCCTTTAGAAAAGTTGATAGGCCAAAGGAGAATTCCTTTAAACTTTTTGTTTGAAGGAAATCCAAAGATGAAGACTCAAGAAAGAATTCTTTCAGACAAAATGTCTGAAGGAATTCCTTTAGACATTTTGTCTAAGGAAATTTGATAGTTGAATAAAGTTCAAAAGAATTTAGAAGACAAAAAGTTTGAAGGGTAGGTGCCCTTGCAGAGGGCACTTAGGTGGCAAGTAGGACCTTTTCAAAATTTTTGAAGGGTCACTTTCCCTTCGAAAAAGATCATTTGCAAAAAAGTTGAAGGAAGTACTAAAGGGGGTGATAGGCCTATGAATGACTAATTTAAGGTGGTGAGCTAACCATTGAGAAGCAGTCAAAGAAAAATTATTTTGGAAAAAATGTCTGAAATAATTCCTTCAGATATTTTGTCCAAAGGAACTCATAAGTAGAAGCCTGAAGGCTCATCAAAGGAGGGTTTTTAAAAGTGACAAGCCCAAATGAAGTATTCCTTCAGATAAAATGTCTGAAGAAATTCAAAAGCATGAGATCCTAAGGAATGACTTAGTGACCTGCCATAGAAAGGAGCTCGGGAGGAAATTCATAAGCCTCGAGAGCCCAAATTGCTAGGAAAAGGGAAAAAAATAGCAAGGAAGGTGAAAACAAAGTGGGTAACCCAGAATGTGGCCACGTGCATATAGGATAAAAGCTTAAAATTCTCCAAGTGGTATATCAAGTCAAAGTGCAAGGATGATCCAAACCAAGGCAGGTGGCACAAGAGTCATCAATGGGAGAAGTAAATGCCTTTATGTGAAATAATCTCTATCAAAAAACCATTAAAAGGGTTGGTTGTGAACATTGAAGGGAGTGGCCTATGTTTTCTTTTTTTGACATTAATGAGTAGCCAGTTGCACGAACCATTCAAGAGATCATGGCACAATCAACATAATAGGGGATGACCTTGTTAGTTACTAGGAGAAGTAGCCCATACTCTTATAGGCCCAAAAAAAGAGGTTGGTGACTTAAGTACCTACAACATGGCTTTCTCATAAGCATTTAATAAGAAATGACAACAACATGGGTTGATTCTTCACTGTAGGAGTGTTTAATACAACATCGATCTCATTCCCTTGACTAGTAAATGATCTTTTTCTAAGTTCTCTATATATTGTAACTTCTCATTTTTGAGAAGGATCTCTCATCATTGTATGGCGAAGCCCTAAAGAAATTTACCTTGAATCAAAAGATGTGTTTTACCTCCATTTGAGCTTGCACTTTTGCATATGCCTATGGTCTTGTATTATGTTTAAGTCATTTCCTCTAATGTTTGCATAAGTTTATACCAACATATCGAGTGTATTGTGAATTCTTTTCAATGGGTCAACAAGAAGTGTTCAGATTGAAGTATAGGCACAGTTGAACAAACTATCTGACAATTTGTTATTAGAACACCTCTGGTAGTTTCTTCCTCCCTATAGCTCCATAGGATCCCTTGTTGAAGCATTGATACAAACATTTTCTCTTTCAAATGAAGTGTCTATTTTCTTCTTTTGATGTAAAGTGTAGGTGAAAGCTGAGTAGACCAATCAGTTTTGGTGCATCACCACATTAGTTAGGTTCTATTTTTTTATAGTATCTCTCTCTTTTCACCCCCCATTATTAGTATTAAAAAATATAGGGCCTTAAGGTGCATCAATGGGAGCTGGCCCCTAATCTAGGGATTCATTCTTCAAATTTGCCACCCATAGCAAGAGGAATGTCTCCATTGTGCCACATGCAGGAAGGTATTTGAGTATCCTTTCAGAGGGTGCAATCCATGGCATCAATAATTTTTGGCATGCCTGGTAGGACATTTATTTTATGTCATATAAGTTTTAGGATTGGTGCAAGTCTTGTGATTGTAACATCTAAAAGAAGGAGCTATAATCCAACATCTAGTGACTCCATTTAAGGAACTTAGTCTTTGATTAATCATCAACTTGGCATCCCATACCTAAGGTCACCACAAGATCTTTTTCTAAGGGTGTCCCTATCAAATTTTTTGAGTTTCCTCTAAACTTAGCAAAGAGGTTAAGGTTTGTAACTACCCATCCTTATGTAGCAAGCCATTTTCTTAGACTAGCCATAAAATACACCTACTTAAGGAGATCCCAATTGAATCCTTTCACAGCCATGGCTTTCCCTTTTATGGCCTTCAATGGTCAGAGTCCCTTGAACCTTTTGCTATATGACCCAATTCCAAGGACAACTCTCGAAAGTGTTCCTCCCTTTAGTGGAGAGGGTCCAATCATTGCTATTAAGCATATCAAAAACATAGCCAACCTCTACAATATTCATAATATCATTGAGGAAAATGTAGCCATTAGATTTCTAGTCTTGTCCTTCAAAGGGAAAGTTATAAACTACTATGGGACCTTGCCTATGAACTCAGTTGGCTCATAGAATGAGTTAGGGACCCTCTTGACAAATAAGTTTGGAGGAAAAAGTGACCATTTATCTCTAGCTAAGCAATTGACCACCATGAAGAGATCGCACATGAATTTATGCAAGATTTCAACACTAGGTTCCAAAAGACCTAGGATAAAATCCCAATTCTTGTTAGGCCAACCCCAAGCTATGCTTTCCTTTACTACTTAAAGGACCTGAATAGTGACATTGTTGTCATGATATAGTTCATGGGTGGACATATTCTACCCACTACTTATGAAATAGTCATATCTGTTGAGAATTTCCTAGTTCAAGCAAAAAAGATAGCTCCTAGACCTCATATGCACTCTATCATGTAGCCCTCAGTTTAGCTAATTATGCCCACTCTAGCTCCTCTACCTAATCAAGAGAGGTCGAATGCTACCCTTGAAAGTGATCTCCATGAAGTCAAGAGCCTAGTTTAGAGTGTTAATATCGAGTTAGTTTCTCTTAAAAGGTAACAAGCCTAGAGTTATAGGCCAAATCAGGGCTACCAGTAGTTTGGGCAAGCTCCTAGACCTTCCTTTCATAATTATAATCAAGGGAAAGGTTAAATTACACAAGTCAAGCCTCTTCATAGTTATAATCCAAATTATCTTTCATCTTCCAAGGCTCTTGTCCCCACCCAAAATAATTTGGTGTAGGAGAAGCCCAATTATCCACCCTTAGGACATGGCCAAGAATAGGTTACTTATGCCAATGAGCTACCAAATTAAAACATGTCTACACAAGGTGATCAAGTAGTGCAATTCTTAAATTTTGAGATGTCAACACAACTTGGGATGGATGACAGGTAGGCTCAATCCAATTCCACTCTTATGAATCACCTGGAAGGGTAGTTCTATGCAGTCAACAATGTGAGGAGCACAAGTAATGAAGATGATTGTGTTGCAGCCAACACCAGGTCTAAGAGGAGAGCTATGGATGAAGCTCAAGTAGCTACTCAAGCACTTGTGGCATCTCTTTCATCACAAGCAAATCAAAGGTTTCCAAATTACATACTGCCAGTTATAGCTTCAACTCTTTGGGTTGCACTATAAGTTATAAATGTCTCCAAGGAGAGCTCTAAGGGAGGAAATCCTTTAATCAATGTGGTGGACCAAATGAAGAAGCTACACATGAACATCTCATTTTGGGATTATTTGTCACTACCAGGGAAAAATGATATACTCCACAAGGAATTGCATGGCCTAGGTGAGCAAGCTATCCCAGCTAGAAATTATAATGTGTTGATAGTAAATGGGGCCCCTCCCATGGGAGGTCAAGTAAAGAAGGATGAGAAGGTCCCTTCCTTCTATTTGTCCTTGATTATTGGTGATTTCTTGGTCTATAATTGAATTATTGATAGTGGAGTAGGCACCTCAGTTATACCCAAATGCATAGATGATAGACTATGCCTCAAATATGAGCAAATGACCAAAGGAGTTCTGCAGTTGGATGGATCACTAGCCAAGACCTTGGGAGTGGTAAGAGGATTGAATATAAATCTCCATCCCTATTCTCAATTCCCCATGATGTGGTAGTGGTAGATGTTACTCCTTACTTCACTCTTTGCTTATCCAAGGATTTCACATCCAAGATAGGTGGATACTTGGTAGCCAATTGGTATTACATGGTTTTTAGGACAAAGTATAGAACTAAGGTGAATATTTAGTCAGAGATAATATACAAATATCACCTAGAGCCATACTCACCCAAAGCAATGAATGTCAACTATGCCATAATTAATGAAGAAGAGCTCCAGATGGACCAAGCTCCATCTTCTTCCCTTGTACGAGTTGTTGACCTACTCCTAGATGAATGGGGAAATGACAATTTTGAGCATGATCCTTACAACTTCATCGAAGAAGCTGGTATTGGAGTCTACTACATGTATGAGAAAGATGTTTTCATGCCAAATTTGATGACGGCAGATCAAGAGGACTATGGTTTATGGTAGCTATTCTTTGATGGATCTAGAAGCAAGTTGGGAGCTGGTGGTGGAGCAATGTTGGTTTCTCCTTTAAAAGAGAAGTAATTCTCAACTTTTAGGTTCTATTTCTCCTACACTTGTAACATAGTAGAGTATGAAGCCCTTGTTCATGGTCTAGAATGGGTAAGGAAGAGAGGAATCAAAGATTTACAAGTGTTTGGAGACATCGAGTTGATTATGAACCAAGTGAGAGGTCAAAGATTGACCAAGAAATCCCTACTCAAGTCTTACAAACATAGAGTGTGGGACCTAATGGAGAGCTTCACTACTTTCAACATCATTTCCATACCAAGAGAGGAGAACAAGCATGCATATATACTAGAAGTAGTTGGTGCTCAGTTTGACATCCCAAATGGGGTGAGACAAAGCAAGGATCATCACCATTTAAAGGTGAGAGTGAGGCCCTCCATACAAGACAATGTCACCAATTGGTAGGTGTTTGAAAGTGACAAAAAAATAACACTTTTATTGCAGGAAGAAGCTAAGTTCACTTTTAAAAATTAGTCCAAGCTGAAACAGTAGTATGATGGATAGATTATTCAACTAAAGACCAACTAGCTTCCTAAAGGTTTGGTAACTCTTGAGAGCATCTTCAATGAGGATGACCAACTAAAGAAGGACAAAGCAAGCATGTCAACCAAGAAATAAAATTATGAGAGAGTATAGATCTTCAAGGATAAGCTGCTTACACTTAGGAATGTATGTACCAATGAAGAAAAACATGCTTTCATTATGTTATGCCAAGAGTTTTCTAATGTCTTTACTTAGGAGTATGGTGATTTAAAGGGGTTTGACCCAAGCTTGGCCTAACACACCATCGATCTAGAAGAAGGTGCCTAACCCATCAAGCAAAAGTAAAGGCCAATCAATCCAAAGATTGATCCTCTCATGAGAAAGGAACTCACCATGTTGATCAAGTTTAGGATCATCTTCCTTATTAAACACTCTTCTTGGCTGGCCAATTTGGTCCTAGTTAGAAAAAGAATGGATAGATTAGATTATGTGTAGATTTTAGAGACTTGAATAGAGTCTTGTTAAGAGATCACTATCCCCTCCCAAGTATGGAGTAGTTTCTTTAGATGATGATAGGCAGTGAAAGATTCTCCCTCTTGGATAGCTACTCTAGATACAATCAAATTTTGGTGCAAGATTGTGACTAGTACAAGATAGCCTTCACCACCAAGTGGGGAAATTTCACCTACAGGAAGATGCCACTTGGATTGTCAAATGTTGGAGCTACCTTCTAACATGCTATGGATATGGCTTTCCAAAGCTTATTAAATGACATTATGCTAGTTTATCTTGATGATGTGATAGTCTTCTCTAAGGAGGTAGGTGAATATTAAAGCACCTGAGGCAAATATTTGAGAGGTGTAGAGAGTTCAACATCTCTCTCAACCTTAAGAAATGTGTGTTTGTTGTCCATGAAGGCAAATGTCATCTCAAAAGAAGTCTGTTCTATTGATACAGAAGGAGTGCATGCCATTGTAGCATTGTCCTTGCCTAAACACAAGAAGGGCCTAAAAAGTTTCTTTGGAAAAATAAATTTCATTAGGAGATTCATTCCTAACTTTGCTGAGCTTGTCGAGCCCCTAACTTCCATGTTAAGGAAGGATGAGACATTCACATGGATAGCAAGAATAAGAGAAATATTTGAAGGCATCAAGCATGCTATTGCCCAAGCTCCTACCCTGGCTAATCCAAACTTATCAAAATAATTCAATCTATACACCTTTAGGAATGAAGAGGTAATCTATGCTATGCTCACTCAAGCAAATGGTGAAAATTGAGAAAAACCTCTTACTTTTTTTAGCCAAGGTTTAGAAGGCTATGAGGTTAGATACACATATGTTGAGAAACAAGTGATTGCATTCATAAAAAGTGTAAATAAATTTAGACGTATGCTATCTAACAACAAGATTCACATCATGGTGCCACATCCTACTGTAAAGGACTTCTTACTAAGCCGAGACTTGAATGAAAAAATGGCAGGGTGGATAACCAAAGTAATGGAGTACGATGTAGAGATCAAGACCACCAAGATGATAAGGGGAAGAGGTCTGTGTGAACACCTCACTATAGAATACAAAGAGACAAAGGAGGATGTTTTGGTACTCCATGATGAAGCTGTAACATAAGTACCTATAATCATGAAGAGCTAGGCACAAGACATTGCTCATTTCCTTCAAACTAGTGAGTGTCCACAAGGTCTTGATAGGACCATGAGGAGATATTTTAGACTCCAATATATTCCTTATGTCCTAGTTGATGGATTCCTATTCAAAAAGGAATTTTTAGGGGTACTCTTGAGATGCATTGGTTCAGACCAAGTTGACAAGGTGATGTCTAAATTCCATGATGGACCAGCTAGTGGCCACTTTGCTCCCAAGGCCATAATTACAAGGATTATGAGGGTTGGCTACTTCTAGCCTAATTTTTTCAGAGACACTCATGCTTGGGGGAGGAAATTTTAGAAATGCACTTTCTTTGATGGGAAGCAATGACTGGCTGCAATGCCTCTACATCCTATTCAAGTGGAACAACCATTTATGTAATGAGAGTTGGACTTTATAGGACTGATTAACCCTCCTTCTAGTACTGGCCACAAGTGGGTCTTGACTACTATAAATTATTTCACAATATGGGTAGAAGCCATCACTTTGAAAGAAGCCAATGAGAGTATAGTCCTAGACTTCTATGAAGGCATAGTGATGAGATTTGGGGTCCTAGCCATAATCATTTTAGACAATGCATTAGCTTTCTTGGAAACAAAGACAATTGAATGGGCATTAAAGTATGGCATCTATCTCAACACTTATTCCAACTACTACCCATGAGGGAATGGAATGGATGAGTCCACAAATAAGAACCTAATTAGGATCATTAAAAGGACAATGGAGGAAAATCAAAGGACTTGGCATGCCAAGTTGAAGATAGCTCTTTGGGTAGACATGATCACTCCAAAAAGGGTGATTGGGAATTCACCATACACACTTATGTATGGAAAGGAAGCTAGACTTCCTATTTCACTTGAGCTACTAGCCTTAGATATTTCCTACCAACTAAAATTGGTGGAGAGTGATAGCCTAGAGTTTAGGTATAGTGAACTAATAGAGCTTCAAGAATCAAGAGACCAAGCTAGAGATGTAATGACCAACCGCCAACAACAAACAAAGAAGCATTTTGAAAAGAGATCTATGCCAAAAATCTTCTTAGAAGGTGATATTGTCTTGAAATGGGATGAAGACTGAGCCAAATATGGAAGGCACACAAAGTTTGACACCTTATGGAGTGGCCCATATGTCATCACCCAATGTAAACAACATAATGTTTTCCAAGTCTCCAATTTGGATGATGAAGAACTACATATCCCAGTCAATGGGATATATCTTAAACATTTTCACTAGATTTCTATTGTCATGTACATAGTTTCTCTATCTTTTCCTCATTTTCCCTAAGTACTTTATGCATGTCTATAGTTTTTTAGCCTTTTCATATGTTTTGTTTATCATTTGGGGTAAAAAATTTATTGGTTATTAGGTTTTTAAAAGGCTATTGCCAATTTTTTCAATCTGCATCTTGACTCCATACCCAATGGACTTTTAAGCCACCAGTATTCTCAAGCATAGTAGACATGCTTCCCCTGTGAATCACCAAATGTGTTGACTAATTTTGGTCCTGTAGGCCAAAATTGGGCACCCCTCTTCTCTTTTATTGTAGGGGTCTTCTGATCCAGGTTCTAGCTAGTTCATCCCGCAGTTTCCTTGTGTAGATTTTTCTTTGCTAGGCCTTTTTTACATGAAAAAACTAAGTGTTTTCTTCTTTTGATTTCCAAGTACTTTAGGTTTGGAAAGAAAGAGTTGACTTGAAACTCATTTTGATCTTGGATGCTTAACAAGGAAAGTAAGTTACTTCAAAGGGATTTTTATCAGTAAAATAGACCAAGTTCAAAGGGTGAAGGGTCGTTTACAAAATTTTTGAAGGGTAGGTGCCCTTGTAGAGGGCACTTAGGTGCCAAGCAGGACCTTTTCAATTCTTATGAAAGGTGATTTAGAGTCTAAGAATCCCTTGTGGGAGGTAGGCAATCAACAAAATGGACCTTTGCAAAAGCTCAAAGGGTAACTTTGGGCTCGAGGTGTCTTTGTGGAGGGAAGATAGTCAAAGCAAGGATTCAAGGTAGAAAGCCTGAAAAGGACTTGCCCTTCAAAAAAGTTGATGGGTCAAATGAGAATTCCTTTAGACTTTTTCTTCAAAGGAAATCCAAGTATGAAGACTCAAGGAAGAATTCTTTCAGATAAAATGTTCGAAGGAATTCCTTTGGACATTTTATCTAAGGAAATTTGATAGTTGAAGAAAGTTCAAAAGAATTTAGAAGACAAAAAGTTTGAAGGGTAGGTTCCCTTGTGGAGGGCACTTAGGTGGCAAGCAAGACCTTTTCAATTTTTTTGAAGGGTCACTTTCCCTTTGAAAAAGCTCATTTGCAAAAAAGCTGAAGGAATTACCAAAGGGGATGACAGGCCCACAAACATTAATTTCAAGGTGATAAGCTAGCCATTGGAATTCAAATGTAGGTGACAGGCTTATGAATGTCAAATTTAAGGTGATGAGCTAGCCATTGGGAAGCAGTCAAAAAATAATTCTTTTGGAAAAAATGTCTGAAAGAATTCCTTTGGACATTTTGTTCGATGGAACTCATAAGCAAAAGCCCGAAGGCTCATCAAAGGAGGGTTTTTAAAATTGACAAGCCTAAAGGAAGAATTCCTTAAGACAAAATGTCTGAAGGAATTCCTTTGGACATTTTTTTTGAAGAAATTTAAAAGCCTAGGAGCTTAAGGAATGACTCAATGGCCCGTCAAAGAAAGGAGATCGAGAGGAAATTCATAAGCCTTGAGAGCCTAAATTGCCAGGAAAAGGGAAAAAAATAACAAAGAAGGAGAAAACAAAGTGGGTAACCTAGAACATGGCCATGTGCATATAGGATAAAATCTCTAAATGCTCTAGGTGGTGTAGCAAGTCAAAGTTCAAGGATGAACCAGACTAAGGTAGGTGGCACAAGAGTCATCAGTGGGAGAAGTAAATGCCTTTAGGTGAAATAGTCTCCACTAAAAAACCATTAATAGGGTTAGTTATGAACATTGAAGGGAGTGGCCTATGTTTTCTTGTTTTGACATTAATGAGCAGCTAGTTGTGTGAAGCATTCAAGAGAGCATGGCCCAATCAACATAATAGGGGATGGCCTTGTTGGTTACTAAGAGACGTAGCCCATATTCCTATAGGCCCAGATAAAGGGGGTGGTAACTTAAGTACCTACAACATGGATTTATCATAAGCATTTAAGAAGAAATGGAAATATAATGGGATACATCTTTGATATAGGAGTGTTTAATATAGTATGGGTCTCATTCCCTTGACTAGTAAATGATCTTTTTCTAAGTTCTCTATATATTGTAACTTCTGATTTTTGAGAACGATCTCTCAGCATTATATGGAGAAGCCCTAAATAAATTTACCTTCAATCAAAATAAGTGTTTTAACTCCATTTGAGCTTGCACTTTTTCATATGCCTATGGTCTTGTCTTATGTTTAAGTCATTTCTTCTAATGCTTTCATAAGTTTATACTAGCATATCTAGTGTATTGTCAATTCTTTTCTGTAGGTTAACAAGAAGTGTCTAGATTGAAGTATAGGCACATGTGAACAAACTATCCAATAGTGTGTCTTTAAAACACCTTTGGTAGTTTTTTCCTCCCTATAACTCCATAGGATCCCTTGTTGAAGCACTGATGCATCCAATTTCTCATTCGAATGAAGTGTCTATTTACTTCTTTTGGTGTAAAGTGTAGGTGAAAGCTGAGTAGACCAATTAGTTTTGGTGCATCACCACATTAGTCAGGTTCTTTTTTTTATAGTATCTCTCTCTCTTTTCACCCCCGCCATTATTAGCAATAAAAAATATAGGGCCTCAAGGTGCATCAAGGGGAACTATCCCCTAATCTAAAGATTCATTCCTTAAAATTACCACCCACAAAAAGATGAATGTCTCCATTATGTTGCGTGGAGGAAGGGAGTTGAGTATCCTTTTAGAGGGTGCAATCCATGATATCTACAGAACCCATGCATTTGGCATCTCTTACTCAAGTATGCTCTGTGGGCTGATCGAACAAGGCACAAGAAAAGTTTCAAGAGCTCTACCTTCATGTTGGTTTATTACGTGGAACTATTATTTTCAATGACACTCAAGAGACCCATGTATTAGTTCATAAATGACTACATGGAAGTAAATGAGATATGTTAGTCTAAGTGTTGGACCTAGTTCATATGGATGATATGAGAGATGAAGCATTGCAAAATTTTAGCAAACCCTAGGTAGTAGGGAAAATATGGTTTGATAGAAAGACACAGGTCAAATACTTTCACATTTTAGTCTTAATCTTATTTTGGGATAAATATCATGAGAAGAAAGGTCAATATTCTTAGCTAAGTTCTCTTAAGACCATTCCTTATCAAGTCATATAATTGTTAGGACAAAATGCTTTTAGATTAAAGGATTTGCAAGGAAATGACTTATAGTTGCCAATCAATGAATAATTTTTGAAGCATTACTTATCAGTTATTCTATATGACACCATTTTAAAATGTGTCAAGAGGTTTACTACATGTATATACTCTATAGTGTTTTGTGTCTTCTTAGATTAGGTTTACTTTCTACTACTTGTTTGTTTACCTTGCTTTGTTTTTTCTATTTATTTTCTCCTAACTCATTTGAGTTGGTTAGTTTTATTCAAATGATTGGGGTCTTTTAGTGTGTTCCCATACCATGGACATTCATTTATAATTACTTATTAAAAATATACTAGACTCCTAAACCGATTAGGGACTACTTACTTGCCATACCATGAGAAATTAGTTATGTTAAAGATGGCCATGTGGCATTGTTATTTTAGACCTTCCTTTGCAGACCATTGATTAAAATTCTATCCAAAAAATAAAACATGTTTATATCCAACATTACATCAAAGCTGAGTCTAATAGGAAGTATAAAATGAAACTACAGTGTTGAAATTAAGGTGTTCCTTATTTTTTTGGGTAGGTCACTTCACATGTTGAGTAGATGTATGATAATTATTCAAATTTTAGAATTTATATTCATTCTTATAGAAATTCATAAATTAGAAGAAATTTTGTTGTACATTTTTAAAATTCTAAATGTCAGTGATTTAAAACAAAATATGTGAATTTTAGAAAAGTTTCATTTTCTAGTTGAAACCATCAAACTGCACTTAATTTCATATCTGAACAAAAATTCAAGAAATAGATTGATTTAAATTTGCCTTAATAATTATGATTTTTGATTTTATCATTACACGCATGGATTGGTCCCCAACCCTCAATGGATTGAATAATGAAATCTTTTCAAAATAAATAAATCAGAAAGAAACTGAATAAAATTCAAAATTCAAATTATTTTCTCGAAAGGGTGATTCAAGAAATATCTATCATAGGATTTTTGGCCTCTTTAAAAATGGATTAAGGCCCTAATTTGGACTATAGGTATCTCTATTAAGGCTATAAACACTTAGCTAGTAACAAAGCAATGCCCATGCCATCCCAGCCCCCAAGCCAAGCATCCAAATTATCCCTCTCATAAATTCTAATTGTTTTAGATAGGTTTAATTTTATTTATGTGAATACAAAGGGATATAAAATAATCAATCACTTTTCTGGTGGTCTAAGGAAGATTTGAATCTTAGTATGTCACATATTGAATCAAAATTCAATACCTTTAACTTTTTGATTTTGTCTAAAGAATTATCTTGTATTTTGTGTTTATCTCTAGGTATGAATATTTATGGTCTAGATTCTAAATGATGAAACAAAATTATACTCATAGAGGTCACCATTTTTTGGGTCCATCATGATCCATTAATATATTTCAAATGGGGATCCTCTTGGTTCAACATGACTACTTTTTTCTTCCACTCTTAATTAGTTGTTTGGTCTTTGATATGATTATCTAAACTTACTTAAATATGTAGAGTTTAACCATTTTAGATCATGTATTTTAAAGTTCCTTTTAAAATTCCCCTTTGAGTAAAACTTGATGGAGACTCATTTAATTGGTATAAATTTTAGATTTTTTCCAAGATCTTACCTTAGCATTTCAGCTCATAATTGTTCCATTACACTACAAAATGACTAAGCATGTATTGCATATTAATTTATAAATTAGCCTATTTTTGATATTTTGAGCTATCTTGTAAATTGCCTAAGTGTAAAATTTGAGTTTTAAATCTTTGGGCCTTTTTAATGTATTTGAGTTGTAGGTCTGTCACGGGCATTCAAATGTTTTATTTTAATGATTATAGGCTTTTAAAACAAGGATATTTACTTTGTAATGAGTCTAGTTGATCCTTTTATGTTTTTCTAATGTCATTTATCAATAAAATTCATGCTTTCATTTTTACTTAGTCAATTTTCTTGTTTGTTTGAGCTAACCTTGGATTAATATTTTCTCTGAGTGTTTTAAGCTTTGGTGTCTAGGCAGACAATTTCTCATACTTTAAATTTGATCATTGGGTCTAGTTATTCTAAAATACTTAGTTATTTTTATTGAAAATTCACAATTCCTAAGGGTCTTAAGATTGTGCCACATGGTGAGATCCTAGGGACCTACGAGCCAAGGTAAAAGTTAATGGCTATGGGCCTCTAGGTCACTAAGATGATACCATGTGGCATCATCTTGACAACCTAACAACTCAAAGGCCAAAGTTTTTTGTAGACCCTTTGGGCCTCTAGGTTAATGAGATTTCACCACATGGTGACATCCTACTAACCCAAATTCATGAGGTGGTTTATACAACCCTAGGTCTCTAGGTTAGTAGAATTACACCACTTGGCACTATACCATGAGCCCAAAGCCAACATGGTAGGGGGAGATGAACTTGAGACAAATAGAATAAAGGGATGTAATCCCAAGTTTAAAAAATAATCCAAATGGACCTAGGGACCTAATGAAAAGTGTGGCCAAATAATGTGACCACAAGATTACAAATGAGTGACAATTAGACCCAGAGGCACATCATCTGGATGAGTCATCATGAAAGAGTAAGTAGAGGATATGTAGAAATCCATGATGGCCTATCAAAATGTCAGAATATCTTGAGTTGAGAAGGATAATATAATAATTAGTAGAGGTGGATTTTTAGGAGTTTGACTGGTTAAAAGAGGCTACGTGGAGTGATCTAGTAACTCCTTAGCCCAAATGTTCTCCCAAGAGGTCCGAATGGAGGAATCATTATGAAATACTTGGTCCAAATGGGAGAAGTGAGAGGATAATTTTGGTTAGATAGGTGTCACAACCATGTAATAAAATATGGAATTGAATTTTTATTTCCCTTGAATGAAGTAATTATTCTAATAAATTGCATTTGTAACTGCCTAAGGTGGAAATCATGATAGGAGATGGGAGATTTATGCTAATTGAAAACAAGTCCCATTATCTTTTATATATAAGGAAATATGCATTCATGTTTTAAAAGGGTGGAGATATTATACACCAAAACTTTGTAGAAATTGTGATAGGCTCAGTCCTCTCTTTTTCATGTTTTGATTTGGCTTGTGATTGTTTGCCTAGAGGGCACACTCAAATGCTTTTGTAATGACATTGAAATGGATATCAATCTGGTTTGAAATTCATGTTGTTCCATAATAATGCTATTCATTTCTTAGTGAAATATAATTTATTAATGTTAAGATGAAATTACAATGCTTTTTTACTAATGAATATGTAGTTAGATTGTGCAATAGCTAGTCTGATTGGTTTTGAATTTCCATTATATTTAACTTAAATCCATGTCAAGCCATTGTGTGTAGTATCTACATGTCTTTCATATGATTTAATTTAATACAAGTTTAGGATAATATGATTAGTTAATTTTGTATAATCTTTCCCATTGAGTTGCTTTAGTTTGTGCTACAACTAGACTTGGTATAATTGTATATTTGTGATCATGCATGATTTTGATGTTCAACATTAACAATTCTATTTCAGTCAAGGAAGCACTTAATCTCATACCCTAATTTTTACCTCTTATTTTTTGTGGTGAATTTACTATGCATTTCATTATAGTGATATATCCATGTGAATTAAGAGGTAAAAAGACTTAAGTGAGCATGAATAATAATCCTCAAGCAATATAGAGTGGATTGGACTTTAGGTGGTTAACTACCAATTCTCACCCAACTAAATGATTGGAAAGCTATTGGCCCTTATAGTCAACTAGATAAATTCTAAAAAATTAAGGGACATTACATCTCATGTTATTTTATCTTCTTTTATCCTCAATCATAACAATTAATCTCATAATTATCTCTACCACAGGTCACGAATTGAGACCAACAATGTTTACATCTAATTTTTTTAAAAGAATCACATGCTAATCTAACAAATCTTAAAAAAAGTGTCTATGTAAATAAAAATACCTATGACTCATGTCTTGGAATACATCCAATAGGCCTAAAACAAGAGGGTGAAATCTTTGTATGTTGGTGTGCAAAACACTCATCAATAGTATGGTTGAGCATTGCTTATGTATACAATATTTCAAGGATGGAAATAAAATAACTCATAGTTATTCCCTTTATGTGAATGTGTGCAATCATCATCCACTCATATAAATGCATCCCATGATCTATATTTTGACCCTTGACAATGAAAATTTGACTTGGATTAGGTGCTTCATATTTTGCTAGGACCCACTCCTAATTTTTGATTTGGGAAGTTTAGGGTAGTCCCTTTGAATGTATAAATGTGTTTAAATGTATCTTTGATTAGTATTAGATATGGAAATAGGATTAGGTTTATTGTGTATAAATAAATCACTCTTAGGGTAACTTTTCATGCCACTTACATTCAAAACACACAAGTTTACCCATAAAGATAAGTTGAATTAGAAAAATGATGATTGATTGATGTGGGGAAAGGTTTGTCAAAGTTGGATTCTTATATAATTTCTAAGGTTTTTAGGATCTAAAAAACTAGTTTAAAAGGTAGGAAAACTAATATGATGATTTGGATACAATCTAATTATGAATTTAAGTAATTTAGACATAGAATAGGGAATTCCCATAGGTGATTGATAAAAATTTGGGAAGGTCAGGCCCATAGAAAGTTGGTAGGTGGGATAAAGGGGTGTATAATATTTATGTGTATGCAAAATTAATGTAAGGTAAATGTAGGTCAAAACTAACATTTCCAAGTGTCTTATACCATATTTTATTATCTACAAATCCTTTGTGAAATATCTCTTTGCATCTCTTTGTATGTAAATTTGAGTTTTTCAAGAATCCAAGATCTGAGCTAGTATATTTTGGATTCAATAGGGGACCATAGCTCTAATTATTTCCTAAAAACTTACAATATAAATATATCCATGAGAAAATTTATTCTATTATTATGGAGAATGGAGAAGATGTCTCCTTAGATAAAGATCTTCAGGGAGTCTTCTTTCAATTTTTATTAGAATAATGAATTTAGGCATGCGTTCCCCATAATGTTGACCATGCCACCATTCACTTTCCTGAACAACATATCACTCTAGCTAATCTTGAAGTAGCATTATGCCCTAATGAAAACTGAAAAGGTCCTTGGGTTGAATGGACTCACTATTGAATTTTTATGATATACATGGTCTATTATCAAATGGACTTATTTAATGTTTATAAAGAGGTGGAGGCCAATGGATATTTGGGGTCTATCATTAATCATGGTTTGATCAAACTTATTCCTAAAGATGGAAACATGAACATAGTCAAAAATTGGAATCCAATTACTCTACTTACTATTTCATACAAATTTATTGCCATGAATCTTAAAATTATTATTTAAGGTTTTGTTAATTCTAAATAGTTTGGGTTCTTAAAAGGCATATATGTCTTTCATAATATCCTCCTTTCCTAGGAAATTTCCCAAATGGGATGAAGATTCAGCTCAAGATGTATTATTTCTTAAACTTGACTCTGATAAATACTACAATCAAATTCAATGGAATTTCATTCTCAAAATGCTTGAGTGGTTGGATTTTGGTCCTTGATTCAAGAATAAAATTCAAATGGTCATTGTAAAGGCACAAGCTTAAGTCATGGTTAATATCAACCTCATAATATCCTTTTACCTCCAACACTTTATTCACAAAGGTCGATTTATTATCCCTTTTATTTATGTTCTAATTATTGGTACTATAAGATAAATGCTTTAATGAGCCCACCATCAAATTCATCTAAAAGGAATTTCCATCCCATTTTTGCCCATGTTTTAAATTCTCATTTTTTAGATGATTCCATGCCCTTCTTTTAGAATTCTGAACATGAAATTACTAATGCCCAAATAATTCTTAAAATCTATTGTGATGTGTCTGAGTTTAAGTTATGTGTTAAAAAAAGTGAAGTCATGTTCATCAAAGGTGCTTCTAAAAATGTTTTGATTCCCATGATGTGGAACATCACACCCATGGGAAAATTACTCACTACTTGGGCACTCCCATTGGTATCCACCTCTCCTCAGTAAATTTTAGCAAAAGGTCAAAAACTGGTCTTGTAAATTTATATTCTTTGTGGTCGAATTGATCATTATTAATTGCATATTTTTGGCCTTTCATGCTTATTACTCATCTTGTTAGTTCTCATCTAAATTAACTTACTATAAACTTAATTATAAGGTCCACAACTTGCCTTGGACTAACAAGTATGGTAAACAAGGGATGGCTTCCATCTCTTTGGATCTTTGTAATATGTTTGTGATCTTGAAATTATTGACCATTTACAATAATGAAGATGTCTTACTACCTAAAATGTCCCTTTTAGGGAAGAATTTAGAAAATTTGGAAATCTTTGCAAACTCTTAAAATAAAATGCAAATTATATTTTTTAACCAAACCCTATCCACTTAAAATTTTAGAATTTTAGAAACACTTATTTTAGATCAAAATTCAATATTTAATTACCACAAACCCTTGAAAAAATTAAGTGAAGTGTAGCCATACAAAAAACCTCAAAATCTAAAATTTTAAACCAAATATATAGCTATAAATTACAACAAAAATAGAAACTATATGAATGTGTGATAAAACATCAAAATAGGCATCCAAATTGCCTCAAAACTACACTTTAAAACCTCCTAAGGACTTTTCTTCCCTAGGAGAGGGCACCAAATCATGTCACTACCCTTGCTAGGGTTCCAAACAAGGTTTGTCCCCCAAAAAAAACTACTATGCTAGCCTTTCAAGTGTTGTCCCACTATTGCATTCCACCTGAAATGGTAGTTAGATCCCACAAAATACTCAATTATAACTAATATGACCCCTAAAATGAAGTCATCCCACTGAAGGTTAAAGGTTTTCATCCTCAAATTCAAAATACCAAAGAAGGGTTTTATCTTCTAAGGTTGAAAGTCAATCAAGATACTCAAACTCATAAATTTGATTTATAAAAATTAAATAAATGCGAAAGTTAGAAATCTCCACTTCCTTTTATACCTTTTCCACTCAAACTCCAAACTTACTTTATTTTAATAATAAAACATAAGTGGCTGACAATACTTTTTGGCCACTTAGTCATATTATTATGTTTACTTTATAATATTTAATAATACTTTTTATTTTAATAATAATAATATTATTAAGTTTACCAAAAGAGTAGAAATGATCTAGCCTAAATTAGATGATATTATTAATTATTTTAATCTAGAAAAGGGGACATTATAGTCTGCCCTTCCCAAAATTTCTTTCCCTCAAGTAATTTCAACCTCTTATGCTCAAGTATCACTATGCCAAAGTGATAGGTCATGTTATAACACCCATAGAGCCTGGGCCATGTACCTATCAAGTGGGATAACTCCTACCAAAAAACATAGTGTGATATATCTATGACATCCAAAATGGATAATGAATGTAATTCATCCATAAAATGATCCTCCAAATTTTGTTGATGTCTCAAAGGACCCAAAAAAATTCCATAATACCAAAATCTACCATATGCTCTCCTCATTTTATTGTTTTTGTCCCATAGTTATCCAGCGGTACAACCTATGATAACAATTATCATGAGATCTACTCCATCCATAACCCACATAGATATGCTCCCCTTAGATGAAGTCCTCTATCCACGGTATGAAAACATCTTCCATACATTGCCTTAAGGCCAAAGGCTACCCCAAGGGCTCACCACTATGTTTTTATTTTACCCATATTCTCTTCTCATATGATGAGGGACACCAAACACTTACTTCATCACTATATCCTTGCACTCCAGTGAGTCCCATAATGTTATTATGGGCTAAACCCTCCACTTTATGGCACACCACAGCTTGAATTTAAGTTGGAAACAAGGCATAATAACCACAAGTCATTTGGAATTCTATCCAAATTAGCACTAGGATGGTTAGGATGATTTTATTTCATAATAAGACCCCACCACTAACATTAACATGTATGGAAACCCTCTTAAATTTCAAAAATGTAAAACTATTAATGACTATAAATATTAAGACCAATAATATAGAATTGATGTAATAGCTTTAAATATGACAAACCCATGCAAGATGCAATAATGCAATTGATGTAGAGGTATTAGATAGCCATACAAGGATTGTAATCTCTCCATTAGTCATCACCAATTATAAAATACTCTTTCCTATTATATAAAATCACTTGTGTGAGTTACCATGTAGTGATGTGATGCCTAATAATACTAATGATAATAAGATTAATCCTATAAAGTAGGCCCATAGCTATCCTAGGTATGCTACCATTATCATATGATGATATCACCATATAATTGTTTTCATATTCATCACCACATGATTATAATACTTGGAGAAGCATCTCATCCATCCCATCAATACCAGATTCAACCGCATACTCTTCATCATTAGCTTGAGCTGATAACAAACTCAATTGCTCTATGCCATCCTTATCTTCTTTCTCCTTCATACTCTCTACCTCCCTTTTAGGTTGATTACACTTTTATTTTTTAATGGTTGATATTACATTATCCAAATCCATATAAACTTCCATAACCTCATATACCCAAGCTCCCAAGAATTGGAGATAGTTTTGGTCAAGAAACAACCACTTCTCAAATGGAGGCAATGGCTTTGCCTAAACAACTTTTATGTCTCCCAGCGACTATAACTGGACTTCCTCTTGCATGTAATTTTGGGAACATCTTTGTACATTCACTTTCCCACTCTCACTTTTCCCCATGAAGACTTTAAGACTATTCTCTACTAATGTCATATCCCTATCAACTATTTATTCAACTACCACTACCATACTATCATATTGTTTTACTTATTCACTTCACTTATTATACCCATGATCATGTTGTAATGAACCACACTCATCCTTTTTATTTTATATATTCTCCATTTCTGGAATTACACATAGAACACACACATTAGGGAAAGCAAAAGCTTCCAACATCATTGCTTAAACTTATTCATCATACCTCATAGACATATTTCCCAAATCTCTTCCATTGATTGCATTTTCCTCATATATTCTATTCATATGATGGAATTTGAAAGGTTCATTCATGTTTCCCCAAGCATGGATTTAACATTACATATTATTCCTCAAAATCAAATTCATAGTGGCTAGAAACCAATTTTCACTAGTTGTACATGCCTCAACATTGATAGTAGGCTAGAAATTATTTCACCATGTGACTGAAAATCTTTTTATGGATGTCATAAAATGGTAAAAGGGGATGGAAATGTCATTGGAAATGGATGAAATAATGGTAAATAAAATTCCATACTAAAAATATTTTGTAAAATACACCAATGGTATTAATCTAGAGGCTAGAAGTGACCACACTCTGACTGGAAATAATTCAATAGTAGTGACAAACTGAAAAACACTCAACTTTCTTCTAGGAACCACTGGTATGGTTGCTAACAAAATGTTGGGAAAGTTGGAAACATGGATAACAACATGTATACAATCTAGAATGGTGAAGCCATTTTGTAGAATATTATCCTTCTAGACTTCTTCACACATCAAGGGGTGGAAAATTTATATGTAGCTTGACTCCAATAAAGCCATGCATTATTGAGCCATAAGACCTTGAACAAAAATCAAATAAAATCTATTTTACTTATCACCATCCCACATCCAATATCTTTCTACCTTGAAAATGGTGGGTTTATCCATAGCCTTGTCTTCAAGTGTAAAACTTGGTTCCAAACAGTGATCATCCATGAAGCTCAAATGGTCACTCGAATCCCACTTTTTTATGCACACACCATTTGGAAATTGTATAAAAAAATCTATGTTCCCATTTCTACTTAATGTTTTCAACATCTTATACCATTTTTAACATGTTTCCCATGATGGCAAGCTTCATTCAATGACATAGTAGGAAACAATAAATTTTAAATATGATCATCTTTGTCATACCTTAGGCTATCACCCAAGTGTTTACCTTCCTTTATTGAATTAGAATTTTTTTAGATACCCTCAACACATTTAATACCAATAGAGATCTGATGGTGGTTTGATTTCAAAATTATAGCAAACTAGAAACCAACATTAGTGACCCGTGAAGCTCATATTTCCTGTGCATGCCTCCCAACAAAGTTTTTTGAGAACTCCACCTCATAACCTTATCAATTTACAAAATTTCTTACATATTCATGGCTATCATAGATTTGATCCAAAATGTTTTCTTTTTTTAGTGCCTTAGAGAGATTTTTATCAACCCTACTATATTGAAAACTCAAAAAATTGGCAATAACCAAAAATTATTTTCTAAATCCTTACAAAATTGGATTAGAAAATAATTATTTATTTTCAATGAGGCTTGGAGATCTAAAAATGGGAAGGTGAAAAGTCATCCTCCATTGTTGATGCTTCAAGATCTATTCATTGACTCTTTGCTACCATGGTCCCCTTGCTCCATTTGTTATATAGCCATTTTCCTTGGTTGATGTTTGTGCATGGTCCCCCTTATATGGTTCTTTGTGAGTGGCTTGGGTCTTTTTTTAAATTTTATTTTTTGATTGGTGTCTTATTTGTTTTCCCCAACCTATCTTTGCATTATTTTTTATGCCTGTGAGACTTTGGAAAAAAGCTAGCTTTCTTGAATTAATGAGGCAGTGTAATGGAAAAAGCTGGAAGGGATGATTCTAAGTGTGTATAGAATTTGAAGGATGACAATATTAATGGTTCACTCAATTTTGTGAAAGATGTTGAAAATGAATTTGGTCAGAACACTATGGAAGATTTGGCAGATGGTGAAGGTAATAAATAAGGTTCTATTGAGAAGCCCTTATTTTCATAAGTCCTACAGTTGGAAGACATTTTAACATATTCTGAAGTTGCACAATTTGAATATGAAACAACAAAAGTAGGTGATGATGGAGTCAATAGTAGTGCCTCACATAAAGATGGTAAGTCATCTAGCCTAAGAAATACCTTGTCTCTATTTTATAATGAATAAATGGAAAAGAATTTGCAGTTATAATAAGCTCATTTGATGAATGTTGGGGTTTTCTTTGTATGCTTGAATATAAACTCTTTACTCTTTGGAATTATTTTTTGACAATTGGTTGAATTATATCTAGGGTAAAAAATGGGGATTCATATTTCCTTCTGTAGAATGTTTTAGAAGGGGGTTTTCATGATTATTTAAAAAAAGTCCAATATGGAGAAGTGGGTTATTAGCAAACCCTACTAGAATGTAGGATAGTCAATTTTTAAAGTTGTTCCTTAGAACTCTAAATTCGATTGTGAGGAAATTTTAGTCAAAGCTACTATTAGATGGGTAGATATTGAGAATGTCCCTATTCAAATTTAGAATTTATACCTCAAGCTCTTAATCTCCTAAGAGAAGTTATTAGGGAAGAATATTTGAGAAGGTCCATTGCACATATACATGCAAGGGTTTTAATTTAGTTGGATCCATTAAAATTCTTCCCAGATACCCTTTTGTTTAATATCAAGGGAGAATCTTTCTCTTGCCCCATAAAAGGGTTAGGTGGCCTAAATGTTTGTTTATTATGTAAAAATGATGGTCATCTTAGGAAAGTTTTCCCTTAGTTAATAAAAATGGGAAGGGTGATTAAATTGTTGTTGAACAAGATTTTACCTATCGAGAAGGATATTTTTGAAAAACATCCTTCTAATTTTGATGATGATGTTGTGGTAAGAGAAAATCCATACTTTGATTTGAAACCTTACTTTAGCCAATCACCCCTTAGTGATAATTTGGTGGGACTTGGATGCCCTAATGGATTAAAAACTAGTGACACCTCTGTCTAATCACTTGATAAGCCCATGTTGAATATGTACTGTGTTAAAGCTGGACTTAGGCCTTCTAGTGAGTGTGTGGTTATGGATAATCTTCGTTTGGTGAATGAGAGTAAATTTCAATCCCCCTTATAGGCCTTGAACATAGTGACTCTATGGTGGAAGATCTCCCTTGCACCAAAGGTAGATTATCAGATGAATCATTAATATTTTAGCTAATCCTCCTTCTTCAATAACCTATACCCCTAGCCCTTTGACCTTCGATTTAGATTTGAATTGTGATGAGAGAGTTCCCATGGCAGTCTCTCCCACCCCTAGTGTTGATGTTTAACCTAAGGCTATTTTGGAAATAACCTTGCCTCTTCAAGATGTTGGTTTAAATTCTCTCTCTAGTGGGATGCAAAGAAATAATGGTAAAATATTTAAAATTGAGGCCAATTTGGAACCCTTCTTAGGATCCCCTAGGGGTGAGAATGGGAAGATTCACAAAGGTTTTTCAGGAGGTGCCAAGGAAATAAAAAATAAATCCAAATAAAATAAGGTTCCTTAGTGTTTTACAAGGTTGTACCAAAATAAAGGAGGCTCTAAGGTCTTTAGTCTACAAAGATAGGCTCCCCCACACTCTCTTGATGAAGGTTGTTAGTTGGAATGTACGAGGCTTGGAATACCATGACCGTAAACCAATTGTAATGTAGTTTAGGTGTTCTAGAGAAGGTGTTAGTGTAAAAGGTTTATCTTCATGTCAGGTACCTTTTCGGGGTCTTTTTCTCACTTCCCAGTGTGAAAAGGGTTATTCCCCTAACTGGTTCCATCACTTAGACCTTTTCACACTTAATCTTACTTTGGGGTTTTTTCTTTTATCCCACATTTCATGTGTTTTTAGTCGCTTAGGTGGTATGTCTTATATATACTCACCTCTTTCTCTTATAGAGAAAATATAGAGAAGCATGTGAAGGCTTTGTATTAACATTCTTGTTGAATTAAATATAATTTATTCTATCAATTTTGGTTTCATTGCTATGCTTTATTTTCACTCATTTTGATTCTTGGATGGTTTTTCAACCAAATCTTACATGGTATCAGAGCAATTGTGAGTTGTATGATAGTTTTTTAGGATATTTAAGAGTAAAAATTTGTTATTTTATTTAGTAAATGAGTATGTTCTTCTCTTGCATCTTTGAATGATCTAGAGAATCAAAAAGTTGTGAAATAAATACCAAATTTTGGGGGTTTCTTTATCTATTTGCCAGTTGCAGGTGATTTTTGAAGCATTTTGGAGCAAATTTGGAGCTCACCACCATAATCAGATCATCCAATAAAGATAGTATCTCTCTTAATTTTGTTCTAGTTAAACATTGGAGGCTCCATCTATAGGTAGTTTTACGGTGATTCTACATAAATTTGGAGAGGTTTGAAGAAAATTTGAAAGTTTTTTTTAATCAAAATACATTTTTTAAACCTTTAAGAGTAAATAAAAGTTTTTAATTACATTTAGGGGTATAAGAAGTGAGATATAGTTCTTATTTTGTCTTAGTTAGACATTTGAAGCCAAATTTTAATTTTTTATATATAAAAAAACACATTTTTCTTCTTCATATAGATCTTTAGCTATAATTAATCACTCAAAACAATTTTTTGGGTTTTGTGTCTCACTCTCAAATTTATAGAAAATTTTGAATTTTTAAATTTCATTGAGTAATGAAAAATTTATATCCATTTTATTGATTTTTATTTAAAAAAAAAAATTATGGAAGTGCTGCCCCCACTAAATTTGGCAGCTCTTTTGGCGGTTCACTAATTCTGGTAGCAAGTTTAGTCATTACTAAATTTAGTCACAACTACATTTAGTTAGTAATAACTAAATATGGTGGCATCCCTAAAATTGGTGGTAATTCCATAAAATTTGGTAGATGACATCATGCTGATGTTAGCATAATTTTTTTTGATATTGATCCATTCACCTTTACATGCTTTTGAATTTGTAGTTTAACTTCAGAGGCTCATATCTTGAGCATATAGAATCCTTTTTCAGCACATTTTTTCTTTTTAAAAATTTGGGGTAGAATTTCATGCTCTATGTAGTGGTGTAATCATAGTTTCCTCATATTATTCCAATTTTCCAAATAAATAATTTTCTCATCAGATCTGATAGATAATCATAATTTTTTGACCTTCAAATGCTTGTAACCGTCACATATGACCTCAGATCAAGGTGATTCATTTTTTTAAAGTGCATATTTTTTTGATATATACATATTTATATCACTTTGATGTTATAATTTTATAATTTGTTTGTACTTTCAATTTTGGGGTCCATCTTGGACTTTGTAAAACTCTAGAAAAATAAACTCCAACATTATAAATGCACTAAATTATAAAGTGCCAAATCATTTTTACTTTGGGGGGATTATTGCTTGAGTGATTTTTTTTTGGGGGGGTGCTCTTTTTGAGGTCATTTTTTTGCTGCTTCTAATCATGGCCCTTAATCATTAGAAACACAAATGTGAGTTTTGTGGAAGTAAAGAACATACCTATGTTGATTGCATTGATATAAAACTTGATTATCTCCATGAACTCATTTAAATTCATGAAATGAGGAAACTTTGTATTGCCAATAACATCAATTTGCCAAAATATCATAGCCTTATCCTAGCAAACATTCAATCACTATTTTTAAAACTTCACTTGAGAATTTATCCTGATCACATTCATCAGAATTTTATGGTGACAAATTCCATAGATATTCATGAGTTGATAATTTCAACTCAGTCATCATTAACACATTCTTTAGACACACTTGATTCTCCTATGTTTAGTTCTCTCATAGATGGTGAGAACCATACATCTATGGTCCCTGAACTTGAATCATGCATTGCTCATGATCACATCGATCACAACTTGTTACCCATTGACATTGATTTGGAGACATCTTGATAGTTTTTAGAGGAATCACCCACTCCTGAATCTCCTATTTGTAGTAATTTAGTATAGTAAAACATTTATGATATTCCAAATATAACTCTTTGGGATGACTACTTGTCAGATATTATAGGTTTATTTTATGATATTCATCTTTCAGATCTAGAGGACACCAATGAGGATATTCATTTCCTATTTCATGATAGATTCTTTGAAGCTTCTTCTTTTTCAAATGATTTGAGGGAAAATTCAGACTCTCTTGTTCTTTCCTTGCCTACATCTGCTTCTACAGTGACACTTTTTATAGATATTTATGAGTTGACAGTCTCAATTCTGTCCACATTGACACCTTCTACATTAGTACTAGATTTTTATTAGTTTAGTTGTCTTTTCTATAGTGAGTGTCATACATCTATGGTTACTATCCCTGGATATTCTATAGTATCTAATCTATCACATCAACATTCATCACAATTCAGCATTAGCTTGGAGATCATTGAGTATCAGTTGGAGAAGACATCTTTGCATGAGGCACTTTCATATATGGATCATGTTTTACATCCATTTCCAATTGGATTTGATTTATCATCCTTTGGCATCAACATGGTGACACTTGAACAGCTTCCAAAGACCTCATTCATCTCAAGACTTCCTTTCTCACATTGCTTCTTAAAGTAGAAGTTTATTCTACATCAACCATTAGACTTATTTTTTCCCAAAGGGAGAAATGCCATTTGTCAACATTGGATCATCTTCAACATGCATCTTTCAACATTCACCATTAGCACATGAGTTACTTCATTGTGGGGGGAACTCATAGTCTCACATTTCCTTCCTCATGGGGGGTTGTTGATTGTATACTCATGATGGATGTCCCACTTTGGAGGTCATATTGATACCTCCTTCCATTTTTTCATGTTTTTCATGTCATCCTCTCATGGGGGGATTTTTTTCCTACAGTTTTTCTCCTTCTCTTGTGTTTTTAGGGGATAAGTGTGTACATGTGTACCTTATCAGGCCTACTTGCTGGGACCCATTCTTATTTACTTTTGTGGGCTTTTCCCTAAGTTACACTTAAGGGGGGGGGGTGGTGATAGTGTAAAAGGTTTATCTTCATGTCTGATACCTTTCTAGGGTCTTTTTTTCAGTTCCCAATGTGAAAAGGGTTATTCCCCTAACCGGTTCCATCACTTAGACCTTTTCACACTTACTTAAGCTTACTTTGGGGTTTTTTATTTTATCCCACATTTCATGTGTTTTTAGTCTCTTAGGTGGTATATCTTATATATACTCACCTCATGCTCTCATAGAGAAAATATAGAGAATCATGTGAAGGCTTTGTATTAGCATTCCTATTGAATAGAATATAATTTATTCTATCAATTTTGTTTTTCTTGCTATGCTTTCCTTTCACTCATTTTGATTCTTGGGTGGTTTTTCAGCCAAATCTTACAAAAGGCATTAATTTCTTATTATTACAAGAAGTAAAGGCAATTAGTTTCAAGCTTGAATCTATATTAAATTACATTTGGTTAGATTCTCCTTGATTTTATACCTCTCATCCCAAAGGGAAAGTTGGTGCCTCCATATTACTTAACCCGAAATAGAATGATCCAGAGGTTGACTTTGGTTCATTCCCTTGCCGTATAACTATATGGGTCACTCTCAAATGTGAGGAATAGGTTTTTAGGATCTACAATATTTATGCTTCTAATGACTATAGAGAAAGGGCTATCTTATAAAATTGGGTTGATTCTAATTTAAAAGACATCCCATAGATTTTACATGGGGATTTTACTATAGTAGAGGAAAAAGAGGACAAGTGGGGGGTGATATGATTTCATGTAAGGGAAATGAACTATTTTTTGGTCTAAACTCAATAAAATCCTTAAACTCTCTAACCCTCTTAACTGAGGGAAAAAGGATAGCAAGAGTATTTAGTATACATGGTGTAATAATCAGGGCCCTCATAAGATAGTCGATTCTAAACTTGACATATTCTAATTTAACAAGAATGGTTTTGAGGTAATGCAATAAAAGGAGTGCAAATCTATGAAGGTCCTATTCACTATCTCATATCACCATCCCATTGAAATATCTATTTTGATATATAATAATTGGGAGGTGAATATTCCAGAGTGGAAAGCAATTTATAAATTGAATGTTGCACTTTTGAACAATCTTGACTATATAAGAGACATCTATTCTGCATGGAACATTGGTAGGTTTGTAGTTGATTCCTCATCCTCTATTGACAAGTGGAATTATTATATGAGCCTTTGTAATAATTTTACATGATCTTTCGATAAACACCAATCAATTTCAAGGAGGAAGATAACTGATAATACTCATGAGAAGTTGAATCTTTGTAAATCAAGGTTGTAGATTGATCTAAATAATGTCTTACTTCTTAATGAACTGACAAGCCTAAAACATGAGATTATAAACCATTAGTTGTTTGTTACTTAGGGGGTTCAAGTTCACTCTAGACTGAACTGGCTCATACTTGGTGATAAAGGCTCTAGGTTATTTTTCAATTTACTAAGAGCAAAACATGGAAAAAGTAAAATTTTGATGATTGAATATGGGGGTACTGTGTTTAGTGTTCTGACTGAGATTTAAAAACATTCTTTATCTTCTATTCTAACCTTTTTTTATCAAATGGCTTGAGCCTACAAGTTAATAATTACAAATAGATCTGTTTTAAGTGTATTCTTAGGAAACTATCTAGAGAACATGCCATGGTGCTTGATAATGAGATCTATTTGGATGAGATTAAGGTAACCTTTGATTGTATGAAGGTAGACAAAGCCCTAGACCTTGATGGGTTTCCTACAGGGTTTTATAATTCTAATAAGGAGTGGATTATTAGGAATAACCTAATGTTATTGCTCACATTATATTTATTTATGATACTACTATTAATATGAGTTGTCAACTTATTTAATAATAATAATATAGGTAGAATAGTATTATTATGTGTGTGAGTGATTTGTGAGAACAAATCATGTAGAGAGATAGGTGTGTGAGAAAGAATAAAGGGATAAGTGAGATATCTTAGAATAGTTTAGAGATATGTGGGATTGGGATTGGTGTTGGATCCCTCTATCAAGGATCTCATTCACCTATATCATGTAACCTCTCTTGATGTATTTGATATCTTAAATGAAATAAAATATCTTGTATGCTTTGAATATGAATGAATTAAGTGTATTGTAAAGTTTTAGAGTGTGTTGAAGGTGTGTAAATTTGAACCAAATTTATTATTCGGTATCAGAGCTATGTCTAATCCATAGCCAATGACAAGTGAATTATAGTTTTATGCTTTGATTGGTGAAAGTCATTAATGCATACAAATCTAGAATCAAAGGTGACATAGACTTAGCCATATTATTCAGTCGGTGCTCACATCATAAATCTCATCAAGCTCAGTAAACTGCATAAGTTGAATTGACCTTTTACTTAGATCAAATCAATATAATATGTCTATTATAGATTATATGATTTAGCTGAATTGATGTGGTGATTTTTGTGAAACATATCCTAAAAAAGGAGATGTGACCTGCATGTTGTGAATTTTGTGTTCTGCCTAGAGAATAATGACCTGAATTACATGATGCAATTTATGTTTGACAAAGCTCAAAGTCCATTATTCCATGCAACCTTCTTTACTAGAAAATCCATGTATAGATTTGGTTCAAATTTGTCATGTTTTCCACATTACATCAACCCACAATTTAGATAATTCATAGTTTTAGGTTTTGTGTTGAGTCTTTTATATTAATTATTTTATTTTATTCAGTTTTGGTATAATGTTTGTCAATTTTTTTTTTTTTATATAATTGATTCACATGGTCAAGGTTTTATAGTGTATAAAGTGAGTTGTTAGTATTATGTATTTTACATTAATTAAAAAAAAAACTCAACATGTAATTAGTTTTTATTTTTATATCATAAATTTTTTGTAGTTAAGAGTCTTTTGTATGAAAAAGGAAAAAAGAGTCATGAAATAGTTTTATTATTAAAAGTATTTAGGTCTTGTCATCAAAGTCATTATGATTATACTAAATTAGTCTATTTGTATGGTCTTTATTGAGTCAAGAAGAATTAAGTCTTTGCTCATAAAACAAAATAATGTCATCAAGAATATTAAAAGTGTCTTTTGCCTCACAGAGGCATTATCACTTGTATGTAATGACAAAATTTTAGGGGGGCTGATATAATTGAATCTCAAAGTCATATTTTCTTGTAAGGATGTATTTTCAGGGTAACTAACATCCTATGTTGTTGAGATGGATTTTCCACTAGAAAAGTTCACTGGACTTAATTTTTACACATAGAAAGTGAAAATTCAAATGCAACTTATGAACAAAAATTTGTTGGCAATAGTCAGTGGAAAATAAACATAACCCATAGATGCAAATAAATCATTGGAATGGGACAACATAAAATGATAAGTCTAAAGCCATCATTGGCCCTACACTTTCAGATTGTGAACTACATTAAGTAGATTTAGAAAAATCATTCACTAAAATTTGAGAGAATTTGAATAAGTTGTTTGGTGTTAAAGTAGTTGACTAAATTTTTTCTCTAAAGTTATGCTTATTCAGATTAAAAATGGGTGAAATAACACATAAATGATCTTAGATCTCTCATGAGGCAACAAGCAAAATTTAAAGCTCAAGCTGATGATGAAGATGCTAAAGCTATTTTATTGAATAGCCTATCTTCCAAATTCAATAATGTTGTTTTCACTCTTGGTCAAATTCCATCTCAATCTCTAAAAGACATGATCTCAGCTCTCCTAGCAGAAGAAAAGATAATTTTTGAACATACAAAAAAAGAAACTATAATGTACTAAAAAAAGAATCATAAAATTTTTAACAAAAACAAGGATGAAGTTGAATGTTTCTATTGAAATAAAAAGGAGCCCACATCCTAGTTTTATAAGATTTGAGCTAATTATATGCTCAATGGAAATCTTGAAACAAATGAAGTAAATGTGGTCAATGAAAAATAACCATCTAGCGAGGAAGAACCAATAATAATGATAACAGTTATAATGTTGAGAACTTTATTTACTAAGTGAACATTATCTATCATGAGGATGGATGACATAGGATGTTGGAAGACATTTAATGTCCTCTCATCAGCAATAAGTGGCAAGACCACATAATGGAATTGTGTATTTTTTTAATTATGTTTTTTACTTTCTATAAATAGAAACAGATGAATCATACTTGTTCAAGTATTGTAATAAGTGAGATTCTTTCTTTGAATTTTCCCTTAAGGTAAGATAATGATGATAACTAACAGAGTCCTATAACATAATGATGTATATGATTTTTGGTTAACCACATGTAAAACCATCTTATTTATTTGTAGGTTTGTGGTAATTTGAGTGTAAAACCATATTGGTTATTTATAGGTTAGTGGTAAGCCGAGTGTAAAACCATCTTGGTTACCTTTAGGATGGTGGTTAGTTGAGTGAAAAAACATCATTTGAGTTTGTTATCAGTTTTAGTATAGGATAATGTTTTCCCCACATTTTGCACTAAGGAGGGAATGTTAGGAATTACCTAATGTTAGTGCTCACATTATATTTATTTGTAATATTATTACTAATATGAGTTGTCAAGTCATTTAATAATAATATAGGTAGAATAATATAATTATGTGTGTGAGTGATTTGTGAGAATAAATCATGTAAAGAGATAGGTGTGTGTGAGAGAATAAAAGGATACGTGAGATATCTCAGTATAGTTGAGATATATGTGGGATTGGGATCAATATTGGCTTCCTCTATTAAGTAGTTCATTCACCTACATTATGTAACCGTTCTTGATGTATTTAATATCTAAAATAAAATAAAATATCTTGTATGCTCTGAATATAAATGAATTAAGTATACTATATAGTTTTAGAGTGTGTTGAAGGTGTGAAAATCTGAACTAACTTTATTATGGATTGCATTTGAATGCCTAAGATTTTTAAATGAAGCCATTGAAGTGGTTACATTGGGGCCTAAAATAAATAGGGGCATAATTAAAATTATTCCAAAATATGGAGAACCTACCATGGTTAAGAATTGGAGACTTATTACTCTTCTCAATGTCTCTTACAAAATTTTGGCTAAGATTCTTGCAAGAAGTCTTTCCTCTAGTCTACCTTCATTTATCTCTATTAATCAAATAGGGTTTGTTGAAGGTAGATTTATCCTTGAAAATCTTATTTCTAGCTGGGAAGGTATGTATTGGGCTCATGATTCTGGTCAAGACATAGGCATGATCTTACTTGAGTTTAAAAAAGCCTATGATAAAATTGAGTGGCCATTCATTAACTTAATGTTAAAAGCCTTTGGGATCCAAGATAGATTTTTTTAAATGATAAATGGCTTATTTAAATATGCCTTTGCTATTATTAAAGTTAATGGTGAGCTAATTGAGTCTATTGAACTTCAGAGGTTAATTAGGCAAGGTTACCCTCTTACCCCCTTTCTTTTTGTTGTGATGATAAAAAAACTTCATTACTTGTTGAGATACTCATCAATGGGTCCTTAGGTCAGAGGTATTTTGATACCCAATGGTTCATAAATTATTTATGCTTTATTTTCAAACAAATCTATGTTATTTGTCAAACTTGAAAAAGACAATCTTTAGTAGGTGGCTAGAAGACTTGACATCTATTGTTCTGCCTTTAGTTCTAAAGTGGCACTACATAAATCATGTATGATAGGATGGAATGAGGACCAGCCATACTGGTTAGAAAATGGGTGGGTGTGGAAAGGCCCTAATCATATGGTTAGATATCTAGATATTCCTTTTGTCTTGATACCTTTATTCAAATAATTGTGGGATTGGATATATATCAAAATTAACAATGAGATTGGTAAGTGGCATGGTCATCTTCTCTCTCTCCTAGGAAGAATTCAAGTATGTCATAAAATTATCTTATTTTATAACATATACTATACCTCTTATTGGATGTTTAATAAGTCTCAAATTAATCTTTTTCATAGAATCATTAGATATTTTATATGGTTAGATGGTAAGGGGAACAAAAAAGTCATGCTATGGAATGGAAGAGTTGTTGTGTACCTATAAAATTTGGGGGGCTTAGGTTGAAAGACCTTATGATTCAAGGTATCTCTTTGGAAATCAATTGGATCATTAGGGCCTTGTAAGGGAATGATCCATGGAAGGTTTTGGTTAGGTGAAATATTCTAATGGGATTCCCAAAAGGTAAATTGAATTTGAAAGGGCTTCACATTTTTGATTTGTTGATTGGTTCATTTTTAGTGTAAGTCTTAGGTTATCCAAATTTTTGAGCCATTTAGAAACCCTGGGAGCTTGTAAAGCACCTTGTCATTGCACCTTTTATTTTTAGTGGGTTTGGGTCAAGGTGCTAGGGGTATAGGTTTATATGGCAGAACCTTACAATTAATAGAAGGCCCCTTGCCCTTACTAGAGGCTGCTCAACTTTCTTCTAGTTCTCCAAGGCATTAATATGTTTGAAAGATCTATTTTCCTTCAATATCTAAGCTTCATGAATTGATATTAGAGAAAGATACTAGATTATATTTTCTTAGAGGAGAACCCTTGCTTTAATAGCTAAGACTCTTCAATCTTCTAGAGGTATCCCTATATTTGTTGATGTTGGTGGGTTTTGGGATGATATTAAATGGATAAATGGTCCCCCCTTATGGAATATAGCACTAAAATGCTTTATGATAAACTTGATATCTCTAAAAGTATGTTCCTCACTATTAAATAGGTTTGGCATGCCTTTTATCCATTATTTAGTTGGTTATTAAGATTCCATATTGTCTGATCATCATGTCTTGAACCAAAAAAGTATTTTTTTAGTTTGTTGCTTTTCTAGGGCAAATTGGTTGTTGGATCAATTATTTCTAAGTTTGTATTTGGAAATACTCATTTTTTGTTGTGTGGTGAGTTAGAATCTATTGGAAACCTTTTTTTCTTGTCCTTATGTTAAAAGTATACGTAGATGTTGTCTTAATAGTTAGAACTCTTTGTTTGATTGTGAGATTTCATGGTACAATATTGCTTTTGGGTATGTGTGTTCCAAAGAGAAGGTTCATATTTTTTCACATATGGTTGTATTCTCCATTGAATTCCTATGGTTCATTTGGAAGTAAAGGAATCAATAAGTTTTCTAGTTTAAGTCTAGATTGATTACTAACTTTAATTTTGAATTTAGGATGAGATGTGTTTCTTGGTAGATCTTTTTATAGATGAAGGTGCTACAAAGTGAGCTGGAGAAGTTCTTGAAAAAATATGATAAAATTTTATTCTAGATTCTTATTAGATACTGGGGGATACCTAAGGTTCTCTCAACCTCTTAACTAGAATATCTCCCATGGTGAAGCTATGTAGGTACAAATTTCTAAGAATGATGGGGGCTTGATCAGGGATGCTTATTTTGAACATGCTAGTAATTTGATTGTTGGTTGGATTGGTTCATCAAATTTAGATAAGAATGGTTTAGTAGCCTAGATGGAATCCAATAAAGATATTCTACATGCCTTATAGGCCTAAGGGAATGAAGAGGAAGCTACTTCTGGTGAGGTGATTGATGTGGTTGGTTTTGATATGGATATTGTTGGTTGGGAGGATGTTCCCTTTTGTGAAGTTGGTCATGACAATGTTGTGTGGGTGATGGTGTGGAAACAATCATATGGTTCTTAATATCATTGAGAAAATTTTTAGTGTTACTTAATCAAAACTAAAAAAAGTGATCCAAGAAGGAAATATCAATGACATTGAATATTTGGTAAACTTTTTAAAGATGACCAACATGAAAGATCTATTGAGAAAATTGGATCGTTTTCCCTCCTTGATGTAGATCTCTCAATTGGGACCTATTTTATTTGACTATGACTTGGGACCTTAGGTGGATGGTGTTGAAATAGTTGAGGATGATGTTGTGATAATTGATTATGGGGCCAATATAAACCTGTAGCTATTGGTGTTTTTTTGATTGATTTTCCTTTGTTATTTGTTGGTACTTTTGTTTCTTGTTGTTGTCACCTGGGTGTATTTTTATATTTTAATAAATTTTCAAGATTGGTTCTTTTTTGACTATATACCATAACTTTATTGGAATTTTTTTGATGTTTTGCATTCACAAATGTATAGACTTTGTTAACATTATTCCAATATAAAAAAATTCTTGCAAAACTAATTTTTCTCCACTTTCTACCCTAAAAATTAGAGAATCCTTTCCCTATATTTTTTGATGGTGTTGTTCTTTGTGAGTGGTTATCAACTTAGATTCCCTAATTATATTCCACTATAAATCACACCTTTTCTGGGTCCTTTTCACACATTTACACTTTCTTGAAATGTAGTTCATTTCCTTTCAATGCCAGGATTCACTTTTGTTTCTATCTCTTTACTCATCACAAAGGCATAAATATTTTCCTCTTACGATAGAATATTTTTTCCACTTTCCTTTTTTATGATAGGTGCCTCCATGGGATTTTCCTTCTCCCTTAATTTAAGCCTTGATTTTTCTTCATGCTTCACCATTATAATTTGAAAATTATTTTCCTCTTCCTTTCTCAAGGCATGATACAGGTCTCCCTGTGTAGCTCATGGTTTAGACCTTGGTCTAATTTCAACTAGTTTTTTATTAAATTATATGAATTTGGTGAGTGATAGTTCTTCTAGAATCTCAAATAAAAGGGATCTATACTCAACATAGTCGGCAACAATGCCATTAACTATGGAAGGTTAATTTTACATCACTATAATGGTTTATTATCTTGGAAGGAAATTAGGGTAGAATGACCTAAATGAATGTTAGGATCTAGAACACACAGCTCTGATACTAGCTGTCAAGATCCTCCTTAGAGTACAATTGATTACCTTTGTATAAGCAACTAAACACATAATTAAACTAGACGTAATATGTAAATAGAATTCAGAAACAACATAGAATATGAGATATGAGAAACAATACAATCTGTATTAACACTCATCCAAAAGGAAATACAATGAAGAAATCACACTCTTCCCACACCTCTTGGGCATACAGTAATTCTCCTTCAAGAGTTCTCTCTCTCAATCAATTACAATCAACAATCAACTCAATACTGAGTTGTTGTTCCCTCCACTTGTGAGTGACAATAAACCCAATGGTTGTTGTTGCCTACTACTAGTCCACCAAGTACCACCGAGTACTCTAAATATATCTCCTTGATCTTGCACACCTGTAGATCTAACTGATCTTACTTACCATGTAGATCTCCCTGATCTTACTACCTGCAGATCAACTGATGTTACACTTGGAAGGATCTCTTCCTTGTCCTTGATTACAATACAACCCCATGGGTCTCTTAAATAGATCCCAAACCAAACAATAATTAGACTTACCAATTAAAACAATTAGAAATGTAGACTCAAGACTAAAATTAGTCTTTACATGCAAAATCACTGTTCGTCTAAAATTAGACAAGTTTTGGAAACACACAGGTGATCGACGTCAGTTCCTGTCTGATCGATGTCGGCTGACCCCTAACTGATGCTGATTACTATGTAGCTAAAGATGACCAACGTCTATTGGCCTGACCGATGTCAGTTACTTTGACACTCAGGAACCTCCACATTTGCACACATGTGAAGCTTTTAGCTCCACAACTTAACAATCTCCCACTTGGAGATAAATATCTAAACTTGTACCTATACTTGTACATCTAATATTTTTTTGGCTTGTATCTCCATCTTCAAGTTTAATCTTAAAGACCAATAGAAGTTGAATGAAGATTCAACTTCTCCTTTGTTCTCAGCTTTGTTAAAATATCTACAGGGTTCTTATCCTTGCTAGCCACCATGACTGCAACAACCTTCTACAACTCTAAAATTTAGCTAACCAACGTTCCACCAATAGTGAACACATATCTTGTGGTGCTCTTCCTATCATCCAAGTCACCTACCATATCCGAATCTATATACCCATGTACAGAAGTGCTTGACCCTGCATATCATAAATACCTACTGTTGGTCCCTCTGAGATATCTAAGATTCCACTGAACTACTTTCCAGTGCTCCTTTCCTAGATTGGCCATAAACCTGCTAACAACTCCCACTGCTTGGGCAATATCAAGACTAGTACATACCATTTCATACATCAAGCTCCCAACTGCTGAAGCATATGGAATGTTGCTCATGTACTCAACCTCATCATGTGATTTAGGACACTGTTCATAGCTCAGCTTGAACTATCCAACCATAGGTGTGTTTATCAGTTTTGCATCCTACATATCAAACCTTGCCACTACCTTATTCACATAATCCTCTTGAGACAAAATCAACCTGTGATTTCCTTGTCTCTAGAAATACTCATGCTAAGGATTTTCTTTGTTGCTCCTAAATCCTTCTTGGCAAATTTTTGAGCTACTTTTACCTTTAGCTCAGTAATTCCCTGCATGTGTGACCCTGCAACAAGCATATACACTACATACAATAATAGGATAATGTAGCTAATATTATCCAACTTGGTAAAATAAACACAATGGTCACATTGACATTGACTAAAGTCATGCTTTGTCATAAACCTGTCAAACCTCAAATACCACTATCCTGTAGCTTGCTCAAGACTATATAACCTGACCTTCTGTCTCACCTGTCCATTCTCTCCTTTCTTTAACCTATGAATCTATTTGTCTTTCAGTGCTTTCTTTTTGACTAAAAACTCTACCAAATCCCATGTTTGGTTCTCTTTCAAGGAATCAATTTCTTCATTCATGCCATGCTCTCACTATTTTCTAGATTCTACCTGCATTGCCTCTTTAAAACTTCCTGGTTCTCCACCATCAGTGAGCAACAAGTAGTATAAAGAAGGGGAATAATGAATTAGAGATTTACTTACCTTTTCAGTCCTCCTTATGGGCATTTGAGACTCATTCATAGCTTGCTGTTCACCCAAATTTCATTCTAATAATGACTGATCTTGGTCATCTCTCAGTCTACTATTAGGTTGTGGAGCTAAAAGCTTCACTATATGCAGACATGGAGGAGTTGTTGAGTGTCACAGTCACTGGCATCGGTTAGGCTGATCGACGTCGATCAGTGGTAGATAGAAAGGTAATCGACATCAGTCAGGAGTCGACCAATGTCGATCACCTCCAGTCAGACAGGGACCGACATCAGTCACCTGTGTGGTTTTAGAACTGTTCGTTACACGAATAGTTAATTTGTTGAATGGCTAGTTTGCATGTTAAAGGCTAATTATAGTCTTGAGTTACGTGTATAATTATTGTAAATTAGAAGTCTAAGTTATTGTTTAGTATGGGATCTATTTATAGACCCATTGGCATGTATTGTAAAGAGAGCAATAGAGGAAGGCAAGGTAGATCCTTCCAATTGTAAGAACAGGGTGATCTACAAGTTGTTACAAGATCAGGAAGAAGTTCTACATGGTAAGTAAGATCATTTGAGTTGCAAGTTGTTGCAAGTTCATGGGAGATTTGCTTGAAGTAATTTTGAGTGCTTGGTACTGGCAGTGTTGTTACTGATTGGTTGGAGGTGAACAACAATTCTGTGTTTGAGTTATTTGTTGTGACCATTTTTGATAGGAGAGTGAACTCTTGAGGCAAAGAGATATGTACATCTGAGAGATGTGGAAGAGTGTGGCATCTTCATTGTATTTCCTTTTGGCATGAGTATTAGTACAAGATTTTGTATTGTCTCTCATATTCTGTGTCATTTGTGAATTCTAGTTACTTGTTAATTCTAGTTTAATTCCATGATTAGTTGCTTATACAAGGTAATCATATTGTACTCTTATTGAGGAGTAGGATCCTAACAAGTTGGTATCTGAGCCATTTGTGGTTCTAGATCCTGAGATCTAGTATTAGAGCTTTTGGTTGGGTTACTGTTTGTTGATTACAGGTCACTCACAAGGGTTTTTGTTTGAGTGGGAGTATAGCAATGGTAGAAGAAAGTAAACTACAAATGGAGAAGTTTAATGGCAAGAACTATCAATTATGGAGGATGCAAATAGAAGATTATATGTATCAAAAAAATTTGTACTTACTGTTGGGTGGGGTTGCATGCAAGCCCATGGATATGAAGGATGAAGAATGGGAGGTTCTTGATCAGAAGGCTCTGGGATCTATAAGATTGAGCCTTGCATCTTCTGTGATTTCCAACTTATCACAGGCTAAGACAATGGTAGAGTTGATGGAATCTTTGGCAAATTTATATGAAAAACCCTCAGCTTTGAATAAGGTATTTCTTATAAAACAATTATTTAGTTTGCAAATGTTGGAAGGTGGATCTGTACATAGTCATCTTAGTGATTTCCATGGTTTGGTAAACCAGTTAAATTCAGTCAATATTGTTTTTGATAATGAAATTAAGGCTCTCTTAATCTTATGCTCATTACCTGAAAGTTGGAAGAGTTTGGTAATGGCAATTAGTAATACTGTGTCTACTTCAAAATTTTTAAAAGTGGATGATGTTGTGAGTGTAATCTTGAATGAAGAAATTTGCAGGAAAAGCACAGGTGAATCATTAAGGAATGCTTTGAGTGTTGAAAGTAGGGGAAGGCAAAGAGAGAAGATCGAGCATGAGAGATCAAGGTCCAAGATAGGTAGGAGATCCAAATCCAGGTATGGTAGAATAACCTGCTGGAATTATGGAAAGCAAGGGCATGTAAAGAAATATTGTTGGTCGGTTGAAGATCAACATGAAGGAAATGAAGAAGCAGATGTTGCAGATGTTGTTACATAAGATGCTTTGGTATGTTCCTTGGATAAAGTAGAATCTTGGGTTTTAGATTCTAGTGCCTCTTTTCATGCATCCCCAAATAGGGAATTTTTTCATGAATATGTCCAGAGAGACTTTGGAAAAATTTATTTAGGGGATGGTAAGCCTTGTCAAATGGTTTGCAAAGGGAAAGTGAAGCTGAAATTATAGACAGGCAACACATGGGTGTTGAAGGAGGTCATGCATGTCCCAATCTTGAAGCAAAATTTGATTTCTATTGGAAAGTTGGGTGATGAGGGTTGCATAGTAACTCCCATAGTGGACTCTTGGAAAGTTTCCAAGGGTGCACTTATTGTAGCAAGAGGTAAGAAAGTAGGTACACTTTATCTATCTACTTGTATTATTGATTCTCCTTCTGGTTTATCTACTTCAACTATAGATTCGAAGATGTGGCTTAATAGGTTTGGTCATATGAATAAGAAGGGGATGCATATTCTTGAGTCAAAGGGTATGCTTTCAGATTTGAAAAGCATGGATTGAGATTTGTATAAGCAAAAAAAGAAAGTGATGTTTCTTGAGAAATTCGATGTTCATGACAAGAACATGAAAGTCTTGGTTTTCAAGGAGAAGATGACAGATAGAGATCAGTGCAAGGGGCTGAAGAATTCTGAGCAGAGCAAGGTTTATTTGGATAAAGTTTTGATCCAAAAGAAGCTCATGAGTAAAAGTCATCACTCACAAGTAAAACACAGAGACCAATGCTAGTTAGAAAACTGATGTCGACATTCAGACAGGGACTGATGTCAGCTATGTGTAGCCTGACGTTGGTGACTCTAGACAAATAAACATCAACATTGATTAGGGAGAACTGATGTCGGTAATGAGGTAGTCACATGGAACTGATGTCGATCAGGTGTAGACTAAGGTATGACTAACATCGATCACTGAGACAGATTTTGGGCGACAATAAGCTGTCAAGGAGTCTCAAATGCCCATATGGAGGACTGAAAGGGTAAGCCTCAAATTCATCATTTCCCTTCTTTACACTACTTGTTGCTCACTGATGGTCAAGAACTAGGAAGTTATTAAAGAAGCAAAGCAGGTAGAATCCAGGAAACAATGGGAGCTTGGCATGGATGAGGAATGTGACTCCTTGGAGAAGAACCAAACGGGAGTTTTTTGGTAGAGTTGCTGGTTGGAAGAAAGCACTAAAAGATGAATGGATTTTTAGGATAAAGAAGAGCGAGAATGGACACGTGAGACAAAAGGCTAGGGTATATGGTCTTGAGTAAGTTGTAAGACAATGGAGGTTTAACCATTATGTTTTCTTTACCAAGTTGGATAATATTAGCTATATTATCCTGTTACTGTATGTTTTGCTTGTTGCAGGGTCACATATGCAGGGAGTTGCTGAACTAAAGGTAAAGTTAGTTCAGAGGTGTGTCATGAGGAATCTGGGAGCAACAAGATTCTTTGACATGAGTGTGTTTTAGAGACATGGAAGGTCACAGGCTGATTTTGTCTCTAGATGATTGTGTGAAACTGATTAGCACACCGATGGTTGGACAGTTCTATGAACAGTGTCCTGATTCACATGATGAGGTTGAGTACATGTGTACTAAACCTAAGATTTCCAAAGCAGTGGGAGTTGTCAGCATGTTTGGAGCCAATCTAGGAAAGAAGCATTGGAGGGCAGTTCAGTGGATTCTCACATATTTGAGAGGGACCAATAGTAGGTATACATGCTATGCAGGGTCAAGCAGTTCTCTACATGGGTTTGTAGAATTGGATGTGGCAAGGTAATTTGGATGATAGGAGGTGCACCATAGGGTTTGTGGTGGTTGGTCTTCAAGAGTGATCTTGAAGAGGGATACAAAGCTAGGGAACAAACTAGATGATGTACAGGTATGGTACAGGTGCAACTATTTATCTCTAAGTGGGAGATTGTTAGGTTATGGAGTTAAAAGCTTCACTGTATGCAGACATAGAGGAGTTGCTGAGTGTCACAGTCATCGGCATCAGTTAGGCTGACCGATGTCGATCAGTGGTGGACAAGAAGGCAACTAACATCGATCAAGAGTAAGCTGACATCGGTCACCTCCAGTCAGACAGGGACCGATGTCGGTTGCCTGTGTGGTTTCAAAACTATTCGTTACACAAATAGTTAGTTTGTTAAATGGCCAGTTTGCATGTTAAAGGCTAATTATAGTCTTGAATTGCATGTCTAATTATTGTAAATTAGAAGTCTAAGTTATTATTTAGTATGGGATCTATTTATAGACCCATTGGCATGTATTGTAAAGAGAGTAATAGAGGAAGGCAAGGTAGATCCTTCCAATTGTAAGAACAGGGTGATCTGCAGGTTGTTGCAAGATCAGGAAGAAGTTATACATGGTAAGTAAGATCATTTGAGTTGCAAATTGTTGCACGATCATGGGAGATTTGCTTGAAGTACTTTGAGTGCTTGGTACTGGCAGTGTTGTTATTGACTGGTTGGAGGTGAATAACAATTCTGTGTTTGAGTTGTTTGTTGTGACCATTTTTGGTAGGAGAGTGAACTCTTGAGGGAAAGAGATCTGTACATCTGAGAGGTGTGGAAGAGTGTGGCATCTTTATTTTATTTCCTTATGGCATGAGTATTAATACAAGATTGTGTATTGTCTCTCATATTCTATGTCATTTGTGAATTCTAGTTACTTGTTAATTCTGGTTTAATTCTGTGATTAGTTGCTTATACAAGGTAATCATATTGTACTCTTATTGAGGAGTAGGATCCTGACAAGTTGGTATCAAAGCCATTTGTGGTTCTAGATTCCTGACATCTACATCTGATCGATGTCAGTTCCACCTGACTAACCTGATCGATGTCAGTTCTTACTTGACTGACGTTAGTTCCCACCTAATCACCGGCATCAATTTCTTGACCGACATCGATCTCTGTGTTTTTTTGTGAGTGGTGATTTTTATCTGTGAGCTCATTTTGGATCATAACCTTTTCTAAATCAACACTGCCCTGCTCAAAATTATTTAGCCTCTTGAGTTGATCACTGTCCATCACCTTCTCCTTGAAAACCATGGCTTTTTAGTTCTTCAATGTGTCAAAAACATCATATTTCCTCTTTATGCAATAAACCCAATCCTTTCTTGTAGCATCAGAAACATAATACTATGATCCTCCAATAAAATCTCCCTGAGCTGGTCCCCACACACTTGCATGAACGAGCTCCAACTTGTGCTTCTTCTTTGTTGACCTAGTTGTGAGAAACCTCACTTTCACCAATTTTCCAAAGATACCATGCTCACAGAAATCTCGATCTTTGCTTTTCAAATCTAAACTCTTACCATTTGACTTAAGAACATGCATTCCATTTTCACTCATGTGACCAAGCCTATAGAACCACATCTTTGCATCTACATCTAAAGTAGATAAAATAGAAGGAGAATCAATAATACAAGTAGATAGATAAAGTGTACCTACTTTCTTACCTCTTGCTAAAAGAAGTGCACCCTTGAAAACTTTCCAAGATACCACTGTGAGAGTTACTGTGCAACTCTCATCACCCAAATTTCCTATAGAAATTAGATTCCTCTTCAAGATGGGTACATGCATGACATCTTTCAACACCCATGTGTTGCCATTCTGCAATTTTAGCTGCACTTTTCCTTTGCCAACAATTTGACAAGGCTCACCATCCCCTAAATAAACTTTTCCAAAATCTCTATGGACATAATTATTGAAAAATTCTCTATTTGGGGTTGCATGGAAAAAAGCACCAAAATCTAAAACCCATGATTCTACTTTATCCAAGGAACATATAAGAGCATCCCGTGCAACAATACCTACATCATTTGCTTCTTTATTTCCTTCATGCTAATTTTCTTTCAACCAACAATCTTTCTTTACATGCTATTTCTTTCCACAATTCCAATAGGTTATACCTCTATTTCTAGATTTGGATCTCCTGCCTATTTTTGACCTTGATTTCCCTTGCTCGATATTCTCTCTTTGCTTTCCCCTGCTTTCAACACTTAAAGCATTCCCTGTGCTTTTCCTATGAATTTCTTCATTCAAGATTACACTAACAACATCATCAACTTTCAAGATATTTGAAGCAGATGCAGTATTACTAACTACCATTACCAAACTATCCCAAATTTCAGGTAAAGAGCATTAGATTAAGAGAGCCTTAATTTCATCATCAAAAACTATTTTGACTGAATTTAACTAGTTTACTAAACCATGGAAATTACTAAGATGACTATATACCGATCCACCTTCCTGCATTTGCAAATTAAATAGTTGCTTCATAAGAAATACCTTATTCGAAGCTAAGGGTTTTTCATATAAAATTTTCAAAGATTCTATTAACTCTACCGTTGTCTTCCCTTGTGATAAGTTAGAAATCACAGACGATGCTAGGCTTAACCTTATAGATCCAAGAGCCTTCCGATCAAGAATACTCCATTATTCATCTTTCATATCTGTGGGCTTTCTTGAAACCCCACCCAATGGTAAGTACAGATCTTTTTGATACAGATAATCTTCTATCTGCATCTTCCATAATTGATAATTCTTTCCATTGAATTTCTCCATTCTTAGTTTACTTTCTTCTGCCATTGCTTTACTCCCACTCAAACAGAAACCCCTGTGAGTGACCTGTAATCAACAAACACTAACTTGCTCTGAACCAGGCTCTAATACCACTTATCAGGATCTAGAACACAGAGCTCTGATACCAGCTATCAAGATCCTCCTTAGAGTACAATTGATTACCTTTATATAAGCAACTAAACACGAAATTGAACCATAAGTAATATGTAACTAGAATTTAGAAACAACACAAAATATGAGATACAAAAAACAATACAATCTGTATTAACACTCTTCCAAAAGGAAATACAATAAAGAAATAACACTCTTCCCACACCTTTTAGGCGTACAGTAATTCTCCCTCAAGAGTTCTCTCTCTCAATCAATTACAATCAACAATCAACTCAATACCAAGTTGTTGTTCCCTCCACCAGTTAGTGACAATCAACCCAATGGTTGTTGTTTCCTACTACCAGTCCACCAAGTACCATCGAGTACTCCAAGTAAATCTTCTTGATCTTGCACACCTGTAGATCTAACTGATCTTACTTACCATGTAGATCTCCCTGATCTTGCTACCTACAGATCAACTGATCTTACACTCAGAAGGATTCTTCCTTGTCCTTGATTACAATATAGCCCCATGGGTCTCTTAAATAGATCCCAAACCAAACAATAATTAGACTTTCTAATTACAATAATTAGAAACATAGACTCAAAACTAAAATTAGTCTTTATATGCAAACTCACTATTCATCTAAAATTAGACCAGTTCTGGAAACACACAGGTGACTGATGTCGGTTCCTGTCTGACTGATGTTGGCCGACCCCTAATCAATGCCAACTACTGTGTAGCTGAAGATGATCAACATTGGTTGGCCTGACCGACGTCGATTACTTTGACACTCAGGAACCTCCACATTTACACACATGTGAAGCTTTTAGCTCCATAACTTAACAATGAAGAATCACTTATGGTCATAGGTGGTTGAGTATTATTATTTTCCCTTGAAGATCTCCCTTAACCATTATGATTTTGCATGGTATGGATCAGATTTGCTATCATATTAGTCAATCTCTCTTACCCTTGGGCAAACCTCTCAAACCTAACATCATCAAAATATTTGACCTCCATTTTATATTTTCTTTATGAATCATAGGCTAGCAAGAAACAAGCTATGATATCATTGAAATGTCCCTTTTAGGTCAGAATTTAGAAAATTTGGGAATAACTGCAAACACTTGAAATTAAATGTAAATTCTATTTTTTTAATCAAACCTTAACCACATAAAATTTTATAAATATGGAAACACTTTTTTTAGATCAAAATTCTATATTCTATAGACATAAACCCTTAAAAAATTAAGCTAAATAAAGCCATAAAAAATACCTCAAAATCTATTTTTTTGAACCGAATATATAGCTACAAATTACAACAAAAATACTAGCTATATGAATGTGATATCAAGCATAAAAATAGGCATACAAATTACCTCAAAATTTCACTTTGAAACCCCCCAAGGGGTTTGATTCCCTAGGATATGGCATCAAATTGGGTTACTACCATTGTTTGGATCCAAACAAGGTTTGTTTCACCATAAAATATTGTGACACCCTTTCAAATTTTATCCCATGACTGCATTCTACATGGAATGGTAGTTAGACACCATAAACTACTCAATTATACCCAGTATGACCCCTAAAATGAAGTCACCCTACTGAAGGTTGAAGGTTTTTATCCTCAAATTCAAATACCAAAGAAGGGTTCATCTTCTAATTTTGAAAATCAAGCAAGGTACTCAAGCTCATAATTTTGATTTATAAAAATGACATAGATGACAAAATTAGAAATCTCCACTTCCTTTTATACTTAATCCACTCAAACTCCAAACTTAATTTATTTTAATGATAAAATATACATTGCTGACATTACTTTTTGGCCACTGAGTCATATTATTAAGTTTAATTTAAAGTATTTTAGATTATTTTTAATTTTAATGATAATATGATTGAGTTTCCCGAAAGAGTATAAATGACTGGGCCCAACTTAAATAACATTATTAATTATTTTAATCTGTAAAAGGAGACATTGCACTACCAAATGGTTTGAATTAGATATTAAAGGTTTTGAACCATAGAATATCCTAGTCTGAGAATGTGTTATAATTTACATTCATAAAAATTACTAGGCCTCCACTCCTTGGGAGAATAAGATTATCAATGCTTAAGATTTTAATATATTAGGTTCTCTTCCTCTCAGGCATAATTGGGTAACCTAGCAAGGGATGGCTCCTCTTTTTCAATGGTAACATAAGTCCATTCAACATGAATTGAGTATCCCCAACTCTAGCTTGTGGTGGAATTAGGTTATACAAGATAATCTTTCTCTTGGTGTCCAACCAAAATTTAGAGCTAGTTCCTTTACAAACAAACACATTATCTCAATTAAATATATTTTGTATCCATGCATTTATATTTGGCTCCCATGGAATTAGATTAACCATATATTTGGGTTGTGTGCCACTCTCAAGTGGATATATATTTTTATCATTCGATTGATCCCTTCCAAATTCCTTAAGATCACTACCAATATTGCATCCCCATGGAAATATTGGCATTGGATAAACTAGTTGGTTATCTCTTTTACCACACTAATAATTCCATATAAACACACGTCCATTCCTGTTGGAAAAATATCTTAATACTAACTGGTTAATGTCATTCCCCATCTCTCATTAACAATGCATGGATTGGAATATTTGGTAGTCCCCCACCAAATCCAAATGTAAGTTATTGGGATGACATATTATTTATATAAAACTACATGTTGGCCATACATTATCCAAAATTTGGCCTATAGTGTTCTTTTTTCCCAACTCTTGAAACTATTCATCTTTTTTGGTATTACCCTTCTTCTTATATGCTATGGTCCTCTATCCTCTCCCCTTTTCCTCATATATTTCCCATTTATTTCAATAAAAAACCCTCCCTCATTGGTATTCTTTCCCCATCCTCTCTTAATCATTTAGAACTTTAGCCTATTGGTTATTTTCTTCCAAACTTAGAAAAATCGATGTAAACAACTATACTTTGGGAATGGATTTACTTTAGCTGTTCAAAAAACTCATGTCATCTCTTCTATTTTTTTGTATTTGGAACAAATCAAAATAAAAACCTAGGCAACCATTGTGCTTATTTCCAAGCTCAATTATTGCCATAAACACTTATAACAATATGATTCAAGAATTGACTATCTAATTTTGTATTTATTATTTTGATTTTACTCTAGAATGTTTATGGTTATTAGGGATATGAAACTATTTTACTGAGTATTTTTAGATGGATTTATTCCTAAAAGGTGGCCTATGGTATCTTTGAATCTTGAACTTTGATTTTTTTCTTTTTTATTTTATGCAATATAGTCAATTTCAAAAAGTTCGTTGATCCTAGATAATACTAGTAAGCAAATCAATTATGAGTTAAAGTATTGTTAAATATGACATATTATATACATTTAAATGAATTAATCTTTAAAAAATATGGTACTTTATATTTTTTCCAAATTCCTTTGTTACTCCTAAGTTATTATGAGATGAGTACAATCATCGAAATGAAAACATAAACAAGAAGTACTTATTTTCTAAAAACACAGAGAATGAAATGATATGGCAATGCCCATACAGAATAAAATATTAAACAAAAAAATACACATGATACTTTTATTTGATGTAAATAAGAATAAAAAATAAAAAAATATGATATTCATGTAAATAGTTTATGACTTCTAAAATTAATATATAATTCATATATTCAAACTAAAAGTAAAAATTGGGACTACCTCACATCCTATAACTCATATAAAAAATCATTTTGTCTTGTGGGTTTTATCTTGTCCTCTCATCCAATTCTAGTCCCCAGAGTAATAATTGTGAGTAAGGGAAATGATTCCAATTGCATGGTAGTTGCAATAATATTGTAAAACACAATCAAATATGCACTAAATTTTTTATTAAGATTACATGTAAGAAACCATATCAAATGTTCTTAATAAATGTTTCAACAATTAATTATTATTCAAATCAATATTTAGGAGTTGAGGAAGGTATGAAACATTTGAAACATTAAGTAATTTTGTCCTTTTTATTAAAGAAACATGAAAACAAAAAATTTAACATCAAGAATACAACTGAATCACAACATCAATAATTATAGCCTTCCTCACACAAAAATTCATCATTGTAAACATATAATTTAAATTGTAATGATCAAACCTACTCTTTATGTCTCTCCCAAATGTCAAGTCTATATTAATATAAATAATTTATTGAAAATAAATGTATGCATAAACAGGTCATAAGTTAATCCATTTCAACTTTCATATCTCAGCCTTAATGGTGAAACAAATGATAATAAAATATTTGTTATCTTTAGAGTCATGATTATAATTCATCATGAATTGAACATAATGAATGTGTAATAGTAAACCAATATTAAAATCATAACAATCTTATTGTTAAGTAATGTTTCAAAAGGTAGTAGGTTTATGGTCATCATTGGGAAACCCCACTAATTTCTTAGTAGTGACAATCCACCAACTAGAAAATAATTATCTTACTATGTCTTTATGCACAAGATGAGTTAACCATAATTATGAATAAATAAACATTCTTACCAATATCACAAGTATCAATACGTTTTAACCATGTTTTTCAAAATAAAATAAGGAATATAGTATTCTCTACACAAGTTTGAGATACCCTTTCAAGTAGAGACTTAATTCACTTAAGAAGAAACTTAGTCCTAAGAAATTGTGTTGTCTCTTATGTGAAATGATTCCCTTGTAAACACTAAAACCTTATTTTAGTTCATTTATGGACCTATTCCTCAATGCCATGGTTTTTATAGATTTAAGACATGAACCCACATCAAGTTTCCATTAAACCATAAGATAAAATACACAAATTTAGTTAATAAGTGAAGTAAAATTAAAAAATATTTAGTGATCCAAAATAGTTTAATACAAATCATAATCATAGTTATTAGTAAATTCTACAAGCTAACATTGTTAAATCTCATTTTACCTATATATGACATAATTATTATTATTTTTAGATGTCAAGATAGGGATATAATGAATCAAACACATATTACAAGGTAAAATCCTTTATACACAACATTTTGCCACATTTCTACTACATTTGCCAATGACAACTTATAATAGTCATTGATAGTTTCCACCCTCTTTCAAGGACCCAATTTAAGTCACAACTCTAATACAACTTACAACATTTATCTTGTCAAGGTTAAATAAAATTTCAAATTGTATATTTTAAATGTAGTTGTAATTATTAGGAAATACCTATGCATACATAAAAGTCATCACCACTTGGGATGTTACATAATTACTACAAGTGTTTCCATTTTACATATTACAAAAAAGATAAGACTAAAAAACTAGACCATGTTTACATAAACTTACAACAAAAAATTATATGGTGACAATGATGTCTTACAATCCCATTTTACCTCATTAATAAAATATACTAAAGTGTCCCTCGTGCACTTAGTTACTATTTTACAAATCATAACACAATCTCATTTATGATTATCAAAAACGTTTACTAGTGTTTTTACAAGAATTAAAAAAAGTTAATGTTGTTGCAATGCCTCTACCATACATCTATAATTATAAATATATAACATGAATCTAATTATTATAATTTTTTCATACATGATTTAGGGCCCAAGAGGTGACTTTATGGACAACTCTTTAGATGAGAATCTAGATGAAGTTATGTGTGTGTGCAAAAGATTTTTGAGAAAGATAGTGAAAAGAGAAAGAGACATGTATAACTAAAAATAAAAATGTATTTTATTTATATGCTCATATTGTACATGAAATACTCTTGAAACATATGTATGATTGTTATCTTTTAATCTGATTATTTTTATCTACTTGTCTATGTTCTAATGTTATAAATTTGTCTATATAGATAACATGATGAGAGTTTTGAGAGCTATTATGGAAGTTGAACCATTTACATGTGTGACACATCATCTCTTAATGATTATTTAATTATGTCACCAACTAAATAATATTGAAAATCTAACATTGCAAGGGTTGTGTGGTAATGTAGAAGTGGTGTTGGATCTTATAAGATGGCACATAGGAATGTGTTTACCCAATTTTTAGATTAATGTGAATCACACAAATATAAACGTTTAAACTTAATTCAGAGTGTAATATATACAATTTAAGCATAAATATGATTGTAACTATTTGAGACTACTTTTATTATGTAAATTTTTATATTTGGAAAGTACTAAGGAGATCAAGATACTTAGCTTCATTGTTTGATTAGTTGACTATGACTATGTTTAGACCATGGAAATAGATTGTAAGAAGGCATGAGATTTGTTTAGATATTAAATTGGTTGTTTATGCATGTTGAGTCACTAATGTCAAGACTAGGGTAGACTCATTAGAATAAATTTCCATGATATTTACATTACTATACTATAATATTTTACTTCTTTTTTAATATACAATGTGGTGTACCTACTATATATGTTTATGCATGTGTGATATTTGACCCTTGAAGACATGCACAATTATAGAAATCAATTTCCTTATCCTTGAAACCTTAAGTCCACTTATGAAGGATGAAATTTTTAAAAAAGAGAGGAAGTGTAATTGGGTTTAGTTAACCCCAATCACCCCCATTGATGATTGAACGGTACCCACACATCCAATACTTCAAAGAGGAAAGTCAATCCACACATAGATATTCACCTTAATGTGAATGTGTAATTATTATCTTCATCTATATGAATGTACCTATAAATCTGAATTTGATCTTTAAAATGTTTTCACTTGACCTAGTTTGGTGTGTTTCAGACTTGGTTGATGGCTACTCCTAGTCATTGAATAATAATCTAGGAAGAATAGGGTAGATTTATTTAATGTGCAGTAGTATAATTGAGAGGTACTTGATAATTATAGATTATAAATAAGACTAAACTTGATTTATATTTATACATTCTTAATTAGGTGATTTATTATGCCACTAACATGATAATTGAGTGGGCCTTTTACGGGTTTGATTTTTAAAAATAGTCATTACTAGGCAAAAGATGGTAATGTCAACCTCAAGACAATATTATTGATGCTATTGTTTGAGTTTGATTTTATTATCTAGGTGACTAAAATGTGAATGTGATATTCTACAAAAATATAAGTAGGATATTTCATTGATTTAACACAAATTAAAATGCTCATGTAGGTGTCTGATAACAACTGAGAATGAACTAGGTTCATAACTAACATGCATGTGTCTTGTAATGGTGAATGAGAGTTATTTGGATACACAGAAGGCATGTAAGATAAGTGTAATTAAAATATTGACATTTCTAAGTGTCAAATAACATATTTTAGTGTCTACAGTGTGGAACCCAATGATGAGTTTATGCATTAACACAAAGCTAGATAAGCAACAATGGTGAATTACAGTAAGATCTAATGACCCAAATCTTTATGGTATAGTGTATACTAGGGAAGTGTCTCCATAATTATCATAAGCAATGAGAATGGATAGGTTGTTACCATGGGAGCCACTTATGGTAGATCACCTATATTAGTTTCCCATTCTTGTAAATCAATAGTCTTGATTGCATTAAGTCTAGGAAGCAAGTTCAAAACCTTTACCTATAGCTATTGCTAAGTGAACCACTTGGATTATTATGGGAGCTAAATCTTTCTAATTAATTTTTACATGAGCTTAGAAAATTTATGTGTAAATATGGTTTCCATAATTTTATCTATCTTTTTTATTGAGGTCATTTGTTGTTGATGGTGAAATATGAAACACTGAGTATCAATAGATTTATGGCACAATATTTTTGAGATTTAATAACATGTGTTTCACATGAAATAAATTTAGGAATTTAGTATCTCTTACTACTGATTGATATAACTATGTTTTAAGGATTGGTGTTGTACACACACTTGTGACTATGCATGTATAAATGTCCAAGTAATACACCGCATACATCAATGGTTGATACATCACAAAACAAATCCTCATTTATATGATGAATAACATATGAAAAATACATTAGATAGTTACATTAATACCTTGGGTATTTTAGGAATTGATCCATCCCAATTTATAAGGTTGTAGATGATGCATGGTTTGTAAAATTATTTGATTAATAGTTTTTATAGAAATGCTATTATTCATGCTACCATCATCGATCACAAATTTAAATGGTTTCCCTTACACCCACATTTGTGAATGGAATAGTCACTATGATTCAACATCTAACACTATGGGGCTTACTTGTACAATGTTGATTACAACATTAGGATTTATGTCAAAGATTACCTTTGAGGTCTTGACTTAATCATCCTCTATTTATATCTTTGTAATAATTTTTTTTTAGCATGGCACTCTACATTGGAGTGAATGCTACTTTTGTGTTTGTTGCACCATTTACCTAGTTTGGAATTTTTTGAAGTAGGTTTATACTTTGGCATGGAGGTGTTTTACTTATTTCCTTTCTTCTTGAACTCTTCCTCAATGGTTTACACATAGTGATAGTATTTTCCTATCATCTTGACTTTTACCAATTTAAGTTTGGATTATAAAGGTGGTTATAGGCCACCGTAGTAATTGAGTAACCAATGTTTCTCTATCTCAATAGAGCCTAATTTTTCATATAGAAAATGGAAATCACCAATAAAGGGTTGGGAATGTCTAATCATATCCTTGATATAATTGTGACCAGTATGTATAATGATCATCATATAAGTATTTAGGATAAGATTTATCCTTGAATGCTTCCAAGAATTTATCCTAGGTTGATTCAGGCTCATCTTCCATCTAGTATTCCTCCCACAAATAATGTGATTGCCATCACATATTGACAGGTGAAGATAATTTCATAAGTGCAATATTAATCTTATCTTCATCATAAATTCATTCATGGAAAAATAAGATTCTAATTTATTTAACCAAATATTGATTATATATGCATTAATCTTTCCATAAAACATAGGAATGTCAAAGTTCACTTAAAACTTGGGGGGGAATCAAATACCAAAAAATTTACCTAATGATGAAGTCAATAGAGGTGTTATAGATCCTAATTGAACTAAAATTTCCACTTATATGTGAGTGATTCTAAGATATCATTTTTGATCATCACTTGAATCTTTTCTCGCATTGGTTTTCCAATCTTTTTGAAACAACTTGATAGATAGTATGATGGATCTTGAGGTTTGACATTGAGTATTAGATACTATGATAATGTTTGATAGGTCATATAAGAGTGTGATGAATTGCTCTAATACCACTAAACTAGGGCCCAGGTTACCCAGAACAACTCTCCAAATGAGGATCTAGATGAAGTTATCTGATTGTGCATAAACTTTGTGAGAAAGAAGTGCAAAGAAAAAGAGAGATGTATAACTAAAATAATAAATGTATTTTATTTATCTATGTGTCTTGTGTATGACATACTTTTGAGAAAAATATATGACTACTATATTTTAATCACATTATTTTTATCTACCTAACTATCTATTAATGTTACAGATATGTATATAGATTACATGCTAAGATTTTGAGAGTCATTATGGAAGTTGAACCATTTTAATGTGTGACTCATCATCTCTTGAAAGTTATGTAGTGATGTCACCAATTATCGCTATCGACATGATGAAACTATAGGGATTGTGTGGTAAATTAGAAGTGATGTTGGATTTTATGTGTTAGAATATAGGAGTGAAACCTAATTAATATAATGATATAAATAGTGTAGATCTATATGAGAAAAAAGGTGAACTACTATAAGATCTAGTGATCCAACTCCTTCTTGTGTAGAGCAGACCAAGGAAGTGTCTTTGCAATTATTAAAGGTCATGACAATGGTCTAAGTGTTACCATGAGAGACACTATTAGTAGATCCACATAGATCATTATATTAACATGTATAAATATGAACATATATAGTAGAGATATAGGTAATGCACAACTAGTTTTAAGTCATGTTTAGTTTATAAAATAAACAAAAACCACAAGTTCCCAGATAACATTCATGCCAAGAATCTAAATAATCTAATAATTTAAGAAAATTTCAAAAATTTAAGTCCTTATGATTACCATAATAATGTTTCACATTAAAATATAACTTCCATAGTGAAAAAACCATTTTCATTCCCCAATTCATGCCTAATCACCAATTATTTGACTTAAGCTAGCATTCATAACTTATTACAATAGTCATAGTCCATTTCACAATGGTTTTACAAAAATCATATTTATGCATTAGGAATGTGAATTTAAAACCAAGTATGACGTCCATTAGTTAAAATTACATTCAATAATAGAACAAGTTCTTTATCTAATATATGGGTTAAAAAAATTCATATAAGTGTCTCTTCAATGCAACCATGAGAAAAAAAACAATCACAACATTGAAATAAAGGTGGTCAGTTGTAGATTATGAATAATATGTAAATAAATTTCTAAGTTCTAGTTTGAAACTTAGATTTTTAGATAACTTGGAACTAAAATTATTCTTATATTTGATGCAATATGTGGTGGGTAGTGGGAAATATAACTCCAACCAAGTGACACATTCCACCCCAACCATAAGATCAAATCAATATAGATAACATTTATATGATATCATAAAAACATGTGTTGGATCAACTGAAAGAAACTACCTAAGTTATTATTGATGGACACATTAGACTATCACTATAGCTGAACTTCACAATAGTTAAAGCAATCACCAAAACTAAAACCAAGGAAGTAGAAGAACTAATGTAGTAGCTAAGCTTGATATGTGGGCTAATATTCTATATGTAATACCAGGAAAAATAAAATTTAAGCATTATTAGGTCTTTACTATAGCTAATCTCTTTATGTGGGCTAAGAGTCTATATATAGATGAACCAAATGATAATTTAAGCCTTCTTAAGTCATTAATAGTCCTATCTAAGGACCTATAGCAATAGAATATAAGGATCATATGGCTATGTTAGGTACCCATGTCCTATATCCAAAGAGAAAGGGAAGAGCCATTGCATTCCACAGAGCCCACGTTTATCCTACATTTACAGAAATGAGAAACCACAACCATAACAAAAAATGTGACAAGAAACAACCATGAAAAGGTTATAAGAAATAAATGCACACTCACGCGTATGTTTAACATATTATTTTCAATAATTCTACATATTATAAATGCTACAAAAATAATATAATACCAACACCACAATAATGAAGATGCATAAAAATTAAAAAAATAGAAGTAAAAGTGCAATAAGCCAAAAATAATCAAATGCTAATAATATAGTAATGAAATGCATGAAAATTAAATTTTATGGAATTAAAAGAATGTTAACCAAAAGTTAGAAGTTTTAAATTTTATTATCTTGAAATTTGAGTTAACATAAAAATCATAAATTTCATTTAAGTATACATGCAAGTTTCAACATTAATATATATAAATAAAAAAAAAATACCAAACTATCACATGTCATCATCAAATCCTAGTTGTGCCTCATCAGAATCTACTATATGTGAACTTGAATGAGTTTGTTTGATTCCTTTCCCTACCAAAACTCTAGATCCAATTAAACACATCTTTGCATCATCTTCAATAACCTTGATTGGTAGTTCATCATTTCTATCATCCATCAAGTCTCCATAGCCCCATTCCTTGTGAGGCCCTAGTTTGTATTCATTGGAATCACAAAATAACATATGTAGATTAGAATGTGCATATACAAGATCCTCCACCTTTTTTCTTCCTAACTTATTGTACTTCATGAATGTATAAATTTTTAATCCCTCTAATTTCATTATGATGTAGAAACACTATAATTCTATAAATAAAATACATTTACAATAATTAAATATTATTTAAATTTGAAATAAATCTACAATAATTGATTTTATAATTTTTTAAAAATAAATTTGAATTAAATCTACAATAATTGATTTTATAAGAGTTTAATTGAGAAAGGACACATATAGTTATGTCTCTTAGAAAGGGTGTCTTTGATGGATAATTCTCCCAAAATGTTTTTAGTTCAACTTTAACTTGATCATATGGAACATCTTCATGATAAAAATATACATTCCATTGATATTTTTTACATCTCCCCCTTGATTTCACTACAAACCTCTCTCTAAGATAAAATATTTCTATGTATGCCTTATATCCTTGGGAAAACTCATCATCCAACCATGGTTTGTTATGGAACCATTTTGGATTGAGTAGGAAGACAATAATGTGAAGAGAACTACAAAGCATCTTCCACATTTTCAAACTACATTTCCAAACTAAGTCTTGTGTCTCTTGATCAAATGAAGGTGACCTAACCTTAAATATGTCTTATAGCCTCTCTCTCATTTGGTTTAGATTCTTGAACACATCTCTCATGCATGGTTTATCCTCATAAAAGAGATGAATGACCTCAAAAATAGAATAAGAGAATGTCAAAATGCCATTTTATTATTGGAAAAAGGAAACTAATCCAATGAAAATTATGAGATATAAAACTCATCACATACAAAGGCACTGGTAATCAATCGATCCCTACATATTTCCCACTCAATTTAAACACAATATTCTATAGAGTTTGCTTCACCTTCACAAGATACTCAACCATGACGAATTTGAAACTAAAATGTGTATCTACACATTTGAGAAACTATAAATAAACATATTTTTTGTATAGGGCATGTGACATAGAATGAATGATAATAAAATTTTGTATCTTTATATTTTAAAACTACCTCACTGATTTAGGAAATCCAAATGTGAAAATAATTGAGTATCAAATTCATGTAATGAAGTGCACATGGTGTCCAAAATATACAAGAATATTCATATTTAATCCTTCCACCCTCTAATAGATTTTTTAAAAATATATTTGTTATGATATGTAAAACATTATTTCTTATCACTTAATTACTTCTCAAAATAGGCCTATCAAATATGCTTCATCTTTCACATGCCCTGAAGTGTCATGTGATTTGATAAAATTGAACCCTTAGATGATGATACAATACTATTTTTTAGAGGTTTATGAGAAATGTTAGTACAACTATCTAAGATAATATACACTCATGTATAAGACCATTTATCTCTAATATCATACAATCTTGCATTAATTCAGTCCTTCTCATCATCCAAAAGAAAATGAGAAGATTTTTGTATCCTGGGGGAAAATATCTTTTAAGATCATTATTGATCATCCTCATAAATTATTTCCAAAGAGGAGACTTTCCACAACCAAAAAAACAACCTCCAAATAGTAGCATTTACATTTTTCCTATCACTATCACTATCATCAAAAAAATTTCCAATAGGAGATGCATGAATGGAGGTTGGAGAGTAATCAAAAAGAGAGGTGGAGTCCCAAATGCACCTATAACTTGGAATTTAGGTATGGGTTTCATAGAATCCAAAAAATAAAATTCCATAATCAAAGCTTCCATTTTAGCCTTTGAAATTTGTTTGCAAACAGCCTTCTATTCGTTTTTCCATTTCCCAACAAGTGATATCAAACTCATTCAACTAAAATATATTTGTATTATTTAATAAATGAGAAAGTCCATCACTACTACCTAAATTGTTTTAATTTTATTATGAATAACTCCCTATTATTATCATAAATTTACACATCCTCTACTCAAATTCATTCATTGCTTTCTTGTAATTAGGGGGTATTGTGGAGTTTTTCTATTTAGTTATTAGGTGGGATTTGAAAAGTCTAGGCAAGTATCCATTTTTTCTCTTATAATCTGAAAGAAAAAACATATTTATATAAACCTAATAATTAAAATAAAATTTGAAATTTGAAAAAAAAATCATATGTGAGAAAAATATTTAAAAATTTAGATATTTAGATTTTTTCTATAGATTTTATTCATACAAACTCCAAAATCATCTTTCTTGTTAACACACATTAATCAATATGAGATGGATTTTGTGACATTACCTCTTAAAAATTGGTAATTTATATATAAATTATTCTTAAATTCTATTAAAAATTCCATTACAAAACAATCCTATAAATTTTTTAAGACATAATAACAAAGTCATAAATTTTTAGAACGTCAGAAAAGAATCATGCCAACCACTTTGGAACATCAAATGCATGTGATGATAGGGGTACGACTTTGATATCTTCTCTTCAAACTTTAATCTATAATTTTCACCATAAATGCGATTAGATTAATTTTAGTTACAAAATTTTTTTATCTTGGTTAATTTTAGGCACATGATCTTGAACTTTGTCATAAATAAATGAAGCTTAAAATATCATTTAAATATCAAAGTAATTTAAAAAATGTGACACTGTTTACAAGAAACATCCTATAAATAATTCTCAATAAATTTTTATTTAAGGTAAAATATTTTAAATAAGTGAATAATGTAGCAATTAAAAATAGGATTCCTAGCATTGGTAAATTAAAACACGTTGTTATGAAAGCACAAGTCAAACCAATGATAAAATTGATGTTTAGAGTGAACAATTTCAGCAAGATAAATTTGAAAGGATGTTTCTGGTGAAATACCTGATCTAAAACCCAAGGAGATAAATAAAAGATTCACTGGATGAACAAAACAATAACATGGTAACAATTAAAATCATCTATAGGATGGCATAAAACTTTGCGATAAACATCCACTATAATGTATTCTCCTACATGAAAAAGCCCAGGGAAAGAGGTGAGTGGAAAACATAATGTAAAACTAAAAATATAAATAAAGAAAATTAAATCTGACACTAATTAAAAAACATTAAATATGACAATAGGGAAGGAATTTAAACATTCCCAAAAAATGGTAATAAATCTTTTCAAAGATAGAATATGGAAAACTTCCTAAAAAATAAACATTCAAAATATGTATAAAATTTTAAACCACCTGCTCATCGATTAGAAACATTGTACAATGACTATAAATATTAAAAAATTATAGGAAACACAATAAGAACTATAAAAACACTAGTTTTCATAGATAATCATGTTTTTGTATGCACCCAAAAATTACATGGTGTAACATTTCTAAAAAATCCAAAGATGATGCAAGGACCTATGCGTATATATATGCTCAAACCTAAAGTTATTTTAGTCATTTTATCTCTTATACCTTCTCTATCCACTTAAAAACCTCTAAAATTATCTTTTTTGGAGTTGTTTTACCTTGTTTTTCTTGTGATAAAACTATAATTATCCTTGACTCAACTGTTGCATTCCATCACAAAACCACCACTTTCAAGTATATTTAATTATGGTTGTTTTATAATATGTTACCAAAAATAGTTATATAAGTGGTAGTTTCATAATATGACATGATGGTTTTGTATTTGACCATGATAGTTTCATAGTTTACCATGATGGTTTCATTTTTGCCACCTGGATAAAACAATAGTTTCATCATCATTTAGATGTTTTTAAATTTAACATCCGAGACTTCACTTTTCACATGTTTTTATGTTTTTGATTACATTTATTTCTTGTTTTCTCTTGTGTTCATGTCCTCAACACTAACCTTATTTTTTATCAAATTTTATCTCTCTTACCTCTATTAAAATTGGTTCAATCTCTAGTTAAATATCACATGCAACCTTTTTCATCCTCTACAAGTGTATTTTATTACTTAGGTTTATGGTTCTAATATTGTTATTAGAGACTTAAGTTTTTGGAGTCTTAAAAATCCATAAACTTCCTAATTTGAGTTTTGAAGAGCCTTCACTTTAGTTTGTGGTCATCTCCATGTTTTTCTACATAAGCTTGAAAAGAAGAATTCATGAATCGACAATCAATTATTTGACTTTGTAGATCAGTCTAGCCACCATTCAAATTATCTTTTATTCAATATTATGTCCCTCTTGATTTATTTTCTGTTCATTATTTTATCTAAAAGTTACAAGGTTTGTGATTGAGTGAACAAGGAGCTATCATACTTAAGGATAATATACTCACTACAATAATATTCTATTTTCACTTGGTCATCACCATTGATCAGGTTGGAATTTTTAATTTTAATTTTAATTTATTAAATTAAATTATATTAGATTTTTTATTTATTAGATTATAATTCACATTCAAAAAATTTAAAATAAATTGAAAAAAACTCTTCTCATCTCTCTTTTACAACAAAAAAGTAGCTAGTTCTTTCAATTTTACTTGCATGTAGAAAGATTTCAAAGCACATAGTTTTCATCAAAACCTAGGGTATATTAATTAAATTAAGTAATTATATACAACCACTTAAAATAATTCATTTTCAAGTTTAGAATAAGAACATACACACATACCCCTAGAAAAACATAAACAACCTAGACAAAGGAAAAATTTACATCTTAGATCTGATTTTTATTCATATGTATAAGATAATAACTGTCCCCCAAATCATAAAATCATAAATTTTATTTTTCATGCATTTCATATTAGGTCATTTATCTTTACAAACAATCATTTAAAACTCCAAAAAAACTAGTTTTCTATTTTGAATGTGTTAATTTTAAACATTTGTAAGTTGTATTCTCTAGGGTTTCATTTGATTATTCACATGCATGTTAGAAAGTTTTGATTTCATTTGATTCATTTATATTTGAAAAATACAAAAATAAAAGTTTTATATAGCTTGCATATAGGTAATATCTTTCAAAAAGTTAGAAAAGGGTAAATAAACACTTGCATCTTTAGTCTAAAATTTGGTTTCAGTGTTGCATGCATCAAAATATCTTTGAAAATAAAAAAATAATAGCATTTAATTTCATTTACATTCATATTTTAATTTTAATCTTTTTAAAATAATTTTATTTTTAGGCTACTATTACTTGCACATGTCCCATTTTTAGTCTGAGAATAGGGACCCTCTTTTTACTTTGGAATATGATTTTATACCTTTCTAGAGTTGATTGTAATTATCAGTTCAAAACAACCTTCTTGAGAATCTACTACATGATTAGTTATAAGTGATTGAATGTGTTAAATTTAATGTCTCTGCATTTCTTTAGTTTAGTCCAAGCTTTCATCTAGGAGTGAGTTAGATTTTAATATCTGAATTTGCATAAATCTATTAAATCTTAGCCTATTTATCTGCTTATGTTTTGAAATACATTTAAATAGGATTTATTTTAGAGTATTTCACCTTAGATTTAGGAAAATTATCTAACTATTTTAGAGTTATATGATTTATTTTCCTGAGTAGTTTGTTCTATTTCAATTCTTATTTTGATCTAAATGACTAAGCATTTACGTAGTTTCATTTTGTTACTTAGTCGCTTTCGTATAAATGAATTAAATTGATTTTAAAATAGAGAAAAATGGCTAAGTATGTGCATTGTTTCATTTTATACTTATTCATTTTAAGGCCTTTACCTTAACTATTTTTATTTTAAATTTCTTAGCTATTGGATTTTAAATTGAAGACTATTGACTAGGCTTCTTTATATTTGCATGTAGGTGTTTTAATGTATTCCAACACCACCTGTAGACCTTCCATAACTATTAATGGATTTAACCCATTCCAAAATTCCTTTCATCACTTAGTCAATGTAATAAAAGTTTGCCTCAACCATATGTAACCTTTCCATGGCTCTTGATGGCCTAGATCTATTCAAGAAGACTTTCAACACTTAGTTGACTTCACAAAAGTTACCCGCAACAACATGGCACCTTTCTACCACTTCAAATACTTAGTCAATTTTATTCAAGAATTTCCAAATGGGGTAATGATGTCAAAAATTCTCTATATGATGCCACATGACATAATTCTATTATTCTATTATCCTGGAGTGGTCTGTACTAGTGCAATGCCTCTAGGCTAGCGAGTTAACAAGATGATGCAATATGCATAATCTTGCTACTGTGATATCCTAGATATGTTTATACAAAGTACAGAGCTTAAAGGTGAGTGAGTGAATGGGATGACACCATGGGGCATAATCCCACTTTCTCATTCTCCTAGATATTTTTGTGTAGGCCAGAAGTAATATCAGAGCCTGACGCAATTAGATGAGCAAGATATTTCTATGTGGTCAAATATCTACACTTTTTATCTCCATGGTGTTCCATGAAAGTAGAGTAAATATGTTAGGGTACAGAGTGAGATATATTGTGATGCATGGAAAAATCTTGCCTCATAGTGGAAATAACAAGCAACATGTCCATAAATTCCCAAGCTAGGTAGCAAAAGATTGATGAGAGGCCACATGGCCATGAAATGATAAGAGCAATATGTGGATCCCTCAAGATCCTAGGAAGGTTAGAATGAATCATGGGTGGAATTAAATGGATTAAACATAGGACCCATGGCATAAAGTGAGATCTACTTAGGTAAATTTAGAAGTGATGTGGCCATGCACCCATGCTCTAGGCATTAATGAAGTGGTTAAATGGGACCCAAAGATGCCAACCACATAGTGAGGGAAAAAAAAAAGGGAAATCAAAGAGAATACATGTGTTATTGACCTACTAGAGCAAAAGATATGGTGGTGATGTTACCCCCAAGGTAAGAGTTTAAATTTGATAGCTCATCTACCCATCAAAACTATTAGAGGCCAAGAATTAACTACATGCTCAATTTGATTCAATCAATTACAACATGGTCCTAGATGGAAAAATGGTTAATAAGGTGACATATATCATCAATAATATGATAATAATTAGCATGGCATATGCATTGGAATCATGTGAGGAGCATAAAATACAAACTTAGCCTTTGAGAGGTAGGGAAATTGATTGCACAGAGGCATGGGTAGATGGTGACCATGATGTAATCATAATAGTTTTCAGCTACTATTATTCAATTGAGGCATGGTTTAATTTCAAAAATTATAGGTACACCTTCAATATACTAGAGGTATCGAGCTACCTTCTCATCCACATTCTTCTAATTAAGCTGATGGTTATTGTAACCACCCTATCATTGGGTGAATTTGAATTTGAACTCCTCGGGATGGCATGCCTATATAAAATTGACTCTTAGATGTAATGAGGGTTGGTATTTTTAAGGACTAAGAGAATTATGCTTAATCTATTATTTTTAATATTAGAGGAGACTATGCCTAGCTGGCTCCTTTTAGCTTATAACTTAGATTAGTGGACCAATCATTTCTTTCATGTAGTTTCCCCACTTTCTAAATCACTTTTATGAGTCGAGGGTATTTGGAAGCCAAGTTTATATTGCATTGAGCATTTTATGAACCCAAAATGACCCTTAATATAAACATGCTTAATATAAAAGCATTTTCATGTGATAAACTTGGTTTGCACATGTATATGGTGACCCTATTTTCCTCTTTAAATCAATTACTTCATTTCACAGACTCTTATACCATATTTAGTTGGAGTTGTGCTAAGTCTGATTAACTAAGGACTGGTCTATGTAAATATTCATTTTTTCAAGAGAACCATGATGGTTGATATTAGAAAGTGGACTCTTCTTCTCTTTTTGCCTACCCTTATCTCTTTTTTACTTTTCTTATCAGTCTATTAGTTTTAATTAGTTTAGTTTCTAAGTTCCAATCTGAATCTAATGCTTACTTTTATTACATGTTCATTTATCTATTATTGTTTATGCATTGTTGAACTTATAAATAATAAACATTTTTATTATGAATCAACTATTTATTCATAGTTAAATCATGATGCTGGTTCACTAGTCACAATCTCTTCATTTTCAATGAAATCTAACTTGTCTAAAATACACACCAAAGATCCTTGATATGGTATGGTCACAATGAATTGAATGGGTTACCCTACATACCAAGATCTAGTAACCAATACCTTAGAGACATTTATTTACATAAGTCTCCTTTAAAGAGAGGAAATGAGGGATAGGAGCTAATGTATTTTAGATTTATCATTATTTTAAACTTAACACTCTCCTTTACATTTTTCCTAACCCATTGTGTGCTTAAAATGCATCAAAATTGATTGAAACTAGAAGGATTGACACAATGCAATTTAGGATTATCATTATTTTTAAACTTCATTCCCTCTACTTTATAATTCTTCCAATCTATTGTGTGCTTAAAATGCCTCACAATAGATTGGTTCTAGAAGGAGGGCATGAATGGTGCATTTCAAACTTTTGTTTTGTCTATAATAGCTTAACCTATTTATTTTCTAGGTTCTCAGACTCAAAACACTTTTTATCTGAGTCTTCTAATGGATTTATCTTGGCAAGGAATATGTAGTTATTAAGTGGACATTCCATGACCTTCCCATGGATTTTCTAAGAATCCCCATAAATTTTGTGCAAAGTATATCCATGGTGGGAGTTTAACTATTGAAGAACACATTCAAGCTTTTAGAGAAGCCCTTATCAGAAAGTAGATTCAACATAATGCTATGAGTTATTGCCTATTCCACATTTTTATGGTTGAAACTAATTATTCTTGGTACCTTGGTCTACTAGAAGGATGCATCACAACATGGGCCATCTTTGAGAGCCTATTCCTTAACCATTTTAATGTGTCTATTAACCCTTTTGTCTTGTTATACTAATTTTTCATAGTCCATAAAGGGCCAAATAAGTCAACTAGTATATTCAACCATAGATTCCATCAACTATATACTAAGTAGAGGGATCCTTTCTTGTAAATAGGGATCCTTTATTTTTTATATCTCTAAGCCTTGGATCCCCTATCTATCATGTTCATTAAGATGAACCCCTCTACTCTTGCCTCATTAACATTGGTATACTAAGAGGTTGTCGATATAGAAAAATAACTAACGACTCATGGTATTTTTTCCCAAAATACTTTAGATATCATGCTTTCAAGTCAGCCCATGGACTGATATGTGTAGACACCTAAATTTGGCCATCGATAACCTCCAGTCAAGCTTTTGACCAATTTCCACCCAAAATACACAATTTGGCCTAAAAAAATGCTAAATGATGTGAAATTACCTATTTTGGCTAGGTTATCCCTAAATGGGGCAATATAATTTATGGTCCAGCTAACTTTGATCAGACCATTCCAAGTCAAAATGACAATTTTTCACCTAGGTGCTTTGGATTGCTCTTTCCTATAAAATATCTTACACGAGACACACACATTTGTTATTTGTTGTTGGTAACATCCTAAATGGAAATATGGTTCCAATGCATCTGACATTGACTTCCAATTCTAATCTAGTCAAAATTTGGACCAATAACAAGGCATTCTGATCAATTTGAGTAATTTGTGTACAAAGTGTTAAGTATGTTTAAGAGATAATTAATCCAAATCAAGGCCTAATTAAGAATTCCATGGAAACTTGTTGAATAATTTATTTTGGAAATGAATATTGAATATTTGCATCTCAGGTGACCTCATTTCTTGGGAAGACATCCCTAGGCCATAAATGCCAAACATATTAAGATTCATGCCCTTTATGCCTCATTAATGCCTTCCATGATGCCCTCCATGCCTCTTAATTACCCCTTATTCAAATGTCATGATGATGATAATTAAAAAATTAATTTCAAAAATTAAATTAATCCTCAACCACACATCTCAATCTTAGGATGGACACTTCAGGTTGATTCTAGACATTCTCAAAAATATATAAATAGGAGGCCTTACCATATCATTTATAAGCTATTTTGGTGCAAATTTATAATTCACAAATATCGTCAAGGAGATATTTCAAATAGTGTTACCATGAAACATTGATTCCAATCCAAGCCACAAGCCAAAGATGCCAAGGAGAGATAGAGGTAGCCAAACTTCCATTGCCAAGGACTTCATGAGCACAAAACTGAGCAAGCCACTACTATAAAGGCATTTGGAACATCCAAGGAAGGTAAAGGAATTCTTGTGTTTTATTCCTTACTTTTTAGTTGTGTTTGTCATTTTTTTTGTTACCAAGCTCTCCCTAGTGGTTAGGCCTAAATATGTTATGCTATTAGTGTGTTTCTTTCATTTTGTTTTCATTTTGGAACTAACACTATACTAACCATCCTCTCTTGAGTCCAATTTATAGATCACATAATGGCACGCTCGATGGGACAAGATGCATCTCACACCTAAAGAAGATCATTTTACAACTTTAAAATATTTATTTAAACCCTTAAAACTCTTGTAAATTTATTTTCTAACTTTATTTTGCCTTTTTTGTTTGCCATGGTTTTACACAGTAACTGACATCGGCTAGTAGGACCGACATCGGTTATATAGCTTAATTGACATCGATTATGTACCTATCATCAGTCACATTGGTATAAACAATGTCAATTGGATAATCAACATTGATTATGAAATGTAACCATCATCGGTTATATAAATTGACATTGGTCACTATGTTTTTCTTAAAACACATACTTGAGAATTCTTTTTCTAAAGTTTATTGTTTCAAACCAAAAAGAGCTTCAAAGCGAAAGGACATGCTGACATTCTTGATATAGGACCAAGCTTCAAATTTACTAAAAGCATGTTTTAAATCACCTTTTTCATGTTTAAAAATCAATTAAGAACTTTGTTTTAGTGTTTAATGAAAAATTTAGATGTTTAGATGAATGTTTTCAAAATTCACAATCTTAAAACCAATGGGTCAAATGAACACCACCAAATCTTTCATTTAGTCTCAAAATTTAACACACTTATCATTTTTGTCTTCAATAGTTGTTTAATATACTTTTGCTTAGCAAAGAGAGGGGTATTACGTGTATGCACTTCCATTTGTCCCCTTTAAGGAACCCTTGGAATCAAAAGTGCCATTCCTATTGCAAGTATCCTAGTCCAAGGCTTAGAAAGAATGTCATCTAAAGCACTCCCCAAAAACTCATCAAAGTTTGGGTGACCTTGAAAATGACCCTAAAGTCTTTATTTTTATGTCTTTCATTTCATTGCATCTTTGCTTGTGAGGGGGACATCATTACCTCCCATAAGTTCTTTAGGGAAGATTTGACCTGGGGGTTCATCTCCCAGCATTGACTTCACTTACTCTTTTGGAGTTGCACACGGGACGTATCTACATTTAGACATCACACTACACTAAGTGAACAATAGGATGTAGTGGTTGTAAAAAGGACTAGACCTTTTTACAACTAGCCGAATCCATGGTCACCCAATTTTTATGCTTTTCTTTTGCATTGTTTGACATGAAAGTCATTATGAAATTGATTCCCCTAGAATGATCAAAACCTTGATAGTTTAGTAGACCCCATTTTTCCATACCCTTGTTAGGATTTGGATGATTATACTTAGTGTATTTTGGTCATTTTTGCTTGGTATGTTTTGAAACTAAAACTTATTTATTTGTTCATAAGCCATGTCAAAACCAATTTGTCTATACATCACTCTTTTGTCTAAAGAAGTGTTATGTTGGCCATTTTACACCACACTTATGCCTTGAAAATTTTAAACTTGTTTGAGTATGTGTCATTTAAGTTGAGGAGGGTAGTGTTATGCTACCTAAATCATGTCAAATCATTTTGAATTTTGAGTCTTTGAAACATAGCATTGACCACATCATTAGAACATACTTGCACTATTAGGCTACTCCATTTTTCTCAAGACTTATTTTACCTTGTGCCAAAAACCATTTGTTTCAAACCATGTCATGTCTACCATTTAGACCTTTGTCTTGTGTTGTCATGTTGTCTAATCTTGTCTAGCTTGTTTGGTTAAAACTTAGTTTTCACCATTGAGTTTTCAATTAGCCTTGTCAAGTTTGGAATAAAAAAAGGATTGATTTTTGTTTAGGCCTTAATTCATTGGGATGATAAACAGATATTTCTCTTTTGGGTTGCATAACTTTGGTTAATCGATTACCCAATTTTAAAAAACTATTGATAATTTGTTTGTTTCATGCCTATCGTCATCATTGTTTATGCCTTTATTTTGGAAAAAATAATATTTCTTCAAAGGGCCTTTTGTATTATGCCTTATGCTAACTAATCATGTTTATTTTTGATTCTGTGTGCCAGGTCTTTGTCAAAGTTATTTCCAAACTTGTTAGATTAAATCAAATCACATCCGCCTTTGTTTCAAGTCTAGATTTTGATGTCATTTGGCCAAATGTCTTAGCATGCCTATTTGTTTGAGCCTAGCTTTTGACTCCATGTTTGGACAAAAGACCTATTAAGTCAACTTTTCCCTTTCCTAGTTTAGACCTTGTTTGGAACACTTTGAACTAGACCTTTGACATGTCAGTTTTTATTTAGACACTTGACCTTTTATGCATATGACATTTGACATTAGAAATTGGATGTTAGGCTATTTTATTCTAAGTCTTAGCATAAATTATTTTGGAGATACAACTCCACTTTTAGACCATATTAGAGATATAGCTTCACCCCTTCGACTAAGTTAGACCAAGCTTGAACCATTTGTCATTTGGATATAGTTTATCAAAATTTATAGAACTCTAAGACTTTTTGTTTCAGATCTTTCATCATATATGTAGATATGTCTAGCTACAATTATGGTGGAGTCACTTAAAATCCAAATTATTATATAATGGGCGCACAATATGACTTTTATGGCTTTAGTCAAGATCTCAATGATGCTAATATGGTTTGTGAGACAGATTCTATTAGCCTCATATTAATCATTCAAGTCATGAAATAAATTATGATCCAAATCAAGACCTTGATTGTCATGAAGAGGCTTATGAGGAATAATTTGAAGACCCAACTATAGATAATGTTATTTGGGATACTAATCTATACCCTCTTTGAAATAATCAGTACATGGAACACAATCAAGAACCAGCTTATGAGCCAACTCATGATTGGGATGATATAGTTTATGAGGAAGACTTAGATGCTTTGGCTTTTAAAAACAATCAAGTTCCATGGCATCCTTTTGTTATCCAATCATCAACTATCCCTAAACCTCCTTTGGATTATACAAGCGATCAAGCTCTATAATATCCAAGGAATACCATTACCATTCCTAGACCTAGTCCTTTGGCTTGTGTGAGCAACCAGGCTCTACCACATCATACCATTTCTATTTTAGGACCATAATACCCAAACATTTATATATCAAGACCTCATCCTTTAGTTTGTGTGAGAAATCAAGCTCCATAATGCCCCTTCATCATTCCAAGATCTAGTCCTTTGGCTTGTGTGAGCAATCATGCTCCACCCCACCCTATCGTTACCATCTCAAGACTTTGCCTTTTAGCTCATGTGAGAAATCATGCTCCCCAAGGCCTTACCATTATCCAACCACAAGTCATTCTCCATTCAATATGAATCTCATCCAAACCTCAATTGATCTAATACTTTGAATACTACGCTATGTTCAAAACTAGCATCTTCTAACTCATTAGAAACTAAGGCCAAAATAACCAACCAATCCAAGATGTTTTTGTTGAGCCAAACATTTGTGATAAGTTAACCTATGATGAATCACCTATTGATATTATACTAGTTATCAAGGAGTCTTATACTAACAAGCCAGTCTTTACTGAGGCACTTCTTAATGATTATAACCACTTTTAGGCAAATCATTACCTCGACTGTGTGCTTATTTTTCAAGAGCCTCTTATTGACTAGATAGTATTTAAGGAGTTATCTCTTGACCTTTTTCCCATCCTGGAGGAGTCCCACTCTGACAAATTAGTCATTATGGAGCCCATCATGATGTTACAGTTTATTACTTATCTAATACTAAAAATTCAACAAAACATCATTATAATAGATTACCCATCAGATGAAGAATCAGAGTTAGAGTCAGGTTCTATTCTTTAATTGACATTAGATTTAACATTAGAATCACAATCAACATCAGTCTCAACATCATATTTAGAGTCCCTTGTGTTGGAATAAAATTTAGAAGAAGAATATGTTCATGGTTGTTATAACATTGGTTACACATGCCTTGCAAATCAATTTGAATACATTTATGATCCTTCTATAGTTTTTGAGGATGATTAATTCATCTTTGACATAATTTATCCTAGTATCTTCTATGAGGATTGTGTAGCCTCTCCCCATTTCATTACTATTACATAGGCCATTACCATCAACCAAAATAGACATATTATTGATATTCCATCTCCCATAGGTGTTAATTGGGATCAATAAAATCACACTTTGTTGAACTGCATCCATGGTGACATAGCAGTTGAAGAAGAGCAAGGAGGCCAAGACCACATTCATATAACATAAAAACACTTTCCTAGTGAAACTTTTTTGGAAGTGCTAGAAGATAATCAAATTCAAAAGTCAACATTCCTTAGTGAAACCTTCTCTAAGGCACTATGGAATAATCAAGACAACTTCATTGGTGAAAACCTCTTTGAGGCACCAATAGCTGAGCATAAAAGTTCTTCACTACTTGATGAAGACAAAATTAAAGATCAAATCAGTATATCTTCCTATCTATAGCCTAATAATATGGTAGCTACTCTCAAAATCAAACAACATAAGAATCTAGTGGTCCTATCGAGAGAACAAGTCTTTGACCCCACCACAACCAAAATTATGTTGAATTCAACATCAATAACATTACGTGTGACTAAAAATCTTGATGTTGCTTTGTTTCTCCACCATTAAATATTTTATTATCATCTACCAATCTATTTCAAAATCAAACCTACCATATATTATTTTTCCCTATTTACCATCCATGGTCACACTTTCATTTGTAGAGGCTACAAAGATACCTTGTCTTGATGTTTAAAAGAATCAAAATCAATGACTAATGAAGATCACAAGAGCATTCTCAACAACCAAATTTGCTGGCCATTCTTGATAGAGTAGTTATTAAAATGAGGTTTGGGATAGCAATTAACATTATCGAGTATTCTATTTGTATCATTTGTTGATTAGGACGTGCATCTCCCCATCAACAGGAACAACATAATAAAAAACCATACCCATGCCAACAACATGTATCATACCATTTCACATGTACCATTCCATTACCATTATTACATATCCATTTCCCATTATTGTAGATCCTAGCCATTTACCCCATCTCTTGGAGGCAAACCCTCTTACCGTTGTATATCATCCTATCATTCCATCCCTATCTAAACCAAAGCCTATTTTTAGTCATCCTACCCAATCTTGTTTTGATCTTGGTTCATTTGGTTCTTCTGACACCTTTTTGTGGGGGGATTCTAATCAAGTTTCAACAATCAATCTAATTTGTGTGTAGAATAACATCCTATAAAAGTAGTGTGATAGTTGATCTAGCAAGATATCTTTCATCCTATCAAGTTTGTTTATGTGAACTTGATTATAACTATCTATGGGCAAATCAGTGTCTCACTAGTCTTGCTACTAATTATAACCATCTATGGACAAATTAGTATCATTAACCTATGATTTTGTATCCTAGTTATAATCACCTATGGGAAAACTAGGGGAAATACTTGTTTACCATGCGTTATCGCATCACTTTGCCATTACTATTTTCATTTGACTAGCTATTTTCTAGATTTGAAAACTTGTTGGGACCTAGTTGGTTTTTCCATACCTTTCATGTGGATGGAATTACTATAACTTGAGGTCATTTTGGGACTTTTTAGGTCATGTTCAATTGATGTTGAGGTCACCTTAGTCCCCCTTTCCATACGTTCTCACCATTTTGTGAGCAACCTAAGCTAAATGCTCTTGCCATTTTGTGAGTAGGTATCTTGTCATTCTCTAACAAGTTAAGATACATCAAAATGCCAAAAACATTCATAACATTTAAAAAATTCAAAAACATTTATCCTTTTTAAGCCTAATCAATTATCCTTGATTTGCCTTACTGGGGCATGGTCATTGTTAGGATGCTTTCTTTTGCTTTTTTTTTCAAGCTTTCTATTTGTTTTTTTATTTCAAGTTGTTTATTTATTTGATTGTTTTTATTTTTATTTATTTGTTTTTTTCACTTGCCTGTTTGTTTACTTTCAACACTGTTGCCTTGACTGAATCTATATGTTTTCATTGGGTGATTCCTCAAGCACATTATTCTTGAGTCCATTCATATTCATCTATTAATATCTTCATCATGGTTTTTATCATTGGTGCATTATTTTCTAGTTTTTAATGGATCGAGAGTTAGTCTTTATGAATTTTTTGACCAAGTCTTCATGGTGTTCTATCATGATGCCTACCATCACATTCTATAGCAAAAATTAGCTTCAGGAAGGTCTACAATCAATGGAGCTGTAGAAGTTTCTCCTTGGCACCTTAGTAAATCCTTCCATCTCACCCTTGATCAAATTAACCCATTGCCCATTCTAGTTGTATCATTACTAATAAGGATGAGCATCTCCTCATTGGTAGGTAGAACTAAATCATCTCTAATAATCAATCTTATTCCTCTATCCATCTCTTTCAACACTTTACACCTACTCATCTTTAATCTATATTCTAGGTTATATCCTTGAGTTATGCTTGCTAATCAACCCTAACTAGGTCACAATCATCTTTAGCCAATCTAGGTCCTCTTAATGATTATAACTGCTTATGGATAAATCATTATTTTGACTTTTAATCCTGATTATAACCACCTTTGGGTAAATCAATATTCTTTTTATATCAATGCATGCAAATATTTTATCATTTGGATTAATCTCAACCATGTATTAATTCTACCTTTCTTCTTGTTTCTCTTTGAGGGACCATCCATTAACAAATGTGATGACCACTCTCTCAAGGGGGCATCATCATAGGCTTTCCAAAACTATTTGGAGCTTTGTTCTTTAACCATCATCTTCTTTTTTGCATACAGGCCATTTCTCATTCTTTGAGAAGACATCACTTTGCCTATGGTTTACAACACCTTCTCAAATAGGGGCAAATTGTAAACACCTAAATCTAGCCATCAATAACCTCCAATCAGGGTTTTGACCAATTTCTACCCAAAATGTGAAATTTGGATTAAAAACACTAAAACATTCTAAATGATGTGAAACTAACATATTCAAGTGTTAATTTTAGCTAGGGTATCCCTAAATGGGGAAATACAATTTATGGGCTAGCTAACTTTGATAAGACCATTCTGAGTCAAAATGCCAATTTTGCACCTGGGTGCTCTGGATTGCTCTTTCCTATAAAATCTCTTGTATGAGACACATGCTTTTGTAATTTGTTATTGGTAACATCCTAAATTGGAATACAGTTCTAATGCATCTAACATTGACTTCAAATTCTAATCTAATCAAATTTTAGACTAATAACAAGGTATTCTGATCAATTTAAGTAATTTGTGCACAAAGTGTTAAGCATGCTTAAGAGCTAATTAATCCAAATCAAGGCATAATTAATAATTCCATAGAAACTTGTTGAATAGTTTGTTTTGAAAATAAATATTGAATATCTGTATCATCAGGTGTCCTCATTTCTTAGGAAGACATCCCTATGCCAAAATGCCACAAATATCAAGATTCATGCCCTCCAGGCCTCATTAATGCCTTCCTTTATGCCCTTTATGCCTCTTAAGTACACCTTCTTTCAATGTCATGATGAGGATAACTAAAAAATTAATTCCAAAAATTGAATTAATTCTCAACCACACATCTCAATCTTAGGATGGACAGTTCATGTTAATTCTAGACATTCTAAAAAATCTATAAATAGGAGGCCTTACCACATCATTTTTAAGCTATTTTGGTGCAAAGTTATAATGCATAAATATCTTCAAGGAGCCATTGAAACTAGTGTTACCATGCCAAATTGATTCCAATCCAAGCCAAGCCAAAAGCCAAAGGTGCCAAGGAGAGATGCAGGTAGCCAAACTTCCACTGCCAAGGACTTCATGACCATAAAACTAAGCAAGCCACTACTACAAAGGTATTTTGAGTATCCAAGGAAGGTGAATGAATTACTATTTTTTATTCCTTACTTTTTAGTTGCGTTTATCATTTATTTTTGTTACCAGTCTTTCCTTAGTGTTTAGGCCTAGAGATGTTATTCTATTAGTGTGTTTCTTTCATTTTATTTTCATTTTGGAACTAAAACCATACTAACCATCCTCTCTTGAGTCAAATTACTAGATCATAATATGTACCTTATAATAAAGTGATGCCCCAAGCCTTTGTCCAGCTAAAATTTCTAGTAACAAATGAGAGTCCTGCTTATTTATTTAATACATATGACTCAATTAATTTTATGTGTAATCAGTAGGATAATTCATATAATTTTAGTGATTCTATATCTTTTTATGCTATTACTAATCAAGTACCATTTTTTATAAGAGATAATCAAGAGGTAATGCACAATCCAAGTTGTGAAGCCACATACCTTAATACACCATGTGGAGTTTATGAATCTAGCCACACTACTGATACAGAGATGATCATGCATGTTGAGGATATCCCATCTTGCAATCTTGGTCAAAATTTTGAAGGCTATGATAACAATGATGATGAATCTGAAGATGAAGAGTAAAAATTTTTAAGACATCCTAGTGGCTAAAAAGTAAATTAATAAGCCATTATCCATTCAAAGTGAATAAATAGACATCTCTTGTGATCAACTAGAAGAACAATTGGAGGAATTGGAGCTATTGGATGAGGAATATTCATGTTATGCATCTAAATCATTCTTACCCTCAACTACTTTTAATACACTGATATAAGATGGTCAACATATCCATGGTAGTAATGAGACTTTCCCTCCATCAATAATATGGAATGAAGTAGAAGAAATAAACCAAAAATATGGTGGTTGTCCCTATAAAGAGAGAGAGCTTTAAGATTACAAAATTGATTAGCTCTCTCCTTAATTCAAACTTGCCTCTAAATAATTTGATAACACTTAAAATGTTTCTCCCAACAATAGAAATAATCAAAACAAGAAGTCATGAACATAGTGAATTGAATGAAGAAGTCATGCCAATGGAGGTTCAAGCTAAGAATGACCTTATTCAACCTATCTCTCCACATACTTTATCCATTGATGACAAATTTATAATGTCTCTAATATGGGAAGAATCTAAAACACTCCCATGTCTTTTAGATGCTAAGGACAATAAAAGGGATGCTATGAAAGCATCTAGTTGCATAAAAACGTAACCTACAAGTCACTCTTCTATTAACTGTCATCACAAACATGCCACTTTCAAGTTGGATCCTATAATTATTTTGGTATGTATGAATACCCATCCCTATCCTTCACTATAATATAATGAATGGACTGAGGTATTTTCTAAACTCCATCCCTCATGCTTTCTTGAATCTAGGTGAAAATATTATGCAAAATTATATAATCATAGTTTGTTTAAATTACATAAATTAAAAATTGATAAATCACTATGGGATAGTGTTTTCCATAATATAATAAAACATAGAACAAAATAGGTGTTCCCTCTACCCTTCTCAAAATCTTAAAGAATCAGGTGTCTCGTTGATTTAAGCATGCATTTACTAGAGAACCTATGTAAATAATTTCTCTTTTCCTTTTTTTTTTTTTTGTTTTCTACTATTTCTTCCTATCCCTTGTTATTTATTAGGTTTCCATTTCCTTTTGTTTTATTTGGTCATTTTACCCTTATGAAATGAAATATTGTTACAAGAGTAATATAGATGGCACTTAAAAAGCTTAATTGTACATTTTGCTTGAAAATTTTGTGTGAAACTATTGTTATTGCTTTGTTCATTTCCTAAATTCTAAAGGTCAATGATTTGTAAAAAAACTTGTGGATTTAGAATAATTGTTTTCTTCTTTGAATCCATATAATGCCCTTAAAGAATATCTGATTATAGCTGATGTTTTTTTTTAACAATTTTGGAGATTTTGGATTCTCAAAATACTTAGGAGTATTTCCTAGTAGGAGTTTTCATTTGTTATTTTTTGCATAACACACCCCATTTTTAGTCTAAAAATAGGGACCCTCTTTTTACTTTGGAGTTCGATCTTATACCTTTTCAGAGTTTATTATGGTTCTCAGTTCAAATCAACCTTATTGGGAATCTACTAGATGATTAGCTATAAGTGACTAAATTGGTTTACTTTAAGGTCTCTACATTTCTTTAGTTTAGTCCAAGCTTTCATCTAGGAGTGAATTAGATTTTAATGTTTGAAATTGTATAAATATGCTAAGTCTTAGCCTATTTATCTACTTATGTTTTGCAATACATTTAAAAGGGCTTCATTTTAGACTATTTCACCTCAAGTTTAGGTAAATTATATAACTATTTTAGAGTTTTACAACTTCTTTTCCCAAGTAATTCAGTCCATTTCGATCTAAATGACTCAACATTTACATAGTTTCATTTTTTTACCTAGTCATATTCATATAAATGTATTAAATTGACTTTCAAATCGAGTAACATGGATAAGTCTGTGTATTGTTTCATTTTATCTTAGTCATTTTTAAGGATTTTTCATAGTTATTTTTATTTTTAATTTCTTAAGTGTTGGATTTTAAATTGAAGACTATTGACTAGGCTTGTTTATTTTTTCTCATAGGTGTTTTAATGCATCTTGATTCCACCTAATGACCTTATGTGGCTCATAATAGATTCAACCCATCCCAAAATTTATTTTAAAACTTAGTTGATGTCACAAAATTTTCCCACATTCATGTGGCACCTTTTTCTAGATCATAACATCCCAAATCTAGTCAAGAAGATTTTAGGCACTTAATCAATATCACAAAAGTTGCCCATAGCCATATGGCACCTTTATGTGACTTCAAAGACTTAGTTAATTTTATTCAATAATTACCTATTGGGGAGATGATGTCAACAATGCTCTAGGTTGGTAGGTTAATATGATGATGTCATGTGGTATAACCTTATTGTTTTATTATTTTGAGGTGGTCCATACCAGTGCAATGCCTCTAGGCTAGTGAGTTAGGGGTATAATCCCATATGGCATAATCATATTGCTTAATTGTCCCAGAGATGTTTATATAAAATGTAGAAACTAAAAGTGAGTGGGTGAGTGGGATGACACCACATGGTGTAATCCTACTTCCCCATTCTCTCAGAGATTTTTGTGCAGGCTAAAAGTGATGTCAGATCCCTAGACAAGGAAATTAGAAAGATGTATCTACATGGTGAAATCATGACATTCCATAGGCTCATGGAAGTCCATGAAAATGGAGTAGTATGTTAGGGTAGAGGGTGAGTGATATTGTGATGCGTGGCAAAATCTCACCTCATAGAAGAAAGAATAAGAAACATGTGCATAAAGCCCCAAGCTAGGTAGAGAAAGAGTTATGAGAAGACACATGGACATGGAATAATAAAAGTGATATGTGGATCCCTTAGGATCCTAGGAAGGTAAGATCAAAGTATGGGTGGAATTGAAGGTACTAAACATAGGACCTGTGTCATAGAGTGAGATCTACCTAGGTAAATTTAGAAGTGATGTGGCCCTTCACCTACGCTCTAGGCATTAATGAAGTGGCCAAATGGGACCCAAATAATCCAACCATATAGTGATGGAAAAGAAAATGGAAATTGATGAGAAGCTACATGGTAGTGACCTTTAATATCAAATGACATGATGGTGATGATGACATCAAGGCATAGGTTTAAATTTAATGGCCCATATACCCTTCAAAACTGTCAGACTGTGTGTTTGATTTGATTCATAGAATAAATTATAACTTGGTTTGAAATGGTAAAATGGTTAATAAGTAGACCCAAATCATGAATAATATGGTAATAATTATCATGGCATGTGCATTGGAATCATGTGAGGAGCATAAATGACAAAATCATCCTTCAAGAGGCAGGGTAATTGATTGTGCATAAGTATAGGTAGCTAGTGATTATGATGTAATCATAATGGATTTTAAACTCCATTATTAAATTTAGGAATGGTCTAATTTCACAAAATTTGGGCATGATATCGATCTCCTAGAGGTCTTGACCCACCTCCTCAACCACATTATTCTAATTGAATTCATGATTGGTATAACCACTCCATCATTCAAAAAAATTGAATTCGAACTCCTTAGGTTGGAATGCCTAAATAAGATCGACTCTTTAATGTAATAAGGGTTGGTATTTTTTAGGACTAAGAGAATTATGTTTAGGCTATTATTTTTAGTATTAGAGAAGACTATGCTTAGCTAGATCCTTTTAGCTTAAAACTTAGATTGGTATACCAATCATTTCTTTCATGCATTTTCTCTTCTTTATAGATTAGTTTTTTGAGTCTAAGTTGTTTGGAAGCCAAGTATGTAGCTCATTTATCATTTCATGAACCCCAAATGACCCTTGATATAAATATCCTTAACATGAAAGCATTTTCACGTGATAAACTTGGTCTACACATGCATATGGTGACCCTTATTTTACCCTTTAGTTCTGCTACTTCATTCCACAGACTCTTACACCATCCTTAGTTGGAGTTATGCTAAGTTCATCTCAACTAAGGACTATTATATGTAAATATTTATTTGCTCAACATAACTAGGCTGGACAATATAAAAAACTAGACTCTTCTTCTCTCTTTCCCTACCCTTCTCTCTTTTTTCCTTTTCTTATCAGTCTATTAGTTTAGTTTCTAAATTTTAATATGAATATAATGTTTATTTTGATTGCATGCTCATTTGTCTATTATTGTTTATGTATTGTTGAACTTATCAACAATAGTCAACAATAGACATTTTCATTATGAATCAATTATTTATTGATTGTTAAATCATTTTGATGGTTTTTTAGGCATAAGCTCTGCATTTTGAATGCAAACTAACTTGTCTAAAATACACACCAAAGAGGCTTGATATGGTATGGTCACAATGAGTCGATTGGGTTACCTTGAATTCTAAGACTTGGTAACCAAGACCTTGGGGATATTTGTTCACACAAGTCTCCTTTTAGGAAAGGAAGGGATTAATAGCCCTTGCCTAAGTTGTCATGTCAAAAGACCTCACAACATAAGTGACTATCATAATTTTATTTCTTTACAAAATATGGTCAAACATATCTAAAAACACAACTATCTAAGCCTTGTCAAGACAAATACAAGCCCAAACCTTGTTCCTACACATATAAAACACTAAGTACCTATCTTATCTCATTGTATATAAAAGATGTACATTTAAGTAATCAACTATATCACTATTTTTCTCCTTTTATGACACTTCTAGAGTGAGTACTTAATCTAGGAGACAAAATATTTCCTAGGGTTAGTCTCCCATTTTTTTAGTAATATTCAAAGTGACATGAACACTTAACTTAGAAATAAAGTTTTCTATTATAATCCTATTACTCATCTCATCATTGATAAACTCAATGTCCTTTATGATAAAAATCATATAAAATTGAATCATATCATTGTACCCATTTATATGCCAAGTCGCCAATACAATAATCTTCAAGCCTAGACCCCATCACTCTTATTTATCCTCCAGACTACCCTCATCATATTTTAATTCTCTTTCATGTATGATAATGACTGGTCATAGTCATCCTGAGAGAGTTGATTATATCCCTATATTCATCCAACCTAGATACACTTTGTTCATCATCCTTAACATCAAATAAAAACTATGTTATATCATCCTCATTGACATTGAAAGATATTGGAGTTATGTTTTCCATCAGTTGGTTGCTTTGAACAAGAAATGTGATGCAACCAAAGTATTTTGGTAACATCATGGGAATATATTTATGTCCATCATCCAAAAACCAATTACAACACCTTAATCTTATCTATGTAATCCCTAAACCTATGCATTATAATAATCTATTTATTAGTTATTTTAGCAAGACCTCAAGAAGTTGAGTGCACAAGGTTGATATGTCACTTTAGGTGTGTAAAATTTAATTAATTTTAATTTTAAATGACTACCATACATTTAATTTATGGAAACACAACATGCAACCATTTCCATACTCCTAAGGATAAAAAACCAAACAAAAAAGATGCCAGATGGAAATAAACACAATAGGTAGTGTATATACATAATATTTTTAAAATTCATTAATTATTGATGCTTTCTCTCCTGTAGGAACCTATTGAATCTCATTCTCTTTGAGTACATACCTTAATGGATGCACTAAGAAAGGGTTTGATAGACCTTTGGTGCTTCGTAGGATTGTCAACCTCTATACGACCACTTGAAACCAATACAAACTACTCCTATATGTTTGCCTAGGCATTGAAACCCTACTTATACACTTTCCTAAATAACTCATTGCCTAAAATAGCTCCTAACTAAGCAAAACCCCCCTTTTTACCATGTTTCCTACTAGGTTGACTGGGTTGACCCTATTATGGGATTTAATACATGTTACAAAATTATATCAGCTAAAGTTGACATAGTTCGATACTTAATGGTTCTATTTCTTGCCTAACAAGGTCAACTAGGCTGACTATATCCACTTAATTTTGGGAAAGGTTTAGGGTCGATCTATGGTTATATATATCCCATTTCACTTCATTTCCAATAGAGGATATAAAAATTTTGCATCATTACTGCTCATAAATTTGCTTATGCAATCAATAAGAGGTTTTATTACTTAGGTTTTTTCCTTTGAAGGAGTATCACTTGTCTTGTGTAAGTCTTGGATGTATATGAAAGGTCTTGTAGCCTAGATATGATTTATCTTTGTGATCCTTAAAAACCCATAACAACCTATTACAAAGCACCATTAGCCAAGGGAGAGATTGAAGCATGAAGGTTTCACTTAAACAAAGGTAAGTTAATTCCTAAGCCCTTCATATTTTGGTAAGTAGATATTGTATATTTAATATAAGTTGGATTGTATCTTTCTTTGCTTAGATCTTATCTATGTTATAGATAATTTTTTTTACATGTTATTATATTCCCTATTTATGCCACAAGCTTTGGTGAGCACTAGATTAGTTTCCATATGTATTTAGTATATTAAATTACATAGTTTGTTTAGTATATTAGCTTGTATTGATATTATTACAAACATAAAGACCTAGCTAGGGTTATCACAAGATGGCATTTGCCAAGAGGCCTTGGAAAATTCTCCTTTACCATAGTGTGATACGAGATCCCTTAGTGTAGATTTAGTGGATCCAATTTTAGTCATGACCCTGATTTAAATATATCCCCAAACATACTTGTTAGTTGATTACTTTATCTGAGCTTGAATATTATTAAGTAGGAGTTATAGAATTGTCTAGTTTCACTTGCATACATTATGGTGAACTTGACATGAATATAACCCTTGCATATCATTCTCATTTATAGAATTCTCTTAGTTCTATTCATGTAGATGATTCTGTTACTATAGTACCTGATATTAGTTCTTCATTTGATAATCACAAATTTGAGATGGAGTACACACACACACTACACCTCCAGTCACTAATAAGCCTCTTTAGAGTATGTTTATGGACTATCTCATGAAAATACCTTACTAATTTGATATATTCCGTGATTAGTCTAACTTACTTCCTCTAGATATATCATCTACACTACTTTGACCCATTGTGAGTTTAACCATTCATGTGGTTCAACTTATTATTGATCATATTCTAAGTTATCCTATTGTTGACTACTTATGCCTAAGCTTGAAATTTTACCAACATGATGGGAAAATGAGCCTTATTATTATATAAATTGAGTGGCTAGACATTGGGCCAAGGATTGTAATGCATTCCAGAAGTAGAAGACACTTTATTCTACCAATATAGATAGCTGACCTTCACCATCTACTACTAGATGTACTTATTGCTATTATGGTACACGTAACCATTCTTTTACTCATTGCCACTAGCTCAGGTAATACATTGATACACTTCATCTAGTTATAGTTCATTCCAAAGATAAGAGTGTACCACCTCCTAACTTACTTCTATATTATAAGGTTGATTATATTTGGCATCAGTGCACCACACACCATACTGAGAGATGTCGAGTGCTTCAATAGTATTTTTGAGATTTTCCATGCTCTACACCTCCACTAGTTCAACCTCATGTTACAGGTCATTTGTGGAAGAAGATTCCTCCTCCTCCATAGCCTACACCTTTACATTGATCTATGCATACCATTATCATTTTGATACTTATTCCTCACATTGAGTATCCTACATAGGAGATACCTTAGGAACATTATACTAATTCTAGTGTACCTACCTTCTCTATAGAGATGATATGACAATAAGTCTTTTCATTTCTTTCCATAAATATTGATGATAATCTATTTAACATTAGAATTCAGTTACATAAGGATGTGTTAGATGTTATGGATGAAATTTGTGGGGAGATTTATCAGCATTTGTGAACACATCATGGTGTTCTATCACATTATTATGTGATTTGGATTTGATTTATGAGTATATATATGGATATTTTACTTATTTATTATGTTTCATGGGTTATTTTCTCTTCTTATTCATATATTTTAATTTAAAATGAATATCTCATGATTTAATCTTATGGCTTAAATGTCATTTGGATGGCTTAAATTTTATTTAAATTATGCTTACTTTGATTTATGTTTGTTCCATTTTAAAAAAAAATCAAGATTATTATTATTATTATTATTATTATTATTATTATTATTATTATCATGATTTGGTTTTTAAAAACCTCATACTTATGTTATTCTATCTTCACCATATGATCAGTTAACAAGCATGCTTATCATTATAACACTACCTTTTTCCTATTAAGCAAACATAAGGTTAGGACTTGATATCACATATTGGTTTTTAGGCAAGCGTACTTGTTTAGAAATACATATCAATATCTCTAGGTATGTTTTTCTCCTATAACCAAAGCCTATATCTCATTTGTGTTTGTCAATTTTATCACTCATGATTGGTTACTGTAAGTCCATATGGAGGAGGAATTAGAAAAGCCATAAAAAATTAAAATACTTTCATTTAAACAAAAGGCAATGATCAAAAGGCAAAAAATGAACATTCAAAAGTCAAAATCACATTAAAAAATGTGATTCATATCTAAACAAATATCCTAATTATAATCAAATATAAAAATACACAATTGGTCTCATAATAGATCTGAGGTCCATTGGGGTTCGGTAGGCTAGTAGATTGGATTAATAAATTTCAAAATTATATATAGTGCTACCTACATTCTCACTCAAGTACCCAATATTCACAGTAGACCAACGACTCTATAAGGGATCCTGAAGAATGGGGAATATGATGTGGGAAGGTGTGTCCATTTTATTTTCTTGTATACTTAACCTTCATGACTTGGTCTTAGTAATACACTTATTTTATTATATATATTTTTGCTTATTATGAATAAATACTTTCTGCATTTGACATTCAATAGACTCTTAGTGTAGCCCTATTTATCTATTATGCCTCATTACTACTAAGGTTTATTATAAACACCTATGTCATGCTTTTTACACTCCATTACAATAATTACACTATTCCCCCTTGATGAATATTTTTTTTTAACTGATCATACCCTTAGGGTTTCCTTTTGTGACTTGCAATGTAAAACCTTGGATAGGACCAGGGCTTCCTCATAACATTTCCCAATATTATCATTTACCTCATTATTTACCTTTGTGAGTTTCTATTTAAGACCTTGGATAAGACCAAGTATTCCTCATAAACATTTCCTACAAATATTTAAATATTATCATTCACCTCATCAGTGTTCTCCTTGTGAATTGCGGTGTAAGACCATGGATAGGACCAAATTTTCCTCATAAAATATCCTTAACAATTTTTCGTACAATTTTTATTCACTATAATAACTATCACTCTTTCTATTTATACCTTAATTTTATTACCACTTTGTGTTACATGCTTAGATATTTGATTTAGTGTGTCTTACATTTAGAATTGTGAGTCATTTGCATACTTCCCATCTTGATTTAGTATAATTTATGTTTGATTGATAAAAGTTTCATATTTTATCCTCATTTTTATGAAATATTTGATTGCCTATATTTTCACATTATGATTCTTTTCACATACTTCCCATATTTATTTAGTATGTTTTGTGTTTTTAAAATTTTATCCTCGATTGCATGTGATTCATTTCACATACTTCCCATCTTGATTTAATATGTTTTATGATTTTTAAATTTTATCCTCGATTGCCTATGTTTTACATTATGATTTCATTTTATATAGTTTCCATATTGGTTTAGTATGTTATATTATTTCTTTTTATAATTATTAATCTTTTAAAATATTACACATTTCTTAGCTTGACTTAATGTTTTTTATACAAATTACATTTGTAATACAAAATTTTTAAATACTTGATTTAAGTGTATTTTACAAATTCTCTCCTTTATTTTACACATTTTTCATATTTATTTAGCATATACTACAATTTTTTCATTATTTTATTTTTGTAGTCTTTTTAACCATGCATTTTGTTCACAAATAGATAGAAAATAATTCAACACATATCACATGTTTTCTCATATCATATAAACAGAAATTAAAACACATATGCTACAAATAAAATAAAAATAAATAGACATATATGATAAATATAAACATAAAAAAAATATAAACATATATATCCATAGATCAAATGTATGATTTAATCAAAACATGATACAAAGTACAATAATATTAATAACTCTATGATTATGCTCCATCATACCTATCTAGTGGATGAGACACACTACCCATAGATGCCTATGGATGTCATATATGAATAAGCCACTATAATAAGGCTATAAAGGATCAAAGACCATCAATATGTCCTTGTAGAATTGCCACTTGGGCCTATACCTATGCTAACTACCTCATGGTAGCCATATGATCAACTCACTCCTCAGCCACTATCTACCATGCTCGTAACTCTCCATCTCCTAATTTGAGAGGTAATTGTGTAACATTTCCTCATGTTTTTAGCTCATGTACTACCTCACCAACCAATTAAAACCAACTCACATACTCTAGAGTAGATGGTACAACATGATCATAGATCATGGTCATATCATGCTACACTAAAATACTATAAAAAATATTATGCTTAGTAGCTCATACTATAACACCCCACCTAAAATCATCTTTTGTTGTATCTTCAAAAAAAAAACCAAATGTTCATTAGATATTACACATATATATATAATATCCACACATATATTTAAATAAATATATATAAACAACCATATATCTAGTCTTCTACACTATAACTCAAAATAATAAACACTTAACAACAACAACATCTACCATAATGGTCTCTCCATCCACATAACCTCTAAGTACCTCCATAGGAGCATGAATCTAAGGTGATGCAAAAATAAGAGAAAGAACTCAAACACATCATGGATCACCCTGTATCTAATGCTCTATCATTTAACTATGGGCTAGCTAGGTTATGGGATATCCATGCTCAACTACCTCCTCCTTTATATCCATTAGCACTCATCGACGTCTTCATCATCATCATCATCATGCCTATAGTGGAAACTTCAAAACCTATTTAGGCACAATAATAGTCATATACACACCCTCAGTATCAACTGCTACCATCTCCATGTCTCTAGATGCTCCTTCCTCAGTAATAGATATAGTTAATCTCACCTATCATATCTAACCTATCCAAGGTCTTAACCATCATGGATGAATCGCATGTATATCCATAGGTATTCCTGTGCCTCCATTACCCGTCAGATCTCTCACATGATGTGCTTTATACTTAGGAACCACTATAGGAGTCACAAGATGTGGCCCCCTAAACTATCTAGGTAATTGAGTAACATGTTGTGGCTCTACCCACCAAGTATAATGACCTATAATATGAGAAAGAGTCAACCCAAAAGAAATTGTAGGCCAAGTCAGCCAAATACTAGAAATATCCATATAGGGCTACCATATGATGTCCCCATGAGTAATCATATATAAGTAAGGAGTATGTGGTATAAATTGTATAACATGGTCTTGTCACCATCTCAGAACATGAGGGACACTGTCATCCATAACATGGGGCAACATAATTAATGATACATGGGAAATCTCTCTTAAATTCAACTACACAACAAAATAATAGGGCCCATAGTATTTTTCCCATGGGATAAAATACCATACATATCATGGACCAAATTCACCCAAATCATAGACCTTAGGTCATACAAGGTCCCATACTCTAAAATTGATTAGCATAAGGTGATCGCATACAATGTCACCTTCCCATCTAACTTATGATAATGCACACATGATGTCATAAGGCTTTTTATTACCTTTTGGATATCTAGAATGGTAGATATATACACATAAAATATTCACACTTGTAAACCCTAAAAATATCTTTCAAATTTGACTACCCATCGAGCTAAGGCTCATCTCTCTAAATCTACCTCAAGGGCATCACAAATAATAGGGGTCCTAATAATGGGAAGTCTAAGCAAAACATGGACATCCTATAAATTGATGTCTACCTCTATGGTATCCCCATCTACCTCCCATTAAAAAGTGTTGGTTAGTCACTCCCACATTTCTAAGAACATCACATCTAAGTTAACACTGGGGGGAATCCTCTACATCTGCATGATGGCACCAAAACCCAATTAAGCCAAACATGTGTGGTCATTGACTATCAATGTATCTAAAAAATTAGGTAACTAGGTTGCATATATCAAATGCTAGAGTCTCTGTCATATATATAAAATACCAAACAACAAAATTTTTATTAGTCCTCAATATCAAATAATTAGGAAAATATACTCTAAAAAATTCATGACAAATATGCTTCATTTAAAAATTAACTACTTCATCAACCTCTTTTAACATATTTTCTACCACTTTTCACTATGTTGGCCACATAAATCACTATGTTGGTCAAAACTAAAAAAACATTTATAGTAATTTATTTAAACAACTATGTCAGCCATTGTGTGACATTTCAAACTAAATTGGCCCACTACTACATAGTTGGCTAGGTATTAAAACTAGATCGGCCATCTGCTACGCAGTCAACCATATCCTTATACCATGTTGGCCACTTCATATAAAGTTGGAGATTTTTATAAACTATGTCAGCCAATTTTATACACTAATGTATCAGCTAGTGTGTACCCATTTAGGCATTTTAACATTTCCCACTAGATTAGCTTTTTTATATGTAGTCAACCACTTAGAGTCATACTAGATCGACCACATACTACACATATGGCCACCTTTTTCCTCTAATTTTTCAACTAAGTTGGCTTAGCTAACTCCATTCAAAAATTATGGAAAATTTTAAAGTATTTATCATTAATACCTTGGGCATTTATGACTCATTCTAAGACCTACCCACTGACCATCTTACTCTTTATTCTATCCTAAACATTCTTGGGGAAAACCCTGTTATACAAATTTTCCTTACCACCTATTTTTTTTTCCAAATTTACTATATTTTTCAATAAAAACTTGAAAAAATACAAAAAATAAAGAATCACTTACCTAAGCTACACTAGTTGTTGTTACTAGGCATCCGCTAACTTGAACATGTCCTCTCTAATCTATAATTGCTTTATGTGCTTTCCTAGGTCTCTTAAAGCTCAGTTTTCTCAAAATAGCAATATTAAAAATGAATAGTAAAAAATCCTATTTATATTTTAATTTTTAATTTATTTATCTATCAAATATTTTCATATAATTCTAATTTTTGCTCATAAATATGTTATTACTAACTCTTTTTCCAAACCTAAAGATATTATGGAATCTTGTCATTGTAGAAAAAAATCTACACATAAGACATATTTTTTAACTTTTTTTAATTCTCTTATTTTATAGGCCCACCTAATGTTCCCTACATTGGATGTCTCTATATTTAACTCACATGATTTCTCTTTTGTATCATCAAGATAAGTAAAGTTATATATTTTTAAATTCATCCCTTTCAATTACTTTTATGTTTCCTATTGTAATTTTTATTAGCTTAGTGTTGTGGGTAGCTATGTTCTTTTCCCAAAGTATCATCCCATGTTACAACTACATGACATGTGATGAGCTTAGACTGAGGCATATGTATACACATAATATTTTTAAACTTTATCAATTATTGATGTTTTCTCTCTTACAAGAACCCATAAAATCTCAATCTCTCTGAGTGTATGCCTTAAGAGGTGCATCATGAAAGGGGTTGGTAGACCATTGGTTTTTCACAATATTATTTGCCCCTACACCAACACTTAAAACCAATATAAGATACTCATATATGTTTCCATAGGCTTTAAAACCTTGCTTATACACTTTCCTAAGCAACTCATCACCCAAAATAGCCTCTAACTAAGCAAAACACACTTTTTACCATGTTTCCTACTAGGTTGACTAGGTCAACCCTATTATGGGATTTACTACATGTTACAAAACTATGTCATTTGACTATGACATAATTCAATACGTAACGACTCTATTTCCTGTCTAATGAGGTCAACTAGTCCAATTCCATTAGCTTAATTTCTTGGAAGTTTTAGGGTCAATCCATGGCTATATATACCCCATTTCACTTTAATTCTAATAGAGGACTAATAAACTATGCATCATTACTACTCATAAATATGATTATGTAATCAATAGGAAGTTTTATTGCTTAGGTTTTTTCCCTTGAAGGAGCATCACTTATCTTTTAGAAGTCTTGGATGTATAGGAAAGGTTTTGTAGCCTAGAGCCAATTTATCCTTGTGATCCTTACAAGCCCACAACAACCTATTGTGAAGCACCATTAGCCAAAAGAGAGACTAAGGAATGATGGGTTCACTTCAAAAAATGTAATCATATTCATAATCCCTTCATATTTTGGTAAGTAGATATTGTAGAGTTAATATATACTGGATTGTATCTCTCTCCTTATTTAGATATTCTCTATGTTATAGATAGATTTGTCTTTGCATGTTATTATCTTCTCCATTTATGACACAAGCTTTGGTGAGCAATAGATTATCTTGAATATGTATTTACTAGGTTAATTTTCATACTTTATTTGGTAGATTAGCTTGCTTGTATATTATTACAAACATAAAGACCTAGTTAGGGTTATCACAAGATGGAATTTGCCTAGGGGCCTTGGAAATCTCTCCTTTGCCATAATGTGATATTATATCCTTTAGTTTAGGTTTAATAGATATAATATTTGTATTGATCCTAATTTAAACATATCCTCAAGTGTACTTGTTAGTTGATTACCTTCTCTGAGCTTGAATATTATTAAGTAGAATAAGTTATAGAACTGTCTAGTTTCACTTGCATATAGGTAGTGTCTATAGTAGAAATTGACAAGGAAAACAATTTACTAAATTGATTAACACCCTAAAAAAGAATAAAAAAATAAAAAAAATGTATCCCAAGTATGCCTTTAGGTGTTCCCCAAGGCCACAATAATTTCACAAAGGTTTTCACTAAACATAGTAACTTATTCATGAAAAATCCTAATGAAGCTTAAATCACATACCTTATACATTGTCAAGACAAGAAGCAAAACACAATATTTATATATTTCACTATGCTTTCCACAAACCATTATTCTCATCATTACATACCATAAAATAAACTGGATTAATGTATTTACAACATTGATATATAAATAATGTCAATTAAGGTTCACATAAGCCACACTCCCCTAAATTGTTCCAAGTTAAACAAGTCCACACAAGCAATAACACCCATATCCTCTTAATCTCATTATTTTTTTCTTATATAATCCTCAAGCACCAAGGTAACACATTAAAAATAGTAGGCCATAAGGTCCATAATGTTAATAATGGTCATATCCACCCTACCACCCCCGCCACACCCCCACCCGCCCCCCCCCCCCCCCCCCCCCCCAAACAACAACAACAAAAAAAACAATAACAATAATAAATTTTCTCTATAAACAACCTATCATGCAAAGGGTTTGGTAGAGAATAGATTGATAACTCTTCAAAATGAGTAGAATATAAGCTCCCACATAGAAAATCCACTTTTAATTTCAATTCCATGCCTATTTCATTCTTCTTTCTATGGTTTTACATGTAATTATCATGTCTTGCCAAGCCATCCCAATAAAAATACTTCTACAATGCAATTGAGTACATGTTAAAAGGGAAAAAATCAATTTTTTAAATCAAAGATTTAATAATAATTATTTTAGATTAGGTGAACATCAACAAAACTAAAATTATAATTTTATCAATAATAAAATTATTATTTTCTTGGTGAAAAGGAAGAAGTACAATTTAAACTTTCATTTTGAAGGAGATTTTTAAATGTGGTGTCAGAACACAAATATCTTAGCCTCAACTTTTATAACATGGCTAGTTGAAATACATATAGGATAAAAATAATAAAAAAATATTGGAGATATCTTGATGCACTTCAAAACATGGGCAATAATGTTGAGTTATGGCATTAGAAGACCACTAAGATCTTATTTGGGTTACTTTCTACACTAGTGGGATTGTTTGGGTATGAGGTATAGGCTAGTGGTATGACAAGTTTGAAATAGAAGCAAATAGAAAGAATTAAAAAACATATAATCATAAAATACTTTAAAATTAAGGCTTTGTCATATCCAAAAATTTAGTCAATAACCTTGATTGTTAAATTAAACAAGTTGTCAGTTGTTAAAACATTTGAATTATGTTTTGCCATGGTGGCAAGTGATACTTTATTACTATTTTATTGACACTATTGTGTTTGGAATTTTAATTTTTATTTTTATCACATGTTGTTTATCATTTAGTTATGTTTTTTGATTATGAATATATTAATGATCAACATATATTTAGAATTGCTATGATTATTTATAAGTTCATATATTATTGATGAAATTTTGTGTATGCATTACCTATGAGATTAGGGAATGAAGCTAGATTCATACCTAATTTGTACCTGACATGCATTATATTATAGATATATAATTGGTTAAATGATTATGTGATTATTTCATGTATTTAAAATGATATTATTTTTGTCTAAGTTTTCTTGGTTAATGCAATATATTACAATCATTATGTCAATAACAAAAATATCCAAAAGCTATCACATTACCAACATATGATGATCTTTGAATTAGTTTTTTTAAAGTTGAAACCAACACCCATATATACATTGGTGTTTAGCCTCATGCATTGATATTGATGTCAATTTCATCCTTGTGAACTTAATGATTAAGTAATTAAACATTCGTTTATGATGTTTTCACTTGTAATATTTGATCAAAAAATCCTTATGGTAACATAGGTGATATTATCTCCATTGGAATTTTTTAAGGTACAACTTGGCTTTTGAAGACTTTGGGAAGTGGAATTTACCACATGGAACTCAAACCCAACCATCATCTCCATTGGCATGTTCATCATGGCATTTATAAAATTGATTTTTTTGTTTGACAAAGGTGATTTAGAAGTGGTTATGGTTTTGAGAATGAATGAGTCTATTTTGACTCATTTGAGCCATTATTTCATGGAGAGGCAAATTATCCATGGTAGACCTTTGTCAATTTTGGCACGAGTAGTCCACATGATAATCAATGATGGTATTTTATCATGAGATTGGTTGTATGATGAAATCATGGAAAAATAATTTTGAAAAGTATATATATGTGGTCAAATTTTTTGAGGAAGTTTTTGTCAATCATTTTATGGGTTAAATTGATGTTCTCTCTTTTTAATTGGTTTAGTGTAAAAAACATGTTTCAATTTGTGAATTAATCCATAAAAGATTTACTTTTACTTTTACTTTTTTATTAATACTCATTTATTTTTATATGGATATTGAATGCCATGTTGAAGGGAAACTTTAAAAACCAATAGGTTTATAAGGAAGTAGCTTTTTTGGACGTTTTGGTTTGATTTTTGGCACTAAAAAAGAAGGGAGAACTTGGAAAAGTTTTTGGGGAGATTCTAGGTAGTTTTATTTTATTTGGAATAACTTGAGGATTCAACCAAGCAAGGTATTTTTTTTTCTTATTTTTAACATTTTGTACTCTTTTGTCCTTCAATGCAATTTGGTCTATGATTTATTTGATATGGAAATGCCATTTTAAATTTCATATTAGAAATAATGTTAAAGATTAAAGGGTATGATATAGATCAAATATGCATTTGTTATTTTTTTGTGCATAGTGAAAACAAGTTAATATGGAAATTAACATAATCCTAAGAAATTTTATCATGCTTTAATTTCTTTTAATAAGTTGAATCCTTTATTTTTTTGTTCTAAAAAGTTAGTTGTTGGTTTGGTCATGGGTATTAATGATTTTATTCGAAAGTTTTATTTTAACATATGGGTATACAACCCTATGCCAGTACATTAACATGGGAATAGAGTTGTATACACCCTTAGGTACGTTAATGACATATTATGACTTTAAAACAATTTTGGTATGAGTTTAGATAATGATATTAGATGTCTTTCTCTTATTGTGATATAATATTGTTTGTGATTATTCTAGTTATAATTAAATTTCATTATATATATATATTTAAATAACGAGGGTAAAAACTTAATTAATAAAAAAAATCAAGGTATAATCCAGCAAAGCAGCAAGAAAATAGCAAAGCCAAAATACAACTAGACATACAAATGCCCCTCAACACCCATCACTCTCCACTCCTATCTGCATCCTCTCTAAGAATCCATTCTAGCTTTTGGTGCACCTTGTTGGGCAGATCCACCCACTCATCCACCTTTAATCTGTCCCATCCATCCGAAGCACATTTCACCAAGCAGTCCGCTACTTCATTCCACTCCCTAAGAACATGCACAAAAGCCATCAACTCCATAAGATCACTCACCTATAATATCTACTGTACTATCAGGGATAGTTGCCAGCTTACATCATTCATTTTCCTTTCTTGAAGCATATTGATCAGAATCTATGAATCAGCTTCGCAGTGTACCTTGCACCATCCAAGCTCATAAGCTCTTCTCAGGGCATACAAGACAACCAAACCCTCCATTCTATTAACCATTTGCTCCCCTTGATAGGCCAAAAAAATGAAGATCAAGGCTCTAGAAGAGTCCTGACCAACCCCTCCAATCCCCACCAGGCTAGGATTGCCTCTAGAAGAGCCATCTATGTTAATTTTTAAAAAGCCTTCAGGAGGTGGCATCCATTTCCCTTGCCTTTGAATCTTCTGCTTCCCGCCACGACCATGCCTCACCTGAGCATAGCCCGTAGAAATATATTGTATACCCAACTTCGCAGTCAACTCTGTGTCTACCTGTGTCAGGGGCAGAGTGATTTTGCTCTTAGCCAAAATAGTCTCTTGGAGCATGCCCATAATTCTATGCCATACCTACTAAAGCACCAACTTTTCCTCCTTAAAAATCCTTAGATTTCTCTCAAGCCAGACCTGCCACAAGAGAAAGATTGGCCCTGTATACCATGCTTCCTACAAAAATTGAGCACCAGAAGGCGGTCTGCCCAATCTTGACCAAAAATCAACCAAAGAGGTAGCATGTAAGCATTGACAACCCCAAGCGTCCCACCAAGCATGCCACAAGTTACTGGTAAAGGGACAACTAAAAAATAAATGTGATGACTCCTCCTCCACCTCCAGACACAAGACGTAGTGTGAGGGTCCAACAAATCCCCTCCTCTTAATATTTTCCCAAGTCAAGCAGCAGTTTCATGCTAGCATCTAGGAGAAATAGTTACATTTTGACCAAGAGAATTGGATCCAAACTCTCTTCCACCATGTAACTTCCCCTCCTTCCTCCCACTGCTATGCAACTAGCTCCTGATAACTAGAAGAAACCATGTATTTCCCCTTGGGGTGGGGTGACCATGCCAGTATGTTGCTCTCCCTGAGGGCATAGCAGTTGCACCCCTCTAGAATATTTTTCAGCTCTGTGCATTTAGCTTCCATTCCATTAATCAGCCACTCCCCTGGAGCTGTCCATCTCACCTCCATTAGCTAGCCATTGTGGAGTAGAAATTTGTAATCACTCACCCTATTCCACCCTGCTTCCCTAAAATTCTATGCTAAATCCCTCAGATGAGGATATTGGGTAATCAGAGGGGGATAGCCATCCCAAGAATCCATCCAAAATTGTGCCTCCTTTCCATCTCTACAAATCCAGAAAAGGCCCTTTTTGATCAAATCTACTCCCTTTTTTAGCGTGGTCTAGATCATCAAACCAACTCCAAATAGGTTGTACTTGGGAATATCCTTTACTGGGACCCCAAAAAAGTACTTATGAGAGAGAATCCTGGCCCACACTCTATCCTACTCCACACACCATCTCCAATATAGTTTCACTGCCAGGGCCATTCCTGTCATCACAGACTGTTGAAGACCCAGCCCCCCAAATCTTTTCAGGCTGCACACCACTTCCCATCTAATTAGGCTCCATTTTGACAAAGTCAAATTACCTGCCCAGAGAAATTGTCTCACCATGCCATCCAAATCCTTAACAAAACTCACTGGTACCACTTGAAGCATACATCTGTAAATAAGAAGCACCTACACCACTGACTAAATTAGTTGGACCTGACCAGCAAAGGACAGCCACCTGTTGGTCCAATGATTCACCTTGGCTGTAAATTTTTCAGTGATCCCTTTCCATGTTTCCCTCACTTATCTCCCAGTAGATATTGGAATCCCTAAATAGAGCACCAGAAGGCTGCCAATCTAGAACCAAAGAATATCAGCCACCCTTCACTGAATGGCCATAGGAGTGTTAAAAAAGAAGATGGAGGACTTGTCCTCATTGACCACCTATCCCGTGGCCGCCAGGTAATCATTTAACCCCCTACAAAAATTGGCAGCCTCCCTCATAGTTGCCATGCCCATCAGAGCCACATCGTCCACAAACTACAAATGGGAAAAGATCGATAGTTGCCCTCCCCACCTCCATCCCTGGATTACACCTTCCATGGTATTCTTTCTGATCGGCCAGCCAAGTCCTTCTGCCAGAATTAGGAACAAGTACGGAGATAAGGGATCTCCCTGCTGTAGTCCTCTCATCACACCAAAGAGGTGGGAGTGCTCCCCATTAACCAAGATGGAGAATGAAGTCAAGCTAACACAACTCATTACCCACATAATCCACTCCTTCACAAACCCATAGGCTTCTAGCATCTTCTACAGAAAGGACCATTAGACCCTGTCATAGGCCTTGGACATGTCTAATTTCATGAACATAGCTTTCTCTCGTGACTTCAACATGGAGTGAATAGATTCTGTCACCACCACTATTCCATCCAGAATCTGACACCCCTCTATGAAGCCACTTTGCTCTTCAAATATCAAAACACTCAGCCACTTCTTCAATCTTTCTGCAATTAGTTTTGATATGATTTTGTAGACCACGTTGCAAAGAGAAATAAGCCAAAATTGATTCAGGCGGTCAGCCCCTTCCCCCTTGGGAATAAGAGCAAGAAAAGTTGAATTCAGAGCTCTAAGCATTTGTCTATTATTTTGGGATTCTTGGACAATAGCCAGCAAATCCCTTTTGACAATTTCCAAAAACTCTTGGAAGAATTTGATAGGAAAACCATCAAGGCCTGGTGCTTTACCTTTTTTCATGCCGAACACAACCCTCTAGAGTTCTTCCATGTTGATAAGATGCATCAGCTGCTCCTTCATATCCTGAGAGACTATACTAGGAATACAGGATAGTATCCATTCCTCAACATCTACTTCCCTCCTGTCTTCCTCTATAAATAAGGCTGTGAAATACTAGGCCGCTTCATTGCGAATCTCCCTAGTAGAATAGATTTTCTCTTCGCTGTCCAAAACCAACGCTGATATCATATTACCGTGTTGTCTGGCTCTCACTGTATTATAGAAAAAAGCTATGTTCTTATCCCCCTCCTGTAGCCATTCCACCCTAGCTTTTTGCTTCCAAAAGATCTCCTCCCTTAGCTCCCATTCCTCCACCTTTTGGACAGCCCTAGTTTCTTCTTGCATCAAGAACTTAGTTAGCCCCTCCTCCTTAATCATTCTGGTGATGATGTCTATCTCCTTTAGCACCTATTTCTTCTCCCGAAAGATGTTTCTGAAGTGCTACATGTTCCATCTCTTGAGCTGATATTTCACAAATTAAAAGAGCTTGACCATAACATACATTGCCGTACCAACCGCTGGCCTCCCAATTCACCACCAATCAGCCACTCTGTTAAACAATTCTGGATCCCTAAGCCACATAAGTTGAAACTTGAATGATGGCTTCCTATGACCATCCTTGGGTGAAATATTCAACTTAATTGGCCAGTGATCTGAGCCTCTCCAATCAAGTATGTCATACTTTAAGGACCATTGACCACCCACCCAATAGTAAGAAGTCAAGAACCTGTCAATGCATTCAACAATACAGCTATCACTCAATCTCCTATTGTTCCATGTGAAACTCCCATTGCATGACTTAATATCCACCAGGTTGAGTTCTGAGATCTTATCGTGAAGTAAAAGGGAAGATGGCTCCAATCTTGCCGTGCCTCCCCTTTTTTCTAAAAGATACATGATAGCATTAAAATCCCCTGCCATAATCCATGGCACATAAGGAAAGTCTCTGTGGACCAGCTGTATATTATTCCAAACACTAAGCTTACCAAGGTAGTCAGTGGGGGTATTGATGTTCATGAAAAGGACATACTCTCCTGATTCCACACATAATGAAACCATAGAAAGAGAAGATCTGAAGGCAATCCATGACATCAAAAGAACCTTGCGGGGATTCCACATACAAGCCACACCACCTGTCGATCCCTGCGCTCCTATACATTGACACAAACATTGTCTCCACATCTTAGGTGTAATTCCCATCATAAACTCCACTGAGACCTTAGTTTTTTGTAGAAATAGAACGTCTAGATTATGATTCTTAACCAAATCCCAAACAACTTTTTGTCTGGGGCTGTTGTTCAAGCCCCTCACATTCCATGAGAGCACAATCATTTGGCTGGAGACATGAAGTGGGAATCAATGGTCTTAACCAACCCCGACTCTACTAAATTATCCCCAATTATCTTAATCCTTTCCACATCCTTTCTCCGTCCAGGTTTGGCACTTTTTTCAGCCGTCCCCTTCTTTCCCTCCCTCTAAAGGATTCCCAGGTGAGGGTGGGCCTTGCCTTTCTTATCCACCTCCCCCACCCCTACTTACATTGGGTGAGCCTCTTCTTCTACCTCCTATCTCATATTAGCATATGCTTCTAAAGTTATATGCTCCCCTAATTGCCCATCCAAAATCATAGGTAGGGAAACTTCCACTGGCATCAGAGCATGGTCCATGGGTGTAGTGCCATCCACTCTATCCTCTCCCACCACCTGCTCCTCACTAATTAGTCCTGGAAAGATCTCCTACTATCCTAGTGTATCAAGAACCTCAAATCTATTAATTGAATCCTCTGCCTGCTGCTCCATTTAGGACCTTTTATGTCCTCTGTTTTTGCCTTTAGCCTTCACTTGCACAAAGCCCTCTGAATCCTTACTTACTTCCATTCCAGCCTTTTTCCCTTTATCCACCCCCATGGTTTGATTCAGAGGAGGGCATGAAGGTTGCTGATCATTCACTTTTGCCTTAGGATAGCCATAGACCAAGTGGCCATACTCATGGCACAACCTACACCTAAAAGGGAGCATCTCATAATCAAGTTGCTACACCCATGAGTATTCTCCCATGCTCATCTCAACCACATCTAGTAGGGGCTTACTTAAGTTGATTTCCACACAGATCCTTGTGAATGTCATGAACTTCCTTCCTAAAGTTTGTGAGGAAGACCCAACAGGTTTTCTTAGCATAGATGCAATCAGTTGTAACACATCCTCCCTGCAACATTCAATGGGCATTCTGGGAAGTCTCACCCACACCGGTACTCTTTTTGGTAGTTCCTTTGTCAGGTTAAATCCAGCATGCCACAACTTTACAAACAATCCTACCTAATTATAAAAATAGGGGCCTCCTTCGAATACCTTGTTTCTATCAGCTAAATAGACAAATGTGATCATGAAGAAGTTGTTGGCCAGCAATGAAATTTCCATCTCACCCTCTGGCTTCTAGACCCATCATGCCCAACTCTCTAGGAAGGGTAAAGAGACTCTTAATCCCAAAAATTTACAATAAATTGAGTGCTTGGAGTAATACTCCAATCCTCAGCTATCATTTCATATGGAATTACAAGCTTCGGTCTCTCAGTATAGCGCTCCAAGCATCCATTCACTTTTGTTAATCTAGAGCTTCTAGCTGGGTTAGTGTCAAACATACCTACTATTTGGATAGGGTCAACAATTCCCTTCAACCTGGGTTCCATACTGGATACATTCCCCTATAAGTTTTTCCCCACAACCTCCCTGAAGCTCCTGTCCATCTTTGCTTGCAACAGCTCTTCCTCCCCCCACGTCGCATCCTTCTCACCCTTCACCTACTTCTACTCTCTCTCTCTCTCTCTCTACCTTCTATCCTGAACTCACTTGATATCATTCCCTAGCACAGACCAAAAAAACACACAAAAATAGACCAGGGCTCGGCAGCCCTAGCCTGGCAGTGCACCCTTGAGTTCACCCGCGCACTCCATCCTCTCAAATTTCATTATATTTTGGAAAGAGAAATCAAATTATATTTATAATGATTATTCAATGTTATAGCATGCACAACATTTATTTATTGTTTATATATTTTGAATTGAAATTTATGGAAAGATTAAATATGTCAATTGATGCATTTAAAATCTAGACTAGTTTTATAACACTCTTTTATTATTGTCTTCTTTTAATGAAATGGTTTAAAAAATAAGTATGAACAAATGATAGTTAAATGGTTGATTGTAGATTGAAATTGTAATTAATTTTAGGTTTGAATAAAAATGTCAAAATAGATGGCATTAATTTATATTGTGTATTTAGATGAAAACAAAGGGGTGTACCCCCAAGTCTAATATTATTAGTTACTTGAATGTTTTTATTTATAACTAGATTTATTGAGCTTGGAAATTGGATAAATTATTTATAAAAATAATCAATATGTTGATGTTTTATTTGAACATTGATATTATCGTTATATGTTTTTATTGATTTCAGAACAAGAATTGCATCTACACACACTTAGATAAATTCATCTATACTAATTTACAATTATGACATTTAAATAAAATGAAAAATATAGTTTGAATTTAGGGAAATATTATGAGGGTTTCTACCTTTCACTGCAGGTCAATTTTTTTTTGAGTTTGATGAAAATACACCATGTGTTTGAATAGGTGAACACTTGATGTATCCTCATTAATGTTGAAAAAATGCTTAAAGTGAAGAAAAAGAGGTGAATTATCTTTCTTAAATTAAAATATTAATTGATCCATAGGAAAAATCTATAGAACTATATAGTTCCCTAATCCCATGTTAAGAGGATATGTATGGTAGCCCATTTCATGGGCACATGCACACAACATTTATTTGGTGAGGTATCGATTGACTCACTTAGAGTAAGTAAAGTTCTAAGGCTGAATGGATTTATTTCTTATTGATTGATTATAATGAATGACTTAATGGCATTCACTTTACAAGAATTGAGTTAATTAAGGAAATAACGAGAGTTTAAAATAACACTTATGATTATGAAATCTATAATTAAAGTAATGTTTATTAATTCAAGCTTTTTTGGAACAAGCAAATATTTTTGATTTATAATAACTATAATGATAATGAATCATGACTATTGAATATTCATTTGATATGTTTGTATACATTTGAGTATAATTTAAATATGGAACCATTTTCTTAAAACTCATTGTTAGTTTGTATATGAGACTTGAATTATATAATGAATGTTACTTGATAGTGAATTTAATTCAATAACATGAAGTTACAATTAGTAAACATTACTTGATTGGGTGTATATATATTCTTGGATATAAATTTAAGTAGATATTATGTGGTATTGATTAAATATTAAGTAATTAATTTCAAGGAAAATGGAACCTAACAATGAGAAAAGATTAAATAAACTCTAAAAAAATAACTAAGTAATTGGGATAATAACATAAACCTCTTGCATGAGATAAATGAAATGAACCTTTTATAAATAAGAAAGCTTAGATAAAGCTATAAATTTAAGGTTGGGACTTATATGTGGCTTTTCTTAAGGATACTCAATGTTTCTTAAGTGTGATGAACCATGACCAACATATCTACGACATATCAAAGTGAATTAAATAAGATAAGACTTAAAGAAAATGGATTTGGTTGCAAGTAATCACATGTAGAAGACCTTTAACCAATAAATTTCAATAAAAATAATAGTACTAAGTGTTAATGAGGCCATGGACTAAGGAGTTATATGATAATTAGGGTAAGAAAATAAACAATATAAAAATAAGAAAACTTTAATGGAAAATCCTATAATCACCTTGAAGCCACATATACTTAACCTTGATAAATCAATGAGTAAAGTGATTTATTAAAGTTACCAACCCTTTGAAAATATTATTCAAAACAAACTAAGAGGATACATAATTTAATCAAGTTTGCTCCTTCTATTTGTATTAGCATGGGGATATATACCAATGGTAGATCGGTTTACAATTTAAACTACTTGTAAAAAAATAAATAGGATATGATCACAATAAATAAAACATATTAATTGATTATAATCAAACCTCATTATAGTGAGGGGGATAAGAAGATGGAGGAATCATGGAAGATTTTTTAGAAAGGAGGTCTCACTCAATTCATTGAGAAGGTCAAAGGCCATTATCCTATCCTATCTGTATAACTTACCAATGCATGCAAGGGTATATATGTTTTGAATAGATGTATCATTATGAAAATATTTGATGAATAAATAATTAAAAAAGCATAGGTATGTCCATGAATAGCCTTAAATTTTTTAAAGATAAAATATGTAATGATACTGAGATCAATAAGTTTTATAAAAATAATGAACTTATTGAAAATGTCAAGGATGGTGATGGTATAATTAGAGCCTCACTACCATGGCCTTAGGCAAAAGTAAGCATTCAAATAATGAAATATGTTACCTTAGATGGGAAGTTTTCTAGACTATACTCCTACCCCTTCTTCTTATTCAACCACTTTAGACATGAAAATATTATGAGTATTCTCTTTTTTTGTTAATGTCCCTAGAGAGGCTGATGGTAGTGTTGACCAAATTTTGGTCCTACAGGCCAAAAATCAGTCTTCCTTTCTTTCCCTACTATCCTAAGTAGTCAATATTTGATGTCTTCATCTTACTATAATTGTGGTTTTTCCTCTTTTAATAGGCCTATTCTTATAAAGAGCTGAGTGATTTGAGTCCTGTAGTTTTTCAAGTTGATTTGGGGCTTATTTTGCTTCAAGAAATTACCTTGGACAAGCCTTTTTTGGCAAAGGAATGGGCCAATTTCAAAGAGATAAAAGTCTTTCACAAAGCTCCAAAGGTTAAGTGCCCTTGTGGAGGGCAGGTAGGTGACAAATGGGACCATTCAAGCAAGCTCCGAAGGATAACTTTGGTTTGAAGATGCCCTTGTGGAGGGCAGATAACACATTTGAAAGAGATCAAGGCTAAAAGCCAAAAGGGAGGTTCCTTAAAAAAAGTGACAAGGCAAAACCAAAGATTTATTTAGACTTTTTGTCTAAAGAAAATCCATGTAGAAGACAAATGTAAAAGACCAAAGGTAAATTCCTTTAGATAAAATGCTTGAAGGAATTCCTTTGGACTTTTATCCAAAGAAATTCACAAATAAAACGCTGAGACATTGAAGACACATTTCCTTCAGGCAAAATGTCTAAAGGAATTCCTTCAGACATTTTGTCCAAAGGAATTCAAAAGACAAGGGAACCTAAAGGAACTTGAAAGGTAGGTGCCCTTGTGGAGGGTTCTCAGCTACCAAAAAAGGACCCTCTCTTCTTTTTGAAATGTCACCTTCCCTTCAGGAAGGTCCATTTTGCAAAAAGCCAAAGGAATTACTAAAGTGATGATGGGCCCAAACACGTCAACTTCAAAATGATGAACTAGCCATTGGAGGTTCAAACATCTGGTGACATGCCTGTAGATGTCAAATTTAAGATAGTGAAATAGCCATTAGTTTTCAAATGGTGATGGGCCTACAGATGTCAATTTTATAGTGATAAGATAGCCATTGATTTTCAAATGTTTGAGGATGGGCCCACGCATGAAATGGGTTAACATTTGAAGAAAAGGCTAAAGGATATTTATTTTAGACGAGATATCCAAAATAATTATAGAATGCCTAAGCATCACTGAAAGTAGATGGTAAAGCTTAGAGGAAGGCAAAATTCCTTTAGATAATTGTCTAATGGATTTCCTTTAGATGTTTTGTCTGAGGAAATTTGAAGGCTTGAAGACTTGAAGATAGACTCAGCGACCCACTAGGAAAGGAGCCAAGAGGAGATGAAAGATAGCCTTGAGAGCCGAGTTTCTAGGAAAAGAAAAGAAGTAACATAGGATGAATAGAGCAATCCAGGTGGAATAGAAAACATTGGCAAGAGAAGTTATTACTACATATGAAATAGTATCTAGCTAGTGGTTATCAAGGAGAGCACAAGCATTCAATAGAGCAGCCCATTTTTCTTTATTTAAGCATTAATGAATAGAAAGTTGCATAAATTTCATAGAGAAGGCTTTGTCATTAAAAAAACAAAGTGACCCATGCTTTAGCAGGAATGTTTAATACAGTTTGAGGAGCAAAGTCAATATTACAACATCTACAACATTATTCTTTTTTGCCATTTATGGAAGGATAATAACATCATGAGCAAATTCCTCTTTCATAGGTGTTTAATATAGTATTGGCCACCTGTTCTTGAAGGGACTAATAGTCTTTCTCTTAATGCTATAAATTGTAACCTCTTAGCTTGAAAAAGATATCTCTCACTTGTGTAAGGTGAAGCCCTACCAAATTTTACCTTTGAATCAAAAGAGCATGTTTTACCTCCATCTGATGTGTTATACTTTGGAATATATTTGTGTATCAACTCTGTAATTAGTCATTTCATCTTGATGCTTTCATAGATCGACACCAACATATCTAGTACATCCCAGACCATTTCTGCAGGTTAATAAGAAGCACCCAAATTGGAGCATAGAGACAAAAGAGTAATTATATAATAGTGTGCTTCTATAGCACCTATGGTAGGTTCCCTTTATTTATATCTCCATTAATCCCCTTGTTAAAGCACCTATGTAGTCTAGTGTTTTGTTTAGATGAAGTGTCTGTTCACCCTTTTGGTGTAAAAATATTGATATAAGCTGATTAGATCAAAATCATTTGGTGCATCACCATTTTAGATAGGTTCTATTTTTTTTATATCCTTCTCTTTTTTCACCCCCCCCCATTATTAATAGTAGTAGTTAAGGATCATCAAAGATGCATCATGGGGAACTAGCCCATATCTAGAGATTCATTCCTTAGATTTGCCAAGCCCACAATAGGAGGAATGTCTCCATTGTGCCATGTGGAAGAGAGAAGCTGAGACTTCTTTCTAAGGGTGCAATCCACATCATCAACATCTTTTGGCACACCTGGTGAGATAATTTTTGATGCTCATAGAAGTTCTAGGATTGATTCTAGTTCTATTACTGCAAGAGTGAACAACTAACCTAGCATCTACAAACTCCATTTTCAAGAACTCAGTCTCTAGGAAGAGATCATCCTATGCCTAAGGTCACCACAAGATCTTATACCAAGGGTGTCCCTTTTAAATTCATTGAGCTACCATTAAACTTAACAAAGTGGCTAAGGTTTGTAAAAACTCATCCCTATATAACAAATTAGTTTCCTAGACCTGCCATAAAATATACCTACATGAGAAGGCCCTGTTTGAACCCTGTCATCACCATAGCTTTACCTTTTGTATCCTTCCATGGTTAGATCCCTTTAAACCTTCTACATTATGACCCAATATTAGGGACAAACCTTAAGAGTGTTCCTCCTTTTTTATGGAGAGGGGCCTATTATCGCTATTGAGCATATCATAAATATAGCCAACCTTTGTAACATTCATAATGTCACTAAAGAGACCATAGCCATCAAGTTATTGGTGTTATCTTTTAAGGGTAAAGTTTTGGACTAGTATGGAACCTTGCCTATGAAGTCAGTTAGCTCATGGAATGAATTAGGCACCCTCTTGACAAATAGATTTGGGGAGTAGAGTGACCATCACTCTCTTACTAAGCTATTAACCACCATGAAAAGAGCTCCACATGAATTTATGTAGGATTTTAATACTAGGTTCCAAAAGACTTGGGATAGAATCCCCATTTTATTGAGGTTGACCCCAAGCTATGCTTTCCTTTATTACTTAAAAGCTTTGAACAATTATATTATTTTTATGATTCAGTCCATGGGAGGACAAGTTTTACCTACTACCTATAAAATATCCATAGCCACTAAAAATTGTCTGGTCCAAGCAAGAAAGATAGCCCCTAGACTTCATATGTCACTTTTTCCTAAATTACAACTACCAGTTCAGACTACTACACCCATCTTATCTCTTCTACATGGTGTAGAAAATATGACTACTACCTCACCAAATGACCTATATGAAGTTAAGAGTTGGTTACAAAGTGTAACCAATGAATTAGTGGCTCTTAAAGAGACAACAAGGTCAAAGCTATCAACCAAACTAGGGATACCAGTAGTTTGGACAAACGAATAGACCTCATTTCCAAAATTATAACCAAGGATAGGGTCAGATTACTCAAGCCAAACCATATCAAGGTTTTAATCTAGGCACCCTTTCATCATCTAAATCTCTTATTCCCATTCAAAATAATATGGTATAGGAACAACCTAATTTCCCACCCCTGGGATATGGTCAAGTACAGGTTGCTTATACTAGTGAGTTTCCAAATCAATATATGAACATACAAGACAACCAAACAACCCAATTCCTAATTTTTGAGGTGTCAATACAACTTGGGATGGACAACAGGCAAGCTCAATCCAATTCTACCTAGAAGGAGAGTTTTATATAGTCAATTATGTAGGGAGTCTGAATAACCAGAGTGATTGTGTTTCAACCAATACTAGGTCTAAAAGGAGAGCTATAGAGGAAGCTCAGGTAGTTACTCAAGCATCTATAACATCTTCTTCATCACAAGTGAACCATAAGTTTCTAAATCACAAGCTATCAGTTACATCCTCAACTCCTTAGCTTGCACCTCAGCCTCCAAATACCCCCAAAGAAAATCCAAAAGGGGGCAACCCTCAAATCAATTTAGTGGACCAGATGATGAAACTACACATGAATATCTCATTGTGGTATTCTTTAGCAATATTGAAACAAAAGGATATACTCCAAAAGTAATTGCATGGACTGAGTGAATAGGCTATCCCAAAAAAGGTTGATAATGTGTTGATTATGAATGGGCCTCCTTCCATGGTACATCAAGCAAAGAAGGATGAAAAGGTTCCTCCTTTCTATCTATCCTTAGTCATTAGAGATTTCTTGGTTCACAATTACAATATTGACAATGGGGCAAGCACCTCAGTAATGCCCAAATGCATGGTAGATAAGCTGGGACTCAAATATGAGAAAATGACTAAGGGAGTCCTGTAGTTAGATGGATCACCAACCAAAACATTGGGAGTAGTAAGAGGCTTAAATTTAATGCTCCAATCTTGTCCAACCTTCTTTGTTCCCTATGACATGGTAGTGGTAGATGTTCCTCCCTACTTTTCTCTCTACTTATCTAGGGATTTCACATCCAAAATAGGTGGGTACCTAGAAATAAACTAGTCTTACATGGTTTTTAGAACCAAATATGGAACTAAAGTGAAGATTGAGTTGGAGCCCATCCACAGAGATAATTTAGAGCCATACTCATTCAAGGTGTCAAACATTAGCTATGCCATCATTGATGAATAAGAATTTTAAATAGACCAATCTCCACCCTCTTCCCTTGAAGGAGTTGCTAACCTGCTCTTAGATGAATGGGGAAGTGATAATTTTGAACATGACCCATACAAGTTCATCTAAGAGGTAGGTCTTGGAATTTATTGCATGCATGAAGAGGGTAATTATATCCCAAATTTGATGAAGGCAAACCAAGAGAGCTTAGGGTTATGGAAAATCTTCTTCGATGGCTCAAGAAGCAAATTGGGAGTTAGTGGTGGAGTAATGTTAATTTCACCCTCAAAGGAGAAATACTTCTCAACTTTCAGGTTCCAATTCTCCTACACTTGTAATGTTATAGAATATGAGTCTCTCATTCATGGTTTAGAGTGGGCAAGGAAAAGAAGAATAAAAGAATTATAGGTTTTTAGAGATAATGAGTTAATTATAAACCAGGTAAGAGGGTGAAACTTGACCAAAAATTCCTTTTTTAAGTCTTACAAGAACAAGGTGTGGGACCTAATAGAAATTTTTTTGGCTTTCAACATTATTTCAGAGAATAAAATAAGAAAGCAGATAGACTAACAACAGTTGGTGCTCAATTTGACATTCCCAAGGAAATAGGTCAGGACAACAGTCCATGCCATTTAAAAGTGATAATAAGACCCTTTTTACTTGATTATGTCACCAATTGTCAAGTGTTTGATAATGATCAGTAGATAAAACTCTTATTACAAGAGGAGGCTATGTTTACTTCTAGGAATCAATCTAAGCTACAACAATAGTATGATGGCCAGATTGTTCAGCTAAAGAACAATAAGCTTCCCAAAGGTTTGGTCACTCTTGAAAGCATCTTCAATGAGGATGACCAACTAAATAATGACAAAGCAAGCATCACAACCAAGCAAGAAAGTTATGAAAATGTTGAAATATTCAAGAATTGGTTGCTTGCACTTGGGAAGATATGTACAAATGATGAAAGACATTCTTTCATTTTGTTATGACAAGATTTTACTGATGTTTTTGCTTGGGGATATAGTGACTTGAAGGTTTTGACTCAAGCTTAGCCCAACACACTATTAAATTAGAGGAAGGTGCCAAACCCATCAAACAAAAACAAAGGCCTATTAATATAAATATTGAGCCTCTCATGTGGAAGGAACTCACCAAGCTGATTGAGTCCAAAATTATTTTTCCTATCAAACACTCTTCTTGGCTAGATAATCTAGTCCTTGTTAGAAAAAAGAATGGGGAGATCAGACTATGTATAGATTTTAGAGACCTCAATAGCATCTCATTGAAAGATCACTACCCCCTCCCAAGTATGGAACAGATCCTCCAAATGGTGACAGGTAATGAATGTTCCTCCCTCCTGGATGGGTATTCAGGATACAATCAGATTCTAGTGCAAGACTATGATTAGTAAAAGACAACCTTCAATACCAAGTGGGGAAATTTTGCCTATAGGAAGATGCCATTCAGACTATCAAATACTAGAACCACCTTTCAGTGAGCCATAGACATGGCTTTCTAGGGCCTGTTAAATAATATTGTATTGGTCTACCTTGATGATGTGATAGTTTTCACTAAAGATGTGGGCCAACATCTGAAACACTTGAGGAAAAACTTTGAGAGGTGTAGAGAGTTTGGTATCTATCTCAACCTAAAGAAATGTGTGTTCATTGTCCATGAAGGCAAACTCCTTGGTCATGTTGTTTCAAAAAGGGGCTTGACCATTGATCTAGAAAGAGTAAATGCCATCTTAGCACTATCCTTACCTAAGCATAAGAAGGTTCTAAAAAGATTCTTTGGAAGAATAAATTTTATTAGGAGATTTTTCCCTAATTTTGCTGAAATAGTCAAGCCACTAACTTATATGCTGAAGGAGGATGAGAAGTTTGCATGGACATCACAAAGGAAGAATAGTTTTGAAGGGATTAAGCAAGCTATTGCCCAAGATCCCACCTTGATTAGTCCTAACTTATCTAAGGATTTCAACATTTACACCTTCAGAAATGAAGAGGTAATCTCCACCATGCTCACTCAAACAAATGATGAAAACCTTGAACATCCTCTTGCATTCTTTAGCCAAGGTCTAGAAGGTTTCAAAATTAGGTACACATATGTTAAAAAGAAAGTGCTTGTGGTCATATGAAGCTTGAATAAATTAGATATATGTTGTTAAATAGCAAGGTCCATATCATGGTACCACATCCCAGTGTCAAATATTTCTTGATTAGCCATGATTTAAATGAAAAGAGAGCAGGGTGGATAACCAAAGTGATGGAATATGTTGTGGATATCAAAACCACTACGTTGGTAAGGGGAAGAGGGCTATGTGAGCACCTCACTACTGACCTTAAACAACAAAAATAAGGCATTTTTATACTCCATAATGAAGCTACAACAAAGGAACCTGCAGTCATAAAGGACTGGGTATAAGACATGACTCATTTCCTTCTCACTAGTGAGTACCCACAGGGCCTTGATAGGACTAAGAGAAGGTATTTTAGGCTCCAATCACTTCCTTATGTCCTAGTTGATGGGGTTATATTTAGAAAGGATTTTTTAGGGGTACTCTTGAGATGCATAAATTCAAATTAGGTCAACAAGGTACTATCCAAATTTTATGATGGGCCAACTAGTAGCCACTTCACTCCTAAACCTACAACTGCAAAGATTATGAGGGTTGGTTACTTTTGGCCCACCTTATTCAGAGATACTCATGGCTAGATATGGAAGTGCCAAAAATGTGCCCTCTTTGATGGAAAGTAATGGCTGGCTATAATGCTTCTATAACCTATTCAAGTAGAATAATTATTCATGCAATGGGGCCTAGAATTCATAGGAATGATCAACCCTCCTTCTAGTACTAGCCACAAGTGGGTCTTGACTGCTATAGATTACTTCAAGAGATGGGTAGAAGCTGTTTCTTTGAAGGAGACCAATGAAAGTGTAGTCTTAGACTTTTATGAAGGCTTGGTGACAAGATTTAGAGTCCCAGTTACCATCATCTTAGATAACACATTGGCTTTCTTAGGAACCAAAACAAGTGAGTGGGCATTAAGATACAACATATACCTTAGTACTTCTTCCAATTTCTATCCATAATGAAATGGGTTGGCTAACTCCACCAATTAAGAATCTGATCAAAATCATTAGAAGGACAATGGAGGAAAATCAAAGAACTTGGCACACCAAGCTAAAAATAGCCTTGTGGGTAGATAGGGTTACTTTAAAAAGATTAGTTGGTAATTCACCATACACACTTGTGTATGGAAGGGAAGCTAGACTTCCTATTTCACTTAAATTGCTAGCCTTGGATCTTTCTCACTAGTGGCAATTGGAAGAAGTGATAACATGGAGGTCAGACTTTGTGAATTAATGGAGATTCAGGAGGCAAGAGACCAAGCCATGGTTTCTATGACCATCCATCAATAAGAAATGAAGAATCATTTTGATAATAAATCCTCACCAAAAGGCTTCTCAGAAGGCAACATTATCTTAAAATAGGATGAGGACCAAGCTAAACCTAGAAAACACATGAATTTTGATGCCTTATGGTGTGGTCCATATATCATCACTTAATGCAAGCAACATAACACATTCCAACTCTATAGGTTGGATGGTAGGGAACTACATATCCCAGTTAATGGGATATATCTTAAACATTGTCACTAAGCCTTCTCTTGTTATGTACATATTTTCCCTATTTTCCCTAGGTTCTTTTGTGCATGTTCATAGTTTTTCAACCTTGTGTGTGTTTTATTTACCATTTGGGGTAAAATCTTCATGTTGATTCTTTAGTCTCTCAAGGTTATTATCATCCTTTTAGGCTATATTCTAACTCCATACCCAATGGGCTTGTAATCCACTCATTTTTTTAAGCATAGTAGGCATGCTTCCCTTATGAATCACCAAATATGTTGACCAAATTTTGGTCTTGCAAGCCAAAAATTACTCTCCCTTTCTTTCCCTACTATCTTGAGTAGTCAGTCTCTAATGTCTTCATCTTAATACAATTATGGTTTTTTTCCCTTGTAATAGGCCTATTCTTATAAAGAGCCAAGTAATCTGAGTCCTATAGGTTTTTAGGTTGATTTGGGGCTTATTTTGCTTTAAGCAATTACCTTGGACAAGCCTTTTTTGGCAAGGGAATGGGCCAATTTCAAAGAGACACAAGTCTTTCACAAAGCTTTAAAGGTCAAGTGCCCTTGCAGAGGGTAGGCAGGTGACAAATGTGACCATTCAAGCAAGATTTGAAGAATAACTTTGGACCCAATGTAGAGGGTAGAGCACACATTTGAAAGAGATCAAGGATGAAAACCAAAAGAGAAGTTCCTTCATAAAAGTGACAAGGCAAAACCAAGGATTTCTTTAGACTTTTTGTATGAAGAAAATCCATGTAGAAGACAAAGGTAAAAGACTAAAGATAAATTCCTTCAGACAAATTGCCTGAAGGAATTCCTCTAGACTTTTGTCTGAAGAAATTCATAAAGAAAAGGTTGAGACATTGAAGACACATTTCCTTTGAGAAAAATGTCTAAAGGAATTACTTTAGACATTTTGTCTAAAGGAATTTAAAAGACAAGGGAACCTAAAGGAACCCAAAAGGTAGGTGCCCTTACAGAGGGCTCTCGACTGCCAAAAAATGACCCTCTCTTCTTTTCTAAAAGGCCACCTTCCCTTCAAGAAGGTCCATTTTGCAAAAAGTTGAATGAATTACCAAAGTGATGACGGGCCTGAGCATGTCAACTTTAACATGATGAACTAGCCGTTGGAGGTTTAAATGTATGGTGACATGCTCGTAGATGTCAAATTCAAGATAGTGAAATAGTTGTTAGTTTTCAAATGGTGATGGGCCTATGGACATCAATTTTATGGTGATAAGATAGCCATTGATTTTCAAATGTTTGAGGATGGGCCCATGCATGAAATGGGTTAACAGTTGAAGAAAAGGCTAAAGGAGATTTATTTCAAACAAGATGTCTGAAATAATTCTAGAACACCTAAGCATCACTGAAAGTAGATGGTAAATATTAGAGGAAGGTAGAATTCCTTTAGACAAGTGTTTAATGGATTTACTTTAGATGTTTTGTCTGAGGAAATTTGAAGGCTTAAAGACTCAAAGATAGACTCAATGACCTGCTAAGAAAGGAGCCAGGAGGAGATGAAAGATAGCCTTGAGAGCTAAGTTACTAGGAAAAGAAAATAAGTAGCATAGGACAAATAGGGCAGTACAGGTGGCACACAAAACATTGATAAGAGAAGTTATTGCTATAGATGAAATAGTCTCCACCAAGTGGTCATCAAGGGGAGCATAAGAATTCAATAGAGTGGCCCATTTTCTTCATTTAAGCATTAATGAGTAGACAGTTGCATAAGTTTCATAGAGAGACGGCCTTGTCATTCAAAAAACAAAGTGACCCATGCTTTAGTAGGAATGTTTAATACAATTTGAGGAGCAAAGTCAATACTATGACATCTATAACATGGTTCTTTTAGGCCATTTATGGAAGGATGATAGTAGCATGAGTGGATTCCTCTTTCTTAGGTGTTTAATATAGTATGGGTCACCTATTCTTGAAGGTACCAATAGTCTTTCTCTTAATTCTATATATTGTAACCTCTCAACTTGAAAAATATATCTCTCACTTGTGTAAGGTGAAGCCCTACCAAAATTTACTTGTAAATCAAAAGAGCATGTTTTACCTCCATCTGATGTGTTAAACTTTTGAATATGTCTATGTATCAACTCTATGTTTAGTCATTTCATCTTGATGCTTTCATATATCAACACCAACATATCTAGTATATCCCAGACCATTTCTGTAGGTTAACAGGAAGTGCCCAAGTTGGAGCATAGAGATAGAAGAGAAATTATCTGACAATGTGCTTCTACATAACCTATGGTAGGTTCTCTTTCTTTATATCTCCATTAAGCCCCTTGTTAAAGCACCCGTGCAGTCTAGTATTTTGTTTAGATGAAGTGTTTGTTTTCCCTTTTGGTGTAAAAGTGTTGATATAAGTTGAGTAGATCAAAATCATTTGGTGCATCACCATTTTAGATATATATTTTTAATATCCTTCTCTCTTTTCACCCCCCCTCCCCCCTAGCATTATTTATCATAGTAGTTAAGGACCATCAAAGATGCATCATGGGGAGCTAGCCCATATCTAGAGATTCATTCTTCATATTTGCCAAGCCCACAGTAGGAGGAATGTCTCCATTGTGTTACGTGGAAGAGAGAAGTTGAGACTTCTTTCTAAGGGTGCAATCTATAGTGTCAATAGGTAGTTATTGAGGTAGGCAAAATGAATTTCCCTATTCACCAAGTCTTAATCTTGTTACTATTCTAAGGGTCCATGCTAGTTATTTCCCTAAGTGAATCTAGACTAGAGACCAACCCACATGTTAGTAATGAAATAGAAGCTGAGGAGGGCCCCAATACCTAGGGAATTATCAAGAAAGGGCAAGTTCCAAAGAGGATTAAGATAATAATTCTTCTATGACTTTTTCAAACTAATATGGAGTAAGAGATTTATAAACCTCCTAATATTAAAATATTGAAGTATATTTTGTAGAGAGATAAGAATATCCTTAAAGCCAAGAGCAAGACTAATAAATTGACACAAGTGACATGGAGAGAGGGGGTTAAAATAGATACCTAGGTTAAAGATATTAATGGAGATGAATGAACCCATTAATATTACTACTAAGGAGGATTACATATAGCATGATATATTTTAGGCCCAAGTTAATGAATGAGCTTAATGGGAGGATGGTATTTATCCTAGGCATCTAATTTAGAGAAGAATAGGGAGGAAAATTTCTAGATGAAAATTGATTTTTTTCAAAAAGAAGATAACCTATAAAAAAACATTATTAAATAGATGATTAAGGAAAAATAATCACAAAAAAAATATGACAATAAGAACCTAATGTAAGGGAGAGTTAGTCAAAGGAGGTCATTGGAGGTGAATAACAAGATTTGAGGAAGAAGGTCCATAGTTTGGAACATGAATTCATGGACCTAAAGGATAAATTAATGAAGGTTGAGAAGGAATTTTTGGACCTTAAGGAGAATGTAAAAAAGGTGACTAAACTCAATACATCCATAGTCCACAACTATGTTAGTGATATTCAATGATTTTAGGATAATGTAATCAAGAGAAAGGAGGGGCTAATGGGAATGGTCCAAGGTGGGCCAAGCAAGAAGACAAGGAGCCACAAACTAGAGGTGGATTTTAAGACTTATGAAATTGATAACCTGAATGACCATCTATAACATATGAATGAGTAATGGGAGGCATATATATCCCTTAATAACTTGGTTCATCCCAACAAATGATCTTAAGAACTAGCTAAAATTAAACAGAGGGAAAAGATCCTCATTACTCAACTAAGGACTAGATCCTATAGGATCAAATGTGAGACAAACAAATGGACAACACCTAAGTACAATGGAAAGAGAGTGTTTGTTTTGTATGGAATACAAGGGTGGTATAAATGGAGGAATACTTGATTATCTAGAAAATGTGGACATTCAATCCAAAAATGAGGAAACATTAAGGGTTGGTTCCATGGTAGAGATATTTGAGGAAACTAACTTGGGGGAGATGTTAACTCAAATAAATAAGATTAGTTTTCTAAAAGATACTATTATTCTTGTAATTTGAGTGATTGGAGCAATCAATGTAATTGGTAGTCCCATAGATCATTTTCTCTCATGAACATAATTATAATCATTTAATTTAATTTTATTTTTATGTTCCCCCGTATATTCAAAGCTAAAAATAACTTATAAAAATATGTTTAGACCCCCTTATAAATTTTCAATCCTTCTTTTAAAATTAAAATATGAATATAGGGTATGCTTAGGGTAGTCAATTCCCTAGGAATATGCTTTAGGTTTACCATTTTTTGATAACTTACCTAAACTTTACCTTTCACCTATCCTTTAAACAAGACTCATAGTTATGTGACTTATTATCAAGTACCATTAAGCATATAGAACATACACCAAAAAATCATGCACACAAAATAATGAATAGAAGGATTAAAAACATTATAAATAACATAATTGTGATATAATATGGGGAAATACAAGTCAAACATGGGTTTTGGATTTGGTCTAATTTCTCAAGTGGTTTGTGTGATCTTGCAGTAGTTCCATATATATTAGTGCCAATCTTATATCATATTTCACTATTCACTTACCAAAACCATTAATTAAACATGATAGAAAATAAGAAATGATAATGGTAGAAATGCAATATGATGATAATAATGAAAAACCCATAATCATAATCAGTCTAATGAGTAATTTAATTAGTAAAGTAAACTCACAATCATCATACACATCTACATAATGAATATCATCATACACTAATATAGTACTTTTTGAAAATATTTTCCACTATCTAAATAATCTATTATAAAGTTCATCAATAATAAAAATAGAAGAAATATCATACTTGTTTTGCTTATTTATTACTCATCAAGAAGTCATGCACTATTGTAGAGAGATGAAATAGATATAACATCCTTTAATTAACATAGAGTTTGAATAAAATGCTCAAGCAACCACCTAACGTGCAAAGAAATATCATCGAGCACCATGTCATTGAAAATATAGATAAAGATCTACATTATGCATAAATAAGTCTACCAAACTAATATAAATAATCATTTTCAAACACTAACATATAATATTAACAAAAATGAAAGAATGATAAGCACATACATAACACAATATTCAACACAAGATCTCATATTTCATATACCCATACTTGAACAATGTAAAAAAATCTCCATTAAAGTATATATTATCTTACTCTCGAAATACATCAAATTACATCACATATAATTATGTATGCATAATACTTAGAGCCTCAACATGTGTGATAACCTAAGAAATTTGTCCCTATATCATGTATACCAAGAGGAGGGTGGATTATATAGGTGATTTTCACCACTCTTGCCTTAATGTTGTCAACAACTAGAAATTTATAAAAGGTTTTAGAAGATTCAATTTTAGTTCTTATCCTCTATGTCTATCTTGATATCTCAAGATTATTTTATCATCTTCTACCTATCAGTTTGTATAGCTTTTCCTTATGTTGGTGGCCCTTATAGATAATTAATTATTACCGCTTTCATGTCAAAATTTCAATATGAACCATTTCTTTCAATAATGAGCAAATCAATCCTAAATCATAAAAAACACTCTAATTCATTTGCACATGTGACATGCATCCTATGGAACACATTGGGGCATCCTTAATTAGGGAAATGCACCATAACCAATTGTGAGCTTTGTCTAGATCACTTCGACCCAAATTGTTGTTTTGTAAGTGGTAATTTTGACCAATTAAATAGAGCAATCATTCAACTCTCAATATTGCACAAAAGTCTAATCGAGATTAATTGGATAATCAAATCAAATTAAATAGATAAATTTTACTTAAGGGAACAATACATAGAATCAAATAAATTTTGGAATTATGAAAATTCAAAATTCAACAAATATATGAAATGGTGACATCATGGGTCAAATTGTCAAAGTTGTCAAAATATCAACATAAATGCTAAAAATATAATAAATGTTGAATCATGCCTCATAAATTTTATCACATCCCTTCTTCTTAGATCCTTAACCTTTTACATTCATGGGAGGTGAGGACTCATTCCTAGCCCTCCATTTGGAAATCAATATGGATGGTCTTCAATGATTCACAATGTATATAAATTGAAGGTCCTCCCTCCATTTTAGACAAGCCCTTTCAAACTAAACTTACTTTGTAAAAATACATAGAGAGATTCATATTTATTCATGTTTTTAATCATAAAATCATCAAGTAGACAAGGGGAAATGCTACCAAAATGCATAATTTACATTGTTGAAGACTCCTAGCTCTACAATCCAAGCACAAACAAACCTAAATCAGGCTTGGAAGGAATGTCCATGAGGAAGGTATAACTATTTTAGTTGTGTTTTCTATCTGTTCTTTGATTTTTTATCTTGACCAATCTAATGGATTATGCATGAGGTGGCTTGCTTTCTCACTTTGTTGTTTTGAATAGACTAAAAAATAAACTAACCCCTCTTGTAATTATAATCTACATTTGGCATTCCTACTAGGACAAACACACCTCACAACCTCTTTGGAGACATCATTATTCCTCTAATTACAAAGTTAGATCAATTTTTGAAGCTAATTTCCTTATTTTTCTTCTCATTTTCCATGTTTTTAAATCTTCTTTATATTAGCATCACCCTATTTAATAATGGATTCATGCCAATAATTGGTGATATCAACCTATACACAAATATTGTAGTTTACCACTATTTTTATATCTCTCAATTTTTTAGGAAATGGTGATAATGATTTACAAAGATATAAATATTAATGATAATCAAACCGAATAATAGAAATGTGTTTAAAATCCTAGATATTAACAACAAAATTGAAAATATGATAAGTGATAATTACCTACATATCTATGATATCGACTTATAAAACATCGATATCATGAAAGGTAAATATATGTGTTTTATTGTTGTCTATGTTATTCATTAAAAATGATGATATCAACCTACAATATGTTGATATCACCCTACTAATCAGTAGAATCACCAAGCTCCTTATTCTCTATTTTTGACCCTACATAACAACAAAATCATCTTGTAAATCGATAGAATCACTTTATTGAAGAACATAATCACCCTATGTGAAAAACCTAAGGTTTAAACAAGGTGATTATAGACTTCCCATGATTTCCAAACACCCCATTCCAAAATTTAACTTCTTTATTGTAGGTTTTGTTGGCCAAAGAAGGGGGTTTATTATCAAACGAAGCCTATTTTCATACTTACACTAAATCTTAGCGCTTAATCAAGGAACACACACTTATATTTGGTTCTCTAAGAAAAATTATTTTACTTATGTGTTTAATTTGGTTTTGTATTTATATTATATTGTGCATATGCTCTCCCCTTACCCCCTTTATGGATATTGGGTGATCCAAAAACACATAGATTATTGTTATCCTATTTTATTTTTTGGTGACTACGTGGTGTGGGCTTCATCTCCTTCTCGTGATATCTTAGGGCATGGCATTTAGGGTTTGTCTCCCAACATACATACTATCCTTGTACATCCAATATGGGGTATAAATTGAGGGAAGTTATTTTTAAAATCATATAAAAATTCCCCATAAAGGGATTCATTAAAGCAAAGGGTAAAGCTATGACACTAAGCTATCATACATCACCCTCATAATTAGCACTTCAATGAAACTTTTACAGATAAATTGCTCATAATGGGGAAGGAACCTAATATGAATTGCACATTGTTTTTTCTTCTTTGATATACTTTAAGCCTCAATTACTACAAGGTATATCAAGGACCATTTAGAAAATCAATGTAAACAATTTAGCTTAACACCTTCGGTTGTAAAATAACTTATAATACAAGGGAAACTAATCTCCCCTAATATGTTATGATACACACTTACAATATTTGAAAATAATATAGAATATAATTTAGATCAACACATCATAAAATATAGGTGGACCAAGATGTCCAAATAATCAATATATGTAGAAATAGAATACCCTTAAGGTAGGGCAATACCATACAATACTCCTTTAGGAAGGAATAACTCCACAATGTCTTTTCTAAGGGACTACCTCCAATATCCTCTTACAATAGAAGACTCAATGCTTAATTTATACCTTTATAATGGCAATCATCTTCTTTATGTATAACTTTATGTAACTAACAATGGATGGGTAACCTCTTAATCCTAATGTAGGTCGATCATTACCTAAGCAATAATTCCAAGTTACTCTATTATCCTAATATATTGGACCCATATAATAAGGGGGATGTGTGCCATATGTCAAAATCTCTATTATACCATATAAATTAATATATCATATCCCTAGATACATATCATTACTTCCTTCCTTGACATATTTTATCCTTGAAACATAGTAATAAACTAAATAATGAGTTTTATTCAAATCATTACACACTTGTCTCCAATATCAATCATCTAGCCATCCATATGTGATCCTAGTAGGTGATAACTCTCCAAAATTGTTTCTAAATTCCATTATGCTCCTTTGATTCTATTCATGATCATAATTGTACTAATTTGGTGTCTATGCATAGTTATTCCTCTTGTGATTTCATGTACTATATTTTGTTTCACTACTTTGACTCCATCGATGACCATAGTAAAAATTCTTGGGCTTCCATGCATAGCCATATTTATTAGAACTCTGATTTATTATACAGCCAAAGTGCTTGTTATTATGACACTCCCTCACATTGATCCATGATTGTTTCCTCTCATGATGATGTGGGTGTCTATATACTCAACTTTTTTCGATACTTTGACCTTATCAACCTTTTCTTCTACCTCTTCCACCTTTTGCTTTGGTGGTTCCTTTGTATCTTGAGTACATGAAGTGTTTTGATTTGATTGTATTATTTCTTTATCTATGTATTCAAATGAATCTTTCATATTATCTTTATCACCTATTTCAATCTCATCCTCATGATCTACCTTGACTATTATTGGTGCCTTTCCCACTATGATATCTTGTAAAGTGGCCTTCTTTTTCTATACCAAAACTTCACAAACTTTTTATAAACATTAATATTGATTGTTCCCAAAGTCTCTAACCATGGATATCCAAGAACCATATCCACATCATCCATATCCAAAGCATAAAAATATGAATGCAAAATATATTTTTCCATAATGAGCTTCAAATCTTCAAACACTCGAATATTATTACCATCTACTTGAACATCCTTGATATTATTTGCTTGAATATGTCTATGCTTGGACACATTTATGTTGACAGAGTTATATTTTCTAGTAAGGTTTATGGACACAAAAACCTTGTTCTTTTGAATGCATCCATGAAATTGAAAAATTGACTTGGATTTTTTTAGAACCAAATTATTTGAAGCCTTATCATCCAATTCTTCTTCTTCTTCTTCTTCTTCTTCTTCTTCACTTGCATGTTCTTCATCATTGTCATTATTTTCTTCCACTAATTTTTCTTCTTCAACACATTCATTATTCTTTTCATTACCATCATTATTTTCTTCCTCTTCTTTATCCTCTTTTTCTTTTATATCCCATTTATCTAGGAAGACCTATTTCATTACTTCCCATGAAGAAAACTTCTATGCGAAGCTCAATTAAATAAACTAATATTATGCAGGCCCAAACAAAGAAATAGAAAATTTTGTTTACCAATTTTTTTTTGAGTATTATTCTCCTTAAAAAAGAGTCACCATTCTCTAGCATCAATATCATCCTCCCTTGAAAATACTTGCAACTTCATGATCCACAAAAAAAAAATAGGGTTCACAAAAACCTGAAATGTCAATAACTCATTAAAAACTAATCAAAATAGTCCTAAATTTTTATTTTATCTTCATATTATGATAATGGAACTTTAATAAATTTTTTTGAAAAAATTCCACAAATTTCGGTCTATAGAGTGAATATATTAAAAAACCTAAAATTATAATAACTCACTCCAAACATATCAAAAAAATATGAAATTTGGTCGATATATTTTATGTATTATTATACATTACCATTAACAATTTCAACAATAATTATTTATATTTCGAAAGATATGATGAAATGAGTACAAACCTTAAAATATAAATAACTCCCTCAAAACTGATAAAAAAGCTCTATTTTTGATTAATACTTCTTTGAAATATTATTAATATCTATTAAAATAATTGTGCAAAAATTAGAAACTAGTTGAAAGATATTGATGATTCCAAAAAACTAGGGTTTCACTCCCCATAAATTACCCAAATCAAAGCTCTGATACCACTTATTATGATATACATTTATAATATTTAAAAATAATATAGAATATAATGTATATAAACACATCACAAAATATATAGGTGGATCAAGATGTCCAAATAATCAATATATGAAAAAATAGAATACCCTTATAGTAGGGCAACACCATACAATACTCCTTTAGGAAGGAATAACTCCACAATGTCTCTTTGAGGGGACAACCTCCAATATCCTCTTAAAATATAAGACTTAATGATTAATTTATACATTTAAAATGATAATCATATCCTTTATGTACACCTATATCTAACTAAAAATGGATGGGTAACCTCCTAATCCTAATGTAGGTTGACCATTACCCAAGCACTAACTATGAAAAAGACTAGACATTTTCATAGCAAGACATTTTTTACGGACCCAATTCATGTGTTAATTCTTTTATGTGATAATGTGAAATTTGGTATGCATGGGATCCATCTAGACATTCAAAAAATTATAGAGTTTTAGACAAACCCCACTTACCATGGAAATATTATTGATGTAAGGTGTACTCCAAGGTCCATGTCATTGTATTGTCATTTGAGATAAGGGTGTAAAACCCCTACTATATAATGCACTTTTATTTTATATGAACACTTAATTTCCTCTCAAGTGCATGTATAAATATGAACTTCAAGTTACTCAATTATCCTAATATATTAGACCCATATAACTAACTAAGCGGGATGTGTGACACATATTAGCATCTCTATCAACCCACATAAATTAATATATCATATTCATATATACATAACATTAATTCACTCCTTGACATGTTTCATCCTTTAAACATAAGAAGAAACCAAATAATGAGTGTGCTTCAAATCATTACACGCTTGTCTCCAATCTCGATCATCTAGCCATCCATATGTGATCCTAGTAGTGATAGCTCTCCAAACTTGTTTCCAAATTTCATTGTGATCCTCTAATTCTATTCATGATCATAATTGTACTATTTTTGTGTCCATTCATAATTATTCCTCTTGTGATTCCATGTACCATATTCTATTGCACTACTCTGATTTCATCCATGACCATAGTAGGTATTATTTAGCTTCCATGCATAGCCATATTTATTGGAATTCTAATTTCTTATATAGTCAAAGTTCTTTTTATTATGACACTCCCTCACATGTATCCATGATTTTTTCCTCTCATGATGATGTGGGTGTCTATATACCTTAAATTTTTTTGATACTTTGACTTTATCAACCTTTTCTTCTACCTCTTTCACCTTTTGATTTGGTGGTTCCTTTGTATCTTGAGTAGATGAAGTGTTTTTATTTGATTATATTATTTATTAATCTATGTATTCATGTGAATTTTTCACATTCTCTTCATCACCTATTTCAATCTCATCCTCATGATCTACATTGACTATTATTGGTGCCTTTCCCACTATGATATCTTGTAAAGTGACCTTTTTCCTATACCAAAACTTCACAAACTTTTTCTAAACATTAATATTGATTGTTCCCAAAGTCTCTAACCATAGATATCCAAGAACCATATCCACATCATCCATATCCAAACCAAAAAAATATGAATGCAAAACATATTTTTCTATAATGAGCTTCAAATCTTCAAACACTCAAATATTCTTACCATCTACTTGAACACCCTTGATATTCTTTGCTTGAACATGTAGATGCTTGGAAACCTTTATGTTGATAAAGTTATGTTGGTTGGTAGGGTTTATGGACACAAAAACATTCTTCTTTTGAATGCATCCATGAAATTGAAAAATTGACTTGGTTTTTTTTAGAACCAAATTATTTGAATCCTTATCATCCAATTCTTCTTCTTCTTCACTTGCATGTTCTTCCTCTTTGTCATTATTTTCTTCAACTAATTTTTATTCTTCAACATCTTCATTCTTTTCTTCATTACCATCATTATTTTCTTCCTCTTATTTATCCTCTTTTTCTTTTATATCCCATTGATCTAGGAAGACTTGTTTCATTACTTCCCATGAAGAAAACTTGTGTACAAAGCTCAATTGATTAAACCAATGTTGTGCAAGCTTAGATAAATAAATAAATAATTATGTTTACCAAAAAATTGTTTTAATATTATTCTCTTTAATAAAGAGTCACCATTATCTATCATCAATATCATCCTCCCCTGAAAATACTTGCAACTTCATGGTCTACAAAAAAAACTAGGATTGATGAAACCCTAAAATGTCAATAACTTATTTAAAACTAATAAAAATAGTCCCAAATTTTTATTTTATATTCATCTTATGATAATGGAACTCTAATAAAAATTTTGTGAAAAAATTCCACAAATTTTGGTCTGTATAGTGAATATATTAAATATGCTAAAATTAAAATAACTCACTCTAAACATATCAAAAAAATCTAAAATTTTGTCCATAGATTTTGTATTATGATATAGTATTAGTAATCATTTCACCAAAAAATTACTTATATTTCAAAATATATTATGAAATGAATAAAAACCCTAAAATATAAATAACTCACTCAAAACTGATAAAAAAGGCTTGATTTTATACTGAGACTTCCTTGAAATATTCTTCATATCTAGTAAAACAATTGTGAAAAAATTCACAATGGATTGAAAGATATTGACTATTTCAAAAAATGAGCATTTCCCTCCCCACAAATTGCCCAAATCGAAGCTCTGATACCACACTTATAATATCAAAAATAATGTATAATATAATGTATATCAACACATCACAAAAGATATAGTTAGACCAAGATGTCAAAATAATATATATATATATATATATATATATATATATATAATACCCTTAAGGTAGGTCATACAATACTCCTATAGGAAGGAATAACTCCATAATGTCTCTTTGAGGGGACAACCTCCAATATCCTCTTACATTAGAAGACTCAATGCTTACTTGATACCTTTACAATGATAATCATCTTCTTTATGTAGACCTCTATATAACTAACAATGGATGGGTAACCTCTTAATCCCAATGTAGGTTGACCATTACCTAAGAAATAATTCCAAGTTACTCCATTATCCTAATATATTGGACCCATATAACTAACTAAGGGGGATGTGTGCCACATGTTGGTATCTCCATCAACCCATATACAATAATATATCATATCCGTAGATACATAGCATTACTTTTTTCCTTGACATGTTTCATCCCCAAAACATAAGAAGAAACAAAATAATGAGTGTGTTTAAAATTATTACACACTTGTCTCCAATCTCGATCATCTAGCCATCCATATGTGATCATAATAGTGATAGCTCTCCAAGCTTGTTTCCAAATTTCATTGTGATCGTCTGATTCTATTCATGATCATAATTATACTATTTTGTTGTCCATGCATAATTATTCCTCTTGTGATTCCATGTACCATATTCTATTGCACTACTCTGATTTCATCCATGACCATAGTAGGTATTCTTTAGCTTCCATGCATAGCCATATTTATTGGAATTCTAATTTCTTATATATCCAAAGTGCTTTTTATTATGACACTCCCTCACATGTATCCATGATTTTTTCCTCTCATGATGATGTGGGTGTCTATATACCTTAATTTTTTTTGATACTTTGACTTTATCAACCTTTTCTTCTACCTCTTTCACCTTTTGATTTGGCAGTTCCTTTGTATCTTGAGTAGATGAAGTGTTTTTATTTGATTATATTATTTATTCATCTATGTATTCATGTGAATTTTTCACATTCTCTTCATCACCTATTTCAATCTCATCCTCATGATCTATATTGACTGTTATTAGTGCCTTTCCCACTATGATATCTTATAAAGTGACCTTTTTCCTATACCAAAACTTCACAAACTTTTTCTGAACATTAATATTGATTGTTCGCAAAGTCTCTAACCATAGATATCCAAGAACCATATCCACATCATCCATACCCAAACCACAAAAATATGAATGCAAAACATATTTTTCTATAATGAGCTTCAAATCTTCAAACACTCAAATATTCTTACCATCTACTTGAACCCCCTTGATATTCTTTGCTTGAACATGTAGATGCTTGGACACCTTTATGTTGATAAAGTTATATTGGCTGGTAGGGTTTATGGACACAAAAACCTTCTTCTTTTGAATGCATCCATGAAATTGAAAAATTGACTTGGTTTTTTTTAGAACCAAATTATTTGAATCCTTATCATCCAATTCTTCTTTTTCTTCACTTGCATGTTCTTCCTCTTTGTCATTATTTTCTTCAACTAATTTTTATTCTTCAACATCTTCATTCTTTTCTTCATTACCATCATTATTTTCTTCCTCTTATTTATCCTCTTTTTCTTTTATATCCCATTGATCTAGGAAGACCTGTTTCATTACTTCCCATGAAGAAAACTTTTGTATAAAGCTCAATTGATTAAACACATGTTGTGTATGATTAGATAAAGAAATATAAAATTGTGGTTACCACAATTTTTTTTTATTATTATTCTCCTTAAAAAGGATTCACCATTCTCTAGCATCAATATCATCCTCCCCTGAAAATACTTGCAACTTCATGATCCACAAAAAAAAATAGGGTTCACGAAACCCTAAAATGTAAATATGTCATTATAAACTAATCAAAATAGTCCTAAATTTTTATTGTAGATTCATCTAATGATAATGGAACTCCAATAAAAATTTTGTGAAAAAAATCCACAAATTTTAGTTTATAGAGTAAATATATTTAAAACCCTAAAATTACAATAACTCACTCCAAACATATCAAAAAAATCTTAAATTTTGTCCATAGATTTCCTATATTATGATATAGTATCAATAATTATTTCACCAAAAAATTCCTTATATTTTGAAATATATGATGAAATGAGTACAAAACCTAAAATATAAATAACTCCCTCAAAACTAACAAAAAAGGCTCGATTTTTTTATTGATACTTCCTTGAAATATTATTAATATCTAGTAAAATAATTGTGTAAAAATTCTTAATGGATTGAAATATATTGATTATTCCAAAAAACTAGGGTTTTTCTCCCCACAAATTGCCCAAATCGAAGCTCTGATACCACTTGTTATGATCCACACTTATAATATTTAGAAATAATGTAGATCAACACATCATAAAAAGATATAGGTGGACCAAGATGTCCAAATAATCAATATATTCATAAATATAATACCCTTAAGTTAGGGCAACACCATATAATACTCCTTTAGGAAGAAATAACTCCACAATGTCTCTTCAAAAGGACAACCTCCAATATCCTCTTATAATAGAAGACTCAATGATTAATTGATACCTTTACAATGATAATAATCTCCTTTATGTAGACCTCTATCTAACTAACAATGGATGGGTAACCTCCTAATCCCAATGTAGGCTGACCATTATCTAATGCACTAATTCTAAGTTACTCCATTATCCTGATATATTGGACCCATATAACTAACTATGAGGGATGTGTGCTAAATGTCAACATCTCCATCAACCCATATACATTAATATATCATATCCCTAGATACATAACATAATATTTCACTACATATCACTTGATAGTGAGCATTGTGTGCAACTAATTTTTATTACCACTCTCAAGTGAGGTAGTCACATGGACTGTAGTTATGATACAAACCCATTCTTCTTACTAAATATATGGATTTTTATAAATTTATGCGATTGATTATTTGTCATCTTATACTCATATTATGACACACCTTACATGTCAAACAAATTCGAAACTCCTAAGATAAAAACTTTATCATTTTAGAATCACATAAGAAGGCATTACTCCATCTAATTTTTAGGTTGTATTTGATTTATCTTAAACATGTTACGCTATCCATTTTGTATGGTATTGTTGCATTATTATACCATTACACTACCCATTTCAAGATAATTTTGATTTTTTTTTTTGAACTCCAAGTCATTTCTCATTAACATTTCAAAATAAATTCCAATTTTGACCAATCTCAAATTTTAAGGTAATTTCAATTCCATTTCCAATTTTATAAAGTTAATTGAAGTCAACTATAGACCTGAGTTAATGCTCAAAGTCAAAGAGTTAATTAAAAATCAAATACTTTTGAGATTTAGGGTCTAAAATCTAGTTAAGGAAAGTTTGAGAAATCATTCTTAAACCTTTTAACTATTTCATCCCAATTTGGCAAAGACTATTCAAATTCTAAACATTTCAAGTCACAAAATAGATCTACCTCATTTCTCCAATTTATAAAGTGTTGTATATGATTGTACCTAATCCAATTCATTACTCAATACAAGGTCATTCCAAAATGCCTAGATACACTAGAACTGGTGTTGTATACAACACTGATTCCAAAGGATAATGTGATGCAGAGCTTCACTCATACTCTACCTATATGTCTCTCTTTAATACCTACAAATCCAATTATTTCATTCACTCTGCACTATTTCCTCTTCTTTTTAAACTTGGCATATTGTTTTGATATCAAATTATTGTTTGCTCTCATTCTCTATGAATTATTTGCATTTTTTTAGTCCTTAAGATCCTCTAAACTCTTATACCTTCCATTCATGTCATATTCAACTACTCATTCTTATTCATGTAATCTCTTTGTTACACTAGTTTGTACTATACAAAGTCACTACAATCTTGGAATAGGGATTCATACATAATATCTCAATATTAAAATCTCTTCTAGAGATTAACTCATAGGCTTCAACAAAACTTTTACTTCTTGTAATCTCAAGCACCTTCCAACATCTCTACTTATTGTTGTATTCTCTTTGTAGCCCTTTTTCTATGTTTTTTTACTTGTACTTTCATGTACAGAATAGTATTGAAAAAATAATCTTATATCTTAACACCATTTATCCTTTTACACACCTCCACCATGTTTTAGGACTTAACTCATTTCCTTGATATCTTTTTTAGCTTCCAACCCTTGTAATTAGGCCTACATTGCCTCTTTAGGTCTGTTTATAACTTAGTCCATAGAATCTATACTTACTCTATTTGTACACATATGAAACCATCTTATTCACTTAGACAACCTTGAAAACTAGTAGGTTACCAACTTTCATCAAATTTTTATAGTTTAATCAAAAAATATACAATTATTTTGAGTTTTACCCTAAACTAGGGTTTCAAGGCTCTATCATAGGCCTGAGAGGGCTCAAGATGGATTTAAATAGTTTTCACTAAATTTTAGATGCTTAGATGACCAAAATAAGGTCTTCTCAACTTGAACACATCATTTTCAAAATTTTTATTATCTTGATCAAAGATTTAGTTCATTCCTTACTTGGTTTCTTAAGTTCCTGTAAGTCCCTTCTTGTACTGTGTAACCCTGAGTGGGCCTGTCCAAAGTTATAGTGAATATCCTTGCATCTTAATCTTTAAAGATGCTTTTCTAAGGTTTGTATGACATATATAAAATTTCTCAATGCTTGAACTATGCTTTGATCCCCTCAAAAAAATTTCCAGATGTGAATTTTGTAACATCCTTTAGCTTAGTTTGCATGGATCAATACATACAAGGTTTACAAATGCATGTTTACTTAACTCTCATATTTGAAATGATGTTAAATGGTTCTTTCCTACCCCATTTTTAATATTAATCCATCTCCTTACCATATGGATCACATTTAATCAAACCTTCAATCATAACAATCAAGATTCCTTGACTTTGTCTTACTACCCATATTACATACATAGTCTGCAAATGCTTGAACAGTGTATGCACAATCAACTAGAAAAAAGTTATTAAGACACTATTTACAGATTTATTTCCAACATATCAGCTCCATATGCTGACTTTTTACCATCACATACCCTTCACCATTCGTTACTTCTACTAAAAATAAGTTTCTTATTACAGACCACCAAATAGAGCACATAACCTTGTCCTTTTTGGTTATAGATATCATCATATGTGCATGATTAACAACTTAAAACATTACCTTGAAAACTATACATCTACATTCATCTTCCATTTCAAATTAACTCTCTTAGAAGGGTTCTTTTCAATCTTTCAAGTTTCGAAATTTGTACCAAGTTCTTGTTGTAGTCTTACAAAAGGCTAGTTCTTGTCAACTTTCACAACACAGAATGCATAAACTAAATATTAAAAACTTTCAACATATCAATATCCATATTTAATGAGATAAATACAAAGATATAAATAACTATTTTGTATATACTATCTTTTAATGTCTTCTTACACTATCCATACTATCTTATGACAAAATAGGGTTTTCTCAATGTCTTCATTTCATTGTCCTGCTCTGCCTCTCCAAACCTACATGCTAAATTCCTATTGAACACTTCCTAGATCCTCTTCTAAAAAACTCTAACTCTTTATTTAATCCAAAAACCATTATAAAATAAACTACTCTCTTTTCCATAACTAATTCTTCTTGGTAACTACCTTGTACAATCACTCCATTCCACTTCTTGGTTTTCTTGACAGTTTGTAAATAAGATATTTTATAACTCACCTAGACTTATTTAATGATTCTAAAAAATAATTAGATCTACCAAACACCAAAAAATACTTTTTAAATCTTATAGACACAGTTTTAAATTTTCAAATGCCCAAGTTGGTAGGAAAATGCCAAAGGGCTATCCAGACACACAAAGAGACTAGTTTAATTAATATCATGCATTATAAGGCATGTGATAAGACTCAAGATACCTAATAATAACTAATTTGAGACTAATTCTTGATTACCCTACATCATAATGGTTTTATGATCCATTTGGCTCCTTCTAAGATGACGGAAGCCAAGAGAAGGACATGTATCCACCTGTATATGACAAAGATCCACTCAGAACTAAAAAAGTATAAAACCACATACAAATAATGTAAATGACTCCTTCTACCCATGGATAATACCTAATGCATACTTCTTGACAAATTCTAGAGTCATCAAATAAAGGAAAGGGATAAATTATAGATCCCATCCCAAATAAATAACTTATCATATCTCAATTACAATAGGCTAGTCAACTCTTGGCCTCATTGGCTACAACTTTATATGCTACTTATTTGAACAATCCACCACTTTTAGAGAAGATCCTACCAATTGAGTAAAAATAAAGATATACTTTAGATAATATTCCCTTAACTATGGATTCCTATACAATTCTTGAACTAACCCCTCTAATGGACACATTACTACAAGCTATCACTCCATCACAAGCATTCCCAAATTTTCATTAGGTTCTTCGTAGTTCCCAATAAGTCCTTTCTTATAATATGAAATAATAAGTTATGGAAAACTCCTAAGACCTTGATTCTTACTCATAATAAGTTCCTTTGAACTCTCACATTACATCTAGTCCACAATAGGTTCCTTTGAAATCACAACAAGTTCCTCTCAATACCAATCCTACATATTCTAATCTGCAATCATTAGCTATCAATAACTCTCCATTGATATGAACTATAACTTACCCAAAATAATAAGTTGTAAATTTTCCACCTTCTCTATGGGTTTTGATTAATTTGTAACCTCTTCCTTCCAATTAACAAAAAAAAACCTCCTTTCCAACATCGAGTTCCTTTGCAACAAGCTTCTATCCTTAAATAACAAGTTTTAACCTAATGAAAAAAATTCCCCCAACCCAAAAACATATTGCTAATCCACCTCCTAACACTAATCAAAGAAAATAAGTACTTTACTAATAGTACAATATTGGTTATAGGGTGAACAACTCTACTAACTCATGTCAAAGGGTATGCATTCTTACCTATTTTAATCCCAATCAACCCATTTACCCCAATCAAACCAATCCTCCACTAAACAATCAACATCATACTCTTCCTCCATCCTATATTACTCCCACTCAGCAAGAGTTTTAGGAGATGAGATAACTCGTTCTCAGGATCCAAGCAAGAAATCAAGGGGAAAAATTACAAGTCTGATGAAATCCATTCTTATTTATTTGACATGAGCATCCTCCAAATCTCCTTTCCACATCATTTTAAGGCTCCTAAATTTGATAAATATAAAGGAAAGGGTGATCTTATAGAGCATATGAAATAATTATTTGTGGCTTTCCAAGAGGTAACTTAGAATAATGCTTATTTACTTCACTTATTTCCATGCATTTTAGGTAGACAAACTTTAGAGTGGTTTTTACACTTGCCTAAGGGGTCCATTATCACCTTCGATGACCTATCAAAATTTTTTATAGAGAATTTCTCATACAATATAGAACATGAGTTAACCATGCTTGACTTATGAAATACTAAAAAATGTGGTGGAAAAATCTTCACAACATATCTAAAATGATAAAGAGGCTTGGCCAGTTACTTCTGACATAATTTACTTGATACTTTCACATCTTACTTAAAATCAGATGTGGCTCATAACTTGAGACTATGATGTGCAAAGACATTTGAGGATATTATAGATAAAGGGGTACAGATTGAAAATTAAGTTATAGATAAATGACTGGGTAATATATATTCTCATAACTAGGAACAAGCTCAATATCCTCCACAAACATAAGCTAATACATCAAATAAACCCAAAACATTTACAAAAATAAAAATGTGGTAGGAAATGGAGTAACAAAATCTAAACACATATAGATTGTGTAACCACCACCTATTCAAAATGTTTCACCTACTCCAATCATCACATTACAAATACCACCTCCAAGGAGGAACCAATACCAAAATAGGTTCTTTAGTGACCTTGATGAGCCTATTAAGGCTATATTATATAAAATAGTCATAGCTAACATGATTATCTGGCCAAATCTAAATATTTTTTACAAAGATAGACCAAATTCTTAATGGTATATAGACAATGAGTATTACGTGTAGACACCCCATTCTCACCACTACCATGTCAAAATTACAAGTCAAAATGTATTTCTGTAATAATGCATAAATTGGACCAAAACCACTAAAATATTTTGATTCACCTACACACATCACATTCAATTCCAAATTTGCATCAATATGTCCCTACCCAGGGAATTATCTTATACGCAATCATTAACTTCTTCTAATTAATCTCTAGTCAAATTAAGACCTGGTAAATTGACATTTTTAACTAATAGTGTATGATAACTAGTCAAATTCTAAAAATTGTAAAAATCCTAGTCAAATTCACTTAACTAATTAAATCTAATTAAATTCTTAAGTGAAAAATCCATGTCAAATTAGTTAATATCTAATTTTGGAAAATGAAAATTCAACAAATATCTAGAAATGTGACATCATCGATCACAAATTCAAAAATGCAAAATATCAACATAACTACAAAAAATATATAAAATGTTGAGCCATGCCTATTACTTACTCCCTTCTTCCAAAATATTAATTGAAACATTAATTGCATTTGGTCTCCAAAGTTGGACCACACATCTTGATCTTGAGATGGACAGTCAATATCATTTCAAGAAAACTATAAATACAAGGGCCTCCATGAATAATTATCAAGATTTTATATGCAAAGATATAATGCCAAAATCATACTAAGAATCTTCACCATTTATTTATCCTAATTGATCAAATCCATTGGTATACAAGGGGATATTTCATTAGAATGAACACATGTATTGAAAAATACTCTGATTCCACAAACTGAGCCCAAGCATTTGTAAAAAAGTTTTTATATGGAGTCTTCAAGGAAGATGAATGTATTGTTTGTCTTCTTGTACTTATTTCTTTGTCTAGTGATTCTAGCTCACCCTAGGGGCAAGCATAGAGTGTTAGCTATTGAATTTGTTTTGTATTTCATTCTACTAACATTGTGTTAACCCTCTTTATAATCTTATTCTACATAATGGCATACTCGATGGGACACACACAACCCACAAAATTCCTCTAATTAATTCTCATCATATTATTCTATCAATTTTTTTTACTAACATTTTCTTACATTGAATAAAAATTGAAAAAAATCACTCTCAGACTTGGACTGTGAACTACGAATTTAGAAGAATCTTCAGCAAAATCACTTTAGGAAACATTGAAATTATTCAAGTGAATAACAAAATCATCCCTTTTCTGACTGGTTTCTACATAACTTTGAATTTGAAGACAAAAATAGTGAAATAGTATTCATAAAACTATGAAATTATTCCAGAGGTTTCTATTTTTATTCATTTTATACATAATTACAAATTTATAACTATTAACTATGAAGTTGTTTCTGGTATTTTAAAAATCAAATTTTATATGTTCTATGTTTTTCATGTAGGTTATGAATAGTAGTGAAATTTTCAAGAAAAATTATGAAATTAAAAAACTTACCTATGAAGTCACTACACATAACTACAAAATCATTATGCTGAACTGTAAATCGTTACACAAAATTATAAAATCATCACAAAAAAATGTGAAATCGTCTACCAAAACTACAATATTGCTTAATAGAACTATGAAATCATTGAACAGAACTACAAAATCATATTTGTAAGTCTTTCTCTATAATTTATTTTTATTTTTTGTGTTTCTCATTGACTTATTATTTCATTGTTTTCCCTAAGTGTGCAACTACGAAATCATTCCAGAGACCAAAATTTTCATGATTTTCAAGCTGAATTTTTAGGTTTCCCTTCCTATTTTAGTTCAATCAAAATTATAATGAGTTATTGTAGGTTTTTTAAAGTAAATAAAAATAAATTTTCATTCTAATAAGCACATCTTCACACTTTTTTTGGTGTTTTAAAAATTTACCAACATCTTATTGCAAGTGTAGCAAAACATTCACATTTCAAAGTTGGTGATTTTAAAATTTGATTTTAATTTAATGTTATTTCATTTCGTGAAAAGATTTTACTCCTTGTTTAAAGTATATTTCTTTGGTGAAATTCATGTGTATGCTCTCCCATTTCTTAGGGTAACTCAAAAATGTGGTTTTGCCTTGTTTTACTTGTTTGTGTCTTACCCAAAAAAGTCATTTTCAATGTATGTTCTTATATTTCCCATCCATGGGGCTTGAAGAATAAAAAATGAAATCATGTTTTTCCATTTTCCATTTTTTTATGACTTCATGGGGTGGATTTCACCACCTTCCCACCAGTCTTTAGGGGTGTATTGACCTAAGAAGTGACATCCTAGCATCGTACTAACCCCATCCTGATGGGGTATATAAATTGGAGTAGTGTCAGTGATATCTTAGCTGATATGCACTTTAGAGGCTAGTTACACTGATAATACTTAATGAGACCTAAATTGATGAAGTGTTCATGAAGGTAGACCCTTTGGTTAATGGCCCAAACAACCTCACATCTAATTGATAGATTATTCTAAAGCACCCATATAATGAAAGTTATATCAAAACCATTTAGTTTACCATAAAAAAACTTAGGGTGGAAAGCCACATATGCCATGGATATCTCACTAATGCAGGGGTGCAAAGGTTAGCAACCCCCAAATATTTCATTTTATGTATGAAATTTTGATAAAATGGAGATTAAAAACCCTACCAATAACATGCAATAATTTATTTAATGAACCTTAAATTTTATCTTCTCAAAATTAAGTATATTGAAAGGATTCAGTGACATCTCATAACCCATGTCAATTTCCACATGATTTCTTGGAGTAATTTTGTTAAAACCTATGTTGTATTCATAACCTCATTTGAAAACAAAAACACCAAGTTCTCAGAGCAAACAAGTTCAAACACATTGTCACCTATTTACACATTGAGGTGTTATGCTTCCCATTTATATTCAAAAAATTAGACTTAGGTTTTCTTGTGTTAACCCAGATCCTAAATTCCATATAACCATTTGGCCTCCTCTCATGTATATTTAATAACATTACACTATCCACATTTTTGAACCAGCCTTATTCATTTTTGTATTATTTTTCTTAATAATTGAAACAATAGCCCTTATCTCATTTGGTAAGGTTATGCTTCCTATTCCATTTATGATTTATACTTGCATTTTGTTGTGCCTAACCAATTCCCAATTTCTAAACCATTTGAGTCTATTCTAATCTCATTCTAAATAAGAATAAAATACCAACCAAAATTAATATCTTTTCTAAGCAATCATAATTTTGAAAAACCAAAACCATTTATCCTCATACTAGCTTCATTTTGGGAATTTGATTTTTCATGTACCAAACCATTTCTGAAAGCTTTCACTCTTATTATAGAATTACACTTATTAGATCAAACACTTTTAAAATCAATTTGAATCCAAACCAAGATCACATTTGTAATGCTTTTTCAAAACCAAGTACCATTCTAATCATGTCTAGATATACTTGTAGTGGGGTCTCTTATAGCCCTAATTTTGAATAGGAAATTATTTATGATCCCTTGGGACACCTTAGAAATTTTTAATATAGTGAGGATGGAGAAGAACACCCGATTATGTTTGAATATATCCATCCCATTATGGTATCAATTCAAGATCAATTAAAATATAAACTCATATAATATCAATACAATGATCTCCTAATGCCATTAGAATCAAGAGCCAAGCTCCCACTTGATTTTCTAACTTAAAAATTGCACACCCTTACTCAAGTAGAGGAACAACTACAAGATTAACCTTGTACTCAAATTCTAAAACTAACCTTCACTTCATATATCAAAGGGAATGGTCCATCAATTGATCCTTCCCAAATTGGTCATATTATAACAACCACCATACAATAAATTAGTCAATGCTACATAGATAATATTATTTCTAACTTAATGAATTATTTGGGTGTAACCTCATTCAATAATGCCACATCTATAGAACAAAATTAGTCACATGAAAAAACACAACAAGAACTAGATAATACTAGATTTTATGTGGATCCTTTAAATCCTCTTGAATAACCCATACCAATGAATGCTTCACAATAAGTTCCACTTGATACACATCATACATTTTTTAATCATCAGGATCTTATTTCCAATGTAATACAAACACCTAATGATCACAACAAGTGCAAGACTATTCAAAAAAAGTTTCGAATAATACATCACCACAACATGTATTAGATAATTCAAAAGATACATTACCAACCTATACCAATTCACAATAATGACAACAAGTTTCTCTTGAAAATCAACAAGAAGAAGAAGAAGAAGTGCCAATTGTAAACCAACAACAAAAAATACTTATAAATCATCAATAAATTCCCCAAAACTAACATATTCCACTAGACCAATAGCATATCCCCTACCATTCACAACAATGGATTCCTTGAGAGCATAAACTCTTCACCTTTTCTAATTCTAATCCAAACTAATAGCATATCCTATGTCAGACACATAATTTAGGACATAGGGTACATATTCAAAATAAAAGCACACAAGGGGGAGACATTTCCATTTATGATAATGTCAACCAAGGCCAATAATTCACTAATACCTAGTAAAATACCCTCATCTCATCATAAACTACTCCTAATGTTCAATAATGAATTACAATAAAGGGGATAGTTTCAAAATTTTGAGTAGGTAACCAAGCACCCAAAAAACACAAGTTTGATGACATATTAGCTTATACATTTGTTGTCATCTTTATTTAGGTACCTTAAGCAATTCACTTTGAAATTCCAAAATTTGACAAGTATAAGGGGAAATAATATCCAAAATAACATCTACAAGCATTCTTCATGGCCTGCCAAGAGGTAGCTTATAACAATGTCTATTTACTATGCCTATTTTTATGTAGCCTGGGTGGAAAAGTGATAGAATGGATTATTATATTACCTAAGGGATCGATCACTACTTTAAATGACATAACAATTTTTTTTAACCATTTATCATACAACATATAACATGAATTAATAATTTTAGATTTGTGCAATGCTAAGTAATCAGTAGGAGAGAGCTTATTGGCATATGTACAATGGTGGAGAGTTTTGGCAAGTTATTTATTGCATAAATTTCCTAACATTATATTAGCTTATGTATTTACACAAAATCTAAATACTAATCTCACTCATAATCTAAAACTCAATTGTGCCAAAACATTCAAAGAAATCATTGATAAAGGGGTGTAGATAGAAAAAGCACTTATCTATAAAGGTCTTATAAAGATATAATCTTGGACCCAAACATTAATATAGAACCAAATTCCAAATAAAGTGCTAATTCAAACCAACATAGATGAAAAATTGAAGTCCTTTGTTAAAAAATAAAATATGGTTGACAATGGGGCTACATAGGCAAGATGTGCTAATGGTGCATCCACCACCTATTCAAAATTCCTCACATAACCCTCAACTTGCATTACAAAGAGCTCCCCCATGATAATAATACTGAAAATACAAAATTTTAGTGACCTTGAGTTATGTTATAAAATTTAGTAATAACCAGTATGGTTTTGTGGCCTAATCTAAAACCCTTTCTAGAGGGTCAGATTAAGACAACATGGTATCATGATAATGAGTATTATGATCACCATCACATGATTGGTAATTAAATATATAGGTACATATAGTTGATACAACTAATAGAAAATTATCTTGAGAATGGGGAAATTGAGTTAGAGAAATGAACACCCAACACCAATCAGGAGATGAGAATCTATAAGAACCATTTCCCAAGCATAAAAATTATTAGCATTGCACTAATTAGAACCAAGGATAAGGGTAACATTAGTAACAAAGATAAGGCTATAATCAAAACCAAAATAATTGTAATCAAGATCATGATACCCAAACCAACCAAGTTGGATATAGAAGTGTTCCATATGATTATAGAAATACCATGGGACATATTACAAGGTAATCACATTACCATTATTAAACTCAATACTTGTAGTCCAACTAACACTAATTAGAGTGTTAACCATTCTATTTTATCACCACCACATTTGACCATTGGTAATTCTAACATAGGTCATAGCAATACTATTACATATCAACCATCATGAATTACCATTCTTATATCTCTACCAACTTACTTCAATTCACATGGCTCTTTCCTAACTCAAAATTATGCAATCACAATTAGATGACCAAGAGTTACTCTCCAAACCACTTTGCCTTCTTCCAATACGAATACCGATCCCAACCCTTGCTAGATATTACACTACCAAAAGCTAAGCCATCTTATGATTCTATTAATATTCCAGATAATATTAGTGAACAATGAAGAAAAATGTTGGCGTAGATATCCATCTTGGACCTCTTACATATGCTTGAAGTTCACAAGACCATATTAAATAACTTTATCCAACAATCCAAGGTGCCCAATGACATCAAGCCAAACTAGTTCCAAGCATTGGTGAGCATTTGTCCCTAGATCAACAATTCACATTTGACCAAAGTGATATCTCATCTCTTTATCCCTTTCATAATAACCATCTCCATATCAAGGCCATTATTTCCTACCACAAATTCAAGTGGGTTCTTATAGTCAATGGTTTATGGTTTAACATATAATAATTTAAATTGATCATAAATCTAGGTTACATAACATCTAATATGCATCTGAATGCCATTAAAATTAAGGCCTATGATAAGGTAGAGAGATAATCTATAGGTATAATTTGTTTGATGGTCATTGTTAGGCCTAACACTCATGACACCCTATGTCATGTCATTGACATTGAGCTACCTTATAACATGCTTCTTGGTCATCCTTGGATCTATGAAATATGAATAGTCCCTTATACCTTGTATTAGTGTATTAAGTTCCCTCATTCAGGATTAGAGATTACTATCCATGGAAATATTCAATTGTACTGATATTGAAAAAATCTATAGGCTAAGTATGGTAATTAAAAATATTGTCTAAGCACTAAGTTTGTAGATAAGAAGAAGAAATCAAAATTTCTTGAATCTCTAAAGTCTAATTACATTGACCCTAGTGACCTTGCCTCCATTTCTTCCAGTCCACCTTCTGAGAATATTTATGATCATTTTACTATTGAGGACAAGAGTATTTACACATACCACATCTAGGATGCCTTCCATGTTGGAAATGTACCCAAATCTCATAAATCCTATGGAAGGCCCAAACCTATCCTAGCAAGCCTAACATGATTTGGAAAAATGAATCTAAATCCACTCTACAAGAGCCACTCATATTTATATCAGATAAGTCACCCAATCAAGATCGATCCACCAATGATGAAGGAGGTTGGTTATATAGTGATGGATTTTCTAATTGATTTCAAAGTGATAAATGCCCCATACCAAATATAATCATGGAACATATAGACTATAAAGGAAAAGGATTAGGGGAAAAATCCCAAGGTATTCTTGAGCTAGTACCCATAACAACATATATAGGAATTTGAGGCCTTGGATTTAAATTGTTTGTGGGTGAACCCATCGAGTTAGAGAGTGATACTACTTCATCAAATAATGAAAAAACTCTCAAAAGTGACATATCATCCCATTATAGAACCTATGATGATATTATAAACAAAAACCTATTTGATACCAATGCCATTCTTACCATTATGCCCTGATATCTTATTTCCCTTCACCATCCTAGCCTAATCGATTGGGACAAGCAAGAGTCAATTATACCATTAGATGAGCTTTGGAATGAATAATTTATTTCCAAATTCATGGGTCTTAGAGACAGGTTACTTGCTTGTGATCACAAACAAGGTTTTAACTTCCACTTAGATCTTTCTACCTACTTTAGAGAGAAGGAAAACTTCCTTGGTCATGAACAAATTGAAACATCAAGATCTTGAAATGAAAACCTTTTTGATGCACCTTTAGATTAGGGAAAGTTTTAAAAATAAAGATAAGTCTATAAGTGAAAACTTGTTTCAAGAACCCTTAGACAGGGAAGTTTCTCATCTCCTAAGGAAGTTTAGAGTCCTTTTAGTCCAAACATTATCATTGGTTCTAGTTTCAATTCAGAAGAGCATCATATTTATGCACAATTGGTTCAATATTTACCAAAATAATTTTTTGAATTAACCACTACCAAAAATGGTAGATTCATATTCTTATTATATGGGTGGACCTTGTAGCTCCCAAAGTGATGAAAAATATCACTTCCATTCACTTCCAACTATTCTAGAGGATGGATCTACACTCCTTCTAGAGCATACCATATAAGTGAATATTGGTACCTATGATGACCTAAAGATAGTTTACTTAGGCACAACCCTCATTTCTTGGGAGCATGATTTCATCATTACTATCCTGATGGACTTAATCAATATATTTTCATTGTAATATTTTGATATGTTAGGTCTAGAACCATATTTAGTGGTGCATCAACTTATGGTGCATCTAGATGCCAAGCCAATCAATCAAAATTTATGTGAAATACATGCACACATAACTATACTTGTTAAAAAGGAATTATAAAAGTTACTAGGAGCCAACTTCATTAGACCCTTGGATTACTCTGAATGAATATCAAACATTGTGTTAGTTAGATATAAATCGTAGAGTATTTACTTGTGTAATAATTTTGGAGACATCAATAAAGCATTCTTGAAAGATGATTTACTTTTACCAAACAATAACATGATCATAGATTAAACAATAAGATATGAGATGTTTTCCATCATGGAAAGATTATTAGGATATAATCAAATCAAAATTACACTTGAAGACTAGCATAAAACAACATTCACCACTCCATGCGGGAAATTTTATTTTCAAGTCATGCCCTTTGGCTTGAAAAACATCGATGCAACCTATTAGCATGCCATGATTGTCACATTCTATGAAATGATACATGATATTATTGAAGACTATGTCGATGATATCTTGGCCAAATATGAAACACAAGTAGGACATCTTGATGTTTTATGAAGAATATTTAAGATAATTTATGAATATAAGGTATGCATCAATCCTAAGAAGAGCATATTTAGTGTCACTTTGAGAAAATTTTTAGGGTTTATTGTTTCATTTAGTATCATCAAATTTGATCATGATAAACTAAAATCTATTGTGGAGATGCATCCACCATCAAATCTAGAACAACTTCATAACTTTCAAGGTAAGACTTAGTCTACTTGGTGATTCATCTCTCAGTTTTTCAATAAGTGCCATCCTTTCACTCACCTTTTGAAGAAAGGTGTTACATTTAATTGGGATAAAAATTTTCACCAAGCCTTCAAGGAATTGAAGACCTAATTTGATAACCCACTAGTTTTGATGACACCTATACTAGGCCAACCTTTGATTCTTTACTTATTAGTGACAAAAAATGAATTGGTGGCACTCTTAGCCCAAAATGATAGTCAAAGTAAGAAACATGTAGTCTACTATATAAACCATACACTTGTTACTTATGAGAATAACTACTCACCAATTGAGAAGGTTTGTTTAGCTATGGTGTTTGATTCCAAAAATCTACATCACTACATGTTGAACAATAAGACTATTATTATTACCAAGGTTGATCTTCTCAAATACCTGTTGTCCAAGGAAACTCTAATAGGTCACATGGCCAAGCGGGTAAATATGTTGAGTAAATTTGAGATCAAATATAAAAATAAAAAGGTCTTCAAGGTATAAGTTATAATAGACCAGCCTACCTAAGATCCTTTATTATATATACAACCACTTAGCTTTGATTTCTTAGACAAGTCAATTCTGGCTTTGGAAGCAACAACTATCGAGTCTAAAAATTAGACATTGTGTTTTGATGGCTCATTCACATCTCATGGATATGGGGTTGGTATCTTGTCAATTACACTACAATGAGACCTTATTCTCAAGGCATCCCATATTAATTTCCATTTTAATAACAACATGTCTGAGTATGAAGCACTCATTATAAGACTTCATATTGTTGTATAGTGGAACATTCAGTAGTTAATGATATATGGGGATTCCTAGTTTATAATTAACTAGGATGCAAACTAGTACCAAAAAAAGGATGATAAGATTATATCTTAAATTAATATTGTAGATAAGATCAAGTCACATTTTTAGTCTCTTTTATTTGAGAAAATACTAAAGGCCAATAATCAATTAGCCTATGTGATGGCAACTATTGGATCCATGCTAGCAGTGGCTGATAGTTTTAAATAGTATCATTTTATCATAGTGAACCTTTTTCAACTAACTCATGAATAAATGGATTTATAAATGGTATGTGATATTGATATTCTTGACATACCTTGGTACAAATACCTTTATAAATACCTTCATGACCACATTCTTCCTATAGACCTATCACAAAACTAGCATAAAGCCTCCATCCATAAAACCACCTAATACACATTACTTAGAAATACTCTCTATCATATGGGATATGATGGAATTCTACTTAATTATTCATATTTTGGAGAATAACAATTCACATTGAAGGATGCACATGAAGGAAATTTTAGGGCCCACACCAATGGTTTGGTCCTTGCCAAGAAAATCTTTTGAACCAAGTATTACTGGGCCACAATGGAGATAGATGCTTTTCAACATGTAAAAAAGTGTGATGCTTATCAAATACATAGTGATTTAATTCACTCTCCTTTATAAATCCAATCGATCATTACACCATGGTCATTTTATACTTTGGGCCTCAATATTGTAGGGAAAGTAAAACCAATTTACTTATATGGACGCAAACATATCTTGATTTCAAAATTCTACTTTACCAAATGGATAAAAGCAATTACCCTCACATATATAACCAACAAATAGATTGCCAAGTTTATTCATTACCATCTCATCTACCACTATGACATTCCATCCACCATTATCACTGATAATGGTGGCTCATTCAAAAATTAGATGCCAATGCCCTCTATTATAAATTCTAAATCAAACATAAGAAGTCTATGTCTTTTACCCTCAAGTTAATGGCCAAGTTGAGGCATCTAACAAGACCATTGTCAAAATCTTGAAAAAATTTGTCAATGGTGTTGGTTATGGTTGGTATCTACAATTATTTCCTATCTTATGGGCTTATCATACCAATACCCACACACCTATAAGTGCTACTCCCTATTCCCTAGTTTATGGTTCTTAGGATATTATTTTTATTGTGATCAATTTACCCTCTCTGTGCATTTCTCTATAGAATATCAATGGTAATGAAGAATATAGAGTGGCCAAATTACAAGCTAAAGATATTGGGTGAGAATAAAAAAATTGCATTAGATAATTTAAGAGCATACCAAAATTGGTTTCACCATATTTATAACAAGCATATTCTTCCTCAAGAATTTAAAATTGGTGATTTGATGCTAAAATATAACCAAAATAATACCAATGCCAAACACAAGAAGAAGGGAAAGTTTAAATCCAATTAGATTGGGCCATTTATTATGATTACAAATTATTGTTATATGACATATATACTAGTTACACTAGATGGGCAAGAGTTAAAGGAGCCCATTAACATAATGCATATGAAATGATATTGTGTTTGATTAAAAATTAACCATTACCTATAGGATCCCTCACTTGGAGGCACCTCTTTCATATTTGAAATAATTTCCCATATCATTCCCTAGACCATTTTTATTTCTCCTACCATACCATTCCATAGACCATTCTTTATTCATTCCCTGTGACATTCTTATTATCGATCATGATCCTAATTATGAATAAATGTTACAGGCAAATTTAACTACCATTATTCCAAAGGCACTTAAAAATGATCAGCATCAAAAGATTCTTTCTAGGAAAGTGTTTTAGGGTATGTCAACAAGGATGCTACCTAATTAATATCTCCTTAAAAACTTCCTATATTTTTTTCTCCTAACATTTATTTCCCCACTATGTGTCATTTCTAATATAATCTTATTATTGCATGGTATCCCCCAGTGCCTTAAGTTATTTGTTGGTTCATGATAGAGATCATTACAACCAGTTTAGTAATTGTTTGAGCCTCTAAATAAGAATTTTTTTATCTTATGTTATATAGTTCATTGTAAATTTGAACATATTACCTTTCCTTAATTTGAAAAACCCAAAATTATTGAAATGGCCTAGAAAACCCTAAAAATCATAAAATCATGAAAATTAGCTTATAATTTCCATGTGAGATATAAAACTCCAAATGTTTTTAGGTATGGAGCCTCTTATCTAGACCAAGTTCTTTCTTATCCTCATTTTCATAGCATTACCTTCCCATTTTTAGGATGACTACATCAATCTAAGGTTTACATAGACTATTTAGGAAATACTTGGATGCATGGGGCATCTCAAATCAGCTCAACCAATCTCATTTTCCATTTCCATTCCTTTACACTCTTGCCATTTTTAAAGGCATGTTAGTGGGCATTGTGCATTATAAATTGGTGCACTCCACTTTTCATTTTTTCTTCCTTTTACCTAATTATTTTGCCATTTTGAAAGTATACATTTCCTATTTCTTCTCTATCATCATATACCTACTTATCATCACCTTTATTCTATCTCATATCCATGGGAGAGATACATTTATCCTAAAGTCAATAAGACTATGTAAGTATCATCCACTTACATGGGGCATTTAGAGTTAGCTTGGCCACCCCTTCCTTTTTCTTCTATCCCCCTTTTTGTCGACGTTATTGTCTTATCCTATTAGTTGACCAGGTACCCAAGAGTAACACTTTATATTCACACATGCACAAATGATTCCTACTTCCTTATTTTATGATTTGTCAGTGTGTTTATCTATCATGATTATATTTGATGGTTCTTGGTGTATTTTTTTGAGCAACTAGATGCTTTATGTTACTTTTATTTTAGTTTGTGTTTGTTTTTTTCTTGGCATGTTTGTTTGTTTCACTTTATTATTATCACCTTGATTCACCCCACTATGTTTTTAGGTTAATCATCATGGTGCTTCATGTCATGAAGTTGTAATATTATCAATTTATTAGCATATGTTAGCATGGTCATCACAATTTTTATCATTCAAATAATTATTTTTCATTGTTTATTATAATCAGGGGTCAGCCCTAATGTAAATTAAAACCTAATCACTATGATATTTTATATCATGGTACATACCATTTTGGTGCTATATCAAAAATCAAGATGTTGGAAGTCTAATCAGTAATTTTGTAGTAAGATCTCTCCTTATCTACTATCCCTCAACCAATTCATCATGTGACTAATCATCATTTCTCAAATAAAAATCTACCCTAATGGGGAAAACCATTTAGACCAATCAATGATGAAACCTACTCTACTAGGGAAATTATTTGAATCAAATGATCCAATCTACCCTACTAGGGTACATTCTTATAAAACAATTAGGACTACCCTTTTTGGGGCCACTTCCCTCATTTAATTTTTCTTTTAATTCCAAGCCAATAACTTTAGCCTTGTTTGGGGTAAGGTCAAAGTGTGTTGATTATTTTGGGATGTATCCTTCCCACTTACCCCCATGTTGGGACTAATTTATTTCAATTTTACTTCACCATTGGACATCAAAAAGTACTAGCATTAGCTCATTTGGATTAATCTCAATCATGGGTTAATTTCCTTTATTTCTTTTCTCTTTTTTAAGATCCCATACATGTCTTTCATATCTGCCTAGCCTCTTGAGGGGACATCATGGGTCACTAGTTATTTATTTGTCTAAAATTTTCAAAATATTCTCAATGACTTTTTCATTCTTTGAAAGACATTACTATTTCTACTATCTCGCAATGCCTTCATCATGGGTTGTTATTTATTTCTTTATCCAAAATTTTAACTTCTTATTAATTTTTTTTCTTTATTTTAAAGTACATTACTATGCCTAGTGTCTCAAAATGCCTTCTCAAATAGGGGAAAATGTAGACACCCAATTCTCACCATTGTCATGTTAAAATTTCGAGTCTGAATGATTTTTTACAATAATTTACAAATTAGACCAAAACCAATGAAACACTTTGATTCATCTACACACATCATGTATAATTCTCAGTTTACATCAATGTGTCCTTAATTAGGGAGTTAACCTATATGTAATTGTTATATTCTCTTAATTTATCTCTATCCAAATTGTGACCTAGAAAATTGACATTTTTGACCAATAGTGCATGACAACTAATCAAATTCTAAAAATTACAAAAATCCTAATCATATTCACTTAACTAATTAATTACAATTAATTTCTAATTAAAAAATCCATGTCAAATCAATTAATATCTAATTTTAGAAAATGAAAATTTAACAAATATCTAAAAAGGTGACATCATGATGGCATCATCAGTCACAATGTCAAAAGAGCAACATATCAACATAAATCAACACATATAAAAAATGTTGAGCCATACTTATTTATTACTCCCTTATTCCAAAATATTAATTGCAACATTAATTAGATCTAATCTCCAAAGTTGGACCACACATATTTATCTTGAGATGGATGATCTATATCATTTATAAAAAATTATAAATATAAGGGCCTCCATGAATAATTATCAAGCTTTTATGTGCAAAGATATAATGCCAAAATATTGATAATAAGTTTCACCATTTATTCATCCTAATTTATCAAAGTCATTGGTGGACATGGGGAGATATCATTGGAATGAATACATGTATTGACAAAGACTCCTATTCCATAAACTGAGCCCAAACATTTGAAAAATAGTTATTGTATGGAGTCTTCAAGGAAGGTGAATGTATTGTATGTCTTCTTGTACTAATTTATTTGTCTAGTGATTCTGGCTCACCCTAGAGATTAATCATAGAGTGTTAGTTATTAAATTCATTTTTTATTTCATTCTACTAACGTTGTATTAACCCTATTTGTAATTTTGTTCTAAATCATGATTTCCATCATGTCAAAGAACATGAAGTTCATAGATTTGTGAAATTAAGGCACTTCATTTAGGATTTTTTAGAATGAGGTGACATTGAGTTGGATAACAATGCTTATACATCCAACCAAAATATGGGCATCAATAAATACCCATTTCCTAATCACAACTCTAACAATCAATGCTAATCTAGTAATCAACATCAAAATTAAGGGTTGAGTCAAAATCAAGCACAAAACTAGAATAATGGGAATCATAATCAAGGTCAAGACACCCAAAGTAATTATATTATCTATCTCAATGTTTTGTATAATTAAAATAATGTTATAGGTTGAATTACGAATAACCTTTTAGATATTATCAATATTAATTACCATCAAACCTTTAGTGCACCCTAAAGTTTTGCTCCTTCCATCTTGGGACCACCTCCTTCAAACCCTAGTGTCTCTTTTTATGATAGTCAAAAAAATTTATTGTGGCTCAATGCCCATCTTTCAACATTCCAAGTCCCATACCATCTCCTTCTAAATAAAGTGATCTTTATCAACCTCAAAATTATTTAGTTGAAACTCATCATCCTAAGGTTATAATTCATTATCCTTTACCTTCTTATGATATTAATCCATTTTTGAATACCATTCCTCTTAAAACTAGACTTACATCAAAAAATAAACCTATACAATTACCTTTACTTTTAAAATCCAAACCATCTCCCCCTTTCATTGAAAAGTAGTACAATCTTGGTGAATAACTAAAGAAGACTCATGTGCATAATTGTATTCTATAGCTCTTATGTGCATTATAAGTTCACAAGACCATATTATATGACCTTATTCAATAATCCAAAGTACTCAATGACATTGAACCATCCACATTTTAATAACTAATGGGGAACTTATCCCTAGTTCAATAACTTACATTTGACTAAAGTGACATGTCATCACTTCATCCCCTAAATAATATTCCTCTCCATATTGAATTTATCATAATGGGCATAAATAAATACCCATTTCCTAATCACAACTCTAACAATCAATGCTAATCTAGTAATCAACATCAAAATTAAGGGTTGAGTCAAAATCAAGCACAAAACTAGAATAATGGGAATCATAATCAAGGTCAAGACACCCAAAGTAATTATATTATCTATCTCAATGTTTTGTATAATTAAAATAATGTTATAGGTTGAATTACTAATAACCTTTTAGATACTATCAATATTAATTACCATCAAATGTCTAGTGCACCCTAAAGTTTTGCTCCTTCCATCTTGGGACCACCTCTTTCAAACCCTAGTGTCTCTTTTTATGATAGTCAATAAATTTTATTGTGCCTTAATTCCCATCTTTCAATATTCCAAGTCCCATACCATCTCCTTCTAAATAAAGTGATCTTTATCAACCTCAAAATTATTTAGTTGAAACTCATCATCCTAAGGTTATAATTCATTATCCTTTACCTTCTTATGATATTAATCCATTTTTGAATACCATTCCTCTTAAAACTAGACTTACATCAAAAAATAAACCTATACAATTACCTTTACTTTTAAAATCCAAACCATCTCCCCCTTTCATTGAAAAGTAGTACAATCTTGGTGAATAACTAAAGAAGACTCATGTGCATAATTGTATTCTATAGCTCTTATGTGCATTATAAGTTCACAAGACCATATTATATGACCTTATTCAATAATCCAAAGTACTCAATGACATTGAACCATCCACATTTTAATAACTAATGGGGAACTTATCCCTAGTTCAATAACTTACATTGGACTAAAGTGACATGTCATCACTTCATCCCCTAAATAATATTCCTCTCCATATTGAATCCATCATAATGGGCATCAATAAATACCCATTTCCTAATCACAACTCTAACAATCAATGCTAATCTAGTAATCAACATCAAAATTAAGGGTTGAGTCAAAATCAAGCACAAAACTAGAATAATGGGAATCATAATCAAGGTCAAGACACCCAAAGTAATTATATTATCTATCTCAATGTTTTTTATAATTAAAATAATGTTATAGGTTGAATTACTAATAACCTTTTAGATACTATCAATATTAATTACCATCAAATGTCTAGTGCACCCTAAAGTTTTGCTCCTTCCATCTTGGGACCACCTCTTTCAAACCCTAGTGTCTCTTTTTATGATAGTCAATAAATTTTATTGTGCCTCAATTCCCATCTTTCAATATTCCAAGTCCCATACCATCTCCTTCTAAATAAAGTGATCTTTATCCACCTCAAAATTATTTAGTTGAAACTCATCATCCTAAGGTTATAATTCATTGTCCTTTACCTTCTTATGATATTAATCCATTTTTGAATACCATTCCTCTTAAAACTAGACTTACATCAAAAAATAAACCTATACAATTACCTTTACTTTTAAAATCCAAACCATCTCCCCCTTTCATTGAAAAGTAGTACAATCTTGGTGAATAACTAAAGAAGACTCATGTGCATAATTGTATTCTATAGCTCTTATGTGCATTAGAAGTTCACAAGACCATATTATATGATCTTATTCAATAATCCAAAGTACTCAATGACATGGAACCATCCACATTTTAATAACTAATGGGGAACTTATCCCTAGTTCAATAACTTACATTTGACTAAAGTTACATGTCATCACTTCATCCCCTAAATAATATTCCTCTCCATATTGAATCCATCATAAACCATTAGAAGATCAAGTATGTTATTATAGACAATGGTTTAGGCCTCAATATATCTTCTCTAAAATTTATAAAAATCTTGGAGTATAATGTAATTAATTTTCAACCAGATACCATTAAAATCAAGGCATATAATAATATAGAGTGAGATTTGTAAGGTACTATTTACTTACAAGTCATTATTGGGACTATCACCCATGATACCATTTGACACATCATTTCTATTGAACCACCTTAAAATTTTCTTCTTGGATACCTATGGGTTCATGAATTACATGCATTTCCTTCCACCCTTCACTAATGCCTCAAAATCCCCCATTCTAGAATGGAGGTCCCTATTCTAAGTGATTAACAACCATACTAGTATTATAAGCATTTAGAATCTAAATATGGTCAATATAACTAATATCTTATCACTAAGAATGCTCCTAAAAATGATAAATACAAAGCTCCTAAATCTCCTCATCTAATTACATTGATCCAAGTGGCCTTGTGTCCACTTCCTCTCCTTTATTTCCCCAAATATCTTATCACTTCACTATTGATAACATGGGTATTGGTACATATAGCATCAATGATACATGTACATGTGTATGAAATTTACATTAACTTCACATACTTAAAATTTATAGATTTAGCTTAGAAGGAATAACATTTGGGATTCAACCTTCTTAGTCAAAATGATAAAAACTATATCTCAGAACAACATAACTAATAAAAAAACACCAAACATAAATTAAGAAATGAAATAAATGAAAGGTTTAGATCTTATAGTATACTCTCTAATTATAAATCAAATATCCCTTACTACAATGAAGAATTGATCTTATATAGGCATTGTCCATCCATAGATCCACAAACATAGTCCACTAATGGGTGATTGTGGCAATTCAATGAGTTAGGTCCACCTGATACCAACTCACATGATGAGTCCAAAGGTGGTTGAGAAAAATGTTATAAGATATACCCAAGGATACTAAACCTCTTGATAGGCCTAACATGATATGGAAAAAAATACTAGAGCTCATCCTAAAGGTCCTAATGTATTTGTTAAGAATAATTCACTAGATCAAGATTAACCCATCAATTCTGAGGATTCTTGGTTGTTTATTAATGACTTCACCTCTTATTAGTGTAGTGATAAGTATCCCATTCATAATATAAGCCTAGATCATCAATATTATAAATTAAAAGGTTTAGGGACCAACCAATAAGTTATTATTAAGCTTGTTTCTACTATAAAGCACAAAGGTAGTTGGGGTCTTGGATATAAACCCCCTAGGGGTGACCCTTCAGATCTTGAAAGTGACACTAATTTAGAATCTAACTAAGATAATCTTGATAATGATGCAAACTCTTCTTATAGTCTCTATGATGATATTTTCAACACAAACTTATTTGATACTAATAGAATTTTCGCTATCACTTCTTCACCTAAAAATCCTTTTGTCCTCCATTACACTAAATTAATCAATTGGGATCAATAAGATCACACTATACCATTGGATGACATACATAATGAAGAAGCCTTAACATAATTACTATGTCTTAAGGATGAGATTCCAATTGGGGATAAAAAACAAGGCTTTGAGATCACATTAGACATTGTTGCCTATTTTGAAGAGTAGGTGAACTTCTTGGTCAAAATACAAAAAATAGAATAAAATCAAACATTGAAGTCTTGTGGTGAAAACATCTTTGAGGCACTTGTGAACTAGGAAAAAAGTAAAGAAAAAGATAAGTCCCTTGGTGAAAACCTATCTCAAGTGCCACTAAATAGGGTGTTAGGAGTATAGAATGCAGAGAAATATTAATGAAATAAAAAAAGGAAAAAAATGCAGAAAACACAAGACAATAGAGATACAAATTTAACATGGTTCACCCAACTTGGGCTACATCCACATAGAAATAGCCAGTTCTGCTCTTATTCAATCCAAAAATTTAAGGGGAAAACTTGTAATACATCTATTTCAATATCCTCTTCACTCATACACAATGTGACACCATAATTCCAATGCCCTCATATCAAAGGAGGGTTATATATTAGGGAAAAAATGCACCAACATAATTTCTAACATTAGATCTATGACCTAATAATGAATGGACAATATTTACTATGAAAATACAATATTTTAAAATGCATATTTCACCCATGGTGACCTTAGTTATGGGGGGGTTTTGCCCCCCCCCTCCCCCCCCCCACTCCCCCCTTGTTGGGAACTAGGCATTATAATAATATTAGGCTCTACCATCCAACATAGGGAATTTCACATTTCTCCTTAGGAAGCTTATATTCCTATAGTTTCACGTCTTACCTTTGGGTTAGATATTAGTGTATAAAAATAAAGAGTATTTAAACAACTAGTTAAAAAGTTTTCATATGTCAATTGGTAATTACCCAAAATGAACAACTCAATTTCTTCTTACATGGGTGGGATTAGTGGCCACAATTAAATGAATAAGATCAGTTCCATTATGTTTCTTAGAATATTGGCACAATAGATGAGCCTAGATTGATCAAGTTTGGTACATCCCTTATATAAATATAACATGACCTCATTATTGATATTCTTTGAGAGTTGATTGAAATATTTGCATGGAATTATATGGATATGCCAGGATTGGATCTATCACTCATTGTACACCATCTTTTCATACAACTAGATGCCAAACCCATTAAGAAAAATTGCACAAGATACATCTATGGATTACCATCGTAGTCAAGAAAGAGTTAGAAAAGTTATTGGGGGCAATCTTCATTAACCTAATCAACTATTGAGATTGGATATAAAATATTTTTATAGCTAGTAAGAAACTACAAGGCATTCATTTATAAATAGACTTCAAAGACATCAACAAAGCCTGTTTAAAATATGATTTTCCATGACAAAATATTGACATGATTGTAGATTCAATAGTAGGTTATGAAATTCTATCTCTAATGGATGGATTTTTAGAATATAATCAAATCAATATTGCACCAAAAATCAACAAAAATTAGTGTTTACCACTATGTGGGGAATATTCTTCTCTTAGGTCATGTCGTTTAAATTGAAAAATGCTAGTGCCACATATAAATGTGCCACGAATATCATCTTCCATGACATGGTGCATGGAATTATTGAAGATTATGTTGATGACATTTTGGGAAAGTAAAAACATGTACCTCTCATCTAGAAGTTATACGAAGGATCTTTGATAGACATCATGAATACAAGGCATGTCTTAATCCAAAGAAATGTGTCTTTGGAGTCAGATTAGGAAAATTACTATGATTCATTATTTTTCACCATGGAATTGAAGTTGATGTAGCCAAGGTGAAGGTCACCATATAAATTCCTCCTCCCAATGTGAAATAGCTCCATAAATTACAAGTAAAAATCTAATATATTTGTTTCTTTATTTGTAGCTTGTTGATTGTTGCCTTAATTTCACTCATATTATGAAGAAGGGGACCACTTTTCAATGGGAGTCTAACTATCAAGTGGAATTTGAGTAACTAAAAACATATTTTTCAAACCTACTAGTACCAGTTCTACCAACATTAGGTAAGCCTTTTTGGTTTTAAATTTAAACCACCAAACATGCATTGGGGGTAATCTTGGCTTCACATGATGACCAAGGAAAAGAATGTGCAGTTTACTATCTATATAGGATATTGGTTACTTATGAACATAACTACAGACCAATTGAGAAGGCATTCCTAGCCTTGGTATTTGTATCACATAAATTATTCCATTATATACTAAATAACAATACCATTATTATTGTGAAAGTAGATCCTCTCAAATATATTCTTTCTAAGACAGTCTTAACAGGTCATATGAATAAATAGATCATGCTCCTCAGTGAGTTTGACATTGACTACACTAATAAGAAATCCATTAAAGGGCAAGTCCTTATATATTAGCTGGTTGATGCCCCTTTATATGATACATGTCCTTTAACCATGCATTTCCTATATAAGTCACTCCTAAATATTGAAAGCTCATGTCAATAAAAGCTATACTTTGATGGTTATTTCATGACTCATGGTTTAGGATCTGATATTCTCTTCATTACACTATAGGGGGATCTCATTTATAAATATTCTAGGTTACTTTCCCATCCACTGATAATATTATGGAGTATGAGGTACTTGTTGTAGGGATTCACCTAGAAATATAATGAAACATTCAATAATTGGTTGTATATGGTAATTCATAGTTGATCATAAATTAGGCTATAAACCAATATCAAACTAGGGATGAAAATATCATGCCCTATAAAGGTATTGTTGCTAATCTCAAAGAACATTTCAAATGTATTCAATTTGAGTAGATACTCAAAGCTAATAATAGGTCAATAGATACCATGGCTACCATTGGATCCTTGATGGAGGTATATCCTAATGTTCAAGAGTATCAATTTATTATTGAGAATCTCCTTATGTCAACTTACACTTATCTAGACACTTAAATGGTATGTGATATTAGTGGCCTCGATTCCTATTGGTACCAAGATATTTATGCCTATATCTAAGAATTTAATCTTCTCATCAACCTAATATGCAACCAATAGAAGGAATTTATTCAAAATGCATCCTGCTACACTTTACTTGGTAGTACACTCTATTATAGAGGATATGACGAGGCATTACTTTGATGTTTAAACTTGGTAAAAGCCAAATTAGTGCTTAAATATATACACAAATGAATATATGGGGATCATACAAGTGGAATGTCCTTTCAAATAAAATCCTTATAATAAGGTATTATTATCCCATAATGGAAGATAATGTGTATGCTCATGTTAATAAATGCCTTACTTTATAGAAGGATGGTGATTTAATCCACTCTCATTCACATGCCCTTCACCCTATTACTTCTCCTTGGTTGTTTTCTTAATGGGGAATCAATATCATTGGTAAAATAAACCCTACTTCCTCTGATGGCTAGAAACATATCCTAACTTTCACTGATTATTTTACTAAGTGGGTTGACGCAATCCCTCTCACCTACATAATTGGAAAGTAGATTTATAATTCATCCTAAACCACCTCATTTACCACTATGAAAGTCCTTCCATTATATTTGATAATATCAAGTCATTTAAAAACAAGGATGTGAAAACCCTCTATGCCAAATTTCACATTAAATACATATGGTTTACACCCTATTACCCTCAAGGTAATGGCTAAGTAAAAACATCTAACACAATAATTATCAAAATCATTAAGAAAATTGTTAACAAAGATGGTTGAGGTTGGCACTTGTAATTATTTCCTATTTTCTAGGCCTATCATACTAATGCCCACATTCTTATAGGTGAAAACCCTTAATCCCTGGTTTTTGGCTTTGAATACATTTTACCAATTGAGATTGAGTTTCCTTCTCTATGTATTTCATTATAGGGAAAATTGATGATGAATATTATAGAGTGGCCAAGCTGCAAGAAATGGAAATCTTGGATGATAAATGACTAGTCACATTGAGCCATATAAAAACATATCAAAACTGGCTATGTCATAATTATAATAAGCACATCAACCAAGAGAATTTGAAGTGGGTGATGTTTTCCTAAAATAGAAGGAAAAAACACTTATGTAGAGCATGAAAATAAAGGGAAGTTTGAGCCTAATTGATTGGGTCCTTTTATTATCACTAAAATTATGGTTCTAGGGCATAAAAGTTATCTACACTAAAAGGATATGAGATCAACAAGCCAATGAACACTATGCATCTCAAGCATTTTTTTTGATGTTGAACATTGTCTATAAGGGCCCTTGCTTAGAGGAAATTTCTTTGTATGACTTATTTTCCATGTCCTTTCATTTGTCACTCCAAAAGCAAACATTGTATTTCACCTATTCCCTTTTATCATCTTGAATATTGATTATGACCTATATATAATACATAAAGATACAATAAAAGGTTATATGAGTAGTTTAGAGTTAGTTATCATCAACACATCCTAGCTAGTAGAATTTTAGAATGATATCATACTTTTTGCATGGTTTCCCTACTTGGTAGCCCTTGATGTAACTTATTTTATCTCTATAATAAGTCCCACATCCTTATAGTATCCCATTCCATTTGAATTCTATGTTTATTTAAGGGTAGATCTTCCATGCCTTGGTGTTACTATGGAATGATAATCCTTTCATATTCCCCCTTGTACAACCACACTCTCACCATTTTAAGAGCATGCCCCATTGCAGTTGGTTTAGTTATTATTTGAGCCCTTAACCAAGATCTTATTTATTTTTATATATGGTTCCTTGTACATTTATCAATATTCCTTTCTGTATCTTATTCCAAAAATCCCAAAAATGTTAAAAAATTATAAAAATTCCAAAAATAATAAAAAAATAGAAAATCCCTAAAAGAGGTATAAAGCCATAAAACCTTATGCACAATTTGAAAATTTATTGGATGGTGGTGTCCACTATCAATTTTTTTCTGAATGGAACTATTTGTGTATCATGTGCATACATCATTTTATTGGTGTGGAGAAAACTAACATGGGTAAATACTTTTATCCCCACCAAGATATCTCCATTGTGTTTAATTTAATATGATCATTCAAACAAATTTTTTATTACCCCATTACTTTAGGTTTTTGCCTAGGTATTATGTGGGTCTCTTTAATTATATGGTGATCAATTTAATCAATGATTTTATCCATTCATTACACTCCTAATTCTTAAACAACTATCCACACAGCCTATGTAGGCAGTGTTTGGCTACATGTGGTAGCTCACGACAACTTGACCACTATCATTACCATTTTTTTCCCCTTATCTTATGATCTTACCATTTTTTGAGCCCATTTATTCTCTTTCCATTTTGTGAGATAATCCCATTTTCTTCTATAATCAGTTTCATTTTAATCACTATCAACACTTTTCTTCTTTCTCATTTGTGGGAGAACTACATTTGGCCTAATAGTCCACAAAGACTATGTAGGTAGTGTTCAGTTATATGGGTCAATTGAATTCATCTCAGTCACCCATAATTTATTATTATATTCCCCTTTTGTTAGTATATTTTATCACTCTGTCTTATCTAACACCCCTAGACTTGGGGTTAGATCACCAATAGTAACATCTTAGTCACATTCACTTTGATTACTTATTTGTTTACTATTTTTTTTATGCTTGTTTTTTATTTGATTGCTTGTTTATTTATTTTTAATTGTATTGATTTCTCTTTTAGTTAATTTTGTTTAGGTACATTATGTTTTTTCACTTAGGTCTTGATTATCCATATCTTGATATTAAGTTGTTAACATATGTATCCTTTTCTTTACTTGTCTCTTTTGTTTAGGTACATGATGTTTTTCACTTAGGTCTCAATTACCATATCTTGATATTTAAGTTATTAACATGTGTATCATTTTCTTTACTAGTTTATCTTATTTAGTGAATTATGGTGTACACTTAGGTCTTGATTTTTCATATCTTGATCTTGAGTTGTTGAGTATTTGAATCTAAACTAGTCCCTATGCAAATGGAAAAAAATGTTATTGTGATTTATTTGTATATTATGATGCATATTGACATTGGCCAAATTAAACATTCATGATAAGAAGACTAATTTATCAATGTCAAGAAACAAGAAATCATCCTCTCATGAGATTATTAAATATATTCTCATATAAAAAAATAAAATAAAAAACATTATCCCATTTTATCATCATTTATATAACAATAATTACATAAAATAACTTCATCTATGCTGATCAGGACGTGCATATTTGAAATCAACATATACAACTAGTCATACACATCTAAGCATCATGAACAAATGACAAAAAATTATTAAAACATAAATTAGATTTTATATATGGATAAACTAGATCATCAACATGGAAATTAAATATAACATAATCATGACAAACATACATCCACATCAACATCATATATGTGATATATCACATGTGACAATATCCATGAATCAAAACACTACATCATATATATTAAAATAATATTAAAGTCTATGTACACAAGGTGATAAAAAATAAATGTTTATGTACATCTCAAAATTAGTGTATATACATTGACATATACGCATACATCACCAAAAATACATAGTATAGAGTTAATAGTCAAAATCTCAACTCTAGATTTGGTCATCACTAGGTGGAGTCAGATCAAAATCTATCTTGTGCTTGGGGATGGTAGTGGCTACTATGTTGTCCCCTTAAATCCTCAATATAGAGGTAGTTAGGATATCGATCCCTCTAATGCATATGTATGACATGACCTAGTTGTCTGACTAGTCATTTAACTCTATGCATGCTCTCTAAAACTAGGTGACCTAAGCCTTGGTGGTGGTGATATCTCATAGAGGCTATTATAATACCTAGCCTCATCCTTGGCCTAAATGACATCATCTTTGGCCTAAGCCATATATTCTAACTCCCTAGATAATCCATACTCAACCACCAACTATCTCACTATATCCTACTCCTATAGAGCCTTTGAACATCTAACTCATGCCTCTAGGAATTATCTACACTTGATATTTCTCTATCTAAGTTATGTCTCTCTCACTAATGACCATGGACAACTTAGCATCTCTCAAAGTTAGTTACACTTTATGGTGGTCATCTAGGATACCTACCCTCTTAAAGCTACAATTTCATTGTCCTTCACTTTAATGAGACCTCATAGCCTTGTTATCTCCCCATGCTATATAACTAACTGCTATATAACTTAGAAACATCTCCTTCCAATCCATATATGTCATTATTCCAAGCCATAATCTCTCTACCCAACTTTTCTATAATCACCTAGACCTCCTTTAAAATCCCTAACTGGGATGACCTTGGCTATCTTAACCCTCCTATGATAGCAAAGATCAACTATGTATCCTACCATTAGTATCCCCCTCCTCTACCTCTAGACTAGGGCCCTCTCCCATGTCAATATCTTACTTGTGGGATCCTTTGTTTTTTTTATTGATGTCAATACTACTAATGTTACTATTTTTACTACTCTCATTATCATTTCCAAACTCCTCTAAACCAAAATTAATGATCATAGGCATGTCCTAACATAATGATACCTACCATAAAGGTACCTATTCTATTAGAAACTATCATAATTTTAGCTATAGGGGAATGGTTACTAGCACTAGTTTTACCACCTATCCCTATACCTATTGAGGTGTTGACCTCACCTATCTATGTTGTCTCTGATGTGGCCTTAGCTAGTCACCTCTTAGAGGCATCAACTTGGTAATCTATACTTGTCTCATTTGTACTCACCATTTTGTATACGCCTCAATAACCCCTATGTTATCCGCATCACCTTCATATCACAATGCCACTTCCTATACTATCAATAATTTAGCCACTTGTATCATTCTCTAAATAGGGGCACACATTCACCAATATCTCATGTGACATAGGTAAAATAATATGTTCCCTCATGCACATATTATTGACTCCTAATTATTATTTCATGAGATGAACCCTGTACTACTCAACACCATAATCATGATGCTCCATAATATAACATGGGGTCATCATGTACTATGCCACTACTACATCCTCAAACCATCTAAAGTGAACATGCATGTATGGCTTCCAAATGAAGTCTTCATCTACCATCTCCTTGATGTATCATCTATAGTAGTAAATATCTCCTCTATGGAATTTTTCCCCCCTCCTATTGCATACCATCCATATACTAGTGGTTTTTATAGCTACTATTATCATAGATCACTCACAAGCCTCTCTATGGCAATATGATCCTAGCCCTAGATCTGAACAAGGGTGTAGGGACCAATACTCCTCCCTCATCTATATTCCATCATATACATGTACCTATAAATTTTGATCAGAACTATATGGCCCCAATAAAATTGGTTATTAGATTCCACCATATCATGAATGAAATCAATCTAGATAATGTAAAAGTAGTGACTACTCTTATCAGGTGACAATATGATGCTAACAATATCCATCAGAATCATTATCTCCTAATTAATTAAGGGTTATCCTCCATCATTTAGGAAGGCTAGATCCTCTAATGAGTCAATATCAATAACCCCATTTATCTTGGTGCCATAAATAATACCAATCAAATCTTACAATATGGCTGGCCACCCATGTTGCATCTAATGAATTATATGCCTTAGACGAGAACCAATAATATATGCCAAACATATTCTAGGGTCACCATCACCTCATTAATGGGAAGGAAAAATGTACTAGCCTCATAATTTTAATATTCAAATAACAATAATATAAGGTCCATGTCTACTTATTAGATCAGGGGCATCAAGGTAATGTGTCACAGATTGACCACCTCTAGAAGTGCTAGTGTATCCTCAATTCATAATCTTGGACATCATAAAATCTAAGAACAACAATTGTGTGAAATCAATAGTAAAACCCACTCTTATCAATTACAAATCAATTATCATGATATATTCAAAAAAATTATCAAAAAAATCTAATTATAAACCTGGTATCATAGGCAAACTAGTCTACTTATCTAAATCAGACATTCATCAATCACGTTTAGACCAACTAACTTATTCTAATTTCTGTCTCTTATGCCACTTGGGATTTTTTGAATTTTTTTGGTGATTTTTCCATTACCAAGGTGTTATCACCCTTTCTTAGGGTGAATCCACTTTTTGGTAAGGTGTTATCATCGTTACATAGTCTAAACATTTTAGCAATTCTACCATTTAACAAAGTGTTATCACTGCTTATCTATGTGATATCATCATTATAAGGATTGATATCATCATTTTAATTCTTCTTTATTAATTTGGAAATATCCTCCTTTGTAAATATTATATCACCATTTGATAAGGTAATCTTACCATTTTTCTCTTATTTCTGACGTTTTAACATTTTTGGTTATTTAGGGTATTATTGTCATTTCAACATTTCTAATTTTTTATGGTGATATATTTTAAATTATCACAATATCATCACTCTTTATAGTGATATCCTTGATTTATTGTTGATATCACCATTTGGAAGTGAGATATCATAATTATCAAAATGGGGATATAGATTCAATCTCTACTTTTAGGGTGTAATAAATGCTTTAAATGCCAAAATTTACCAAAAATAAAGGTACCTACTAATTATTTTCTACTTGTTAGTCACTAATACTCTCACACTCACTCACCCAGATGTCTCTGATGGGGAATACACACCATTTTTATCAAACATCTATTTTCACAATCCAAAGCAAAATTTTTGATAGGGAGAGGTGAAAATGACTCATTTTTAGCCCCATGGGTGCATATATAACTCCAAATTTTGAATTTTTACCCCTGGGTTGTTGTGGCATCCCTTTTCTTTCTTATAGGCCTAGGTATGGTTCTATTATTTTTTTTACCACCCATTTTATTTTAATTACTCTATTTCTCAGCCTCTTTGGCCATAAAGTGTCTTTCCTCCTTATTTTTGAGGTCTCATTCCACAAAAAATATTTTCTAATCAGTCCTTAAAGGGGGCATCTTGGGTGTCCCAAACAAATTTTGGGGCATGGATGTAAAAAATATTTCACAAAATTTAATAAAACATAGACATATCATTATTCAATCTTTACTAACTCATTTTAGTGACTTTTTAACTCTTTGAAAATTCATTGCTTCATCTAGTGTCTTGTGACATCTTTTCAAATAGGGGAAAATGTAGACTCTTAATTCTTATCACCTTGATGTTGAAATTACAATATAAACCATTTATTTTAATAATGAGTGAATTAGACCTAAATAATGGAAACAATCCAACTCATTTGAACATGTTATGTTCATCTTCTAAAACACATTAATGCATCCTTGATTAGGGAAATGCACCATAACCAACTTTTAGCTTCATCTAAATCACTCTAAGCTAAGTTTTTGTTTTTTAAGCAACATTTTTGACCAATTAAATGGATTAATCATTCAACTCTCAATATTGGACAAAAAGCTAATCATGAACAATTGGCTAATCAAATCCAGTTAACTAGCTAACTTTTCCCTAAGTGAAAAATCCATAGAATTGGCTAAATATTAGAATTATGCAAATTCAAAATTTAACAAATAATTGAAATGGTGACATCATCATTACATCATGGCTCAAATTGTCAAAGTTGGTAAAATAGTGACATAAATGCTACAAATATCAAAAATGTTGAACTATGACTAATAAATTTTAGCCCATCCCTCTTTCTTACATCCTCAACCTATTGCATTAATGGGAGTTGAGAAATAATTCCTAGCCCTCCATTTAGAGATCAAGATGGATTGTATCTAATGATTCACCATTTGTATAAATTGAATGTCCTCCCTTCATTATAGATAAGCTCTTTTGGACTAAACTTACTCTACAAAAATACATAAAGAGCTTCACATTTATTCATCCCTTGAATCACCAAATCATCAAGTAAAAAAGGGGAGATGCTACCTAAATACATGTGTGACATTGTTTAAGACTCCTAGATCTGCAATTTGGGCACAAACAACCCTGAATCAAGATTAGAAGGACCGCCCATGAGTAAGGTATAATTATTTTGGTTGTGTTTTCTATTTTTTATTTATTTTATTATCTTTCCTAATCCAAGGGATTATGCCTGAAATGTCTTGTTTTCTCTCTTTATTATTTTGAATGGACTAATAAAGAAACTAACCCCTCTTGTAATCATAATCTACAAACCTTTACTATCTAACCTTTTTCCACCCCACACATGGTTCTCCTCAGTAAGCTCCTTTTGTCTTGTGCATATAACTCTTACATGACTCAAAACTTATCAAAAACCTAGGACTGACTAATAGTGTATACATTTTATGGATCAAAATTTCCCTATAATACACTCCAACAAGTATTTACTATTATTACTCCATGTTGTTTGATCTATAAAGAATGTGGATATTCCACTCTAAGTTTCACCAATACAAATTATTTTAAAACAAGGGGTTGATCTCAAGTTATATACCATATAAAAACACCAAAATAATTTTTTTAAGATGTATTCTATATCTAGTAATTGACATATAAAATATACAAAATAATATGCAACCCTTCACATGCAATATTCACATGCTATATCCATTTCATATAATTCTACACACATTAAATATGCTACTAATCCATACATGATTGTAATAAATTCTTACATAAAAGTGAAATACTAATTGTGAAGCTATTTAGCCTTTAGGAAATAAGTAATATGGTTGTTGAAGATGATCATGTCTCCTCCCACATGTTGCAAATTACACATGTTTGATAGTCAAGTGTCTTACTGACTAAATTGGATGATATACATGATCAAACTTATAATCATGAGATAAATTTAAATAATTTTATCCTCTTAAAATATATAATAAATAAAATAAAGATATATATCCTATCTTCCCAAGTGAGATACCAAACTGATCATCCTTTTAGACTGTACCTTGTTAATCTCTCTTGGAGAGTGTTTGCCCAAATGTAAAACCTATAAATCTAGGTTGTTAAAAGTTTCCATGACTCCTTCCAATCTCTATCAACTTACCTTATTTCACTCTTTGGTTTCTTGGTATTCTTTGTTTCTATCATTTTTATCTCCTTTGTTACAATACACATGCTTGTAGGCTAAGGTGAGTCTCTCCATGAGGAGAAGCTCATAAAACATCTTAATTTTTGTTTATAATGATTTAAACAAGTGAATAAAACATATTACATTAATTAGGGGTTGTTAAAACAATTCACCACACATACTAGTTTCCCTTAACTCAGGTCTTACAATTCAAAAATTCAATATACATGGATTTAGACACATAAATCCATTTAAAAAGTTTCACATATCTTGAAACTAAAAATTTTGCATCAAAAAAATGCAATAGACATTTAAGGAATCATATTCAATGAAGAAAAATGGATGCCACAATATACATCTATCAAAACCAACATTCAATCTTCTAGTAGAGTGCTACTCACCATGTTTTAATGACCTGTTATCATACTAGATCCTGTTTGGAGAACCTACTTCAACCTTATTCCATGTGCATGAAATAATTAAAAAATTAATGTTATAAACTTGATACAATTGTTATATTCATAAATAAACCAACATATATGTGTTATCATAGTTCTTATTTATGAAAACCAACTTATACCTTCATGCTATAATCATGTGTGTTCTCAAATGCATGTTAAAACATTGATAAACAACTAGACATGACACACATGATGCAATTCTGAATTTTCATGTAGATAAAATTAAAACCAACATATTTTTACCTTTATGATACCTTGGACTTAAACCAAAGTTTTCTCCTAGCATAGAGTTCCTTTTCTATGCATCTTGTCACATGCTACAATAACTTGAGAAGGAAAACATGTTAACTTTCCAATCAACATGAACATGAGAAGGATAAAAATGATACAACCTCTTTTATGGAATGTGATGTTTATGTAACATGATTCTCAAACTGATTATATGGATGCTCCATATCTAATCTTAATGAGTGATATTCCTCCATGTTTTTTGATACAAAAAAGGTTAGCTTGTTTGTTTCAACAAAGGAAAATAACAAGTAATTTATAGGTGCTTATAGATACATGCTAAACAACATCTCAACTATGCAAATATTCTATCCATGGAACCAAAATATTACCATTAACCACTTGTAAAGGTGATGAAGACTCCTCTGTGGGTTGCTCCCTCTTAATGGATTCTATCTTGGATAGCTTTTAAATACAAATCAAAAACTAATTTTTGAAACTATTCTTATAAATATTGATCTCTTACCATGTTTACATTTTGGAAATGGTAATGGGTGATCCTCAATGGGATGATCCTTCTTAGACTATTCCTTAGATAGATGGGATTATTTGTTTTCTATCTCTTTTATTGGAGATGATGGAAAAGATTATTTATTGGATACCTATTTATTTGTAAGTCCATGGACAACTTCCCTCTTTCTTGTATATGCCTCTTCCTTTTAATGGCTTCTATCTTGGATAAATTTTAAATACAAATCAAAAACTAATTTTTGAAACTATTCTTATAAATATTGATCTCTTACCATGTTTAAATTTTGGAAATGGTAATGGGTGCTCCTCAATGGGATGATCCTTCTTAGACTATTCCTTAGATAGATGGGATTATTTGTTTTCTATCTCTTTTATTGGAGATTATGGAAAATATTATTTATTGGATACCTCTTTATTTGTAAGTCCATGGACAAATTCCCTCTTGCTTGTATATGCCTCTTCCTTCTTGGAATGCTTCTTGACATTATTTGGGTGAATTTTTGGATGAATCTCAAAAAAAATTTCATGCCAATGCCCACTCATGTTACAATGAGTGTAATAATTATTTCCCATTCTCTTGGACAAAATTCCATTATTTCACTTCTCCATATGTTGATTTGGAGAGTGGTGTTTACAAATTACATCCTTCTTCGATTTCCTCTTCTAAAACATGGCCAATCAATGGTTATTTATTCCATTAAAATAACATGAATATGTATACCAATAATTGTGTGCTATATGAACATTCCTCTTACATTTGAAGCAAAAAATGGAAGATTTGTTATTTCATAATTCTTTAGCTACCCTTTGTGGAAGCATGAGGAAGTGGTAATGTGTTACCTCCTTCTTTGGGATGTTCACCTCTCTTTGTATATGATTTTCATTATAAATGTATGTTATTCCCATTATTGATTCATTATACATTAATTCCAAAGCCTTTTCCATCAGAACCCAACTTGGTTAGCAAATCTGAGCCAAAAACCTTAGTATGCATATGGTGGATTGATTACTTTGCATACCTCCATCATGATTTATGCATATTTAGTATAAAATGGTTTGCTCAACATGGTGACTCTTATCTCCCCTTAACTCCATCACCATTATTTTATAACTTGGTTAAAATCTCTTACTTGGTTTCAAAATCATGTTGTAACTCTTCAATGATACCCATGATAAATTCTCCATGGCTAATAATTATATATTGTAGATCTTGATTAATTCTTCCAGTTACTACCATAAATTTATTAATTTATATTTTTCCTCTAAAATTTTATAGTTTATTTCTTCAAGATATTGAAGCCTTTCTCTCTTGAAATATTTTCCCATGGTTGAACTTTTCAACCAAGAAACCTTTAATTCCTTATCAACAAACCAAAATGAAAGAATATATAACACAATGCAAAAATGTGTTAGGAAACAATTTCAAGGAAAAATAAAACCTGATCTGATACTAATTTTATCTATAAAGTAGGTGAATATTCCATTCTAATCTTCATAAATATAGATTATCTTCAAACAAGGGGTTGATTTCAAGTTATATACCATATATAAACACCAAAAACATTGTTTAAAGATGTATTCTATCTCTAATGATTGACATATACAAAATACAAAAGGATATGCAACCCTTAATATGAAATATCCACAAGCTACATCTAATGCATATAATATTTCACACTCTAAACATGCTACTATTCCATACATGATTGTAATTTAAAATGCCAACATATAAGTGTAATACCAAATGTGAAGTTATTTAACCTTTAGGAAACAAGTACAATGCTTATTTAAGATGATTATTGATCTCTCTAAAGTGTTTATTGTATTAGCTTGGTTTCAAGAAATGTAGATATTCAAGAAAAGGAAACAAACAAATCAACAATAAATAGAGATAACATAAGATGTAGCTTGGAGAAAATCAATGTGAGAAAATTCCTACAAGAGTGAATCCATGATTCCCCATCTCTATTATGTTTTGTAGTTTACAATCTCTTGCTTTCTTGGGCTTACAAGGACACCAACCTCATGGGTTCATATACTTGTAATGATCTCTATAATTTTTGGTGGAAGACTTGCATATCAAGCAATAAAGACTAATAAAATCATAGATCTTATACTTTTAGTCTACAACCCATTCACATACATGAAGATAATGAGATGATGAAGGTACAACTTGATGAATTCCTTAAATAAATCCACTTGAGTAATGGTATTTAATTTTGTGTTACCTTATGATCTTTCCTTGATCTCTATTGATTGTATTCTACCTTGCCAAGACCTGTATTTATCCTTGATTAGCCTTAAAAACTATGAAGAAGGTTAATAAAAATAAAAATAGGAAGGATAAATGTTTAAAACCATTAAATGTCTTAGGCTCTAGGCTACTACAATAAGCTACATAAAAGTACTAGACTATTTATAGTCAAAAGTCCACTAACTTTTGAAGGCCATAAATTTTGCATACGGACTCAAAATAACATGCCCTTTTTTTAAACTTTTTAAGTTTTTGAGAGGAACTAAAATATTTCATAAAAAATTAATTTTGATGCAAAAAATATGACATTTTATCCCCTAATATAGAAACTATCATTTTTTTAGGACTTGTAATGTTGTAAATTACACATGTTTGATAGTCGATTGTCTTATTAACTAAATTGGATGATATACATGATAAAAAAGTTATCATTGTTTTTCATTTTTATTTGAAAAAAATTAGAGGAATTTTAAAAGTTAAATCTATAAATCATGCCACCTCTATGCATTTGTGGTTACCCATAGCTTCATTTCTTGTCTTTTTAATTATAATTTATAGGATGATTACCTCGTATAGATTCTTCTCATATTTATTTGATATATATTTAAACCCATTCCTACACTAAATATAAACCTCATTATGACTTATTATTTATTCATTCTCTATATTTATAATTTATCAAAATTAATCATGGCCAACATAATCTTGGTCTATGCCTAGCTTATACACCTCAACCTCACTTATCCTTATTTAGTGCATACCCTTATCTTTGACACCTAAGCCTCATGTGGAAAATTTATTATGAATTTAATTGTACTCTTTAATTTGGGTGCTTATAAAGGCTTTTTTTCCTTCAAAGTTATAGAAAGTTTTCCTAGCCACCTTAATCTTTCCCCTTAATGAGTTAATAATATTTTTAAAATCTACATTTTTTTCCTAGGTGGTCTTTGTATCTTCCAATTTATTCATATGCATCACATCTTCAATGGGATGTGGAAATATAATATTTTACATTAAATGGTGCATTATTTATTTTCCCAATCTCTCATTTAGATCTAGATAATTTGGCTCTAGGTTTTCTTATATATCTTATCTTTGTCTCAATGTGACATGTCAATTAAGTTATTATTATTTTCATCTCTTTAGACTTATTTTTATCTACTTCACACTTCTTCTTTTTGTCTTTTAGCATGAAATTAAACTTGTTCAACTCTTTATCACTATTTTTTTTTTCATGTCATCTATTTCCAATCTAATTACATAAGTCTAGCTTGCTATGGTGTTAGTGAGCTTAGGTCACAAATGTTGAATCTTGTCTCCCCATATTTTTTTCCCCCTCCTTATAGGGATATAATTATTGATTATAAGTGGATTTAAAAAATTTATTTAAAATTTTTAAGATTGAAAATATCAACCAAGTACTTTTGTGTAATAGTTTTAACATTAGTCTTGTGCAAATCAACTTAATTTTCTTCCCTCTTTTTGAATCAAAAAGTATATACAAATGAGAGGTTTCTCAATTAATTTCTAGTATAGTTTTTTCCACCCATATAATGTTTGGCATACTACCATTCTAGGTTTATCCTTGCACAAACCTTATCTTTATGCTTATTATGGTTATTCAACTATTTTTGGTTCCTTTTGTACTACACCTAAAATGGATAGTGAGGGTAATTAGTGTATGCATGGACTAGGATGACCTATATATATCTTATTTCTCTCAATAGACTAGGACTAAAATAAGGTCATACTAATAGAGTCTAAGTATACTTGGAGATCTGATAAGGACCTAAAATAACTGCATACCTAACATAGGGTAATCTACACTCAAATGTCAAGAGGAAAGTGTTCTAAATCCTAAGCCTAAAACATGGGGTATAATTCTCACTAAGGATCAATGATCCATGAGTGATTGTAATAATGATTGTACAGGTTGTAATAAATGGATGTATCAAGGTTATAACAAGGATAGTGCATGCAAATAATTGATGAACAAGAGTAACCTAATCCAATATAGATTAAAAAATTAACTAATAATTAGATGATTGGCACAATGGTCAAATAATGGGTGATATATGAAACCTAAGGTTATAAATGGAAAACCTAAGAAACCATATATTTATACTATATTTTTTGGTATAAGGAGCATAAACAAAGATGAACACATACACTCATAATTTAAATAAGAAATTAATATGTGATCTAATAGATAAGAAAATTAAATATAGTATCGATAGAGATAGTTCTATTTGGGTAAACCCATTATAGCTTCAATCTCTCCCTTTGGATGAAGTGGAACTTTGCAAGAGCTGTTGTAAGTTGAAGACCTCAAATGGTAAGATGAAGACCTAGATATCCTTAGTTGGAGACTCCAAATACTAGGTGTACTTCCACAATTTTACTTCTCATATTAAACTTCAAAGACACTACAATACTAGATATACAAGATAAGACTCTAAACTTATAACTCCTCAAAATACTACTTAGGAGTAGAATAGTAAGCACAAGTAGAGTAGATGAATGTTGAATATCTATTTAGGAATGAAATATGACCCCTATATATAGATCTAATACTCATAATTAATCCAAAGCTCTAAGTTGAATATATCATCTAGGTCAATATAGTTGGAAAATTTTAATTGACACACTATTATATAAGACATGCCAATATAATACAAATGACAAAATATAAACTCATAATTGTAGTAGGTAGGCTGATATAATATAGATAATACAAGTAAGAAACATACCATATCATCATAACTGATACAATAGGATATAGGAAAGCTATAAAACATGAACATAAAGTAGACAAAAAGATACTTAGAGGAGGTCAAATTGATACTAATGAAGGAATGAAAAAATAGTATGTAAACATCTATCACAAAATTGCCACAAGTTATCCCACCCCATTTACGGTGCACCCTTTAAGGCATGCACTTAGGGAGATTGATGTGTAAATGAGCCTATTCAATAAAAAAGTATTAATAAAGTAATAAAATCAAAAATATCAAGTGTATACATATACCTCACTCCAATCTCATCAGATGTCACAATAGTGTAACACGTGACGGTGATTTGGGATAGAGACATAGTAACACAAAATATTTAAACTAAAAATAAATGCCAAAAGAGCTAAAAATTATGAAATTAAATAAATGAAAATACATATATTCATTTACCTTGCTAACTATAGATGTAACACTTTGTGTATTGGAGCTAAAAAAACATTCCAATCAATAAGAATGAAGGACAAACCTAATAACTAAGAAAATATAGATCTTTATAAAAAAATTATGTTAGCATCTAAAAATTCTCTACTTTGCTAGGATCCTAACACTTCTTTTGATTTGTGAAAAATATGTATGGAAAACATATATAATCTAGAGGTAATTAATGAAAACTTTGAAATTTGAAAATTTTATAATTAATATGTGAAAAGAATTTCATTTGTTCATTTGATATTTTGGAAAATTAGAGCTTTGTTTATCCAAATACAATGTTATAAGAGATGATGGATTGAAGATGATAAGGAGAATGTGTAGGGGGTAAATTATGTGTAGTCATTGGAGCCATGTGGGAGGTGGTGTAACTAATGTTTCATTTTTTACATTTTGAGTGGATAGGCTAAATTTAATAAATCTAGGTGCCAAAGTAAAATATGTGTAGAAAACTTTGCCACAAAAAACATGAGAATGTGGGGAAAAATGTGACAGGTAGTAGTTAATTGATAAAACATAAAATTTAGGGTCAATATAGTTTATTAGGGCTAAGATAAGAAATCATTACCATTAGGAAACTATATTGGCCAAGCCAATGTAGTTGGTAGGGGAAATTGTAGCCCAGGATGATATCATATGGTATAGTCGATACAGTTTTAAATATGAGTCAAATGATATGGACAATACCATAGGGGTGGAAAATATAATAGATATGGGAGTAAAACATGGTAGGTACAATATAAATCTAGCCAATGTCATCAAAGGAAACATTTATCTAATTGGTCCCATATGGTATGGTTGATATAATCATAATTGTGATAAACATGAATAGTATTTTTAGTGTTGGCCAATGTAGTGGGAAGGTACCAAGATATGATAAAATATAAGTATGGTCGATATTGTATAAAAATATGACTAGGCAGTGTATTAAATAAATAATAAAATTGTTGGTAAATTATAAGTGTAGGGACCATTTTGATTTTAACTATTATTTTAGTTATTTTTTTAATTTGATTTCAAAATTTTGGATCAAAATATGATCAGGTGCTATTTTTTGATATTTTTTAGAGGCAATGGTGACTATGGATATGAGTCAACATGATCTAGTTACTAAATTTATTTGAGTAACACACACATGTTTGTCATCATCTTTATACATCAAAATATAAAACATATGCATTAGTATATCTATGGTCTACCTTTAATACCTATATGGTGGTGGGAAAAATGCATGTATCTATTGTTTCTTATAGAGATCTCTCTAGATTTTGAGTTTGAGATCGTAGTCCCTGAACTCTCCCCATGCTTTATTCAAATCTATCTCTATCTAGTCCATTTAGACCATAGTCACACTATGGGTAGTGAGCTCCTTTTTCAAAGATATCTATACTATGGTTTATTATTATCATACTTCACCATTCCATCATGTTAGGATTACTAGTAGAGTAATAACCTACTCTCATATTAGTATATCTCATGCAATAACAATAACCTATCTAAAGCAGTTAGCATGTCGTTTGAATAAAGGTACCACTAAGTTAACCATCTAATTAATAACATTCTCTATCATCACGTCATCAAAAATATCATGATGTGTGGTCTCTACCAAGGTCCTCCACCTCATCATATCTTCTACTACATATATAAGACATAAACCAAATTTGACATCAAACATCTATATATATAAAAATTGAAAGTAAAACTATCACTAATACCTAACATGTATATCTCTAAATCTAGAAAAATAAATTAATAGTAAAAAAATAGTGCATATTTTATTTTTACTTATCATTGGATTTTATTCCATGAATATATCCCATCTACTTAGCCTCCTAAGACAAATTCATTATCTCGACTCAGGATGGGTCAATCTTTGACCCACCTCTCCCTCATAACCACAAAGGCCTACCTTAATAATGGTTTTGATTATCTCTACATGAACCATATATTACATTGTGGTACCTCACCCTCCACTATGTATACATCTTGATAAAACACTCCCTAATCTTCTCCCCTCATTACACATCATATTCACCATCATCTCCCTTAATCGGGGCATGACATGGTCTCACTACACATACCTCAATTGACATGCCTTATCCTCTTTTCCCATGTGGATATCTAATATCTCACCCAATGGGGTGGTAAAATAAGAGGATCCACTGGGTATGATAACCTAAACATCCCCAATACTTAGTCATAAGGGTGAAGCTTGGACTACCAAGTGTAATGCCTAGTGATTTGACTCTTCATCCTTGATATTAATGTACATGGTCATGATGTCCATGGGTATACCATACCCTAGTATGGCATATATATGATTTAATATTTAGAACACTCTCCAAGTATAGATTCATAGGGATCGATCAAACCACCTAATCTTTTTCCCACGTCATCACCTAAGGTAGGTGTTCCATTACTTGGTGTGGTAATTCCGTAGGCTTGTACATCAGGAAGTACTAGTAAATCTAACATGAAAATGGTATAATTGGGCCCATAGTTTGTTGACCCTAACTTAGCATGCCATAAAAATAATTCACAAGCTTCACCAATATAATATATTCCATATCATAAAATGTTCCCTACTCCAAATAAGATCAACACATAGAAATGATATACAAGGGCATAACCCCATATGACTTATGACACATCATGCACATGGTTATAAGTTTGATGATGGATTTTCAGATATTTATAATTATAGACACATATAGAGTAAATAATATTACAATGAGATTACACTCATCATACTCATATAATCTAGTCACCTATTAGGATAGCTCTCAATGCTTGTTTACTAACAAACGTGGGTCACACATCATGAAGTGTCCCCAATTATAAATATTGATATGGTATGGACATCCTCAAGGGTGATGGATAACTCCAAGGTATCCTCATCTACCACCCATTTGAAGCTATTTTTAATCCTATCTTTATTCCCAAGAGATATACTGATCATTTTGGCATTTAGTGGGTCTCTACTAGTCTTGGACATAAGGATCGGGTTCATCTTGAGATAAACCAAACCATTATGTTTCAGTTGATTATCTAGTGATAGTATACTTTTCCTAAGAGTATCACATAGGAAAAATTTTGGGACTCAGTCTCTCTATCTTGAGACTATTTGTGATCTAGCTCGAACAAATGTAGGTAGTCACTCAAATAAATTTAGTAACTAGATCATGTTGATGCATCTCCATAGTCACCATTTCCTCTAAAAAACATAAAATAATAACACTTGATCATATTTTGATCCAAAATTTTAAAATCAAATAAAAAAATAACTATAATAATAGCTACAATCAAAATGGTCTCTACACTTATAATTTACCAACAATTTTATTGTTTCTCTAATAAATTACCTAGTCATATATTTTTATATAGTATCGATCATACTTATATTTTATCATCTCTTAGTAGCTTCCTACTACATTGGCCAACACTAAAAATACTATTCATGTTTATCACAATTATGATTATATCAGCCATATCATATGGGACCAATTAGATAAATGTTTCCTTGATGACATTGGCTAGCTTTAAATTGTACGTACCATGCTTTAATCCCATATATATTATATTGGCCACCCTTATGGTTCTATCTATATCATTTGCCTCATATTTAAAACTATATTGACCACACCATATAATATCATCCTGGGCTATAATTTCCCCTACCAACTACATTGGCTTGGCAATATAGTTTCCTAATGGAAATTATTTCTTATCTTAGCCCTAATAAATTATTTTTACCCCAAATTTTATGTTTTATCAATTAACTACTACCTATCACATTTCCCCCCACATTCTCATGTTTTTTGTAGCAATTTTTTTTACACATATTTTATTTGGCACCTAGATTTATTAAATTTAGCCTATCTACTCAAAATGTTAAAAATGAAACATTAATTACACCACCTCCCTACATGGCTCTAGTGACTACACTGAATTGACCCCCTACACATTCTCTTTATCATTTTCAAGCCATCATCTCTCATATCACTATATTTGGATGAACAAATCTCTAATTTTCTAAAAATATCAAATGAACAAATGAAATTCTTTTCACATATTAATTATAAAATTATAAAATTTCAAAGTTTTCATTAATTACCTCTAGATTATATGTTTTTTTCCATATATTTGTTTCCATACATATTTTTTTCAAAATGAAAGAAGTGTTAGGATCCTAGCAAAGTAGAGAATTTCTAGATGTTAACATATTTTTTTATGAAGATCTATATTTCCTTAATTATTAGGTTTGCCCTTCATTCTTCTCGATTGGCATGTTTTTTCAGCTACAAAACACATAGAATGTTACATCTATAGTCAGCAAGGTAAATGAATCTATGTATTTTCATTTATTTAATTTTATATTTTTTAGTTCTTTTGGCATTTATTTTTAGTTCAGATCTTCTGTGTTACTATGTCTCTATCCTAAATCACCCTCATGTGTTACACTATTGTGACATGTAATGAGATTAGAGTGGGGCATATGTATACACTTGATATTTTTAATTTTATTACTTTATTAACACTTTTTTATTATAAAGGCTCATTGACACATCAATCTCCCTAAGTGTATGCCTTGAAGGGTGCACTGTAAATGGGGTGGGATTGACTTGTGGTAATTTTTTGATAGATGTTTGCATATTATTTTTTCATTCCTTCATTAGTATAAATTTGACCTCCTCTAAGTCTCTTTTTGTCTACTTTTTGTTCATGTTTTATAGCTTTCCTATATCCTTTTGTATCAATTACGATGATATGGTATGTTTTGTACTTATATTACCTATACTATAGTAGCCTACAATACAATTATGATTTTATATATTGTCATTTGTATTATATTGGCATGTCTCATATAATTTTGTGTCAACTGACATTTTCCAACTATATTGACATAGATGATATCTTCAACTTAGAGTTTTGGGTTAATTATGAGTGTTGGATCTATATATAGGGGTCATATTTCATTCCTAAATAGATATTCAACATTTATCTACTTTGTTTATGCTCACTATTCTACTCCTAAGTAGTATTTGGAGGGGTTATAAGTTTAGAGTCTTATATTGGATATCTAGAATTGTAGTGTCTTTTAAGTTCAATAGGAGAAGTAAAATTGTGGAAGTACACCTAGTATTTAGAGTCCCCAACTAAAGATAACTAGTTCTACATCTTACCATTTGAGGTCTTCAACTTACAACATCTTTTACAAAGTTCCACTTCAACCAAAGGGAGAGATTGAAGCATCAATGGGTTTACCCAAATGTAAGTATCTCTATCCATACTGTATTTAATTTTTTTATTTATTAGATCATATATTAATTTACTATTTATTTTATGAATGTATGTGTTCATCTTTGTTTATGCTCCTTATACTGAATAAGCTAGTATAAATGTATGGTTTCTTAGGTTTTCCATTTATAACCTTAGGTTTCATATATCACCCATTGGTTGACCATTGCACCAATCATCTTATTATTAGTTAATTATTTTTATCTATATTGGATTAGGTTACTCTTGTTCATCAATTATTTTCATGTGCTATCCTTGTTATAACCTTTACAATCATTATTACAATCACTCATGGATCATTGATCCCTAGTGATAACTATACCCCATGTCATAAGCTTAGGATTTAGAACCCTTTCCTCTTTACATTTGAGTGTAGATTACCCTATGTTAGGTATGCAGTTATTTTAGGTCCTTTTCTGATCTCCAAGTATATGTAGACTCTATTACTATGACCTTATTTAAGTCCTAGTCCATTGAGAGAAAGAAGATAGCTATAGGTCATCCTAGTCCATGCATACACTAATTACCATCACTATCCATTTCAGGTGCAGTGCAAAAGGAACCAAAAATAGTTGAATAACCATAATAAGCATAAAGATAAGGTTTTTGCAAGGACAAACCTAGAGTGGTAGTATGCCAAACATTAGATGGGTAGAAAAAACTATACTACAAAGTCCCTGAGAAATGTCTTGTTTGTATATACTTTTAAATTCAAAAGGAGGGAAGAACATGAAGTTAATTTGCACAAGGCTAATGCTACAACTATTACATGAGAGTACTTGGTAAATATTTTGAGTCTTAAAAATGTTGAATTAATTTTTTGAATCCACTTATAAAAAAATAATTATATCCCTATAAGGAGTAAAAAATTAATATGGGGAGACAAGATTCAACATTTGTGACCCAAGCTCACTAACACCATAACAAGCTAGACTAACACTATTTGTAATCAGATTGGAAGTATATGTCATGAAAAAAAGTAAAAATGGTGATAAAGAGTTTAAATTTTTTAATTACATGCTACAAGATTAAAAAAAATAAGTGAGAAGTAGAGAAAAATTAAGACTAAAGAGATGAAAATAATAATAATTTAATTGACATGTCACATGGAGATAGAGATAAGATATTTAGGGAAACCAAGAGCCAAATTATCTTGATCCAAATGAGAGATTGAGAAAAGAAATAATGCACCATTTAACATAAAATATTATATCTACACATCCCATTGAAGATGTGATCCATATAAATAAATTTGTAGATACAAATACCACCCAGGAAAAAATGTAGATTTTAAAAATCTTATCAACTCATTAAGGGGAAAGATTAAGGTGGCTAGGAAAAATTTCAATAGATTTGAAAGCACAAAATCCTATATAAGCACAAAAATTAAAGAGTAAAATTCAATTCATAATAAATTTTCCACATGAGACATAGGTGTCAAAGATAAGGCTATACACTATCTAAGGCAAAGTGAGGTTGAGGTGTATAAGCTAGGCATGGACCAAGATTATGTTGGCCACAATTTTTTTTAATAAATTATAAATATAGAGAATGAATAAATAATAAGTCATAATGAGGTTTATAGTTAGTATAGTAATGATTTTAAATATATATCAAATAAATATGAGAAGAATCTATATGAGGTAATCATCCTATAAATTATAATAAAAAAGACATAAGAAATGAAGCTGTGAGTAACCATAACTGCATAGAGGTGGCATGATTTATAAATTTAACTTTAAAAATTCCTCTAATTTTTTTCAAATAAAAATGAGAAACAATGATAAATTTTTTATCATGTATATCATCCAATTCAGTCGGTAAGATAATCGACTATCAAACATGTGTAATTTACAACATGTCAAGTCCTAAGAAAGTGATAGTTTATATTTTAGGGGATAAAATGTAATATTTTTTTCATCAAAATTAATGTTTTAGTAAATATTTTAGTTCCTTTCAAAAACATAGGCAAATTTAAAAAGGGCATGTTATTTTGAGTTTGTATGCAAAAGTTATGGCCTTCGAAAGTTAGTGGACTTTTGACTAGAAACAGTCTAGTGCTTTTATGTAGCTTGTTATAGTAGTCTAGATCCTAAGACATTGAATGGTTTCAAACATTTATACTTCCTTTTGTTAGTTTGATTAATCTTATTCATAAGTTTTAAGGCTAAGTAAGGATAAATACAGGTCTTGGCAAGGCATAATACAATCAATAGAGATCAAGGAAAGATCAAAAGGCAACACAACATTAAATACCATCACTCAAGTGGATGAATTTAAGGAATACATTAAGTTGTACCTTCATCATCTCATTATATTCATGTATGTGAATGGGTTGTAGACTAAAAATATAAGTTCTATGAGTTTATTAGTCTTTATTGCTTGAAATGCAAGTCTTCCACCAAACATTATAGAGATCATTACGAGTATATGAGCTCATGAGGTTGGTGTCCTTGTAAGCCCAAGAAGGCAAGAGCTTGCAATCTATAGAACATAATAGAGATGAGGAAGCATGGATTCACTCTTTCAAGATTTTTCTCACATTGATTTTCTCCAAGCTACATCTTATGTTATCTCTATTTGTTGTTGATGTGTTTATTTCCTTTGCTTGAATATGCACATTCTTTGAAACCAAGCTAATATAATAAGCACTTCAGAGAGCTCAATAATCATCTTCAATAAGCATAGTACTTGTTTCCAAAAGGTTAAATGACTTTACATTGTGTATTACTCTTATATTCTAGCATTTAAATTACAATCATGTATGGAATAGTAGAATGTTTAGAATGTGAAAGATTATATGCATTAGATGTATCATGTGGATATTTCATATGAAGGGTTGCATATCATTTTGTATTTTATATATTTCTATCATTAGAGATAGAATACATCTTTAAACAATGTTTTTGGTGTTGGTATATGGTGTATAACTTGAAATAAACCCCTTATTTTAATATATTCTATATTTGTGAAGATTAAAATGGAATATTCACCTAGTTTATAGATCAGATTAGTATCAGAGTAGGTTTTATTTTTCCTTGAAAGTGTTTCCTAACATATTTTTACATTTTGTTATATATTCCTTCATTTTGGTTTGTTGATAAAGAATTAAAGGTTTCTTGGTTGAAAATTTCAACCATGGGAAAACATTTTAAAAGGGAAAGGCTTTAATATATTGAAGGAATAAACCAACAAATTTGAGAGGAAAAATCTAAATTAATAAAGTTGTGGTAGTAATTAGAAGATGAAAATAAATATCTACAAGATATAATTATTAGCTATGGAGTATTTATCATGGGTATCATTAAAGAGTTAAAACATGAGTTTCAAACCAAGAAAGAGATTTTGGCCAAGTTCTAAAATGATGGTGAAGGAGTGAAGGGGAGATAAGAGTCACCATGTCAAGGAAACCATTCTATACCAAATATGCATAAATAATGATGGAGGTATACAAAGTAATCAATCCACCATATGTATACTAAGGTTTTTATCTCAGAGTTGCTAACCAAGTTAGGTTATGATGGAAAAGGCCTTGGAATTAATGTCCAAGGAATAAATGATGGGAATAACATCAATATTTAATGCAAATCATATACAAAGAGAGGTTAACATCCCAAGGAAGGAGGTAACACATTACCACTTCCTCATGCTTTCACAAATGGTATCCAAAGAACGTATGGAATAACGAATCTTCCATTTTTTGCTTAAAATGTTAGAGGAATGTTCATATAACACAAAATTATTGGTATACATATTCATGTTATTTTTATGGAATAAATAACTGTTGATTGGCCATGTTTTTGAAGAAGAAATCACTCCAAAATAATCCTATTTCCTTCAAGAGGAAGGATGCAATTTGTAAACACCACTCTTCAAATAAGCATATGGAGAAGTCAAAGAAGGGAATTTTGTCCAAGATAATGGGAAATAATTATTACACTCATTATAATATGAGTGGGTATTGGCATGAAAAATGTTTGGAGATTCATCAAAAAATTCACCCAAAGAATGTTAAGGAGCATTCCAAGAATCAAGAGGCATATAAAAGCAAGAGGGAGGTTTCCCATGCACTTATAAATAAAGAGGTATCCAATAAAGAATATTCTCCATCATCTCCAATAAAATAGATATAAAACAAGTAATCCCATCTATTTAAGGAATAGTCTAAGAAGGATCATCCCATTGAGGAACACCCATCACCATTTCCAAAAGCATCTTTTTATACATCAAAATACAAAACATATACAACATTACATCTATGGTCTACCATACGCGCACGCGCGCACACGCACACACACACACACACACACACACACACACACACACACACACACACACACACACACACACACACACACACACACACACACACACACACACACACACACACACACACACACACACACACTTAAGATATCATTTCTCTTAATTAATTTTTGTTCTTTTTGACATTTACTTTGTTCACATTTTCTATAAAATAATAAAGCATACATCACATAATAACATTTTCCCATAGCATGATATAATAACCATAGTACTTGCTAGAAATGAAAAACCATAAAGACAATCCAATATATATATATATATATATATATATATATATATATATATATTGGATTGTCTTTATGGTTTTTCATTTTTAGCAAGTAGTATGGTTATTATATCATGCTATGGGAAAATGTTATTATGTGATGTATGCTTTATTATTTTATAGAAAATGTGAACAAATTAAATGTCAAAAAGAACAAAAATTAATTAAGAGAAATGATATCTTATGTAGGTAGATAGAAAATCAACAAATAAAAGATGTAAAATGAATGAGATGAGTAAATAAAATTAAAACATACCAAATGTGAGTAAGATGCAAATATTAAGACAAAACATGAGATATGTAAAAAATTGTAATTAAAAATATATAGATCACATAAAAAAAAATCTAATCATAAGATGTGAAAAATAATTGTGATAAGAGATATCCAATGTAAGAAAATGTGAAAGATAATTAAACAAGGATACGTGAAAAAGTGTTTGAAGTCTCATCCAATATCATTAAGAAATGTATAAAAATTTGAATCCAACACAAGGGAAATAATAAAATTATAATAAGGAAAATCAAGTGAAAGATAAGAAAAGACTGAAGTCAAACAAGGATGTATCAAAATAATAAAAAATCTCAATGAGTGAAAACCCAAAAACAATGCTTATGCTAAATCAAGATGTTAAAAAACATAACCATAAAGAGACGTAACTATGATTATGAACATGGTGTGGATAGGAATAATTATGGGCATTTTTAAGGAAGGATTGGTTATATTCCCCAAGGTATTACAATGCAACTCACAAATTAAAAAGTTAAGAAGCACTTTAAATGGGAGATAAAATTCAAATATGAATCAAATAGATATAAAATGGGAATATAAATAAAATAGAAGTGATCAACTAAAATATATATACATGAATGGGATATTAGGAAAGATAATATGGAAATATAATGAAGCAAGGCACTATAAAAATGACATGAAGTGGTAAAGGTTAATAACTATTGACATAAAGGACATAGAGATCCCCACCTAGAAAGTGTAAGCTTGGGATAACAAGTTAATTATATATATCATCCCATGAGGTCAATATTCATGAAAAATTAAAGAATCCTACCTTCTCACAACATGTTTCCTACTCCTCAAGACTTTTTATAGAGGAAATGGTATACTGTGAAGATTGGGTACTTCTATGAGAAAGTAGATGGCACCAAAATGTAAGAAGATATATAAACAATGTTTTAATGAGATCTCCTACCCTAATATAGTAACCTATAGTACCCAAATGGATGTTGTATCTATCAAGAGGTAGAGTTTTAGATTCGAATAGAATAATAGATGTTCCAAATGTATCACATCATTTGGTGTGATTTGAATTTTAAGATATAATTTACCTTTTAAAATTGCCTTTTAAATAGATTTGAATTTTAAATCTATTATATTTTTCTATTTTAATCCTCCATAGAGATTCATAAAAACCAATCATGGGTGATAAATTTGAATAACATAATAAAATTGACACCTAGCTATTAGAGAGGATAACCTAAATAATAAGATGCCTAAAGACTCCTAAAATTATGCCATAAAAAAGAGTGTGATCTTGAAACCAACCCAAGTGTGCCACAAGTGAAAGGATAGGGAAAGATGGAGATCACAAAAGATCCATCCATATGAAAAATTGATACAATGAAGCTATGCTAGTAGGCGACCACAATAAGGGATATTTTTTTCTTTAAAAGTGACTGGGGAAAAATATGAGATTGAAAGTAAATGGAAATGTAAGTCAAATCATTTAGAGTAAATCAAAATAAAGGAGACACTATGAAATATGGTAATCATGTCACTAGAGAAATGATACTAACCTAAAAAATGTATAATGCAAGAAATGATAAAAGAGATCATCCTAAAATAGGGGGAAGGAAAAGAGATATAAAAAAATTAGAAATAAGATAACACAAATTGAAATATGCTATAAGATGTGAAAAATATACCCAAAATACAAATGGAAATCTTTGGCATTTATAAAATAATGTGAGGCATGTGGAAACTAAAGACCGTGTTTAATTTTGTACTATGGCTATGAGTATTGGTGAAAGCCCATCATGACACTATATCTATAAATGATATAAAAGGACTATAAACAGAGTATCCTATATCCCTTCATGATAATAACTAAGTAGTTTTAAAATTACTAATACATAGTTTGTAGGGAAATCTAAACAAAGTGAAAAATGCAATTGAAAATCAATACTTTGAAAGCTAAGTTTCAAATTTTGGAAAGAAAATAAACATTCAATCAATTGAAAAGTAAAGTGATTTATTTACTATTGAATGTAGATTAATTTCCTTTGCTTGAACTAGAAAGTGAAATAAATAGAACAAGATTGAATAGGTTGATCAAGTTAGCTGAAAGGATAGAGCAACGTTGAGTAGATTGACTAAGCCAATTGTAAAAATAGGCTAAAAAACATAGTTGAACAAGTCAAATTAGTTTTTTAGGAATAAAATAGACACATAACTAGATTGATCTAGTCGATCTAGTTGACCATGCAGGTATATTTTTATAGAACTAAAAACTGGTAAAATTAGTATTGAATTCAAATTATAACTAAAAGGCAAAAAACTAAATTTGATTGAAAATTTGACAAAGTGAAAGTACTAAGCTAGTTATATTTAACCTAGTAGATAATACAAAGTCAACCATGTTGATTCAATAGTTTTTCCTAAAGATGTTAAATTATTATTTTAACTAGGTTTTCTAGGCAAGTGTTTGATCCTGTAGATGGAGAAAATAAAATAATTAAAGAAAGTCAAGTCAGTAAATTAAGTGTAAATAAAATTGATAAGTAATAGGAAATAAATATATGTCAATTTGATCAACGTAATTAGTTAAAAGAAAATTTTAAAAAGAATAAAATTGAGCAAGTCCATTCAGTTAGATATAGAAAGCTAGAGAAAAGATTGGATTGACTGGTTTGATCTAGTTAGCTGAGAGTAAAAACCCTACATGTAGAAGGTGAAAATTGGTTAATAGGATCAATGAATTTGAAAAATTGGTACACATAATGTTGAACTAGGTCAAAAAGGTTGAAGAAGTTTAAAAACCAATACACAGATAGCCAAACTAGGTCGATGGGATCAATAAATTTTGAAAACCTACACAGAGTGTTAAACTAAGTTGATAGGCTCAATTCAATTATCTATAAATAAAAATTAAAATATATAAGGGTTATATTCACGTCATGTTTACTAGAATCTATGTAAGTGAGATAAGATGGATCTATAACTTATCCTACTTAGTAATACTAAGATCAAAAAAGGTAATCAAATAATAATCTTCTTAGAAATACTTTGTGTTATTGGGATCATGACCAATTAGGGATCTTATAAACCTAACTAATGTATCTCTTATTACACAATGGAAAATGAGATTTTTCTAGGGCCTCTAGTCAAATTCCATCATGTAATATCCCTATCTATGTCTTATAATGCAATAAATGAAATCAACTAATCTACTAAACAAATTGTTTGCTATCTAGATTATACCCTAGCTGAAAGGAGGAAATTTCAAGTCCTACTTTCAAACCTAGACTAACATGGGAATGGTCTAAGGCTATGGGTTGCCTATATCTAGACCAAACATCTAGGATTTTTAACTAGGATAGCTCCTCTAATGAATCATTTTGGACCTTTGCTTTTAAAACCTAAAACTGGTTGGGGTGAAAAGGGAGAAAGATTTGCATAAATGAAAACCTAATCTAAGTTGTGGTGATGCACCAAGAATTTAACAGATTCACTCTTGAACTTGGAATCTTTACACATTAATGAATTATGAAAGAAATTATTGCAATGCTCACTATTCTTCTATGTAAAAATATTTCATAGAGAGGTCTGTTTGATACACTTAGATTAGGGAGTAATGAAAATAAGGTCTAGTTAGAGACACTTAAGTCTAGATGTCCACTATATCTTTGAAACATCAACACTGAGACACACTATATGACCTGCAAAGACAATTTTTATAACTTAAGTTGAGTTTTGACATGTAAAAAGAAGATAAAATTCAAATTTGTATTTTACACAAACACAAAACACTAAATACAAAAAATAAAAAAACTACAAAAAAAATCTATTCATTATTCTAAGGTGTGTCGAATACAATTCTAGTAGAGTTTGGTTATACCAACCTAAGGGATCTAGCATAATAGCTCAAAGGCTATATTTATAGTATAAGGGGAGAAAGAGAGAGGGAGTTTTGGTGCTTAAAATGGGAAACAAGTGAGTTCAAATCTATTTTAAAAGTTTTTATAATTTCCCCTATGAATCAAGCTCACTCAACCCTTCTTGATTGGTCCAGGTCACCTCAATCCATTACATCATTACAATATCTTATTTGTGATGCTCCATCATAGTTGCAATAGTAGGATCAAGTCACTTTCATTTTTTCCTAATGTGAAACTGCTCAATGATTGGTTTGTTGATGTGTACCCAAGTGGGGATAAAGGTCATTTTCATGTAGTTGGCTTTGGTGATGGCCATTAAAGTCTACGTGTCTACATGTATATGTCCTCCATGGCACTACCAAATCTCAAAAGATATACTCATAGCCTAAAATCATTATTGATCTTGGATCCACTCATATATACTTACTTTGGTTAAAAATTGACCTTTTAACCTTTGTCTAAGTCATTTGGGCTCTCCTTGGTTTTGATTAATCATCGAGAATTGGCTCAAATTGTCGAATCTCACCATCAGATCTACTTGAGGCAAATGAACATTATTCATCAATCCTTCATCTAAAATCACACACTTGTGTCACTTATTTATCATACCTTTGCTCTTGATATTCATTGAATTTTTGACCTACTTGCATACCATTGATTTGATCTGGGCCCATCGTCCTGCTAGTTGTCACTTATCAGTGGATTTGATTTGGGCTCTTGAGATCTAAACACTTGTTAAACCTATTTTAAATCAAGGGCCCTTTGTCATTTTTTTGAATTCCAATAGCTATTTCATGGGGCTTGAGTTTGACATTTGTGAGACCATCTAGATCACAAATTCTAAGGGCTATTTCTTTTAGACCTTTTGCTAGACAATTTTTGTGGTCTTTGTGGAACACTTTTTCTAAAGGAATTTGTTTGCCTTATCCTTGTCTTGAACAATTCTATAGAGAAAATGTCTAGGCATATTCATGTCTTCAGGATCTCTATCTTTGGAAAAATACCCTTCAAAAACCTTGAAAAGTGCCCTTTATAATATAAAAGTACCATTTAGAAAAAATATAGAGGACACTTACATAAGAAACTGACCCTTTATACTTTTGAAAATTTCCCTTTCTAAAAACAAAGTACCCCTCAAAAAAATTGAAGTGGATCATTTCCTCAAGAGACATATCCTTCAAAATTTTCACACTAGACCATTTCCTTGAGAAAATTTCCCTTCAGGGAAATTATTTGGGACACTTTGCTTGAAAAAGTGCCCCTCAAGATTTCTATCTCAGACAAAAAGTCTAAAATAATTCTACCTTCAGTAAAAATTGTCCTTGACAATTTTCCTAAAGGAATTGTGTCTTTACAATGGCCCTTTAGAACTTTGAAAATTTCCTTTGCCCCTTTAAAATGGTCCTTTATAAACTCTACTTTGGGTCACTTTCCTTAAATAATATCCTTCGGGACTTTTGAATGGACAATTTTCTTGAGAAAAGACCCTTCATAAAAATTGTATAGGATACTTTTATTCAAAATATAACTTTCAAAAAAAGTGCATCAAATCACTTTCCTATAGAAATTCCCTTTAGAACCTCTAAAATGGACCATTTTCCCAAAAAAGATATCCTTCGAGCAAAATGAAGAGGACACTTGACTTCAAAAATGCCCTTTGAAACTTTTGAAAAGGACCCGCTTTGAAGAAACAACCCTTCAGGGAAATTATTTTGGACAAAATATCCAAAATAATTCCCAACACATGAACAAAAATGCCAAAACAAAACTCCTAAAAGAATTCCTCCCAAAGGAATTCCAACCTTAGTCAAATGAAGTGGAATAAAACTCTCAAAAGAATTGAGCCTTGTAATTTTTCTATAAGATTTGTGTGTAATACTTTCTCCAAAGGAAATCCAAATTCTAACACTTGGTCCAAAAGTTGAAGATGTGTAAACTTAGGCTTCTTTTAGACCTTCCCCTAAAACTATTCATCACCATGAAAACCTACTTGGATCCCTCCACTTGTAATGTTGAGCCTAATTCTAAGCCACCTAATTAGTTCATAAATTTTGACCCTACTCAATTTTTTAAACCATGTAAAATATTGGTATGTGGGCCAAAATGGCCAACAATTTTGGTGACTCAGCTGGCTTGACCAGCCTACTAGTCATAGAACCCAGACCTTGATCATTCTTACTCAAATGAAAATCCACTTACAAATAGACTCTACTTAACTTATGGAAACACTTTTTGGAGTAATAGGGAGGGAAAATAATAACAAATAAAAAAAGATGAATTAATAACCTAAACTACAAATTGAATAACTAGAAACAATAATGTGTAAAAGCACTTGGAGGAAAAGAATAGACCTATCTAATAATGTACAAGGGGAAAGATATGGGACTAATAGAAAAACTTGAGATACCTTCCATTGACAGGGATGGAAATGCTCTCTCAATTCAATTTGAAAGCTCAAAATCATTGCTCTCTTTGCAATATGTGATGACATAGGGTCCACTCTAAAGACTATCAAACTTGGAGTGTTTTCTTGGTTTTGCATGGTCCTCATCCCATTTCAAGGCCATGTCACCTTGATAGAATGTCTTTGATGAAGCTATTTTATCAAAGGTCATCTTGACCTATTCTTCATTAGACCACATGACATTCATGGAATCATACCTTATTTCCTCTAACTCTCTTAGTTCATTCATCCTGACCTCCATTACATCACTTTCTAGAAGTTCTAGTTAGTGTGTAAGCTTCAAAGCTAGAAGCTCCAATGAAATTAGTAGCCTTGCTTCTCTTCCATAGACTAAGAGATAAGGTGAGTTACCGATGGCCTTCTTGGAGTTGATCTTGTTAGCCCATAAGGCAGTATTTAGCTTTGTGTGTTAGGACCTCTAATTATCTTTCATTATTCTCTTAATGATCTAAATCATGTTTTTATTAATGGACTTAACTAGTCCATTACCCTACAAATAATAATTAGATGAAGATGTCAAATAAATACCCTACTCAATAGCCCACTCACATAACTTTGTGCTACTAAATACCAAAGCATTATCTAATATTATGGTGGATGGTGCCCCATAATAGGTGACTAAGCTCTCATAGAACTTGAGAATAAAGTTCTCATTTTCGTCCTTCAAGGGGACTGATTTCACCCATCTAGTGAAGTATTTTTTAGATATAAAACCCACTTATGGCCAGAACTAGATGGAGAATTAATCATGCCAATGCATTCTAAACCCCATTGCATGAAAGGCTACTTAATTTGAATAGGTTTAATGGCATAATAACTAGTTTCTGCTTCCCCATAAACATGGCACATTTTAAACATTTCCTCACCCATGCATGTGCATCTCTAAATAAATTTGGCCAAAAATAAAAAGATGTAATGATTTTTGCATCTGCGGTTCTAGATGCAAAATGGGCTCCTTAAGGACTATCATGAAATTGTTTTTAAAGCTTATCAAATTGGTTAGTTTCAACACATCTTAAGAGTATACCTCCAATGATCTTTTTGAGCATCACTCCATAGATTATAATGTATGGCATTGATTTCAACTTGAAGTGTCTTCTTTCTGATGCATTTAACCCTATTGGACACTCACTTATTTGGAGGAATCTAGAAATATCATATGTCCAACTAGATGGAAGAGTATCTTCATCTTCCTACTAGGTATCTTGGATTACTAGGATTGTCTCTTTTTCTTCTCTCACATTTTCAACAAGATATTCACATAATCCCTTTCCTTGGACTAGATTTGTGATCCTAAGCTCAATGCCATACTCTATACACTTGGTGACCCATCCAACTCTCTTTTTGTTCAAGTCTCTATTAAGGATAAAATCCTTCACACTTGGATGAGCCACCATTAGTATGATCTTAATATTTGAAACTAAATGCCTAAATTTAGTCAAAATTATTATAATAGAAAGTACATGTTTTTTAACAAATCTATATATTTATTCATAACCTTCCATATTTTGGCTAAAGAAAGTAATGGGTTACTCCAAAACTTGATCATTTTACTGGATGAGCATAGATAAAAGTACATCTAATGTAAAAAAGGCATACATATAAAACTTATTATTGAAATCTAGATTTAAAAGTGTGGGGGAATGAGATATGGCTTCCTTTATGGCCTCAAATCTCCTCTTACCTTATCTTATCCATGTGAACTCTTTGTATTTTCTTAGTATATGAGTGAGAAGCTTGACCATTTCTACAAAGCCTGGAATGAACCTCTTGATGAAGTTGATCTTGCCCAAGAAGCTCTATAACCTTTTCTTGTGTTTGGGTAGTGATATACAAAGGATTACTTCTATCCTCTTCAGATCAATGGAAAGACTAGCTTTGAATACCACATGTCTAAGAAGTCTTCCCTCATGCACTAAAAAAATGCATTTCTTTGGATTTAAAGAAACTCTAAATTGTCTGCACCTATCAAAAATAGATCTCAAATGCATTAGATGATCATTAGGATTCTTAGATAAAACTATTATATCATCAAGGTAAAATAAAACCATATCATTCAAAAGACCATAAAAAAAATATCCATTTCCCTTTGGAAGGTGGCCCTAGTATTGGATAATCGAAAGGGAATTTTATAATATGCATAGGTACCCCATTTTATAGTGAAGGCAATCGTGTACCTATCCTCCTCTTTCACCATGATCTGATTATAGATAGAATATCCATCAAGTAATGAGAACCTTTGATAACCTTCCACCTTTTTTAGAATTTGATCCATGGAGTACAGTGGGTAATGATCCTTTAGGGACACCTTATTTAGGTTCCTAAAGTCAACACATAACCAAATCTCTCCATTTTTTCCTTACTAAAACAAGGTTTGCCACCTAAGAGGAATGCTTAATTAGAAATATTATCCTAGATTCAATCAATTTATACAATTCTCTTCTCATGATATCCTCCACTCTTGGGTTGAGAATCCTCTATCTTTGCCTGACCGGCTTGTCATTACCTTCTAATTCAATGGTGTTATATGAAAATTTGGGGTCAAACCCTTTCAATTATTTGTACTCCCAAGTAAATATATCAAAAACTTCTTTTCACAAAGAAACAAAAGTGGCTCTTTCCTCTATTGTATTTACCTTCCCTAGCTTCAACAACTTGCCCTTGAATATCTCTATCTTTTCATAGTGTTCCTCCTTAGCTGAGATGCATGTTTTCCCTTTTCTTACTTGGTAATCTTTATTGAATATGATTTCTAATGTCACTAGCCCTTTAAAAAGCTTATTAGATCTTAGCTGCACTATTTGATTATATTGATTCTAGAAATTGTTCTAGTTCCTATTAAAGAATTCCACTCCCTATATTAGAAAACATATGATTTGATCATCATTATCAAATACTGCCAACTTGCCACTTTATCAAGTATAGATGTTCTGCATATAATATTGACCTTTTTTTATCTTTGGCTAGCTTTGACTCCTTCAACTATCTCATATTGGGCACTAATGGTAGAAAACCTATCTACATGTTGTTTTTCATCTCTTGGTATGGACTAGATATCAAAAGCCAAGAAATCCTCCATGAGGTCCCATACTCAGTGTTTATATGATTTTAGATGGTGACTGTTGACTACACTTAGGCCTCTTGTTGCACTATGAGCTCACTATCATCCTTGACTTTTAGGAGCTAGATACCTCTTTTTCTTGCTTCTTGTAAACCATGCAATAGAGCTTCATATTCAGCCATATTTGAGGTGCAACTAAATTGGAGTCTTTTAGCTGAATGATACTTTTGACTAGAGGGTGAAACCAACATGGATCCCACTCCAATTCCATTCTTAGACCTTAAGCCATTAAAGAATAAAGTCCATGTATCATCCTCTTCTTGAGTAGTGTTAGTTAAGGTATTATATCACCTTCCTCATGCATTTATTACACTCCTAAGTCCATCTCTTCAATGTTACCATATGGATAAAATCCATGGTTATCAATTTCCCACTTATCCAAGTACAGATCTAAGATGCCTTCAAGATGACTATGGGATTCTAATTCATCAACCTCTTTGAACTCTTCAAATATGACATAGTTGGTATATGAAATATTGGGCATGTAGGGTTCTAAGTAGAACCTAACGATAGGCTCAGACCTTATGATGACCTTGGCTCCATATCTAGTTCAAAAAACCATGTATGACCAATCAGATGATAAATATCCCCTAATCTTAGCAGTAAATTCCTTAGATAAGCATAGGGAAAAATATGGAGGTAGGTCCAACACCATTACATCTTTATTAATGATAAAATTTGGACATGTAGCTAATTTAATTTTTAGGTCTTTCAAGATGGCTACTATCTTAGAAGGGGATCCATCCAATTAGAGCATACCTTTTTTTTAGGCACATATTTGAGCCTAAGTTTGTCTACTATGTCTTTAGGCATCACTAAGGTTGAAGTACCTTATTGAATCATGCAATTGTGTACTAAAAATTTCCATATAATGGTTGAAAGATAAAATGGGGGAGGATTAACAACCTTAGAAGGATGAACAACATCTTGAGATTGACTTTTGATTAAAACTTGATTGGGGATTTGGCTAGGGGCTTAGTTAGGCTGACTATTATTGATAAAAAAATTATTCACTTTATCATCCATCTTTTCCACCTAAGAAATCTTGGAGAGCTCTTTATGGTGAATTTCCTTTTACCTTAGGATAGATAGAGCATCATACATGGACATAATTATATTAACTTTCTTCAAATTATCCATGATATTAAAGGAAAGACTAGTACTTTTGGAATGCACTTTGGAGGTAGAGGCATCACTCAACATTTGAGTAACATGAGGAATGAAATGGGACCTCTACTGCTATCTATGGGGTTAGGGAAATTATTGATTTGTAGGAGCTTTAATAGCTACATCTGAAGGAGTAGGTTGTTGACTAGTCTGAAGAGATGATGTAAAAACCCTAGGTTACCCCAAGTTATCCTCTAGCATCCTCTTCTTATTCCTAGTATAAGATGTAACTATTTAATTTATCATTTGTGAAGCTTGTCCCATATTAGTTGTCACATGATTAAATACATATTTCCCTTCTTTAAAATTCATCCATGTGGTATCAGCAGGTGTTCTACCCATGATCCCTTGATGTTGGCTTTAAGCTTATGATCGTGACATGGTAGACATGTTGTCTTAACTCATTTGGGGGGCTTATGGTGGATGAGCATGATGTCATGAATATAAAATGAAGGAGCATGCTAGCAACTAGGGTCTTGATACATGTCTCTAGTAGTGGCCATCACCATCTCATTGGACTATCCCTCTTACTGCCATGGACCTTCTTGGGCATAGTTGTTCTAAGTTGGAATAATAGCTCTTTAATTACTTGGAGCATTGGGATTATATTTCCTTAACTAAGGCTTCTATCCCTAACCTAGTTGATTAGGTTGATAGGGTGGCCTATTATACTAGAAACTTTGATTATTATTTTGTTATGGCATGTAGGGTGGAGTTTGTTGCCTCTCCATTACAACCAACTTGTTATTTTGGGATTTGAAGAGACTCTCTATCTTCCCCAGTCTATCAATTTTCTCACCTTTTATTTGATAAAACTTTGTTGATTCTGGAATTGAAGCAACAATTTGGGTAGGAGGATGTATCTTTGGGAAAAGAGACATTAATGGCCTTGGGGCTAACTTGCCTCCTTGTATAAGGTAATTTTCAGCCCTAATTACTACTTCAAAAGCTCTAAGTAGGGCGTTCCTTCCCATGGATTGAATCATTATAGCTACATCTGATTTGAGAGCCTTTAAATAGTAAAATAAAGCATAGTTGGGCATAAGCTTGATCACCACATGAATTCTATCCCATGTCTTCTAGAATATATAGTTGAAATCCACCATGAACTCATGAGGGAATCTCTTGATCTTTGTAATCTGATCCATAAGTGAAAGGTGATCACTCTTTTCCTCAAAGTGCTTGCATAGGACCTCTACAAACTCATCCCAGCTATTGATTGATTCAGGGGCCAATCCTCTATACCATTTAAATTCTTTTCCTTTGAAAGAAGTTATTAACAACCTCATTGTTACATTTTCTTGGGTTACATGATACATTGAACATAGGTTAGCAAAATTTACTATATGGTCTATAGGAGTAACTATATTTTCTCCTATATAATAGGTAAGAGACTTTAAATTTGAGATAGGAATATCATCCCATTGAGTAAGGTTTAGAGGGATACCACCATTAAATGGCACAAAGGCCTACTTTATATGAATAACCATCTAAGGTATGGGATTTATAATAATATTTGGCTAAATAATATTGGTTTAAATAGGAGGATTTTTGGAAACAATAGGGGGAATAAGATGGGTAGGTGCAGGATTTGACTAAGAGGCTTTCTTCTTCTTTACTGATTAAAAAGGTAGTTCAGAGAGATTTAATTCCTTCCCTTTTATAGAGGATCTTGTGATAACTCTGGGGGGCATGAAAATTATGCAAATCTAGGAATAAAATTCTAAAATCCACTACTATATTTAGATATTAAAAAATTAGTGGTCCCACTTGGTGTGCTAGAACTATTAGCTATCTAGATTATACACTAGCAGAAAGGAGAAAAGTTCAAGTCCTACTTTCAAACTTGGACTAACATGGGAATGGTCTAAGGCTATGGGTTACCTATATCCAAACCAAACCTCTAGAATTTTTAATGATGCTAGATCCTCTGATGTATCATTTTGTACCTTTGCTTCTAAAACCTAAAATTGGTTGGGGTGAAAAGGGAGAAAAAAGTTTCATAAATGGAAACCTACTCTAAGCTATGGTGATGAACCAAGAATTTAACATATCCACTCTTTAACTTGGACTCTTTAACACACTAATGAAATATGAAATAAACTAATGCAATGCTCACTATTCTTCTATAAAATAGTATTTCATATAGAGGTTTGTTTGACGCACTCAGACTAGGTAGTAATGAAAATAAGGTCTGGTTAGAGACACTTACGTCTGGCTATCCACTATATCTTTGAGAGATCAATACTGAGACATACTATATGATCTACAAAGAAAGTTTCTAACACTTAAGGTTTAGTTTTGATAGACAAAAGGAAGATAAAATTCACATTTGAATATTATAAAAACATAAAACACTAAATATATAAAATCAAAATATTGCAAAAACATTTTATTCACTACTTCAAGAGGTGTTGAATATAATTCTGGCAAAGTCTAGTTGTACCAACTTGAGGAATCCAAAATAATGGCTCTAAGGATATATTTATAGTAGAAGTTAAGTAAGAGAGATGGAGTTTTGAAACTCAAAATGAGAAACAAATGAGTTCAAATCCATTTTAAAAGTTGTTACAATTTCCCCCATGAATCAAGCTCACTCAACCACTCTTGATTGATTCAGGTCACCCTAATCCATTACATCATTAAAATATCTTCTTTGTGATGATCCATGGTAGCTAAAATAGAAGGATCAAGTTACTTTCATTTTGTCATGATGTGAAACTACTTAATTATTGGTTTGTTAAGGCGTGTCTAATTGGGGAGAAAGGTTATTTTTATGTATCTAGCTTTGGTGATAGCCATTGAAGTTTATGTGTCTACCCCTATAGGTCCTCTATGGCACTACCTGATCTTAAAAAATCTACTCTTGGCCTAAACTAAATCATGCTTGAGATTATCTCCACTCATGTGTACTTGCATTGGTCAAAAACTAACCTTTTAACCTTTATCTAAGTCATTTGGGTTCTCCTTAGTTCTGACTAATCATCAAGAACTTGCTCAGATCATCAACTCTCGCCATTAGATCTGCCTGAGCTGAATCTACATGATTCATTGATGCTTCATCCAAAAAAATTTACTTGTGCCACTTATCCATCTTACCTTTGATTTTGAGATTCATTGACTATTTAACCTACTTGCATGCCATTTATCTGATCTGGGTCCATCGACCTACCAATTTTTGCTTGTCATTGGATTTTATTTGGGCTCTTAAGATTTGGACACTTATCAAGCCTATGTTTAGTCAGGGGTCCTTTGTCAAATTTTTGAAGGTCAACCACTATTTTGTGGGGATTGAATTTTATTTTTGAGAGACCATCTAGATCATAAACTCTGAGGACTATTTTTTTAGACCTTTTACTAGATAATTTCTACAAGCTTTGTGGAACACTTTTTTTAAAGGTTTTCATTTGCCTTATCCTTACCTTGAATAATTCTGAAAACAAAATGTCTGAGTGTATTCATATCTTTAGGATCTTTGTCTTTATAAAAGTGCCCTTTAGAAATTCTAAAAAGGACCCTCTTCAAAGAAACAACCCTTTAGGAAAATTATTTCAAAAAAAAATACGAAATAATTCCCAACACTTGAATAAAAAGGCCAAAACAAAACTTCTAAAAGAATTCCTCTCAAAAGAATTCTAACCTTAGTAAAATGACGTGGGACAAAACTCATGAAATTATTAATCCTTGGAATTTTTTTGTGGGATTTGTGTGGAACACTTACTCTAAAGGAAATCTGAATGCCAACACTTGGCCCAAAAGTTGAAGATGTGTAAACTTAGGATTCTTCTCGACCTTCCCCTGCAATTATTCAACACCATGAAAACCTGTTTGGATCCCTCCACTTACAATGTTGAGCTTTCTTATAATCCACCTAATTCATTCATCAATCTGGACCCTACTCAATTATTTAAACTAGGTAAAAACTTGGTATGTGGGCCAAAATGGCCAACACAATCCTATAAGCTAATCTAGTAAATAAACATACAAGCAAAATTTAGTGCTCCCCAAATCTTGTAGCATAAATGGGGAAAATAATAAAAAAGAAAATATAATTCTATTCAAGATAATATATAATTAATCTAATCAAGGAGAGATGCAATTCAATCCATTATTTATATAACATGTACTTAACCAAAATATGAAGTCTAGGAATATACTTACCTTGTTCAAGTGAACTCATCATACCTCAATATCTCCCTTGTCCAATGGTGTTTTGAAAGAGGTTTGTATGGATTGTAAGGATCAACATGATAGATCATATCTAAGATAAAATACTTCTCCTATGCTTCCAAAACCTCTACAAGATAAGTGATACTAGCCCAAGCCAAAAACCTAAGCAATGAAACCTCCAAATAATAGTATAAGTAAATTTATAAGCTGTAATGATGCAAAATTGATTGGTACTCTCTTTAAAAATGAGGTTAAGGAGGTATTTATAGCCAAGTATTAACCCTAGATCCTCATAAGAATTTATCCAACAAGGTCAATTTGGTCAACATTATTTGGTGGGAAGTAGAGTTATTAGGCATCAAACTAAGTCAACTTATGCTGATGGAGTTCTACAACATGTGCTAAATTCCCAACAAGGTTAACTGGGTCAACATAGTCATAAAAGTGAGTAAAAGGGGTGTTTAATTAGGTATGGGCTATTTTGGATAATGAATTACTTAGGGGAGTATATAATCATGTTTTTATTACTTAGGGAATTATATAAATGTAGTTTGGAGAGTTTTTAAGTAGTGGTCTAGGGGCCAATAATTATATGAAGTACAAAATATATGCCAACCCATTTCTTAGTGCACATTTTAAGGCATGAACTCCAATATATTGAGACACAATAGGTTCCTACAAGAGATAAAGCATCAGTAACTGATTAAGTTTTAAAACTATTATGTGTATATAGATAATGCTACATAAAATATGCTATAAGATGTGAAAAATAAACCTGAAGGTTCTACCAAAGATCCTTAAATGGAACTAAGGTTGATTGTAAACTATTACAAAAGAGGGGGAAGTTAAATTTTTTTAAAATAAAACCCAAAGATGATACCAAATATCCAAAAGGAAAACTAATGATAACTATAAATCATCAAAAAATAGGGGGAAAATAAAATGATAGAAAATAAAACATGAAGGTGATACCAAATATCCAAAAGGGAAACTGAGGCCATATATAAATCATCCTAAAATAGGGGAACAATAAAATGGTGAAAAATAAAACTTGAAGGTGCTACCTAAAATCCATAAAGTAAACTAATGTTGATTGTAAAGTGTGATAATAAGATAGAAATTAAAGATATGGTAAAAAATAAAGTGCTAAAAGTAAAGATCATGATACAAACATGATATATACATTGAACATCACATATGATAAAGATAAAAAAAATTAAATAATGTAGATAAATGTGAATTATGTATGAAATAATTAAATATATTCTCATAAATGACTTGAAATATCTCTACACACATCATTGATAACATCTATCAAGTCTCATTATAACTGATATCTAATTCAAACCATAATCTCTTGTACCCTTTTTGAGAGTCATGTAATGAATGCTTTATGTATGAGCTCCAATGAAAATGTAGGCATGCTAGAAGGAGGACATGGAGTCTCTGATTGAGAATAACGTAAACAAGGAAGAGAGGGTGTCATTTAATAAGGAATGGGACACACATCCTTTGGTCAAAAAGGTTGTTTTTGTCATAAGAGAGGTTGTTCCTCCATTTTTGGTGGACCATGTAAATGATACTAAGAGTCTTGATTTAAGGACTTATAAAATATTTGAAATGATACTAAAATTATTTATAATTATCTATATAATGTGTATAACACTTGTGCCAAAGATAATATACATCTCCATTTTGGGGGATATAAGCATATAATCTTCATAGGTGGCATGTTCAGATGAAGGAAAAATTAACTACCTTGAGATGAAGTTCATATGGATATTTTTGAAGGTATTAAATTTAGTTAAATAATCCATATTAGTCATATTGAAACAATAAAAAACACATAATATTAGAAGATCAAGGTGATTGATTATCCATGGTACGAATCAGGCCTTTCAACTTCTATTATGCTAAAAATTATTGGTAAGCTCTACATTCCTAAATTATATGACCAAAAACACTATATAAATTTAAATATGGATATTCCTCTAGGGTTGGTGGGTGTGGTACCATATCATACCTATGTAGAGGAACATAGAGAGGTATGTTTAGAATTTCATTGAATAAGTCATTAACATCATCATCAAATAGAGTAGAAGGAAATGGTCATATACTAGATTGAGCCTCCACATGCTTTAAAGTAGAAGTAATGGATTGTAGGTGTGTAGAAAACATATCTAAAGTAAGATAACTATGAGGATTAAAATATATAGTGAAACCATAAGCTTTTCTTATAGATCGATCATCAAGCATACTTTGAAGAGGATCATATATAACTACAACTACACATGAAGTAAAAGTCAAAACTGACTCCATCTCAGACCTATAAACATAAAATAAATAAGGAATTATGTTAGGAAATTTAAAAGGAGGAATGATAGTCAAATAATTTCAATGACATTAATACTAGAAAAAAGTGAGGATTGTTTATAAGAGTAATCAAGAGAGGTATGATAATGAAGGATTTATGCATCCTTGACTTGGGCATAGAAAAAAATATGGGTCATCTAAGGTATAAGTGTCATAATAATAAAGAGTGGTGAGATATATGTTCAATTATTCAACCACTATATCACTATAATACCAATAGGAAGGGGTATTATTATGAATAACCATGGAAGTGGGAAACTTATTAGTTGGCTTCATGCGAGATTGGGATCGCAAGGAGGTAGAAACTAAGCTATGATAATAAAAGGGAGGTTTGGTGTTTTGATTTTAAAACTAATATAATTTGTCTTGTCATCATTAGAATCAATGAAGTTTGGTGGAATGCTTTCCATAATCTCAGGGTGACCACTATAACCTTGGTTGGAGTTGATGGTGTAATTAAAAATGTTGATACTCAAAAAATGGTATGCTTGATAAAAATTTAAGGGTTGTGATTTTATAAACATCATGTTATTATATTTTTTTAAAATCAAATGGTATTTATCACTTTATAATTTATAAATTACACCCGTGTAGGTAAATTTCACACATTGGCATGCAAAATAGGCCATGGCCCTCACTTGGTGATTCCAAGGGTGGAAAATAAAAATGTTATAAGATAGAGGGAAATTAAATATCATGACCTTAACTATGATAATAATGGGTTATAACATGATATGAGTATAAACACATCATAATATGGGCATTTATCTTTTCTCATATCCTTTTCACGTGTTTTGGGTAAACTTAAAGTTGCATTAAAAAATATCGAGGTTTTAATGAATTCTAAAGAAGTAACATAAGTGTCAAAGCCTTCATTTATCAAGGCTCAATTAACTCATATGTCACCAAATTGTATGCTAATAAAAATGGGAGGGTCATCTACAAAAATTAATATCTCATTGGGGATCATGATGAGATATGAATTTTAAGGATAATATGCATCCATAGTGTGATCGACATGGATGGACATCTATTCACATTATTACAAGATGATTTCATTGAATCCATGTTATGTAAATCATTACCCATAAGTGGTGATAGATAAATTTTCATATAAAAAAAATTGTATAAGGTAGTTTCTATGTCATGGAGAATTCATCATAAGCTTAATAGATAGGATTTGATATATTATTTTATAAATTTATTCTATTAGATCCCACTCATCAAATCTAGTGTGAGCTAGATAAAACTATAAACTAGGGGCTGAATTCTAAAGTGGAAAACTTGTAAATGAAGCCAAACCCAAATGGATATGATTTGGAATCAAAGTTTTAAGTCTTAGTATTATTGGTGTAGTTAAGGCAAGCTAAGCCAATTGTATCAAGCTGGTTTATACAGTGGGTGACAAAAAAATTAGAAGCAAACTATATTGGGATAAATGATATATGGAACTATAATTAGGTAAATTAGAGTGTATCAATCTGGATAATGATAGGATCTAGAACAGCAAACAGCTCTGATACCACTTTGTCAGGATTAAGAGCACAATTGATTACCTTGTATAAGCAACTAAACACAGAATTTAACTAGAAGTAACAAGTAACTAGAAATCAAAAACAACACAAAATTTGAGAGACAATACAATCTTGTATTCAACTCATCCAAAAGGAAATACAATAAAGAGATTACACTCTTCCAACACCTCTTGGGCATATCAGTAACTCTCCCTCAAGAGTTCTTTCTCTCACAACCAATTACAACCATAACTCAAACACAGAGCTGTACCCTCCACCAGTCAATAACAATACTGCCAGTCAAACAAGTACTCAAAGTACTCCAAGTAGATATCCCTTGATCTTGCAACAACATGCAAATCAAATGATCTTACTTACCATGTAGATCTCCCCTGATCTTGCTATACCATAGATCAAACTGGTCTTGCACACCTGCAAACCTAGATCTTACAATCGAAAGGATATCTTCCTTGTCCTTGATTACAATATAGCCCCATGGGTCTATTATATAGATCCCATGCAAACAATAATTAGACTTCTAATTAAAATAATTAGAAATGCAGACTCAAGACTAAAATTAGTCTTTTACAAGCAAACAAATTGTCTATCTAAAATAAGACTAGTTTTGAAAGCACATGCAAACGCATGCACACACAAGCTACCGACGTCGGTGCATGTCTGACTGATGTTAGCCGACCCATAACTGATGTTGGTTACTACAAACACTGAAGATGATCGACATTAGTTACACTGTTGGTGTTAGTTTCTCTATAACTCAACAACCTCCTCCATTTGCATTAGTGAAGCTTTTAGCTCCACAACCTAACAATCTCCCACTTGGAGATAAATAGTTACATCTGTACCTATACCTGTACATCATCTAATTTGTTTCCTAGCTTGTATCCCTCTTCAAGTTCAATCTTGAAGACCAACCACCACACATCTTATGGTGCTACACCTATCATCCAAGTCCCCTACCACATCTAAATCTACATACCCATGTAGAGAAGTCCCTGACCCTGCATCGCATGTATACCTGTTGCTGGTCCCTCTCAGATACCCGAGAATACACTAAACTACTTTCTAGTGCTTCTTTCCCAAATTGGCCACAAACTCACTAACAACACCCATTGCTTGGGCAACATCAAGTCTAGTACACATGTACTTAACCTCATCATGTGAATTGGGACACTATTCTATGAACTGTCCATCCATAGGTGTGTTAATCAGTTCTACATCTTGCATCTTGAACCTCGCCACTACCTTATTCACACAATCATCCTGAGACAACATCAACCTGTGATCTTTCCTGTTTCTAGGAATACTCATGCCAAAGAATTTTGCTACTCCCAAATTCTTCATGACATACCTCTAAACTAACTTTACCTTTATCTCAGCAACTCCCTGCATGCGTGACCCTACAACAAGCATGCACACAACATACAGTAACAAGATAATGTAGCTAATATTATCCAACCTGGTAAAAGAAACACAACAGTTACATTGACATTGACTAAAGCCATGATTTGTCATACACCTGTCAAACCTCTATTGTCCTGCAGCCTGCTCAAGACCATATACCCTGGCCTTCCATCTCACGTGTCCATTCTCTCTCTTCTTTAACCTAAGAATCTATTCATCTTTCAGTGCTTTCTTTCTGGCTGGCAACTCTACCAAATCTCTCATTTGGTTCTCATCTAAGGAATCAACTTCCTCATTCATGCCATGTTCCCACTGTTTCTTGGATTCTACCTGCTTTGCTTCTTTAAAACTTCTTGGTTCTTGACCATCAGTGAGCAACAAGTAGTCTAAAGAAGGGGAATAATGAATTTGAGGCTTACTTACCCTTTCAATCCTCCTCATGGGCATTTGAGACTCCTTGATAGCTTGCTATCTGCCTAAAATTTGTTTTCTAGTTGACCCTGGTCTGCACCTGACTGATGTCGAATCCTCTTGATCACCAATGCCGATTCCCTGACTGATGTCAGTGTCTTGGTTGCCGACATTAGTTCCTTAACCGATGTCAGTCTCCACCTACCCAACACCACCGACTCTGATCTACACATGACCATGTCTGTACCTACCTATTTGACATTGGTTCCACATGACCGATATCAGTAACTATGTTTTCCTATGAGTGATGACTTTTTAACCACGAGCTTACCTTAGATCATAAACTTGTCCAAACTGCCCTGCTCAAAATTATTTAGCCCCTTGAGCTGATCTCTATCTATCATCTCCTCCTTGAAAACCAAGGCTTTCCTGTTCTTGTCAAAAACATTAGATTTCCTCTTTGTGTAATAAACCTGATCCTTTCTTGTAGCATGAGTTTCAAGAAACCTCACTTTCTTCTATTGCTTACAAAAATCTTGATCTATGTTTCCTGAATTTGAACTCTTACCTTTTGACTCAAGAACATGCATCCCCTTCTTACTCATGTGACCAAGCCTACGTAGCCACATCTTTGCATCTACATCTAAAGTAGATAAACCAGAAGGAGAATCAGTAATACAAGTAGATAGATAAAGAGCCTCTTGCTAAAACAAGTGCACCCTTAGAAACCTTCGAAGAATCCATTGTGAGAGTTACTGTGCATCCCTCATCACCCAACTTTCCAATAGAAATCAAGTTCCGCTTCAGGACTGGGACATGCATGACCTCCTTCAACACCCATGTGTTGCCCATCTGTAATTTCAGCTGCACTTTCCCTTTGCCAACCATTTGATAAGGCTTACCATCCCCTAAATAAATCTCTCCAAAGTCTCCTTGGACATATTCATGAAAAAATTCTCTATTTGGGGTTGCATGGAAAGAGGCACCAGAATCTAAACCCAAGATTCCACTTTATCCAAGGAACATACAAGAGCATCCTGTGTAACAATATCTACAACATTTGCTTCTTCATTTCCTTCATGCTGATCTTCAACCAACCTGCAATTTTTCTTTATGTGCCCTGCCTTTCCACAATTCCAGTAGATTATTCTACCGTACCTAGATTTGGATCTCCTGCCTATCTTTGACCTTGATTTCCCTTGCTCGATCTTCTCTCTTTGCCTTCCCCTAATTTCAACACTTAAAGCATTACCTGATGATTCACTTGTGCTTTTCCTATTAATTTTTTCATTCAAGATTACACTAACAAATCATCAACTTTCAAGATATTTGGAGCAGACGCAGTATTACTAACTACCATTACCAAACTATCCCAACTTTTAGGTAATGAGCATATGATTAAGAGAGCCTTAATTTCATCATCAAAAGCAATATTGACTGAAACTAACTAATTTACTAATCCATGGAAATCACTAAGATGACTGTGTACTGATCCACCATCCAACATTTGCAAATTAAATAATTGCATCATAAGAAATACCTTATTCAAAGCTGAGGGTTTTTCATATAAATTTGCCAAAGATTTTATTGACTCTATCATTGTCTTAGCCTGTGATAAGTTGGAAATCACAGACGATGCCAGGCTCAACCTTATAGATCCCAATACAATAAAGAGATTACACTCTTCCAACACCTCTTGGGCATACCAGTAACTCTCCCTCAAGAGTTCTTTCTCTCACAACCAATTACAACCACAACTCAAACACAGAGTTGTACCCTCCACCAGTCAGTAACAATACTGCCAGTCAAACAAGTACTCAAAGTACTCCAAGTAGATCTCCCTTGATCTTGCAACAACTTGCAAATCAAATGATCTTACTTACCATGTAGATCTCCCCTGATCTTGCTATACCATAGATCAACCTAGTTTTGCACACCTGCAAACCTAGATCTTACAATCAGAAGGATCTCTTCCTTGTCCTTGATTACAATACAGCCCCATGGGTCTATTATATAGATCCCATGCAAACAATAATTAGACTTCTAATTACAATAATTAGAAACATAGACTCAAGACTAAAATTAGTCTTTTACATGCAAACAAATTGTCTATCTAAAATAAGACCAGTTCTGGAAGCACATGCAAACGCATGCACACACAGGCTGTCGACATCGATGCCTGTCTGACTGATGTCAGCCAACCCATAACTGACATCGGTTACTACAAACACTGAAGATGACCGATGTTAGTTGCACTACCGATGTTGGTTTCTCTATAACTTAGCAACCTCCTCCATGTTTTCATCAGTGAAGCTTTTAGCTCCACAACCTAACAATCTCCCACTTGGAGATAAATAGTTGCATCTATGTACCTGTACTTGTACATTATCTAATTTTGTTTTTTGGCTTGTATCCCTCTTCAAGTTCAATCTTGAAGACCAACCACCACACATCTTGTGGTGCTACGCCTATCATCCAAGTCCTCTGCCACATCTCGAATCTACATACCCATGTAGAGAAGTGCTTGACCCTGCATCGCATGTATACCTACTGCTAGTCCCTCTCAGATACTTGAGAATCCATTGAACTACTTTCCAGTGCTTCTTTCCCAGATTGGCCACAAACTTGCTGACAACACCCACTACTTGGGCAACATCAGGTCTAGTACATACCATGCACTTAACCTCATCATGTGAATTGGGATACTTGTTCAATGAACTGTCCATCCATAAGTGTGCTAACCAGTTCTGCATCTTGCATCTTGAACCTTGCCACTACCTTATTCACACAATCATCTTGAGACAACATCAACCTGTGATCTTCCTTGTCTCTAGGAATACTCATGCCAAAGAATTTTGCTACTCCCAAATTCTTCATGACATACCTCTGAAGTAACTTTACCTTTAGCTCAACAGCTCCCTACATGTGTGACCCTGCAACAAGCATACACACAACATATAGTAACAAGATAATGTAGCTAATATTATCCAACCTGGTAAAGGAAACACAATGGTTACATTGACATTGACTAAAGCCATGTTTTTTCATACACCTGTCAAACCTCCATTGTCTTGTAGCATGCTCAAGACCATATACCCTGGCCTTCTATCTCACGTGTCCATTTTCTCTCTTCTTTAATATGGGAATCCGTTCATCTTTCAATGCTTTCTTTCTAGCTAGCAACTCTACCAAATCTCTCATTTGGTTCTTATACAAGGAATCAACTTCCTCATTCATGCCATGTTCCCACTATTTCCTGGATTCTACCTACTCTGCTTCTTTAAAACTTCCTAGTTCTTGACCATCAGTGAGTAATAAGTAGTCTAAAGAAGGGGAATAATGAGTTTGAGGCTTGCTTACCCTTTTAGTCCTCCTCATGGGCATTTGAGACTCCTTGACAACTTACTGTCTACCCAAAATCCATTTTCTAGTTGACCCTGGTCTGCACTTGATCGATGTCAAATCCTCCTGATCGTCGACACTAGTTCCCTGACTAACATCGATGTCTTGGTTACTGACATCAATTCCCTAACTGATGTTGGTCTCCACCTACCTGACACCACCGACTCTGATCTACACATGACCGACATCGATACCTGCCTATTTGACATTGGTTCCATGTGACTGATGTCGGTAATTGTGTTTTCCTGTGAGTGATGATTTTTTACCCATGAGCTTACCTTGGATCATAACCTTGTCCAAACTGCCCTGCTCAGAATTATTCAGCCCCTTGAGCTGATCTCTGTCCATCATCTCCTCCTTGAAAACCAAGGCTTTCTTTTTCTTGTTAAAAAAATCAAATTTTCTCTTTGTGCAATAGACCCAATCCTTTCTTGTAGCATGAGTTTCAAGAAACCTCACTTTCTTCTATTGCTTATAGAAATCTCGATCTATGCTTCTTGAATTTAAACTCTTACCTTTTGACTCAAGAACATACATCCCCTTTTTCTTCATGTGACCAAGCCTGCAGAGCCACATCTTCGCATCTACATCTGAAGTAGATAAACTAGAAGGAGAATCAGTAATACAAGTAGATAGATAAAGAGTACCTACTTTCTTACCTCTTGCTAAAACAAGTGCACCCTTGGAAAACTTCCAAGAATCCGCTGTGAGAGTTACTATGCATCCCTCATCACCCAACTTTCTAACAGAAATCAAGTTCCACTTCAGGACTGGGACATGCATGACCTCCTTCAACACCCATGTGTTGCTCGTCTGTAATTTTAGTTGCACTTTCCCTTTGCCAACCATTTGACAAGGCTTACCATCACCTAAATAAATCTCTCCAAAGTCTCCTTGGACATATTCATGAAAAAATTCTCTATTTGGGGTTGCATGGAAAGAGGCACCAGAATCTAAAACCCAAGATTCCACTTTATCCAAGGAACATACAAGAGCATCCTGTGCAACAATATCTGCAACATCTACTTCTTCATTTCCTTCATGTTGATCTTTAACCAACCTGCAATTTTTCTTTATGTGCCCTGCCTTTCCACAATTCTAGTAGATTATTCTGCCATACCTTGATTTGGATCTCCTACCTATCTTTGACCTTGATTTCCCTTGCTCGATCTTCTCTCTTTGTCTTCTCCTGCTTTCAACACTTAAATCATTACTTGATGATTCACCTGTGCTTTTCCTATGAATTTTTTCATTCAAGATTACACTAACAATATCATTAACTTTCAAGATATTTGAAGCAGACGCAGTATTACTAACTGCCATTAGCAAACTATCCCAACTTTTAGGTAATGAGCATAAGATTAAGAGAGCCTTAATTTCATCATCAAAAGCAATATTGACTGAAACTAATTAATTTACTAATCCATGGAAATCACTAAGATGACTGTGTACTGATCCACCATCCAATATTTGCAAATTAAATAATTGCTTCATAAGAAATACCTTATTCAAAGCTGAGGGTTTTTCATATAAATTTGCCAAATATTCCATTAACTCTACCATTTTCTTAGCCTATGATAAGTTGGAAATCATAGACGATGCCAGGCTCAACCTTATAGATCCCAGAGCCTTTTGATCAAGAACCTTCCATTCTTCATCTTTCATATCTGTCGGCTTGCTTATAACCCCACCCGATGGTAAGTATAGATCTTTCTGATACAGATAATCTTCTATCTGCATCCTCCATAATTGATAATTCTTGCCATTGAATTTCTCCATTCTTAGCTTACTTTCTTCTGCCATTGCTTTACTCCCACTCAATCAGAAACCCCTGAGAGTGACCTGTAATCAAACACAAACCTGCTCTGAACTAGGCTCTGATGAACCTGCAACCCCGCTTTGATACCACTTTGTCAAGATTAGGAGCACAATTGATTACCTTGTATAAGCAACTAAACATAGAATTTAACCAGAAGTAACAAGTAACTAGAAATCAAAAATAACACAGAATTTGAGAGACAATATAATCTTGTATTCAACTCATCCAGAATGAAATACAATAAAGATATTACACTCTTCCAACACCTCTTGGGCGTACCAGTAACTCTCCCTCAAGAGTTCTTTCTCTCACAACCAATTACAACCACAACTCAAACACAGAGTTGTACCCTCCACCAGTCAGTAACAATACTGCCAGTCAAACAAGTACTCCAAGTAGATCTCCCTTGATCTTGCAACAACCTACAAATCAAATGATCTTACTTACCATGTAGATCTCCCTTGATCTTGCTATATCGCAGATCAACTTGGTTTTGCACACCTGCAAACCTAGATCTTACAATCGAAAGGATCTCTTCCTTGTCTTTGATTACAATACATCCCCATGGGTCTATTATATAGATCCCATGCAAACAATAATTAGACTTCTAATTACAATAATTAGAAACACAGACTCAAGACTAAAATTAGTTTTTTACATGCAAACAAACTGTCTGTCTAAAATTAGACCAGTTCTGGAAGCGCATGCAAATGCATGCACACACAGGTTGCCGACGTCGGTGCCTATCTGACCGATGTCGGCCGACCCATAACCAACATCAGTTATTGCGAACACTGAAGATGACCGATGTTGGTTGCGCTATTGACGTCAGTTTCTCTATAACTTAGCAAACTCCTCCATTTGCATCAATGAAGCTTTTAGCTCCACAACCTAACAGATAATACAATAGAGTAAAAATTAGGAAAATATGATTTTACCATGCTAACCAAAATAGTTAAAATAGAATCAGTCAAAGAAATAGACTATATCGAGCTAGTTTATACAATAGGAATATAAGTGATTAAAGAAACAAAGTGTATGTAATTTTTCAATATAGTTATGGGAATAAGGAATTGTACTGTGTTTTTTAATAAAATATGTTCAATATAAAATTATACCATGGTGGGTTATAGAGTTGGGCTATCAAAAAGTACAAAATTAATCATTTCTTTAGATATAACTAAAAAATGATATGGAAGATAATCATGCAATATTATATAAGATAAATAAGGGATATGAGACCTAATATGATAAGGATAAATGTAGGAAACAACATGATCCATAGTTTTAATGTTTACCAAGTTTTCCTCATTATTGGAGGAATGAAGGTTAACCATGGTTTCAAAATAGTAGCCATTGGTTGGGAATAGGTTTGACTTTGATTGTTGATTTATTGAATTTGAGTATGATTTGGAAGAGGATTGGAATAGATGTCAAGGTAAGCATTGGAAATTTTAAGTTCTTCATGTTTGACCATGGATTCATGAGCCTTAACTAATTTACCATAGGCTTGGTGATGTTCTTTAATCATAACTTCATGATTACATTTTAAACCAAACAAGAACTCAAAAGAATTTTTATGAAAACCAATTTTTTTAGGATCACACCATTGAGAATTAGGATAGGAAGGATCAATATATCTAGTTGAGGGTCTAGGAAGACATCTCCTAATCTCATATAGGGAAATATATTGATTGATTTCATAGTTATTGAATTATAAAGGAGGAAGAGGATGCTAGCAAAGTCTTCCATTGATAAACTAAGAGAGAACCATTTTGTTAGAGCATCCATAAATTATGACATGGATGGTTATCTTGGAATAATAAGTATTAAAGACACTATAATTATTAGTTTTATTATTTTTAGGTCTCATAAGCATTTGAGTGCCAAGATTGGGTCAGGAAAAATCACATTGTATCATGAGGTAGTCTTGGCATTTGGCTTGATCTAAGGCTTCCTCAAATGATATTTTAAAAATATTAATGATAATGTATTGAAAATTTGAATATAATGAATTATTAAAGAGGTGTAATAGTTTGTCTTATATCATATTGTGCTCAACTTTGTAGGCTAAGGCTTTCCAACATTTAATAATTTTTTTGGCAATCTCATTTTTTACTTGTTTACAATTGATGAAGTGTGCTAAGTTATTTTTAGGAAAATAATTCAAATTATTAGACCAATTAATTACATAAGTATTACAAGTGAAATATATTTAGGCCTTAGTTTATTGTACCATTCTAAAGCATCACAAGAAAATGTTTTAACTAGTAGTTTGGTAGCTACATAGATGCTTAATTTAGTCCAGTATTTATATAGGTTACCAAAGGTATTCAAGTTAAAACCAAGATCAATGTATCCATTATAATAAATCATATGATTGATACAACCTATGTTAATGTATACAATTTGAAGGACTAATGATTCATTTTTAAGGTATTTGATAGCTTTATTGTAAAATCAGGGTTACAAAATGAGGTTACCAAGAGTGTCTCTAAGGGGGTGGGGGGGTTTGATTTTTCACTCCCCACCAAACCTATTGAGGCATATATTACATTTTCATAATTTTTTTTGTATTTTTATCATTTGATAATTATTAGTACCTTGAATTTTAGACATTTAACTCATTGCTTGTAAAATCACTTAGTTATGATCATGAGTATTTTGGATGAAAGTAGAGGCTTTAGTGGCATGTTGGGATGTACTAAATAAGACATTAACATTGGTATTAATGTGAGCACTTTGGGTAGGCCCATTAAAATATATAATTTCCATGTTAGCATCTATATTAGGCATGGTGGATGAGGAAGGAATTAGATAAGTCACAAATTGATTTTCCCCAATTCTCATAGAAAAATTGTGAGTAGGGGAAGGGGGATATTCCATGTGGGTGTCCCTCTTGATATGATATAAAAATTCAATATTATTTTCCCTATGTTTAGGATTATTATAGATAAATATTTTCATTTATTCTATATTTTCTATGTCAAATTACTCTATAACCTCATGGTCTTGGAGTAGGTGACCTCATCTAGTGTTTTTAGTATTTATATATGGCTCACAGAGTTTGGATCTAATGGAATCCATATTAATCATTGGTAGTATTATATTTAGATGCATCAAAATTATAAGGTGTGTAAGTCTTTTTGGAAAACCTATCAATATTATTGAATTCCATAACATTGATATTGTTATCCTAAAATACTTGGAAATTCTTGAGGGTTTCCTCTTTGGAATTTTTAAAAATATGTTACATTTTTAAAGAGGAATATAAAACTGTATTGAGCTAGAAAATGAAGTTGGTTTTCATAGGAATGATAAAAACAAACTATATCAAGTTGGGTGAAATAATAGGGAATTGAATTTGTAAATAGGAAGTTGTATCGAGCTAGCCAATATAATATGCTTGGATAGATGAAATGTATAAGGTTGGCTGGTAGAGTTTTATAAATAAGAAGACTATATCAAGATGGATAACATAGTTGTTCTGAAAGTTTTTCTAAAATATTTGATGGCTTTGAAGATTTTCTAAGAATCTAAAAATAAAAAATGAAAATGATCCAACCAAAGGCGGGATAAGATTCCTAATGAGTTTACCATAATGTATTCACAAGATAAGATAAACTATAACTATCCTATTTATATAAATAGATTAAGAATCACATAAAGACATAACAATAAATATTGCATATAGTTGGATGATTAAGCAAGGCCCTAAAATAAATATAGACATAACAAAGGGTAATATACAGTCAAATTTCAAGAGGAAAGGGTTACAAATACTAACCCTATGGCATGGGGTATAACTCTCACTAGGGATCAATGATGGATGAATGATTGTAACAATGATTATAAAGGTTGTAATAAATGGGTATATCAAGGGTATAATAAGGATACTGCATGTAAGGAACTAAAAAATAATTGTAACCTAATATAAGATAGATAAAATCACTAAACTAATAAGAAGATGATTTTTGTGATGGTAAACTAATGGGGGGTTTATGCAACCTAAGGTGATAAATAGAAAGCCTAAACAACCCCTATATCTATACTAGATGACTCAGTATAAGGAGGAGAATAAATAAGGGTGAACACATACATTCACAATATAAATTCCATGAAATATATAATCTACTAAGTAAATAAATGAAATAAATTAGGGATAGACATACTTGCATTTGGGTGGACCCATTGATGCTTAAATATACACCTTTGGCTCAAGTGGCACTTTGAAAGATATGTTTTAGGTTGAAGACCTCAAATGTAAAGATGAAGACGTAGTTATCCTTAGTAGGGGACTCCAAATACTAGGTGTAATTACTTGGTTTGACTTATCATATTAAGCTTCAAAGACTCTATAATACTAAATATCCAAGATAAGACTCTAAATGTATAACTCCTCCAAATACTAATTAGGATTAGAAAATGAGTGCAAGAAAAGTAGATGAATCTGTTATATATTTAAGAATAAAATATGCACAATATGTATTATATCAACCTAGATGATATAGTATTATGTTTTCTAATAGATTTAGTTTTGTTGATATTGTCAACTTAGAGTTCTAAGCTTGTTCTATGTGTGTGTGTGTGTGTGTGTGTGTGTGTGTGTGTGTGTGTGTGTGTGTGTGTGTGTGTGTGTGTGTGTGTGTGTGTGTGTGTGTGTGTGTGTGTGTGTGTGTGTGTGTGTGTGTGTGTGTGTGTGTGTGTGCGCACTTCGAACAAGCTTAGAACTCTAAGATGAAAATATTAGCAAAACTAAATCTATTGGAAAACATAATACTATATCATCTAGGTTGATATATTACATATTACTAAAGATAGACTCATAAATATATCAAGTTGGATAATGCAATATAGTTAAGACAAGTATGAAATGGTTTTTAAAGACCTAACCAATACATTAGAATATAGGGAAGCCAAAAAATATGAATAAAAACTAGATAGAAAGTTAAGATATAAAGAGACTCAAAAGAGGCCAAAATAATAGTAATGAAGGTATGGCATAATAGTATTTAAATATTACTCATAAAATACCAAAAGCTTATCATACCCCATTCCTAGTGTACCCTTTAAGTCATGCACTCAGGGAAATGAATGCATCAACAAGCCTCTATAATAGAAAGAATCAATAAAGTGATAAATATTAGGTGTATATAGTTAGGATAGGGTCTTTGGTTTATAATATGAATTTCACCCTCACATGTATTACCACATTAAATAGGTTTAAAAATGTATTTAAACTTAGTAGTTATTGTAGATAAATTAGGAAGAGATCCTAGTGGAATATTTATAGGATATTCCCTTATCTTTAGGGTTTTAATATTCTAATTTTCTTTCTCACAATGGAAATCAAAACAAAGGGATAAGAGTGAATTCCTTGATTGTAGTAATTTTGATACATTGTAAAGGCCTATTTAAAGAAACCTATTGCTAATATAAAGTAGTTTGATACTTGTTAATCTACTTCGACATTTGAGCACCTTGTATGTGTATATCCTCTAATGAGTGTAGAGGAATTATTTTCATAATATGTGTGGACCCTATCACTGACATTATTGATATAATAAATTTTGGTGACTGATATTTCACTTCATTACTGCTCTTTCTAATGGATTTTTATACTTCAATAGGTGGGCTCATCTATGAAACTATTTTCACTTCTTGTCGAATATACATTCATTTATGTTATGGCCTATTTATCTATTATATGATTTGAAGGTCAAATCAATTATTATGGGGAGGGTTTATATGGATAGTGAGGGTAATTAGGATAGGCTCTTTAATATATAGTTTACATTTCACCCTCACATGTGTTACAACATGTAAAAAGTGTATAAATGTATCTACACTTAGTGGTTGTTTTATATACGTTAACAAGAGATCATCATGGAATATTTATATAAGTTTAACTATTATTTAGGGTTTTAATATTTCCAATTCCTTTCTCCCATTATAAATCCCAACAAATGGATAAGTGTGACTTCTTTGATTATAATAAACTTAATTCATTGTAAAGGCCAATTTAAAGGCACCCATTATTAATATAATAAATAAGATGGATACTTGTTAATTTATTTCCAAATTTAATATTGTAGTTTGTGGGATGGGGAAAATAATGTCACATATCCTAATGTATAACCATTAATGGAGAGATTATCACATTAGATGTGTGTAGACCCATGTCTACTACAGATTATTGCACATTTGGGGGCATCTTTTGTAGAATTAAAGATGAACATAAATGCCATTTTTTAGTACATCAACACATTATTTATGCACTATTTACTACTATATAACCACTTGAAGTTATTTATATTATATTACCATCCCTCTTTTGTGCACTTCACCATAGATTTCTCTTTCCATTTCTTATGTCTTAGTTTGCAAATTATTCTTCCTCTATTCATGAGTTTTTTAGTACATCAACACATTATTTATGCACTATTTACTACTATATAACCACTTGAAGTTATTTATATTATATTACCATCCCTCTTTTGTGCACTTCACCATAGATTTCTCTTTCCATTTCTTATGTCTTAGTTTGCAAATTATTCTTCCTTTATTCATGAGTTTTTTAGTACATCAACACATTATTTATGCACTATTTACTACTATATAACCACTTGAAGTTATTTATATTATATTACCATCCCTCTTTTTCGCACTTCACCATAGATTTCTCTTTCCATTTCTTAGGTCTTAGTTTGCAAATTATTCTTCCTTTATTCATGAGTTTTTTCATGTGCTTCTTCCCTTATTATTTTGGGTATCTTGTTGTGTGGGTATTTTCCCCAAAGTTACTTCTAATTTTTATGCTTCAAATAATGGTCCTTTAGTTCTAACATATTCATATTATTCTCCTCTACATAGTGGTTGGGGACTTGGTGAGGAATCTATAGGTGCATCATGCCATCCCTAACTTAGATCTATTATTTCCTCTTATTCCTCCTATGAAGGTATTGTTCCTTGTGAGTTTATTATTATTTTATGAATTAAATTTTATTAGCCTCATATTTAGTTTGACCTCATTTGACCTCGAACCTTCTTCTTATTTTTGACCATGGTTTGTTTGTATTGATCAATAACCCCTTGTGTTGGCAATATTATTGTTGGAATAACTACCTTATTATTATTATTATTATTATTATTATTATTATTATTATTTGATGGATTTATGATGTAATATATTTATAAATTTTTAACCATAAATAATATAATTTATATGGGTTTAATGACTATACCATTATCATCAGACTCTTCATTATTTGACATAACAATTTCCCCCTTATTTTATACTTTGTACACAAGTCAATCAACCTTGAATCTACATAATTTAAATTCATGTTTATATGTGGTAGATATTTAATTATATTTAGGGAAATCTTGAAGTACCATTTAAAAATACCATAGGAAAATGTAACCCATTGCTTAAATATTCCATTATTTCATATTATTAACAATTGTAAACATCTAGTTTTGGTACAAGCCCTATAATTTTAATATTATTATTATTGTGATTTTGAATATATGGATAATTAGTTCAAATTGGGATCTTATTTATACATTTAATTTGTGTTAGACCCCACTATTTAACCCTAAATTTAGATAAGTGGGTATCTAGGGTTAAGAGGGCTAGTTTAACTTTTACACAAGGGTGGTGAACTAGTCTAATAAGTAATTCAATTAATAGAAAACACAGACAAAATATATTATGAATTTATACAACTAATGTTGATAAAAATATTAAATTAAAACTATTGATAGACATTTTAATAAATTGAAAAAAAATTATAGTTAGCTATTTTATCATGTGTATTTAAGTTTTTGGTAAGAATAGGCTGAAAGTGGACTAGAATATTATCTTGGAATAATCACCAGCGTATGGGAATATCCTATCTATGGACTTGGATATTTCCATCAAATTTGGATAGTTGAGTTGGTGAATGTATTTAACTCTATCACAAACATACTATATATAATGCTAACTCGATATGGATGTGACCAACTAGATCCTTCTAGGTTTTTATCACCTTTATTTTAATGTCTTCAGATTATGCACATATGACATCACTCTTTATAAAATTATCAAACCATAGATATTCACCCTTGGAGTGATTATGGTAAAAATGGGTTAGTGGTCTCATGGTGTCAATATAACCCCAAATAACACTCTATCAATGGGCACTACCTACATAGATAATACTCTAAAGAGGGCCTTAGACTGATGTAGTTTTCCCTTAGTGTTGTCTTATATGTGCACAAGGGTGCAATGTGTGATAAGCAAAGACATGTAGTGGCCTATATTGAAACTTTAAAAATATGGATCATGGGATGTTATTTGAATACTATAGACCTATTTAAATATTTATCCTATGATTAATATGGAAATAAGGACAAATATGGTAGGTTTTATCACTTGAATGATTGATTGAGTGTTTCTTGGTATATTGATTTATGAGTTTTATGTGATTTCTAGGTGAGGAACGAATGAGGGTTGGTATTTTATATATACCAATCCATTTTGGAAATATATTTCATTAAATCACTTAGTTAGACATTTTGGATACATTTCCTTTACAAATTATATGACTTTTGGGCACTGGACACTTTCTAGAAAATGGACACTTGCATTGACATAAGTGTCTGATGAGATAGAAAACAAGGATAGGTCCAAAACAAGTAGTGAAGGATAATAATCATATTTAGATATTTTTTATTAGTATAAAAGGCCTATTCATCATAATAACAATGGTTAGATTAACAGATAAGTAATTAGGCATAAAGAGATAGTGAATGTGATCCTTTAGGATACAGGAAGGTCTAGAACTAAAAGGTAAAACCATGATAAGTATTTTCCAAGTGTATAAGACTAAGGTACTATATAAATTATATTTCATTATCTACATTCACCCTCACATTTAATTTAGTAATGAATTTGTTATTTTAAATGAAATAAATGTGTACCTATGTGTGTATATTACATCTTACCTTTGCATGAGCCCAACTTGACTGCTTTGCTAGTGACCAACCTATGGCGAAGAGAATGTTACAATATATAATAAATATATGAGATATAAAATTGAAATAATTTGAAATGATTGAAAGTAATAATAGTGAGGTTAGGAATGTGTGTCGATGCAACCATCTTCTCTTTTGGAAAATTTATTTGAAAGGATGCCTCATTATGAAGTATTGAAATTTAGATTAGGAAAATTTTAAACTTTCAAGTGCATATATATAGAGATATTAGATGAAACATTCCACCAAACTTGGTTCAATGATTGATTTTATTTCATCTCAATCATGCAACCTAAATATGTGCATAATCTAGTGAGTGCAAATAATTTAATAAAATCACACTATATATCTAGTGAGGGTTGAAGATTTAATCAAATAAAAACTTTAATTCTAGTGAATTTATATGAATTAATGATTTTAAATTATAATTTTTGTAAGATTAAGCAATTTAATCAACTCAACCTTCCAAAGGTGAATGACCTACTACAATAATTGGATTGATAATAATCCGCCCTGGGTATGATAATAGTCGATAATAGTATTTGTAATTTTAAAAATGGTTTTATTTTACAATTTTAGGTTCCACTTGCATGGAATATGCACCTCATAGATGTCTCAAGTTGAAATATGGGTATAATAATAGTACCAATGTATATAATGTTGCCATAAATGTGTATCTAAATCATATAACTATGAAATCTAGTGAATTTGAAATTAATGAAAGTGTGAAGAATGTGTTTATATAACATGCTCCCACTGAATCTATAGAATCTAGGAAATGATGTAAATATCGAGAACATTTTTCCATAACATTCCCCCATAGTAATCTAGAGATGTAGAGTACCAAATAAGTGTGGAGATCATGCCTTTTTGGCATGCCCCCACTATAATTTAAAACTATGGAATTCATGCCTCTATGACATTACCTCACTAATATACCCCCCATTTTGAGTTGTGGAGAAGTAGAATCTTGTAGTCACCTTAACTTAAAAGGATAAGATAATTTTATAAGCTATGTATGGATTGTGTTACATATAAGAGTAACATGTCTAGGTAGATATATCATTAAAGCACACAATATGTGATCATATCAAATCTTAAGATGCATGATATAGATCATGGAAAAATCAATAGAGTAACAATATAAGATTAACAAGTAATTCATCACACACATAAGAACACTAACAAATAACACAAAAGGAAATGGTCCAAGTGGACCTCAAACAAGAGGCATGTTCAAATGATACACAATTGAAGGGATATAAATTCCTCAAATGTCCACAAAGCATATAATGACATATTTAAATGTCCATAAAATAAATAATGACATATTCAAATTTACAAATAGGCAAGGAAAGGCATGTGGACCACAATAAATGGAGCATATTAAAATGCTAAAACATGCAATACAATGAAAGACAATAACAAATAAGGCACACATTCAAGGAAGTACATAAATAAAAGCATATAATATAGGAAACCAACATGAACATAGCATACTAGCTCCTAAACATATGTGTTTTCAAAATGAGTTAAGTACATAACATATAAAATACATTATGAAATGTATAATCATGGATATAGGCATGTGTAATTATATAATCTCAAACATGAAAATGGAAAGTGATCATAGAATAATATAAATTAGGTGTATTGTGATCAAATAAGTAGATAACCACAACATACTTATGATGTGATTGGAAGGAATGCCCAACATGTGTACTTACATATATCATGTATCTAGGTATGCTTGTATCAGAACAAATGAAGCATGAAACATATGTTTATATAGGAAAATAATTATATATTATTTAATAACATGGAAAAAATAACATATGTATAAGAAATAGTAAGACTATGAACATGTTGATTTATTTTGGTATTTTTGAAAAAAAATGAATGTTTTTTTATTTGCCTAAATACTTAATTTTTTTTTGTATTTTTTTGGAATATTTGATGTTTTCAACATTAGTTTAGATCGTTTGCATTTTTTATATCATAGTTACATAGTGAAAATGGTGCATAGAATGTTATTCCTCATGATTTACATGTAAAGTAGAAGAAAAAATACCATCATGTGGTATATGGATAAATATTCCCTAATGGGAAAAGGATATACCTTACTGATTTTGGTCAATTTTAAATTCCATTTGGTATAACCAAAGGTTTCTGAATGTGAATGAATATTGATATTTTTTGTGGCATAACCCAAACCTATGTGTGAATCACTTTAGGACCATAACCATTTGATATTATTATGTTGCCTAAGTAGTCTTTCTAACCTTCCTTATTTTTTAAGTCCTTTATATCAAAGCTAATTTATTATGAATGTGTTACATTACAAGTGAGTTTTGTTAATGTAAGATCAACATGGTTGAGCCAAAAATACGAATCTCCCATGAATAAAGTGATTTCTATATCTTGTTAGCTTGGATGTTTTTGATTTGTTCAACTTGAGGTATTGTTTTTGAATGTGTATCTTGAATTGGTCCCATATTGAGTAATTTTTGAAAAGTTCCCATATGAATGTGAGGAACAAAACATATTTTCTCATAGTGTTCATTCAATAATTCATATTCATCATGAATAAAAAGTGCAAGTTTTGAATCACTAAATTTAAAATACTTTGGTAATGACATTAGATTTTGGAACCTTTGGCATATCCTTTGTAGAGTTTGGAACTTTTGATATTATGTTATTCCTTGAAGGTTCATCCATATTTGGTAATGATATAGCAATTGGAAATTGAGGTAGCTTTTGGTAAAGGTACTTATTTTGGTATGTGAGGAAAATTTTACATGAATGAATCTTTTGGAAGATAAAGATCCTTTTTTTTTAGACATCTTGGTTGATATCAGTGAGAGTGAATTTTTTAGAACATTAGAAGATTTTTCCAATTTAGGTTTGTAATGCACCCTTCTTCATGGTTCCTTATCTCTATTTGGTAAAGATGCCATGATGTATTTATTTAACTTAATTTTTTTTCAATATCAAATGAAGGAAAAATAGAATCATCACCCTTAATAAAGGGGATATTGTTTGAAAATGTTGGAATTATGGGAGTTTGAATTAATTTTATTGCAATAACAACCCCATTATGAATAGTTTTTAGATCAGCCATGATATATTTATGTATTTGATGAAAATTATCATAATGAAATGAAAGAACATTTTGCTCATTTTTAGCTAATTTGGTTGTATAAGGTAAAGGAAAAGGTTGTCTATCTTAATTAAGATTTTTAAACTTAGCTCTTTGGATGGTGGTGGCATGGACCTAGTTAGAGGGATGATAGCTACCACTATTCAAATATTTGAGATGATGTGCTTGTGTGTTTATAAAAAGACAAAGGCAATAAAATTTCACTCCTTCCTTGATAGAAAATTTTATAGTTTCATAATCAAAATAATCTATATAATCCATGATGAGAGAACTGAAGAAAACAAAATTAGGGTAAAAAGGGAGAATAACATCAAATGTAGAATGATTATATGACAATGAAACTCATAGATTGGGTTAACCCAATGTTTAACCCTAAATTTAGATAAGTGGGTATATAAGATTAAGATGGTTAGATTAGATTTTACACAAGGGTGGTGAATTAATATAAGAAACAGACTAATTAATAAAAAACTTAGACAAATAATATTATAAATTTATACAGCTGAGATTGATAAAAATAGTAAATTACAATTATTAATATATATTGCAATAAATTAGAAATAAATGATACTTTGTTGGTTTACTATGTGCATGAGATATTTTGGAAAGAATAGGCTAGAAGTGGACTAGAATATGATCCTAAAACAATCATTAGTTTCTAGGAAAATCTTATTTGTGGACTTAAACACTTGCATTGAATCTAGATAATTTCATCAATGTAGTATCTAACTTTGACACAAGTGTCTTATATAGAATACTGACTAGATTTAGATGTGACCAATTGGATCATTATGGTTTTTTGACTTTATTTTGATGTTTTCAGATCATGTGCATAAGCCATCATTCTTTGTCAAATGATCAAACCCCAATTCTTCACCCTTGGAATGATTATGGGGAAAATATTTTAGTGGGCTCATGGTGTTGAGATGACCCCAAGGACCCTTATATTAATGGGCATTGTTTGCATAGAAAATAATCTAAAGAGGGCCTCAAAATGATTTATTTATACCCTACGTGTTGGACTATATGTGTACAAGGGTGAAATGTGTGATAAAAAAAGATATGAAATGACCTAGCTTGTAACTTGGAAGATATGGCACATGCATTTCTCTTTAAATGCCTCAAAACTATATAAATATTTATCCTATGAATAATATGTAAATATGAATAAGTAGGGAATGTTTTCTCACTTGAATGCTTGATTGAATGATTATTGGTATATTTTTTTGTGATTTGTATGTGATTTACATGTGAGGAATGAATGAGGGTTGATATTTAATATATACCAATCCATTTTGTAAATATCTCACATTAAATCACTTAGGCTAAAATTTTGGATATATTTCCTTTGAAAAATGGATGAATTTTGGGTGATTTAAATTTTTTTATAAAAATGGACACTTGCATCAATGCATGTGTCCAAAGAGATAGAAAATAGGTACATGTCCAAAACTAGGAATGAAGGATAATAGTTAAGATTTTTTATACAATATATAAGGCATGGTCATCATAATAAAAATGGTTGAACTAGAGATAATAAATTAAGCACAAAGAGATAGTGAAGGCAATCTTTCAACAATAAGAAGGTTTAGAACTGAAAGGTATAACCATGATAGATATGTTTTAAGTGTACAAGACTAAGGTAATATATAAATTAGATTTTAGTATCTACACCCATATAACAATTCATTATCACCATTTAATATTAAACATATTTTAATGAAATTACTTATATTATTCATAATAATGTAATAACATATCACAAAATTATTATTAGAATAAGTAGATCCATGATAATAATTGACAAAAGGGAAAACTACTTGATAAATATGACAGAGCCACTTCAAGGGGACAACCTCCAAAAAATGCAATAAGAGAAGAATTTTTAATAGGATACTCAAATCCTAAACACTATCTATTTTATATGATATACTTAGGTCATGGTTATTCCATAGGCCAACCCTACTAATAATATAATACTAGAGAGAAATGTGACAAGATAATATGAAAGGATAGGTAAGACACAAGTCAACCACACACAACCCTAGACACTTTATAGGTTAAGGGTGTAACATGAACCTCACATTAAAAAAAATATTGACCTTAAATTTAATTAAATTTTTATGTTTCTATAAAAAATATTCATCCTCCCATGTGGCATATTCATGGTTTAGATTATTCCACTTTATCAAATACTCAAGAATATCTCTTGTTATTATCCTTTTAGTGCATGTCTGAAGGATATCCTCAGGTTATATGACTCATCCTTCTTCATGAAATTATGGTAATGTAGTTTGGGTAAAATTTTTCTATACAATTACCTTATTTAGGCAAGATACATCAAATACATGATGAATGTGAATGGATTGGGGTAGCTCTAACTTGTATGCAACACTACCAATTTTTTACAGGATCTTATTAGGGCCTTAATATTTAAGAGAAAGTTTGTGATCCTTTTTATATTATTTTAGAGACATATTATTATATGGATACAAGAAACAAAATACCCACTCACCCATGTCAAAATTCCTCTCACTATGGTTTTGATCCACATGCTCCTTCAATCTATTTTATGTTATAGTCATTTTTTCTCTCAAACTAGCTGGTACCTTTATTGATGTTGAATGTGTTCTTCAATATATCTAACCTTAGGTTTCACCCTCAAAGATGATGTGAGGGATGGGGGATGATGACCATATAGTGCAAAAAATGGATTCTTTTTGTAAGAGGTATGGGAATAAGTGTTATACCACCATTATGTTAGTGGTAACAACTAAACCCATTGTTCTTGTTTATCTAAGGCAAAATAAAGAAAATACCCTTATGGAAATTTTTTGACCACCTCATTTTTCCCATTATCTTTAGTATGATATGAAAATCTATTAGCCAATTTAGTACCCAAACATATGAGTAAATTAGTCCAAAAATTATTGGTAAAGATGGGATCATGATCACTTACAATGATCTTGGGAGTACCATCAAAATTTTGAAATGTATTTAGAAAAGCAAAAACTACTATGATAACTACAAATGACTGTGACAAGAGAAAAATGAGCATATTTTTTAAGCCTATCCACAATTACCATGATGAAATTTTTAACTTTAGACCTTGGCAAACCTATAAATAAATCCATGGAAATATCCTCCCACCTCTGACTAGGGATGGATAAAGGTTGAAGAAGACCTAATGTTTTAATTGTTTCACCCTTATTTTATTGACATACCATGCATTTAGCCACAAAATTTTTTATATCCCACTTTATTCATTCCAAGAATAAATCTTACTTTATTATATAATATGTTTTCAAAAATATTGAGTGCCCCCTATTGGAGATGCATGAAGATCCTTAAATGTATTGTTCTTAAGTGTGGAAATTTTACATAGTTATAATCGATATTTATACCATAATTTTTTCCATTTCGTCTCATTTTTTAAAAATCACCAAAACATGATGAAGATTCTAAATTAGTACCTATGTATCCCTATCACTTTACCATTTTAATATTTCCCCTTCCAACTAATTTGCTTTCCAAATGGTCATTGCATATAACAATGCCTCAGTGATTTCATCCCTCCTAGATACTACATCTACTAAAAAATTATATTTTAATTTCTTATATATTATTTCAATATTATATCCCAACATTTTAGTCACCCATTTTTATTATTCTTTCGATGAAAATCAAATTTCTCAAAAATATTTGAGACTATCATGATCAGTCTTTACCTTGAGGTGTTTACCCATCAAATAAGGTCACCATTGTTTGACTACATGAATAATAATCAAAATCTCTTTCTCATATATTGGATTTATATTATTTTTACCATTGAGTTTTTTACTCTCAAAACCATTGGGTCTTTCTTCTCAAATGAGTATTTACCCCATGCCATATCTGATGCATCATGTTTATAAAAAAATGAAAAATTAAGGGTATCAAAAATTAGAGTGGTCCACATAGCCTCCTTCAACTTATAAAAGACATTTGTATATAATTCATTCTAAATATAGGAGTAATTAATAAACAAGATTGTGATTGGTACTGCTATGATATCATAATTTTTCACAAATATATGATAGTAACCTAATATCCCCTAAAAGCCTCAAACTTTCTTAAAGGATTTTAGCACTTTCCACTCCATCATATATTTTATCTTATTATGGTCTACTTTGACTAATTTTTATAAAAAAATATGACCCAATTAATCCACCTCTTTTAATCCAAACACACATTTTGAAGGGTTTTCATAAATTTGAGGTTGTTCTAGAAATAATAATACACATTTCACATGTTGCAAATATTCTTCCCAAGGTTTTTTGTATATGAGGATGTCATAGAAAAACACTAACATAAATTTCCTCAAAAATATTAAAAAATAGTGTTCATCAAACTCTAAAATATACATGGTGAATTTTTGATATCAAAAGGCATGGACATAAAATCATAATGGCCCTCATGAGTTTTAAAAGTTTTTAAATGGATATCCTCATCTCTAATCCTAATTTGATGGCACCCATAATGAATATATAGTTTTTTAAGTAAAAAACACAATGTAAATCATCTATTAAATCATCAATTAATAGAATATGTAACTTATCTTTGATGGTGTACTCGTTGAGTTCTCTATAATCTAGGAACATTCTCTAAGTATCATCCTTCTTATGCATCATGAACACTATGGATGAATATTAATTTTGGATATGAATTATAATAACTTGATACAAAACTTAGAATTTTTTATTGACAAATATTTCAAGAACATGAAAATAACATAGTAACAATGAATTCTCTGAGAAGAGATGTTTTATTACTCAAGATTGCAATACAACCATATGCTAATATCTGGGAAGAAATGTTTGTCTTCAATTTCAAGTTACATATTAGTTTATACATATTTTTAAGGTATTATGATGATGTGTAAGGTCACTAATATTGAGGGAGATTAAGTGGTTTGACTTACATGATTTAAAATAATATAAAATTTGAGGAATTACTATTTTTAGAAATTTACTATTTTTAGACTGCACTACTAAAATTGAGATTTGGGGAACTTTTATTAGGTTTTCAAGGGACAAAAACCATTGATAAAATATCTATTAAATCTCCACACGTTCTCCTCATTATTATCTTTCCAATGGTTTAAATGGGGAGTCAATTAGAGATATGGTGCAAAAGTTATGGCTCCCAAAAGTTTTATCATCAATTAGGGTAGAACCATCACCTAAATTGTCACATGAATTGTTGCCTAGATAATTCCACCCTCCTTGAGAAGAAATGGTCCCCATTACATCAATATTCCTAATTAAGTATGGTAGTTGTGTCTTAATTTGATTCTCTGTGAGCCACTCACCTTGGTGGCTAAGCTGGCCCCTTTTAACCACTTGATAAATCAGAATAGAACATCCTCTCATTGTCTTCATCTAGGTGTCCACAATCTAATCCTCCACTAGAGAAAAAATATATGGATCAAGATCATCAATGTCTAGTTGTTTTTATATGATTAAAGTTTCCAACAAAGGTGGATGATATGGTTTTAGGAGCTCCATATTGAATATTGGATGCAGACCAAGGTAGGCTGGTAGGTTCAACTCAAAAGCATTTTCTCCAACTTTTTTGGTGATGGTGTAGGGACCATATCACAGAGGCTAAATTTTTCTATGTGGGCCTGCAAGTCATTCCTTTTGAAGATACAACAAAACCTTGTCACCCATATAAAAATGGTGTGTAATATTATGTTTGTCATGGTGTTGCTTATACTTCTGATTAATCTTCTCTAAGATGTCATGAACTTGCTACTAGATGTGTTGTAGTTATTTAATGAACTATGTTGCTTTTTCTACTTTAGATCTCCCATGAGGTGTGTATTCCATGGTGGAGAATATAATGTATATATCAATTGGTGCCATGGGTTGGAACCTAAATCATACTTGGAATAGACTATGCTTGGTTAGGTTGTGTAGGGCCCAATTATATCCATGTTGTATGAAAATAATCCCCTCATCCCATGTGCATGGATGTTTGTAGTGATATATATGAATCATGTAAACAATAAATCAATTCGCCACTTATATCTAACCATTAGTCTATAGATGGAAGGCTACGGAATTCATCAACTTGGTATCCATCATCTTTTATAGAGTGGACCAGAATATGCTCAAGAACCTACTATCTCGATTTGAGACAATGGACTTAGGGAGAGAAAAATGGATCCAGACATGATTAAGATATAGTTGACTATTTTATTCAGTAGATATATTTTTCTTACAAGTAATCATGATATCCATTTTTGAAAAATGATCAACTAAAACAAAAATACAGTCCTTGCCATGTTTTAAAGTGGGCAAACTTGAGAGAAAATCCATTAAGATAGATTCCCAAGGCCTGGTTGGTTTTGGTAATGGCATGTACAATCCTTAATTCTTATTTGTTGGCTTGGATATCACACATGGGGTGTAATATTTTAGGTACCTTTTCACATCCTTTCACATATAGGGCTAGTAAAAGTGTTTTTGAAGAATTGCCAATGTCTTTTCTACACCAAAGTGTCCAATTTTCCTACTAAAATGTGCTTCCCATATCATCTTCTATTACTCTGTAGCTAGAACATAGATGTGTCCCATATGATAGAGGATATTAGTTTTCAAATATAAATAAAAAACAAGTTTACCTTCTTGAAGCACCTGATATGTATCAGCAAAGGCAAGATCTACTTCATACAGAGCATCCCAAGTGGCAGTCTCATGTTTGTATAGGTTAAGAACTATTGTGAGTGCAATAATTGGTGGGTGGCTCAGAAAATCTATGGTAATTTTTGAGCTCCCTTTTTTGTGTTTGATTATCAGATGGAACTGCTACCAAAATCTCCTTTACCATATCTTAAATTTCACTCTTTTAGGCATATGTATACCTGTATGGTCTAATGTTTAATGGTTGACTCCTTGGAAGAAGTCATATGAAATTATCATGTTCTCTTCTTGGTGGTAGTCCTTTGGGAATGTCAAAAAAAATAATTGGGTGTTCATCAATAATCATCTTTAGATTAGGATGTGTAGACACCTTTATCAGTTTAACATTTATGGAAAACAATTGTGTTAAAACTCCTTTAGCCCCTTTTTTGAGAATTTTCATTACCTAATGTGAACTAATAAATTATGGAGATTTTTCTTGTAATACACATATTTCAAATGTCCTACCTTCATAATGAAATCACATGAATAGTTCTTGGTAATTCATCTCTATTGGGCCCACATTTGTGAGCTAATGGACTTTAAAAATAATGTTAGTCCCACCCATGGGAGTATAAAACTTAGGATAATATAACATCTACTCTCCCATATAAAGATTAATACTATGGTATTTTATAGAATAACTGATTATGCTACAATATTAAATCATGACCTAAAATTATAGAGCTTCTTAAATGAAAAAATTCAAACAAGTAGCCAACTTATTATTGATAAAGGCGTGTGTACTCCTTGAGTCAACAAACTCTGTCAATTTCTATTTTTTAGGAAAATAAAAACCTTAAGGGTTTGAGGAGTGCTAATAATTGAAATTGCATGATAAGAGATAGTAATGTGGGGATATTTAGATTCTTCATCTATCCCTTTTGTATCCTTAACTGAGGCCTCATCATCTTTTTCATATTGATTGGCTCCTTTAATGTAAAACAACTTCTCATCACATTATGGCCTTTGCTCCACTTTATATCACAACAAAAACATAACCCATTTTCATGCTTCTATTAAATTTTATGAGGGGTCAATATTGTAGGCTGAGGAAATGAATGTGTTGGGAAATTATGTATGTCCATTATTGAAAGCCCTTCATTTGACTAGATCTCTTTCTTTTTCCTGGTACACTAACATTATAGATTTAGGTTATGAACTTGGATTTAACATGTGAACATCAAGTTAGATGTTATCCTTGATCCTACTCAAGAACAAGTCATTAATTTTTTCCCCATTGATGTCATAAATGCATAAGGATATATTCTGGAATTACATAACATAATCCTTAGCAAATCCTATTTGTTTTAACTTTGTTAACCAATTGCAATATTTTTTTGAGATGTTACGATAGTAAATTTATATCTCCTCAATAAACACCAACCAGGTAACAAGAAGACCCTTTTTCTTATTTTAATCACGCAACCACCTATACCAAATGAAATGCTCATGTTATATATATATATATATATATATATATATATATATGCCATGACCACCTTTTGTGTACATGGGGGTCTATGTAGATAAAATAAATTTTATATTTAATTAATCCAAGTGAGTGGATCCTTACCATTAAATTTTCACATTTCCACTTTTGGCATCATGGTCTTTGAATTGGTATTTTATTTTTGAGTGTTCTAGTTGGGAGAACCTAAATGGAGTAGTGGAGGATTATTTGGCTATAGAATCAAGTCATAAGCATTTTGAATTTATTATTAATAGTTTGAAACTAAAAATTCACATCATTTATATCCCCTTTGACCAATTTATTCCCCCTATTACCACATTGAGATATTATTTCTTCACTATGATTTGTATATCTAAATGAAGTTGGTGAACCATTGTAAAAACCAAAGGACCAAAGTTCCAGATTCCATGTAATCCTTATGAGGCATTTTTAGAGTATCTTTCCCTTTCTCATGGCCATGAGTGGTAGGACCAACCATGCATGAACCCTAAGATTGATTATTTTATCCCCCAAAAAAATACTAAAATATTATACCATTGTGATCATCTCACCAAGATGAATCTAATGACTACTAATTTTCACAAGGGCATGAAATAAATTTAGACCTTTTTTCAATTTTTTTTTGAATAATACTATGGTAAGGGATGGTTTTACATAGTTCTCAATATAGGTAAGGGATGAGATGAAATATCTCAAGATATGGATTATGAATTAATGTGTGAGAACTAGTCTAATGAATTGCTATAGAAACACCCTACTTTAATTTCAACATCTTATGTTACAGATCTTTAATAGTCTACTTGAGGACTTGTGTAGTAGGGATGAATGACAATGTCAAATGAGTAAATATTATAGGATGCATGTAATTTTTATACATAAGGATGGGTACATAAATATAATGAATACCTTATGTCTCCCCCACATCTTAGGTTGGTATCACACTTGTAACCATATGTGTAGACATAGGAATAATAGCAGTGGTAATATTAGTTAAAACACCTATGATAGAGTCAATACCTCTAAAATGTTGATAGATACCATTAGATGGGTTATTTTTTCCTCATATGTTCCAATATTATTGTTTTGTGCATGTTTAACTTTTAATATTACCTTCAAGATGTACTCTAAGTCATTTTTACCCTATTTCTTAAATTAGTGTGAATCTCAATAGGATAAACTAGAATAATTAATTTCAATTATAATGTACATAAAATAAACATAAATATGAATGTAACAAACTATAATTATCTTGATAATTTTATTTTCTATTTGTGTAAAGTATAACAAAAGATAATATACTAAGCTTCATTATTTGACTGGTTGACTATGAATGTGTAATGATAACAAGAATAGATTAGAATCATGCTTATGATTTATTTGGATATTTAATTGCATCTCTATGTATTTAGTGTCACTAAAATTTAATTATTGAGTAGAAATTTTGATGGTGGTGAATATAGATGGCATTACTATCTTAGGAAAATTTATCTCTTTGTGATTGTACAGTGTGATGCACTTGCCTAATATGTCTCTTTATTTTTGATATTTGATGATCAACCATGTGCCCAACTTAAAAAAATAATTTCCTTCACTTTAAAGTCCTAAGCAATTGTTGGTAATTATTAATAATAGTTGGTATACATTTGGTAATATTATGTATACATATGGTATTCAAGTGATTAATAAATCACATGGGGATCTAGGCCCCTAATTGTGTCCTAGATTGGTCCACACTCCAGTCAACAGTTGTCACTTATAAAAAAAATACTATGGTGATGGGAAAATTAAATTCTTTTTGGGTCATAAGTTATGTTTTTTATCCCTCAACTCTCAGAATAATAGCTATAAAAGATCCAAAAAACTACAGAAACTTTCCAAAGTTGATGTTTTGATACCACTTGTAATGAAATTAATTAGATGATTCACAACAATAGAATAATATATCACAAAATTATGAGTATAATATGTATATCTATGACAATAATTGATGAAATAACATAATACTTGATAAATATGACTAATTTAATTTTAGGGGGGAATCTCCACAAAAATGAAATAAGATAAGAATTCATAATATGATGTTCAAAGACTAACCAATATCTCCTCTATATATTCTACTTAGACCATGGTTATTCCATAGGTTGACCCCACTAGAAATATAATAACATAGAGAAATGTGAAAAGATAATATGAAATATGATGTAAGCCACAAGTTGGACACACATATCCCTAGACACTCTATAGGTTAAGGGCATATCACATATTCAAATATGTCATTTTCCCCTCAAGATAATCATAAATAATTCTAAAAACTAATTAATCTTTTATAAAATTTTGATCACCTTCATCATTATCGAGACAATTTTATAGTGGTTTGATTACTATCAAACCATATAGATTCCATTTATTTTAGTTGTTGTTCATTTATTCTAGTTATCCATGTTTCACCATCATTGTTTGATTTTCCTTCCAAAATTTCTACTTGCACACAAATAATGTCCTAATTTAAATTCAATAAGTTTATATATACACAATAAACCTAATACATTTACATAAAAGATGACCATGCCATGAAATTATATCACATGTTAATGTAATTATAAGTATTTCCTTACACTCTACTCCTTACTACATTTTATATCTATTTAAGTTTTTTTGTTGTACTTTCATGAAAATAAGGATTAGTGAAAGAGTATATAATTTATTTGTAATTGTTTTTGTATCTCATATCATAGAGATAAGTGATGTGACTATCATATATACATATATAAATATTGGCATGCATGAGTGTTGATTGTCAACTTGACAAAACAAACATTTTTTAATCATTGCAAGGTCTTATGGCATGTATTATGGATTTAACAACAAAGGATCAAATATTTTGTTAGTTTTGTACATTAATTTTTTGATTCAGGATATGTTCTCTTAAGCAAATGTATATGAAAGGATTCATAAAGTTTTTCACTAATCATACCTATATATACATATTTATAACTAGTCTACCACTTTTAGGATAAATTATCACTATCAAAACAATATAATACTAGTCCACCTCTATTGGGATAGTCATATTATGGTCACTTTAAAAGATCAAAATCATCTTTCTAGATTCTCTTTGGCATTATCTTTAGACCTTATTCTCAATAGTTCTATCATCTATTAGAGTTTAGGTGAGACAAAATCAAGTACACATATCTAACCCCATTTGTAAATTTTCAATTATTCAAGGTACTTTCATTGTATACCCTTATTTTACCTTATTTCAGATTAATATATGTAAAATGAATGCATTGACTGATTATATTCATATAGTATGATATATGTCTAAATTAAGTAAATCTTAATATGAAAAGAATATTTTCAATAACATTTTACTATTTTTGGAAAACTAGGGTGCTATCTTTTTATTGATATGTTCTAGTTGGAGACTATGTGAAGGTGGAATATAAGACTAAAAATGGATCTAGAGTTGATCAACTCTAGAACTCAACTATGTGGACTTGCTTAGATGAGTTCATTAGAAACTCAACACTTGTGCCAAATTAAGGATTATGAATCTTGATTGAGGTATTTTTTTAAAAAATTGCTTGATTATTTTGGCACATATTCCTATGATTATTTATAATCCATCTTCTCATGTGATATCAAAAGTTTGTTGTGTGCATAAATCCAAAAAATATGTCTCCTTCACTTTGAAAAACTAGTTTCAATTTTGAAACTATGTTTAGTCCTAAAAAAGGGGAAGCAATATGGGTTTCCAACTTCCCCTCTTTAAGTAGATTAAATAAAAATATATTTCATATAATTTAAAGAGGGCTCAAACCACACATAGTTCTCTTGGTTAAGTGTAAGTGTGCAATGGTACTCCTTTTATGAATACAACATGTGGTCTAGCTTTCAACACTTGAAAATGGAAATATTGACTTCGTTTAGGTGATTTAGACTTGGATAGGGCTTAGTCCTTGTATCTAATTTATAACCTGTGAGAATTATGGCAACCTTTCTCAATGTGAAAGTGATTATATAGGCTTACTTAATACTTGTTTGATAGATTCTAGATAAGAATAAGATTAGAAATATTGTGTATAGATAGTGACTCTTTAGGGTAAATTATCATGAAATTGACATGTGGAATGTATGGGATAACCCATACAGATGATCTGTAATTATAAAATGACTATTTCTTAGTGATCAAATAGGTCCAACATAGATGGATGGTTTCAAAAATATTTAGGGTATAAGTATGAATTGAGGCATCTAGAAAGATATTAACAATGATATGATGACTGGGATATATTATAATTATGATAATAGTTAGGTTAGGCATATAGTACAAAATTCCTATTGATGAGTGATATCAAATTGGTATGGCCATGCCCATAGAAGGAAAGTGGATATGAGAAAAGGGTTTTCAAGAGCCATATGTGTATGCACAAGTCATGAAAGGTAAAGAGAGACCAAGATTAATATTTCTAAGTGTATAATACCATATTTTAGTACTTGTAAATTCTCCCATTTTATTCTAATATTGAAAATTATATATTAAAATGATAAATATTATGCAATTTAGTGTGTAAACACACTTTGTATTTAGGAGAAGACTTAAATGTGTCACTTTCTTCATACAAACCTAAAATAAAACATACAAGAATTAATGTCCATATATGATATGAATTATAAAATATATTAGATCAATGAAACATTTTAAATTTCAAGAGTAAGAAATGAATACATTTTGAAGTGGGTGAACCATGTTTACCTTTGAATATTTGGAGATTAGGGTTATTATTCCCTAATAGAGAATGCCATGGGGTGATTTTACCCCAAGGCAAGTGAATTTTTTTAAACAGTGGGTTGGGAAAATAAATTACCAACCCTCATGAAAAAGGAGTAGTGTTAGGCCAATAAGTAATGTAGAAACTCAACCATACTACTAATTTGACTAATCTTGAACCTCAATATGGAAGGATTGATCCCCATACTAGGCTCGTATGTAAATTGATTCAACCACTACATAAATTAATATATATTCAAAATTTTACCATTTTTAACTTAAGTAATAACTTTAAAATATAAAAAACTACAACAATGTGTGTACAAAAAATGTCCATGCCCCATAATACGATAAACTATCCCAATATGTTAAAAAATGCCATAAATCTATTTTCCACTCTATACAAAAATTGATACATCTAAAAACATGTCACTCATGTCCCTATAAATTTTATATATGTATTGTATATGCCCCAAAAATTTGTCTCAATACATAAATATATGTTGTATAATATAAACCAAATTGATAATTTGACCCAATATGTACCCTATGAATCATGTAACGTATCCTAGAATATGAATTATTTTTGTGTGAAGGATTGAATATTTATGATAAACCCACTAATATACCCCCTTTTGAGGTGAGAAATATATATTATAAATTACTCATTTCAAAAGAAAAAATTTAAATGCATCATGTTATATATAAAGATGTAAGCATGTAAAAAATGTGTTAACATGTGGAGAATATGTCATCATAGAATGAATAGTATTCAAATAATAAATGAAACATATATCCTAAGGCATACAAGTGTCATGTCAAGATATACATATAACTTAGTCATGCAATAGTAATCATCATAAATATAATCATTGAATAGTAACTCACGTAGAAAGGTACATGATATAGATCATGAAACCACACACAAGTATAAGGATGCTTTAAATGTATCATGACACCATAAACTCAACATAAAATCTTAGATTTATCCACTCATAAATACACAGTGTCATATATATGATGCATATAATTAAATAACATGTAATAAAAATCAATACCACACAAAATAAGATGCACATATAATACACTCAATGAACATATAATGTCATGTAAGGTAAGAGTGACACAAAATGAGAAATCAATGTCATACAATAAAGCATGGTCCATACTAAAAAATAGTCCTACAATAAAAACATTCAATAAAAAAATATCATAAACTAAGGAGAGAGCCACACAAATAAATAATCATATAATGATACACTCAATTAAGTAATGCCACACAAAACATAATCAATGATTAGCCTATATGAAATGAAATAGTAACAATGAAGCATGAAACAATTCAAGTTAGTCTACATCATCAATCATTGTTAATTTCAAATCATAGATAAGTAGTATATCCATGAAATCTAGACATATAAGGAATATAAACAAGATAAAGGCATATATAATAAATCAATGTAGTCCAACATGATAAATGGAAAGTTCATAAAAAGATATAACTTGTACCAATGTGACTTATGGAATGAGATGCCCCTAAGATTAACATTGTTTTTGGGTATAGGAATGTCTTACATATGTACAACCATGTAAAACTTATAACATGTATGTCTTGCATATCACTCATATATACTATTAAATTCATGTGTAAATGAAACATGATATGTAATCTACCATAATGTGATAAACAAAAAAATGAAAAGTGTACACTAGCAATACATGTCATGCATAGGTCCTATTTTTTTATTTATGTACTTATTTTCACTATTTTATACTTTTTGAGACTAATTAATTATGTTCCTAATTTTTTATGATCCCATTAATGGGATGATCATGTAAAGTTATTGTATCAAACATGGGAATGGTCACCTATTATGAGAAAGTAGCATCAATTATATGTGTATCTGAATCTAAGGGGTAATATTGTGTTATAATATAGTCATCATTATCATCATGTTTCATAAGATCTTAGGTATAATGATTAACCCTAGTAATAATTATATCCCATGGATTTTTTTTATGGGATAAACATGTACTTGTGTTCGATATGGAACATGTTAAACTATCTATAACACTAGCTTAGGATGTGATACAGTGGATAATGGTTGATGTGAATCCTGAATAAACCTCTAATGTAATAGGAATTGAAAAATTGGTTGTATATAAAATTCAATAACCTTCATATAAAATTATACATATAATGAACCTAAATATTTTTTATAACTCTGGTGATGGTGGGGGTGGATAAGGAAATGCCTCTAACTGAAAAGGATACTAATATACAATACCTAGAATTGTAACCACCTTGTTTCCATCTATATGTTTCACATATATATGTATTAAATATGGTATTTAATTGAGATTATGTATCTAGTGATTTCATAACAACATATCATATGACCATGTACTTGGTAAAAATATGAATGGAGTAGCAACTACAATGGGACACACCTTAAGTGATAACATAATAATCCCTTAAGTGTTTTACCTATTTCCATAAGATATTATAACTGTCTAGTTGTATCCATAAAATAAACATGTGTATATGTAGGATTATTAAGAATTTTCATGGTGCAAATTTTTTAAATTGAACCATTACATACCATGACACTATATATAGGCTAAAAATGAATATAAGGATGCATAAATAATGATTTGTAACTAAAATAGACTTTAACAATCTCACTATCAATAAATGTAATCAGGGTTCATTGTACAAATGTGCTCATAAGTGTACCAATAATAACATCCAATGTGTTATCATATTTCATTAAATGAGGTTATGAATTATAAGTCATATGCACCTTAATATTAGCCTTAGTTTCTATTGCCACATGGTTGGGAAAGGGATTGGAAATTATTTTCAAAATTTATTAGTATTATTCAGGCTATGGATTAGATGAAGTAATGTATAGGTAATGGATGAGATGAAATTTATTAGGCTATGGATTATGAATTAATGTGCAATAACTAGTAAAATTAATTGCTCTATAAACACCCTATTTTAATTACAACATCTTACCCAGATCTATAATAGTCTGCATGAGGGCTTATGTAGTAGGGGTGAATGCCAATGTCAAATTTGTAAATATTATAGGATGTATGTAAGTTTTATATGTAATTATGGGTACATAAATCTAATGAATATCTTGTGTTTACCCCACATATTAGGTAGGTATCACACTTGTAAGCATATGTGTAAATATAGGAATAGTAACAGTGGTAGTATTAGTTTGAACACCTATGATAGAGATAATACCTCTAAAATTTTGATAGATATCATTGAATGGGTTATGTTTTTCCTCATATGTGGCAATATTATTTTTGTGTGCATGTTTAACCTATAATATTACCTTTAATACTTACTCTAAGTCATTTTTTACCCTATTCCTTAAATTTATGTGAATCTTGATAGGATAAAGTGGAATAATTAATTTAGATTATAATGTATGTAAACCAAACATAAATATTAATGTTAAAAACTATAATTATCTTGATAATTTTATTTGATATTTATGTAAAGTATAACAAAGGATAATATACTTAGCTTCACTATTTGACTGTTTGACTATGAATGTGTAATAATAATGAGAATAGACTAGAATCATGCTTATGATTCATTTGGATATGGAATTGAATATCTATGTATTTAGGGTCACTAAAATTTAAATAATGAGTAGAAATGTTGATGGTAGTGAATATAGATGACATTACTATCCTAGGAAAATTTAGCTCTTTGTGATTGTAAAATGTAATGCACTTGCTTGATATGTGTCTTTACTTTTGATATTTAATGATCAACCATGTGACCAACTTCAAAAAATATTTTCCCTCACTTAAAAACCCTAGGTTAAATTTTGAAGGATAAAAACATATAAAAAAAATGAAGAAGTGTAATTGGGATGATCTGGGCCCAATCACCCCTATTAATGATTTACCATTTATTATGTATCTAATACTATGAAAAGGGAAGTCAAGCCAAACAGTTATTTCCATTAATTTGAATGTGAAATTATCATCCTTTTCTATATGATTGCACCTATAATCTAGCTTTTTATACTTGAAAATATTCACCCTTGACTTGGCTTGGTGTATTTCAGACCTAGATGATGACTGTTCCTAGTGGCTGATTTAAAATTTGGGAAGAATAGGGAAGATTTGGTTAATGTTTAGTAGTGTATATATTTTTAGTAGATAAGTGAAAAGTGATTAATATTTTTGACCTTTATTTGTATTTATATTCACTCAATTGGTTAATTTTATGCACTATTAATACATTAGGTGAATGGGCTAACCTATGGGATTGATTTTGTTTTGAAAAATAGTCATTACTAGGTGAAGGACAATAACATCAGCCTCAATATAGTTATATTAATGTTATTATTTTAGTTTTAAATTAATATTTGAGAGATAAGACTACAAATATGGTGCTTTTAAAGTGATTGAGTAGAATATTTACCTTATTTATCATACATTAAGAGTTTCCTATCAGTGACTAATAGTAATTTATGATATATTGAGTTAATAAATGTCATAGAAGTGTGTAGGAATGGTGAATAAGATCCATTTGGAGATCACAAGTCATGTAGGATAATCATAGGTCAAGATTGACATTACCAAGTATCAAATGTTATAATTTAGTATTTACAATTTCTCCATTTTTATTCTAGTATTACAATGCAATGAAAATACTATAGTCAAAGGATAAAAATATACTTGAATGTGCACAACACACTTTATTGTTGGGAGAGGGATCCAAATGTGATCCAATAAAATCTTAAAATTAAATTTTAGTATTCAATGTACATATATGGAAATTTTAAGTCTTTACTATACTTGAAACTTGAAATTTGAAAGAGAAAGGAATGAGTACACTTATATGTGAGCAGATCATGTTTCCCTATACATTGCATAATTTTTATTCCTCAATGAATCACTTGGAGAACATAGAAAAATTAGGGGATATCAATCCCAAATTTTAAAATTTAACTAAGGCAAGGGCCATGTATGGGAAAAAAATCCCTAACCCATAGGTAACTAATCCAACACTAATCTTGTAACCTCAAGATGCAAGGAAGGATTCACATAGTGGTATCATAGAGTAACATCCAATCCATTGAGTGATGTAGAACCTCAAACACATTATTCATTTAAACATGAATCGACCATTGTAGATATACTTATAGTTTCTAGGCTGATCCACATCTTAAAATACTTGATAAATAAATGTAAACGTGAAAATATGTAAATTTACTTGAATCAACATCATACCCCATTGAATTGGTACCAAATGTAAGTTATCATAATGTGTGTGAACTAACATTATGCCTAATTTGAATATAAAATGGTGTAAATGTGCATGAATCAATATCATGCCCCATTGAATCTATCATATAAAATAAAGTATATATGTCCAATACATTCCCCAAATTGTATATGAATCTATATCAATATGAAATTTGTCACTCATGGAGTGTAAAATGGATTAAAATTACTCCATAATCTATTTTTAAATTGTAAATAACTATCCCAATTTAATATATGAATCATATTTGAACTCTTAAATATGTATATTATACTCAAATATTTTCTTGGAGGATTTAGTTTATATGACAAAGTCCACTAGTATGTCCCCCTTTTGAGGCAAGGGATGATTTATGTATGTCACTCATTTCAAAAGAGAATTTAATTGTTTCATGTCATGTATAAATATAATATCATGTAAAATCATGTCAACATTTGGATAATATTTCATCATGGTAATGTATATAGCATCAAAACATGTATGTAACTAATGTAATGGAAGGGAATATAAATGCAATGTTAAGATGTGTGTGTGTGTGTGTGTGTGTGTGTGTGTGAAGCACATAGTAGTAGTTATCATTGAATAAGACTACTTAGTAAGGAAGTGCATGTTATAAATAATGACACATCAAACGGAAAGGTGCATGATATTGATCATAATACTTGCAAACATAATAGTCACAAAATCTCAACAAGATCAGCACATAATGCCACACAATAACATATAATATTACACATAATTCCAAGGGGCCACATAAAAGGACATAAAATGTAAAAAAACATCAAGTCTAAGGAACAAAAAAATGGGTGATAAATGCCACATCAAATAAGGATAAGGAACCAAAAATAATGAGAAAAAAAATCATAAAAAATAATGCTAAGGAACCATAAATAGGGGGAATGCAAAAAAAACAAGGATTAGAGCCAAAAAGGGGGAAACAGTGACTTAAAAAAAAGGTTAAGGAGCCATAGAAAGGCCAATGGGTTACACACAATAAAAAAATTAATAAGCAACCTCTCATGCAAAAGTAAAAATATCAATGAAGTATAGAATAAGTGAAAACTAGTCTACACTATCCATATATGTTAGTATCACATCATAGTAACTAATATAGATGTAAGAGGAAGATATGATGGGTGCTCTTTCAGAATTTGAATTAGCTAGTTTGCAGGTAGGTGGGAAATTGGTTGGAGAGAATCTGGAAGGAGGTACAGACCCTGAAGGAACTGTAGGGGGTGTGGAAAAGAATGTTGGGTTAGAATCTTTGTCCAATGTGGATAATGGAAAGTCTATGTGTGTATCTAATCCTTTTTGTGGGGTCCGTGTCCCCCCATTGGATCATGTGGTGGGGTAGGATCTCGAAAAGGAGAAAGAAAATGTTGATTCTAACAAGGAAAAGTCCTCAGAAGGGATGAAGGTAGGGTTCTCAGAATGAAGGACTTGGTCATCTATATTTGGTAAGAAACCTACTAGAAAATCTCTTTTCCCACCAGTGACTGCTAAGTCTTGCTGGGAAAAAGGTGAGTTTCAAATTTTTATTCCAGATCCTTTAGTTGATTTTTTTGTGTCTTCCATGGATTTCACCCTAGTGGGAAAATTTTTAGGAGCAAGACCAGATCTAGAATCTCTTAGAAAAATGGTTAAAAAGAATTGGGTTATTTGTGGAGAGTTAGATATTGCACCAATGTTGAATGGTTTTTTCTTGTTTATCTTTAACTGTAAGGAAGACATGAATATGGTTCTTAGTGGAGGACCATGGTCTTTTGGTAAATGTTCTCTCACTATTAAAAAATGGGAGCCTAATATGGATCTCTCAAATTCTTTTTTCCTAACCACTCCCATTTGGGCTAGACTTCCTGGTCTCCCTTTGGAATTTTGGCATGAGGGCATTTTTAAAGGTATTGCCAGTTCTTTTGGTGAACTTGTGGCATTAGATAATGCTACGACTTCTAAAACTAAACTTTAAAGTGCTAGACTTTATGTTAAAGTGGTAGATCTGAGTCATCTCCCACAAAAGGTGGAACTAATATCCAAGCTTGGTAAAAAAACTCAAAGATTTTTTTTTTTGAAGATTTGCCTGACTCTTGCTATGCTTGTAAGAAATAGGGGAATTTGGTTAAAAATTGTCCCTCCAAAATTAAAAATCATCCTAGTAGTTTTTTGGATGGGAAAAAGACCAAGGTCCAGCAAAAGAAAGTATGGAAACTCAAAGAAGATCATCGCCAAGAACAAAAGAATAATGCAAATTCTAAAGATTCACATGCTGAGGTGGATAAAGAGCCTTCTTTTGAAAAATCTAATGTTTTACATGCTGAGATGGATAAAGAGATTTCTTTTGAGAAAGTAAACTCTGAGAAAGAAGGATATGGGTTGCAATCAAAAATTATAATACCTAAACAAATAATAGAGGAGTTGACAGATCTATCAAAACAAATCATTATCTATCAAAGGATAGAAGATTGATGGAGAGATGTAGATGACAAAATTGTGCTAGAGGAAGGTGAATTCTTGGCTGAAGATGGAAATAAATTAGAGGAGGGAGATCTTTTTTCTCAGTCTAGGGAGATACAGGTGTTATCTCAGGCTGATAATGACTTTCCTTTGGATGAACTTCCTCCCCCAGAAGCTGTGAAAGATAATGGAGAAAACTCAAAGCACAAACTAAACCAAAGAAAAAGGGCTGAAAAAAAGATTAATACTAAGGGGGTAGAAACTAGAAGCAGCAAAATAGATAGCAAACTAAGGAGAAACCTCTTGCTTTTACTCTGAATAAATTTGGAAAAAGAGCTAAAAAACATTCTAAGGTGAAACTGGATGTTGGTTCCCCGGACAAACCTGGAAGAAGATCCACTAAGAAAAATAGAGAGTTAGAAAGTATGCAGAATATTGCTGATGGTAGGTAGGCAACTATTTTGGATTTTACCCCTAAAAAATAGATATGAAAATCATTACTTGGAATATTAGGGGGCTGAATAGTATTCATAAACTGGATATTGTTAGGAATTTTGTTAGAGAAAAAAAGCCTAATTTTCTCTTGCTACAAGAAACTAAGATGAATAAAGAGAAAGCGAAATAGAATAAAGATTTTAAAAATTATTCTATAAATGTTAGTAGTTCAGAAGGTGCATTAGGGGGAACTCTGATGTTATGGAAGAAGAATTATTATTCTGGAACCATTATGATTGCTAGTAAATATCTTATGATAGCCAAAATTACTATTGTTGACCAAAAAGAGGGTTGGTATATTATGAATGTTTATGCTCCCAACATTAAGCACCTAAGGAAAAAGGTCCAGGAGTCTATTTCTAATTTTAAAAGTAAGGACTATTCTGGAAGATGGATTATAATGGGATACTTCAATGTGCCTCTATGATCATGAGAAAATGGGAGGTAATGCTACCCAGCTGGAAGGGAGATTGGATTTACTAGAGTTTATAAATAAAGAGGGTTTAATGGATATGGACCTCCATGGAATTCAGTTTACTTGGAGTAATAAGAGAGTTGGTAATGAATGTATTCAGGCTAGGCTTGATCATGCTCTTATTTCTCCTGATTGGACTAAATAATTCATTTGAAAGTTGGAAGCCTACCATAAAGTTGGATCGGATCATTTTCCCCTCATTTTCACTACTGTAAAGATTAATCTTAAGAAGAATTTTCCTTTTAGATTTGAGAAGATGTGGATGCAACACCCATAGTTTGAAATTAAATTGGAAGAATGGTGGAGTATTGATATTGAAGGAACAACCCTTTTTAGAGTTGCTTCTAAGCTCAAAAATGTTAAAAGGGAAGTTAAAATATGGAATAAGAATAGCTTTGGGAATATCTTTGAGAACAAAAATGCTATTGAGGATATTCTAAAAATATAGGAAAAAATTTAGAAGGAAGGATATACTTCTGACCTCCTCATTGAAGAAAATGAAAAGTTGGCTCAATATCATGACATCATCACTAAAGAAGAAATCTATTGGAGACAAAGATCAAGGTTGTTATGGTTGAGTGAAGGAGATAAAAACACAAAAAATTTCCATCTATCCACTCTTAAGCATAGATCCAAAATTCACATATCACACCTAAAAAAAGGAGACTTGAAGATTATAGAGGATAAGGCCATTATGGATGAAATGGTGGCTTTTTTCTCTTCTCTAATGAAGGCTGATCCTAACATCAATTTGGATAGTCAGGCTGAAATCCTTAGAGTGATTCCTCCTCTGGTTTTAAAGGAATAGAATAAAATGTTAATCTCAATTCCTAAGGATGATGAAATTTTCAAAGCTGTTTGTTCTCTGGGAGGAGATAAAGCTCCTGGTCCTGATGGATTCCCTATGTTTTTCTTTCAAAAACTTTGGAAATTTGTTGGTAAAGATGTATGTGATGCTATGAAGGAATTCTATGGAGCTAAACAAATTCTTAAGGAATTCAACTCCACCTTTTTGTGCCTGATTCCTAAGAAAATTGGTGCTGATTCTCCTGATCATTTTAGACCGATCAACCTTTGTAATTCTTTTTATAAAATTATTTCCAAAGTTCTTACTTCCAGACTTATCCAAGTGATTCCTTTGATTATTTCTAATCAACAAAATGGCTTCATCCAAGGTAGACAAATCCTTAACTCTATCATCTCTGCTCATGAGAATATTCACTCCTTGTCTTGTTCTAACAATCAGGTGTTCATTATGAAAGTTGATATTGCTAAGGTGTATGACAGAGTTGATTGGTCACTTCTCTCAAACATTCTATTAGCTTTTGGATTTGACCAAAAGGTTGTTGGTCTTATTCATCAATTGATTTCCACCTCCTCTATTGTTGTTCTAGTTAATGGAAGCTCATCTTGTTTCTTTTATCCCTCTCGGGGATTGAGACAAGGTGATCCTTTATCCCCCATCCTTTTTGTTATTATGGCTGATTGTTTGGGGAGATATATTGGGGACTTGGTCCATAGAGGTTTATTTAAGGGATTACAACCTTCTTCCCATCCTCTAATTTGTTCTCATGGAAAATTTGTTGATGATACAATCTTTATGGGTAAGGCTGAAGTTAAGGAAGCCAAAAATTTGAAGCAAGCTATTAACTTATATTGTGCTGCCTCTGGTCAATTAGTTAACTGGAATAAAAGTGTTGTGTTCTTTATCAACACCCCTATCTAGAGACAAAATAAAATTTCTAAAATCCTTGGATGTTCTATAGGATATCTTCCCTCTTCTTACTTGGGTCTTCCTCTTGGCCTGAAGGTCCTTGATACCTTTTGGGAAGATCTTATTAATAAATTTAGTAAGAAACTTGTAGGATGAAAAGGAAATCTTTTAAGCCAGGTAGGTAAGTTAACTCTTCTTAAAGCTTGCCTTCAAAGCATACCTACTTATGCTTTAAGTCTCTTTAGAATTCCTATGAAATTTGCTAAGTCTATTGAAAAAATTCAAAGAAATTTTCTATGGAGTGGTAATGAGTAAAAAAGGAGAATGCCTTTAATTACTTGGGATCATGTTTGCAAACCTCTCCATGAAAGGGGATTGGGAATTAGGAAAATCAAAAGTATGAACAAATCTCTTTTAGCCAAACTAAGTTGGAGAGTTTACCATGACAACAAAGAGTGGAGTACCATATGGAAACATAAGTACCTCTTCAATGCTAAATCCCTTCCTGATTTTTTCTCTTCTCCTGATGTTATTCATCCTTCTTCCATATGGGGGGATGTTCAAGGGACTAAGAAAACTATAGAAAAAGGATGTTCCTAGAAAATTGGTAATGGGCTTAAGGTGAAATTTTGGGATGATGTATGGTTAAAGGATCATCCCTTGATTAGAGATTTTCATGACAAGGATTTAGTTCATCGATGCAAGTAGAGATATGGCATATTAGTCAGTCATTATTCACAGAATGATTCCTAGGTGAATTTAACTGATGTTGATCAAGGCTTCAGTAACATACAATTATCTCTCAATGCCGTCTCTCTTTATCCTTATCTTGAGGATAAGATTACTTGGCATGCTGACCCTAGTGGCCAATTTAAAGTCTCTACTATCTTTGCTTCAAAGGAAAAGGGTAATCAACCTTTTTGGTCTCATGCCTGGATTAAGGGGCTCATCCCCAAAATTAAAATCTTCTTTTGGACTTTGCTTTAAAATAAAATTTTGACCCTTGACAATTTGCAAAAAAGAGGTATAAATGTGGTTAATAGGTGTATTTTATGCAAAAACTGGATTTGAAGATAGAGACCATATGTTTTTGAATTGCTCTTACACCCAACAAGTGTGGACTGAGATTCTTATTTTTTGGGGTATAAAATGGGTCCATCAAAACAATGTGGAACTCTCTTTTAAAAGTTGGTGTAGCCCCTCTAAGGATCCTGATGCTATTTTTCTTTGAAAACTAACTCTCCCTCATCTCTGGTGGGGTATCTGGAAAGAAAGAAACAAAATAGAATATTCAGGAGTAAAGAACTTCCAGGATGGGTGCTTGGTCAGAATATCATTAGAGCAATCAAGGAGAACTTTAAATCCTAGAGGGATTTTGATTAAACCTTTCAATTTGATAACCCTTTACGATCTGAAGGGTCAAATTTGAAAAATGATAATCCAAGATTGATCATAAAATGGTATGTTCCTCCTAATGGATGGATCAAAGGGAATTTTGATGGAGCAGCTAAGGGAAATCTGGGAAGAGTAGGATGTGGAGGGCTCTTGAGAGATCATGTGGGAAATGTAATTGATGCTATTATTGTCCCAATTGGTAATTTAAATAGCCATATTGCTGAAGCTACTGCAGCCCTCTACACTATTAAATTAGGTGTTGAGTTGGTGTATTCCAAATTATGGTTGGAAGGTGATTCTTTGAATATTATTAATACCCTAAATATTAAAAATTCAATCTCATGGTCTATTGAGGCTACGGTTATGGAAATCAAAGCCTTAATTCAAATATTTGAAAAAGTGGCCATATCCCATACATATCGAGAAGCTAATGGGGTCGCCAACTGGATAGCCAATCATGTTGTTCAAATAGGGCATTAGGTGAGGTGGCTTGATGAATTACATAAGCACATGGATCTTAAAGTGCTTATTAATTATGATGCCATTCATTCCAAAGTGGGAAAGATTTGCTTAGATTAGCAATTTAATGATTTGGTGGAGTGGCATTATGGTTGTTATATTACCTTCCCAAAAGAGGTACATTCATGAGAATGTAATGTGGTTGCTACATGTATCATCAAAAAGGTGAATTCCATTTCAAGTAACAAATAATTGGTTCCTTTCTAACTTCTATATTTGGGTGCTTCTAGATTTTTCATTTACTTTGCAATATGAGGGGTGAACCATGGAAGCAAGAGCCCAAAAAATGTGAAGATTGGAAGGTTAGACAGGACGTATGGAAGATTATACAAAAAGGGAAGGTGGTCAGTTATATGGAGAGTTTGCATGGCTTTAAACCCCATGTCACTACTGCCTTCTTTAAAAATTGGGTTGATGACAGAGTTACTCTCCATGGAGTCACTGTGAAGCTTACTAAGGACTTCATTGCCAAGGTCATGAGGCTTCCCATGGGTGGTATTAAGTTCTCAAAACATACAAGTATCTCCAATGCAGCCTAAATTTTTTTTTGAAGACAGATGTAGAGGAGAAGCAACTGGAAAAGAATGGAGACTTCTTTGATGTGGAACAGATAAAAGGAATTTGGTGAGATGTGCTATGTTGTATTTGTGAGTACTTTATCCTTGATGGTAGGAATAAAAGAGTTCACAAATTTCATTTTGTTTTTCTCAACCACTTTAGGCACAAGGATAGAATTTATTTCCCTTTCTATCTACATTTTTTGTTGCTTCAAAGCTTGTATGCCCATAGGAAGAAGGAGTCTCGTCCCATTTTACATGAAAGTCTGATACTTCTCATAGATGGTTTGTGTAAAAATAAATCCATAGATTTGATTCCTTTTCCTGAAAAACATAAGGGTTCCAAAAAGTGTAAGAAGGATGAGAATGTTACAGGGATAGAAAAGGCAAAACTAAAACCCTTTAGTTCTCAAAAACAAATTCTAGTAGAGGATTTTGAGTTGGAGAGTATTGAAAGCTCTGAGAAGGATGTCCTGAAGGAAGAGGAAGGGACGGATGTTGGGGAGTTCAGCTCCAATTTGGATGGATATCCGAAAACTAAAGGAAAAATTGATAAAGGGAATGAAGAGGATACAATTGAGGGAAACTAAGAATAGAGCAATTCTGAAAATGAGGGTAATTAGACTGTGTCCGAGGAAGGTGATAAAGACAAAGATATCTTAACTGATGATCTAGTTTCTATGAGAGAGGAAGATCATATGGTTTTGGCTTCTACTCTTACTATGGAGACTGGGGGACAAGAAGAGGAGGAACATGTTAAGCATGAAGACCCTGTTGAGACTAGAGAGGAGAAACTGATGGATAGGGAGGAACAAAATGAAAAGGTTGATTCCCCTCCACATGAGATTGTAGAAGACATTTATGACTCTTTACAGAGGGAAACTAAGCTTTCCCTCCTACATTCTACCAAGTTCAAAGCTGACTCTATTTTCCAAGTTGATTCTTGGATCTATAATGAAATAATGGGGCTGAAGAAGAAAGTGGAAACAATGCAACACAATCAGGATGTTGATCGGACCAAAATTAACCACTTGGAGGTGCAAATGAGAGATATCCCTAAGAAAACTTAAAGATTATGAGCATAATCTTAGAATGATCATCAAGGAAAGTAGAACAAAGATGGAGCAGGTAACATTAAGCATTTGTGCTATTGCAGCTAACCTCGGTAAAAGAGCAAATGAAGAAACAATATCCTTGGAGGGTCCAAGTAAGAGGATAAGGCAGAGTTTAAGGAAGAAAGCCTTGCAAGTTTTTTCTATTTCGGTTGCTAAATCCATTCAGGATACTGCTACGATTGGGAAAGAGGTTGTTAAGATGATTATGGAATTGTAATAGAAGACTAGGGTCTTCTTTGCTAGTTTTTTTCCTGTTCAAGTTTTTATTGCTGGTTGTTGCAACTGGTTTTTGTTTTTGGTCTTGTTTCTTGGTTCTTGGTCAAATAATTTATTTGAGGTTCCAGGTCCTTGTAAAACTTGGGTACTTTTATTGGATTATGTTTGTGGTTTTAGGTCCCTATAAAACCTGATTTTGATGTTGCTCTTTAGTAGGTTTCAGAATGCTTTTCCTGGTGGTTGTTAATGTTTTATCCTTTTTGATACTGTTAAAGGGTTTCGGGGTCCCTTCAAAACTTGATTTTACCATAATCTAAAACATACCATATACAATGTAGTATTGTGTATAAACTGACCTATTTTTTGATATTTTACCAGCTTCTAGTAATGCAATATCAATAATTTTAGTATTCTTTGGGATATATGTTACTATTTAGAAATTATTAATTCAACAAGGTTTACTAATATGGCTACCCTATTTTACAATATAGTGAATCTCAATAGGATAAACTTGAATAATTCATTCATATTATAATGTAGGAAATCAATCATAAATATTAATGTAACAAACTATAATTGACTTGATAATTGGATTTTATATTTATGTAAAGTACAATAAAGGATTACATACTAAGTTTCACTATTTGACTAATGGACTATGACTATGTTTTGATCGTGGGAATAGATTGGAAGTAGGCTTATGATTTTTATATATCTATAACCATGTATTTATTTTGGGTTTGTGTGACTAGAGATGATGTTACTATCATGGAAAACTTTGGTTCTCTATGATCATATATTATGATGTGACTACTTAATATGTCTTTGTATGTGTGATATTCAATGCTTGATTGTGTGTGTGATTTTATAAATCATCTTCCTTCTCCTTGAAACCCTAGGTCCAATTTTAAAGGATAAAAACTTATAAAAAATTAGGATGTGTAATTAATTTGAACTGATCTCAATCACCTCTATTGATGATTGATCATTCTCTATAAATCCAATATGTTGAAGAGGAAATTCAAGCCACATAGTTATTCATATTAAAGTGAATGTGTAATTACGATCCTTTGATATACAAATGCACCTAAAATTCAACTTTTTATATTCTAAAATATTCACTCTTGTATTTCCTTGGTGTGTTTTAGACCTGGTTGATGACTACTCCTAGTGATGGATTTGAAATTTGGGAATAAGAGAGAAAATTTTCTCAATGTGAATTAGTGTTTATATGTTTGATAGATAGGTTCCAAGTGATGAATATTATTGAAATTAATTTATATTTATATGCTCCCCATTGGGTAATTTGCCATTCTATAGACATGTTAGGTGAATGAGTTGACCTATTATAATGATTTGATTTTGAAATATAGCCATTTCTAGGTAAAGGATGGTAACATCATCCTCATGATAATTTAATTGATGTTATTATCTGAGTCTATGCCATTATATAATATACATGATTGTAAATTTGGTGATTTGTTAATTTTTGAGTAGGATATTTAATTTATTTAGCATAGAGTGTGAGGTTATTGTATGTGACTGATATCAACTTAGGATAGATAGATCTCATAACTAACATGAACGTGTGAGGAATGGTGAATAAGAATTGTCCAAAAATACAAAATTCATAAGGTCAAGATTAAAATTTCCAAGTTTCAAATACCAAATTTTAGTATCTTAATCATCAAGTTGATAATAAATTTGATGTCAAGAGGAAGCCAATACTTCAAATTTATTAGGATTTACCTCATTAATATCATCATAATGGAATCTATTTTAGTATTCATTATTATATTGATTAATATTTTATAGATTAGGTATTTCATCATTGAAAAAGTGTCTTATAATTCTACATTTTCATTATTAACATTTTCATCAAAATATGACGAAGAAGGAATGTGCATTTTGATAATTTTATTCATTTTAATTTGAATCAAAGGAATATGATTATGTTTAATTTCAACATCACTTAACCTAAAAACCATAAAGGGACAAGTGAGATAACCTTCATAGATGGAATATTATAAGAACATCAAAATATGCAAAAGGCTAAGTCTAAGGTGAAAAATATTTATTTCCTTAATGTATGGGGAACTCAAGAATTATATCTAAAAACTTAAGACAAAAATATGAAAACCCTAAGAAAGATGGATGTAACCCTAAGGGAAAACCTAGGGTTTGATGTGATCACTATAAGGAATAGGTTTGCCAATATGTTTTACCTTATTTTGGATTAATGTATGTAAATAAAATAAAGCTTTTGATTTTTTAGATTTTCTAAGATATGTCTAAATTAAGAAAATATGAATGTTATATCACTTACAATTTACTATTTATGTAAAAAACTAATATGAATATGGTACTTAACTTGTTATTGATCTATTCTTGTCTAAGACTTTAGGTAAGTGGTAGAGAAGACTAAAAATATATTTGGGGTTTCTTAGCTCTAGATATCAACTACCTAGACCTAGATCTCTTAATTCCATTAGAAGCTAGATTATTGTGTTAGTTGAAGGTGTCTAAATCTTAATGAAGGCGTCTTTAAAATATATCATTGAATATTTTGTAACATAATATTTCGATTGATTTAAATCCAATTTCCTATGTAATATTAATAGTTCCTTATGTGTGCAAGTTCCAAAAACTTGTATCCTTCACTTCAAAATATTGCTCTACTTTTGACAATATGTTTAGGCATATAAAAGGGGAAGAAATAAGGGTTGAGATGGCCCCAAACACCCCTTGTTGATTATATGATCACTACCTATGTTCCTAATGCTTCAAATGGGGATCGAGCTACATGTAATGTCTTGGTTAGGATTAGGTTCAAAATGGTGCTCATTTTATGAATGCAACATATGATCTAGATTTCAACACTTGACAATGGAAAAATTAGCTTGGCTTAGGTACTTTAGAATTCGATAGGGATTTATCCTTATGACTTATTTTTTATTTTGGATATTTATGGAAGTACCTCTCAATGTGAAAGTGATAAAATATGATTTATTATTACTTGCTTGATAAATGTTATATAGGAATGGCATTAGGTATATCATGTATAAATAGATGAATCTTTGGTTAACTTCTCATGCCAATAACATGTGAAACATACTAACTAAGCCATAAATATTATTTGAATTTATAAAATTATTTTTTATTGGTGTAGGGACAAGTCTATCAAATATGGTTAGTTTTGAAAATACATAGGCATATTAGTATGACTAGGGTCATTGAGAAATAAATGAACAATGATATGATAATCAATATACAGTCTGATTATGATAATAAACATGTTAGGTATAGACTAGCTAATTCCTATAGATGAATAATATAAAATTGGGAAAACCAAAACCATATAAGGATATTGGATAGGATATAAGGGTGTACAAAAGCCATATGTGTATGCACAAGTAATGTAAGGCAAATATAGGTAAAGATTGACAATTCCAAATGTCTAATACTAAATTTTAGTGTCTAAAATCTCTAGTTTATATTATGGTAGGTATTTATTTACTTTATTTATTTAAAATATTCCTTATTGTATTATTTTTATAGATTAATGTAAGTTAACTTAGTTTAATATACATTATACACTTTTCATCAAAACATCAATGTATAATGCACCATTACACAAAATTTGGCAAACTCATCATATGCTTTAGACATCATTGGTGATATCTTGATTTCATTACCAAATGTGAATACCATTTTCTCATATTTTTGTTATACACATGAGAAATTTTAATTTCTCACTAGTGCCTAATGTACCTACTTATTGGTAAATCCTCCATCCCTGATGGTGCCATGATTTTTTTAATCTAGAATGTATATATCTTAAAATAAAATCAAGACTAGGATCACTCCTCATTTATAATTTCCCCCATTTTAAAGTGATTTATTCAACCTTACAATTAATTTCTTGAAAATGTGTTGCACATAGTTATATTCAAATGTTTGGATGTCAAATTATTGTGCATTTATATGGTTGAATTTTTTATGATAAGATGTGTAGCTACCCATGTGGTCCTATTCATGATATCATAAATGAAATTTATATATACCTTATTTTAATTTCAAACTATTCTCAACCCTCTCCACTTCATCTATATTATGAATATAAACTCACATTTTTAACTCATTTATTTATAAATCTAGTAATCATGTTGATGTGCACATGAGAAATATTCATCCTTCAACCCATGAAATAGATGTGTCCTTCATGGGTGCATGCAATAATAAATTGTAAAAAATCATATATTTCACCTAAGTAATGTATAAAAAAATATTTTTATCCACCCCATTTAATTTCTCAGTAGCCTTTATCTCATTTTCATAGACATCTGCATGTTCCTTCTTTTGATTATTGAATCAACCAATCATATGTGTTGATAATCATGTAACCAAATGTTCTTCATTTGGCACTACCCATGGGTATTCTATTAGGGGAACCATATAAGGAATACTAAAATTATTTTATGAATTTTTATTAGGCACCATTCATGCCCTATTTGAAGGTATTCCCTCTTGTTCCCTTGGCTCCTCCCATTACTTGAGTAAATGCTCAACTTTGGGACTTGTTACTTTTATACCATGAATATGTCTATAGATTAGAAATATGAATAGGTTAGTTAATTTTTTAGATAATTAAATAAAAACAAATTTGAAGAACTAATATATTAATCCTAATACCTAGGTTGAGCTTATGGGTAAAAAGCAAGAAACACAAATTAGAAAACAAAAACTATGTTTATACCTTCTTGGATATTTGATTAAGAGATAGTTTGAAGAGATTGAGCTTAGATTGTAGGCTAAAAGTATTTGTCATGCTGGATTCCATGTGTAGGAAAAATATCTCCTTGTATACACTTGATTATTGTCTTGGCTTGTCATGAGAATTAGTTTAAGCTCCTTGTATAATTTAGTAGAGTAAGTTTGCATGAAGGAACTTGTCTATAATGGATAAAGGCCCTTGTATTTATAGACTTTTAGAATGATTATGAACCATTGATATAAGATCAAGATAAATGGTGGAGGATATGTCCTAAAACTCATGATTTCACACATGAAGTGTGTAAGATGTGTCATTTAAGGCCTTTTAGGAGTGTGGAAGGAATGTTTGAAGGAAAGTGCAATGATGACCCATCTTGGAATGTGTCATAGGCCATGTAAGAGAGGAGTGTGTAAGAGGACCTATAATAGGTGTAAGAGAGTGTGTAATTGACCATGTCATAAGCCACCTTTTCCATATTCCATTGACTTGCCCCTATGACAGCACCTATATGAGGCAATAAAGCCATTTTGCTTTATGAAAAATAGATAATTCCAATTCATGGAATTTTTAATTAGAAGAATGATTAGGCTAATTAATCAAGGTCATTAATTAGAAATTATAATAATGGTGTGATTGAAATGTTATTTTCTCCATCAAATATTTATTTAATTATCTTGTAATAAAATTTCACAAGATCAATTTGATTCAGGATGTGCTAGATAATATTAATGATGAAATATAATAAATTTATCTAATCAAGGATGTGTCATTATGATTATATATTAAAATAATAGTAATTTGGGTAAATTATATTGAGTCATAATTTATAATAAAATTTATGTTTGATTATGAAAATTCATTCTTGATTTTAGTTTAGACATGGAAGTGATTAAAATGAAGTGTATACATTTTACCCCTATTTGAGAAGTCATTGTGAGACACTAGGCACAATAACATATTTTCATAGAATGAAAAATTTGTTAATAATAAATTGAAAAATTAGAGGGAAGGCAGGGATGAAAGACATAAAGGGGATCTCAAAAAAGAGTTAGGAAGAAGTAATAAGAAGAGTGAAATTAACCCATGAATGAGATTATTCCAAATGAGCTAATTCTTGCACACTTTGATTTCTAATGTTTGAGAAAAATAGAATTAAATTGGCCCCAACATGGGGGAAAGTGGTAAGGATGTATCCCAAAAAAAGCAACACACTTTGACTTTCATAAGCAAGGCAAAAGTTATGGGCTTGGAATTAGAATAAAGACTAAAAGATGGAATTGGCCCCAAAGAGGGCAGTCTTGGTTGATCATAATAATGTGACCCAATAGGGTGGATTTGATTATTGATTCAATGAGTTTCCCTAGTAGGGTATATTTGATCATTGGTCAATATAATTGGGCTTGCCTAAGTAGGGTAGATTTTCATTTTGATAAATGAAGATTAGGTAATTGATCGATTGGTGGACAATCATAGGTCAAGGGTGTAACCTATTATAATGATTAATGATGAGTAGGTGAAAATGTAGGTGTGATGGTATAGAGATTGTTCAAATAATGAAGAAGCTATAAAAAATTAGGCACATAAGAATGCTCAACAATAATGAAAGAGATGATGAAGAATAATGATTAAAGAATGATGTGATTGGATTGAAATAATATGGATGATAATAACAATGAAACAAAGGTGGCCCAACTGACCTCAAAAACTAGTTGGTATTGAGCACTTCCTACATAGTCCATAAGGACCTCAGTCTAATGTAATTCTCTAAAAAAATGGGTTAACATTAAAATGAAATGATTATGAACTTTTGTATACACTTATTTAAATATTTATCATGAGTATTATATAACTTAGTCATGTGGTCTAGTGCTTGTGTTGTAGGATAGTAGACAAGGATATTTATTACTATGACATGATCGATTAGACCCCTAGTACTTGATTTTTGACATAGCACCTAATGGTATGCACTATGATATAAAACACCATGATGGCCAAGCCATAATGTGCATAATTACTAACCCAAAATATTATATATAATTGATAACATCACACTAATGATATGAAAAACCATGATGATAATGTTGTCATGTGCAAATGGATGGACTCAAGTACGAGTGCATGAAAAAGAGAATAATGATGATGACCTCATTACCACAATGGACTGATTCAAGGTAAAAATAATAAATTCAAATAAATAAGAAAACATAGACATGCACACAAACTTGAAAATAAAAGTAACATAAAGCATCTTGTTGTTTAACCAAGTCAAAATCCACGTGCGAAGTATCAATGAATTGACAATGGAATGGTACCCCCAAAAAAGGATACATGCAAGGGATGGAAACATCTCAAGGTGGTTGAAACAATTGGAACCAATAATTAATCTTCCCCAATAGGGTGGGTTTAGGAAGGATACATCCAAAAAATGATTAGATTAAGGATTTTCACTAGATCTAAGACAAGACAAATGTTTTTGAGTTTTGCATATTTATATCTCTCATGGATATTTTAAGCCTTTTTGTAATTTTTAGGATTTTTTGATTATTTTGAAATGTTTTTTTATTTTTTTCATGTCAACTCAATGGAAGATTATGACACGCATAATGTTTTAACTTGTAAAATGGTAAGAGTGTGTCTTAAATAACTTGAAAAATGGTGAGAGCATGGCTTAAGTTACTTTCAAAATAGTGAGATCATGGAAAAGGGGTGATTGAGCTAACCTTATAATCTGAGCACTACCTACATGGTCCATATATACCTCAGGTTAATGTAGTTCCACCTATAGTGGAAGATACTATGAATTAATAGCAAGTTGAGGTAGGAAATAACAAATCAAGATTAATAATGAATGACAATGAGGGAAAGGACTAAGAGTCTTCAAGAACCATGTCATGTGAGATCCAAATGTGTCTAGTTATCAATGTGTCACATAAATAATAGGCCAAAATATTTTTCAAATAGCTCTCAATATACCTTCTACTTCCATAACAAGGTAAAAATGGAAAGACTAATGGTCATAATAAAATGGTTTACTCTAAATAGGATTGAATTGCTAAAATGGCTTGAATGACTTTCAATGGTCTACAATGGACAAGATGACTTGAACAAAATGGTCTATAAAGTAGATAGGTCTTCCCACAAGTGTCAAGGTACTTATAGAAAAAAAATTATGCATGATTATATAAACCTAGTTTTCATCATGATACTTGCCCAAGGCACCATAAGCATAGTTTTCACCATTGAACAAATTATTTCTGTATCTTTTGAATATTTTATTTTTTTCTTTGATTTTTTTAATTTTTTGGATTTTCAAGCATCTCAAATCAATGGAGGACTATTAGATGCACATGTGGACCCTTTTCTATCTAACCAATACCTGTTCAAAATGGTTGCTTTGTCTAAATCTTGTCAAGAATATGGACTATACTAATATTATCATGATCTTCATTGGTTGTTGATTCTTCTTCCTCCAAACCTCTAGAAAAGATGTCTTCATAGCCTGTTTAAAAAAAGAGTGCTGCTAAGAAGGGTAAATAAGGGTTGTCACAAGATAAATGGTTTGATTGGATAATGGAATGTAGGTATTGAATGGATAGTAGGATCATAATGAAATGTATAATGGTTTGGGGACAAATGAATATTGGGATTTTTAGTCACACACATTATTTTTTATTTTAACTTTGACTTAATTTTGGTTGTGGTAGGGTTGACATTAACTTTAATATTATCTTCATAAAATAATGAATAATTAATTAGCTCAGCTATTGGCACCTCAAGAGGTTTTCACCAACAAATTATTCTTGATTGTTTTGATTTGGATTATCCAATAGTGCATTTATAAGGTTTCACTAATGGACATTGATAATTTATTTTAATTATATCTTAGTACCTTAAGTAAAGTTTCACTAAATATTCTAATTTTTTATTTTTATTATCATCTAGTGCCTTAAATAAGGTTTCACTAGAAGATATTGAGTTTAGACTTTGATTATCCCCTACCATCTTGATTAAGGCTCTAAAAAGAGATTATTCTTCGACTTAAATGTTGTATTGGTTCCTCTAAAAAATTTCTACTAAGATTTCACAATGGAAATATTTTAATAGTGTGTGATTCTATTGGTCCCAATCAACATTTGTAGGTAGTGGTATATTAATATAATGGTTAGGCTGGATAATGGTATAATGATGCAGGAGCATCTATAATGTCTACCTGAAGACATGGTCATGATTAAATTTGAATTTCAAATTATTGTATTTTGCCTCCAAAATGTTATCTAAGGAGGAGTAATTGGAAATGTCAAAAGTAAAAGTAAAAAGGTAATTGTTAGGCTATTGAGGAAATAAGGGGGAAGTGGTTGAAATGATTTCAACCTTAGTATATTGTTAAAAATTACAAACTATTTCTGTTTTACCTTCAACCCAAAATTGGGCATAAAAGTTAGAGGGGAGAATCTCAACAAGAGAAAAAACAAAAAAAGAAAATTAAATATAGAGGAGGATGAAAGGTACATAGAAAAAAAGAGAGGAAGGTAGAGGAGAATAGAGGACATAAGGATGTAAAAAAAAAGGGAGATTAAGAAGTTACAGAAATATAGAGATTAGATTAAGATATAGATACAGTTCAGTGAAATTAAGAGGGCCGATTCTGTTTATATTAGAGGACAGCTGATAAAGGCCGTAATGGAAAGGAGTGAAAGGATTTTGAAAGGAAAAGCCTTTACACAGGCCACGATGGTAAAGAGTAGCGTATTTCTTCCGTGTTGATTTGATTCTATATGCGTTGATTTGAGTCGAGCCTGATATGAAGAAAATGTTGCCAAGATTATGGAGTTGTGCAAGTTGACGGATATGGTAAATCCATAGTCTTGAGTGGCGTGGAGGTATGTGTCTATTTGGTAGGCTGAATTTATTTTACTAGTTTTGAAAATAGCCCTAGTAATAAACAAGCAAAACTTGAATCTAAGGAGCTTGAAAGTTCCATTGAATTTTTGTTTTATGAAGAAAATTCATCCATGGCTGAATTATTAAATGAGTCCAATAGTTTTGGGCAATCTGTAGATAGTTTTCCTGCTTCTGAAGGATGCATTGAAAGAAAGTATCTCAGGATACAGCTAAAAGTGGAAAGAATTATATTAATGCGCATAATTTGTAAAAGATGCTAAAGGATGTTTGATATATGTAAGGATTATGTATAATTGGGTATAATTGGTAATAGAAAACTGTATAGACATTGCCTATAGGAGTCGATTCTATAGAATAGTGAAAAGAATAAAGGTTGCAATAGATAAAGCCGAATGTGTTTTAATTCAATCAGTTAAGGATTTTATAACATATGTATTTATTGTGATACATATTTCACTTATGCCTATGACTTCAAGTTTGAGAACTTGATTGGCTTTAGCAAAAACTTTGATGCTTCCCCTGTTTTGCAATTTGAAATTCAATATACTGAAGTCGCCTCATACTATGTCAGGCAGTAATTGATATTGAGTTCAAAGCTATTTTGTTTATCCACAGAAGGTTCCTCATGATCTTTATGAAAGTTACTATCCCAAGCAAGATAATCCCTCCAAAAGCTCCATGTACATTTAGCAAGAACTCGGGTAGTGCTATGCCCATTTGAAGTCCCTATCTTCCATCTGGATGACCATATTTTGCAAAATTCTCACGAGCTATAGGATTAGTAAGAGCCTAGTAAGCTTTTGATATAAACTCTACAAAGTATTTATTCACTTCTAGATCTGGATCTTTATCAGGGTCTATGATATGCCTTCTTGATCTTTGCTTCAGAAGCTGGAGGTTCTAATCCAAGAATAGTAAATGGCTTAAAAGGTTGAACCTCACGAGTAATATGGTTGACATAATAAACAAGAAAGAGCATTATTATCCAGAGCAGAATAAGCATCAAGTTATTACATGTTGAAAATTTGGAGATCCTTGTGGACATGGAAAAGGTGTCTACATATTAAATAATACATGGTTATTAGAGTAGTTGTAGTTCTATTAGAAGGCAGAGACCTCTTTATATCATTATGCCCATTTTTAAGAGTTTTGCATACACTCTAGTGGAGAAATATAGAACTAATGCATGGAGAGGAAATAACCCTATTATCAGCACTTTTATCACTATCCCTATTTGTAGTCAAATGCTAGAGCTATCTAAGGTCAGCGTATTCATCAATTGGTATCGGATCAGACATCCCTGCATCAATTTGGTATCAGAGCTTGAAGCTCTTAGGAATTGGTAATTTTTTGATGGTTATGATTTCTAATGAGTTGTTACAGGATTTGGCAAGAGGATCAGTAGGACAAAGTAGTGGAAGACCCTATGGAAGAAAGGTATGAGTAATCTTTACTATTTGAGTTAAGTTTATTGTGTTGAGAAGTAAAACAGGTGAAGAGGAAGGCAGTCAAGCCATTGAAGCTTAAGAGGAGAAGAAGCCAAGGAAGGCTTAGTGAAGAGCTAAGAGAAGCTCAAAAGTAAAAGAGCAAGTGAATGCTCAAGAGGAAGATCCAAAGCAAGGTAAGCTTGGATTTGTGATTTGTGTTTGATAAAGAGTTGTTGCAGGATTGAGAGAAGGATCAAAAGACTAGGATGCAAAAGGCCTAGGTGAGATCAAAGGAGATTTTCAACAGACCAGTCAAGAAGAAAAGGCTTGGGTGAGACAAGGGATCAAGAGACCAAGGTGGAAAAGACTTGGGTGAAGATCTCAGAGATGGAAGTGTTGTTGAAGGCACTGCAGAACAACAAGGTATATGAGGGCACCAAGAAGAAAGCAAGTATCAAACGTATGAACAGTTTTGTAATTGATAAAGAGATTGCTAATTTTAAGAGAGTTAGCTAAGATTAAAGATGAATATGAGTCTTGGATGCAGTTAAATAGGAAAACATGGATATGGCCAATGAGGAGGAGGTTGAAGTGGCCAATAGATCTCCTAAGGAAGAGGAGAAGAAGGCAAAAGAAGATTGCCATGAAGAGAGAAGCCCATAGAGGCTTGAAGAAGATAAGAAGGTTGCCAAGTGAGCAGCAAGAGGAAGAAGTGGTGAAGAAGGTTCTCATTGAGAAGAATAAGAGAAGAGAAGAAAGAAAAGATGAAGTGCCAGGAAGAGCTCTTGAAAGGATGAGAGTGTTGATGAAGAGAGCACTCATAGGGACCTTGTGGTCTCTTGTTTTTATTTCTAATATTTTCTTTGCATGGGTAATTGTAGGTATGAGCAGCCTTATGAAGGTCAAGAGAATGGCCTTGAAGAATGAAGAGACTGGTGCAAGAGAAGACACCAAGTACACAAGTGAATGTGTAAGAAAGAGAAGTGAGTTTGTTGTTGTTGATGAAGAAGAAAAGATGCATTGGTTAATGCATGAAGAAGGTGTTGAAGAACCCATACAAGCAAGAGAAGAGATAGAAGATGAAACTTAATTCCATGATGCCATTGCATGCTAAGAGGAAGAAAGAGAGCAGCCAAACACAAAGGAAGAGAAAGATTGCTCTATGGATTAAGCTATGCAAGAGGTAAATGAAGTGCTAAAATCTGATTTTGATTGTTATTATGAGCATGAAGCTGCTAATGTACAGGTGCAAGAGTTAAGGAAGATGATAAAGCCTTCAAAAAGAGAATTTAAGCATGGATATGTGATGCCTAAATAGTGGAAGAAACAAACTCCCAAGCAAGAGGAGGTGCTGGTACAAGAGAAAGGATGCAGGATGCCTACATGGTTTGAGAAGACAAATGATGAGAAGAAGAAACAAGTGTGGGTGCCTAAGAAGGCAAAGAGAGAAGATGTGAGTGTTGAGGTAACAACACCAAGAAGTCAATGGAAGAGGATTGTAGGTGATTCCAAAAACCAAGAGAATGAAGGAGAAATGGTGAGTATGGAAGAAGCATTCCATGAAGATAGGATGCTTGAGAGGTATACCAAAGAGGTAAAAGGTAAATAATTTGCTTATGATGCTGTTTTTGAATCCTTCAATGATATTTTCATGAGAAATGAAAGATGGAAAGTGGCTGTAAGGACTAATATGCATCAAGTTGAGACTTCCAAATGGATGGAAGATGAGGAAAGAAATGGGTGTACAGCAAAGCAATGCCTCATTGAAGCCAAAGAACAAACAAGATGGCTTCAAGCATAGATTGAAAATAACAAGGAGAGACAAGGTAATAGTGTTCCTATTGTTTTTGATAAGTATATTAATGAAGAAGTTGGTTTGCATGAAGACAAGCTAAGAAAAGAAGAGATAAGAGGTAAAGGGCAAGTAATCCTTGTGAGTGATCAGCCCAAGTTTGATGAAGTGAATGGAGAGATAGATGAAAGCTTATTAAAGGAAGAGTTGAAGATGTTGGAGGAGCTGTTTGGTAATTCAAGAGAGACAAAGGAAGGTACAAACCATGGTGAAGACACCATTAGGAAGAGTGAAGTAAGAAAAGAGCAGAAGAGTGAAGAGGCAAAGGCAGCTTTGGCCAAAGAGCAAAAAAGTGGAGGCAGCCAAGAGGCTTCATGGCCTCAATGTTTTTATACTAAGGTTGCTTTTGATGTTTTGAATGCAAGTATGGAAGATGAAAACTTTGAAGACATGTATGAAGATGAAGAAGCATGGAAGCAGGAGCTGGTAGCTAAAAAAGAAATGAGGACATATCTAAAGAGGAAGAAAAGCAAGAAGCTGAAGGACAAAGAATATCAAAGACAAACAATAGTATTGGCATTGAAAACAAGACCTTAGGATCCAGGTATACAAATGAAGACTAATGTATGGAGGCAGCATTTCATTTGAACTAAGGTTCAAATTGTTCCTAGAGGGAGAGTATGATGTAAGAGCATCTGCAATGGCTACCTGAAGACATGGTCATGATTAAATTTGAATTTCAAATTATTGTATTTTGCCTCCAAAATGTTATCTAAGGAGGAGTAATTGGAAATGTCAAAAGTAAAAGTAAAAAGGTAATTGTTGGGCTGTTGAGGAAATAAGGGGGAAGTGGTTGAAATGATTTCAACCTTAGTATATTGTTAAAAATTACAAACTATTTCTGTTTTACCTTCAACCCAAAATTGGGCGTAGAAGTTAGAGGGGAGAATCTCAACAAGAGCAAATATATATATATATATATATATATATATAGAGGAGGATGAAAGGTATGTAGAAAAAAAGAGAGGAAGGTAGAGGAGAAGAGAGGATAGAAGGATGTAAAAAAAAAAAGGAGATTAAGAAGTTACAGAGATATAGAGATCAGATTAAGATATAGATACAATTTAGTGAAATTAAGAGGGCCGATTCTGTTTATATTAGAGGACAGCTGATAAAGGCCGTAATGGAAAGGAGCGAAAGGATTTTGAAAGGAAAAGCCTTTACACAGGCCACGATGGTAAAGAGTAGTGTATTTCTTCTGTGTTGATTTGATTCTATATGTGTTGATTTGAGCTGAGCCTAATATGAAGAAAATGTTGCCAAGATTGTGGAGTTGTGCAAGTTGATGGATATGGTAAATCCGTAGTCTTGAGTGGCGTGGAGGTATGTGTTTGTTTGGTAGGTCAAATTTCTTTTACTGGTTTTGAAAATAGCCCTGGTAATAAACAATCAAAACTTGAATCTGAGGAGCTTGAAAGTTCCATTGAATTTTTGTTTGATGAAGAAAATTCATCCATGGCTGAATTATTAAAGGAGTCCAATAGTTTTGGGCAATCTGTAGATAGTTTTCCTACTTCTGAAGGATGCATTGAAAGAAAGTGTCTCAGGATACAACGAAAAGTGGAAAGAATTCTATTAATGCGTAGAATTTGTAAAAGATGCTAAAGGATGTTTGATATATGTAAGGATTATGTATAATTGGGTATAATTGGTAATAGAGAACTGTATAGACGTTGCCTATAGGAATCGATTCTATAGAATAGTGAAAAGAATAAAGGGTGCAATAGATAAAGCCGAATGTGTTTTAATTCAATCAATTAAGGATTTTATAACATATGTATTTGTTGTGATACATATTTCATTTATGCTTATGACTTCGAGTTTGAGAACTCGACTGGATTTAGCAAAAACTCTGATGCTTCCCCTATTTTGCAATTTGAAATTCAATATATTGAAGTCACCTCATACTATGTCAGGCAGCAATTGATATTGAGTTTAAAGCTATTTTGTTTATCCACAGAAGGTTCCTCATGATCTTTATGAAAGTTACTATCCCAAGCAAAATAATCCCTCCAAAAGCTCCATGTACATTTAGCAAGAACTCGGGTAGTGCTATGCCCATTTGAAGTCCCTATCTTCCATCTGGATGACCATATTTTGCAAAATTCTCATGAGCTATAGGATCGGTAAGAGCCTGGTAAGCTTTTGATATAAACTCTACAAAGTATTTATTCATTTCTGGATCTGGATCTTTATCAGGGTCTATGATATGCCTTCTTGATCTCTGCTTCAAAAGCTACAGGTTCTAATCCAAGAATAGCAAATGGCTTAAAAGGTTGAACCTCACGAGTAATATGGTTGACATAATAAACAAGAAAGAGCATTATTATCCAGAGTAGAATAAGCATCAAGTTATTACATGTTGAAAATTTGGAGATCCTTGTGGACATGGAAAAGGTGTCTGCATATTAAATAATACATAGTTATTAGAGGAGTTGTAGTTCTATTAGAAGGTAGAGACCTCCTTATATCATTATGCCCATTTTTAAGAGTTTTGCATACACTCTAGTGGAGAAATATAGAACTAATGAATGGAGAGGAAATAACCCTATTATCAGTGCTTTTATCAATATCCTTGTTTGCAGTCAAATGCCAGAGCTGTCTAAGGTCAGCATATTCATCAATTGGTATTAGATCAGACATCCCTGCATCATATAATCATGTGTAATGTTAATAAAAGGATAAAAGGTAGTATAGTCATCATAGAGATTACTATGAAAAAATGCATTGATGCTAAAAGAAATATCCTCAATAACTATAAAAGGATCACAAATATTTTCAATCAAATCTACCATAAGTGTGTAACCAATTTCATAATATCTATTAATGTATGTTTATTATGTGGTCGATTCTGATTCAAGTGGATCTTGTAGAAGTATATAACCAATGTTTTAATATCCATTAATAAATGTTGATTCTAAATTTTATTTTAACTCAAGGGGATTTGAATCCAATGTTGAAGTAGACATTGATTCTACTTTTAATGCTAAATCTGATATTGGTTCTAGAATAGAACCCAAATCTAATATTAGTTCTGAAATAGAACTTGATTTTGATGTAAATGTAGCCAAAAATATGTTATGTTGGATTATGTTATCCATAAGTACCTTGCTCACCTTTCACTTGGAAATGAAGGATTTGGGACAAAATAATCCTTAAAAATGGAGGAATTTGGTCAATGGATGAATAATGGGATGTTTCTTAATAATAATGGGTTCTTAAAAGATGGGCTCATCAGATATGGGTCTTGTGTCAAATATAATTTCTTTGTCAAATACAAAGGGATCATCAATGGTTTAGATTTAGTAAAATATGGATGATTCAATAAAAATGTTGATAATGGTTTAACTATCTTGATCACTTTGGAAGTGCATGTATTTGATCATGCTTGGGAAGGGGAGCATGTTATACCCTGATTGAGTAGTTATTAGACTTGGAAACACTTGGGTATTTAGTAGATAATGGTCCTTAGAGGGTAAATAGTATAATAGGTCTATATTTTTATATGTGTTATGGTTGTATGACTAGATTAGATTTTATACCAATGGATGAAGTGTGCAAAGTAGATGCAAAGTGGCATAGTTGTTGGATAAGTTGGGTGAGTTGATATTCAATTCTTAATGTATGAAGAATCATGATATAATAGGTTTAGGATAATTAGATTCCATGAATTATATTAACCTTGGAATAATGCCCCCAAAAAAGGATACATGTAAAGGGAATAGATTGGAATAAGTTGGCCCCAAAAAGGGTGGTTTTGGTCTTAGTTGGAATGGGCTTAAAGAGGGTGGTGTTGGTCCCAGTGTAGTTATCTTAATTTGTATTATCCCCAAAAAGGGATAAATGGTTCTATGTGATTGGAATTATTCAAAATAGGGTAGATTAGATTAGATTATAATGGTCCCAAAAGAAGGGCAGTCTTGGTCCTGTATTTAAATTACCCTAACTAGGGTGGAATAGACTAGATTGGTTTAGATGAAAGAAATGATGGATGATATGAATTCATCACTCCTAACCAACATGTTCATGAGATTTAATGGAAAGATAATAAGTGTTTTTGAATTAGCTTGTGATTGATTCAAAATAATTAGATGTGGTCAAAATAAATTTGGTTTAACATTATTTTAATATGTGGCTTTGCAATTGATTGTGGTCAAAGATGACCTAATTTAGAATTAGAATTAGAATGTAATTCAAGACAAACTTGATAAAATTGGAATGGAATGGTATAGAATTTGTTTGGTATGTGATTCAAGATGAACCAATTTTGGCTTGGATTGGTCTGGTACATGGTTTAAAATGAACTAGATTTGGCTTTGACTGGCATGGTACATGGTTCATGATGAACTTGATTTGGCTTGAAATGGTACCTTGGTCAAAGTTGACCTAATTTGGATTTTAAATTTGAAATTGACCTTGGTAGATATTAAATTTTTAATTAGGTATGTCAATGTAAATGTTAAAGGGGAATAATTCAATCAAATTTTGTTCATGTAAGTATCTAAATAGGACAGGTGTGTGAATCAAACTTGTTTCCAAAAGGGTACAAAAATATTGGTACATCAAATGATTTCAATAAGTTTGATTTCATTTTGGAATGTTGGTTTGAAAGGCTATTTGATTTAATTGTAATATTTGACCTAGGCTTTGAATAAGTTTGCTTTGGAATGGAAAATACCTAACTTTGGTTGACATCAAAATAGAGTTGACCTTGGTTAACCTTGGAATAGTTTGACTAGAATTGGAATAAAACTGATGGCATAATGACATAATTTGGATAAGAATTTGTAACTTTTTTCTTAAATTGGTTTGAAGTTGGAAATTGGGGTTTGAACTAGGCCTTGGTTCAAAGTAGGCAATCTAATGGTGCAATTTGGACATAAAAGGTAAGTATTTAGACCAAGTTTGACATGTCACTTTATTTGACCTAGAAATTAGGTAAATTAATGCCTTATTGTGTGTATAATATTTTTTGGATTTGGGGTTGGTTTTTTTTTATTTGGTTTAGAGTATAAACAAGGTTACAACACAATAATTAAACAACACATAAGCATTATAAGTTAATTTTAATAACTGACATAGGTTTACATCACATTATTTTGATCATTCAATATACTTACCTTGAGAGAGGACTATATAATTTAAAATTCTTTAAAAAAATATTGTAGTTAATAGTGGTGCTTTAATCCCACCCTTATCTCAAAATGTTTGTATGATCAAGGCAATCTTTAAGGGCCATTACTTTTGTGCCCCTATATAAATGAATGTTCCATGGTAAAATAGGGTCTTAAATTTTTTCAGTTAGATTTATAGATGGTCTTGATATGCCTTGAAATATATAAGCACAAAAATACATCAATTTGATGTCAATATTTAACATTCCATTCACTAATGGGTCTAGTCCCTTTACGACCACTTTAGTTGTAAGATTTTAGTCAAGTGCTACTAGAAAAATGAAATTCCAAAGGATCATTTAGCTAAGATACCACTGACGTAACTTCAATTTGTATACACTATTAGATAACTAGGTTAGTATGATTCTAATATGTGGATTCCAAGTCAACACACCCATAGGACTTATAGGAATTTGATGAACTCCACCCCACACAATTAAAATAAAATAAGGGTATAATGTAAATAAGAACTTTGCAAGGGGAGAGCATATGCATAAAGAACCCCACAAGTCACTCAAATAATAATAATAAAAAACTTTAACTAAAGTAAAGACATGGAAAATAATCAAGTTTTTGTGATAACCCAAATGAAAATGTGAATTTATTTTAAGCCCAAATAAAGATGTGTAGAAAAGAAATGTGTTTGGCATAGAATATAAAAACCCACTTTAAAAGTTTTAAAAATATGATTTTGAGTTATAAAGGAGATTGAAAATAAGTTTTTTAAATCTTAGTTTTTCCACAAAATGATTTCATAGTTATATAGGATAATTTTATCACTCTAACCAATAATTTCCTTATTTCAACACAAAACACAAAAAACCAGAAATTGATTTTGCTAAGGATACATATGACTTCACTGCTATGGTTGATGATTTATTTTATGTTTATTTTAATTTATCTAATGTTTAATTTTAAAAAAAATAGATATAAATTCTAGAAAAAATATTTCACTATAGTGAAAACAATTTTGCTAAAGTTTTCTCTGATTTTGTTATTGTGTAGAACATAGTCAAAACAAGAAAATAGGGGCATAGAGGTAAGAAAAACTAAAATTTGAGAATATTAATAGAAAAGATAACATAATTAAGACAAAATAAATATAAAAATGAGATGATGAAGGCACATAAATGATTTTGCCACTAAAATCAATGATTTCACCAAAGTTAGTTTTGATTTCAGAGTTAGGGCCTGCATATAAAATTAGATAGAAAAGGCATAAAATGATTTCAACATCACAATCAACAAGTTCACTAAATTTAGATATTATTTATCCAAATTTGAATTTCATAGAATAGAATAGTTAGATAATAGATAATTTTTTCACTATTGCTAAAGGGGATTTTACTAAAAATAGCTACAATTTTGTAATTAAGACCTACACATAATAGAATAGTTAGAGAATAAAGAATGATTTCACCACTGATAAAGGAAAATTCACTAAAAATAACTTTGATTTCAGAGTTAAGTCTGTTACAAAATATATTTAAGACATAAATAATTATTTCACTACTGTAAGCAATGATTTTATTAAAGTTGTTTCTGATTTTGCAATTATGTATAATGATTTTGCTATTCTAACCTATGACAAAAATTAATGAAATTTGAAGAAAAATGAGTGAATTAACTTGATTTAAAGGCTAATTCTAATAAGTATAAGAATTTAAATTATCTATAAGAGCTTTTCAAGTGAATCAGGTTCTACTAGATGTGTCGTTATATAGATTATAATCTAAAATAGGTTAGTCAATTTGTTAGTGAATGATATTAAAACATACTTGAAGAATTAAAATCTTAAGCCTAATGCCTAAATTGAGATTATGGAAAAACAAGAAATAAATGTAAATTATAAGACAAAAACTATGTTTATACCTTCTTTGTATATTTACTTGAGAATTAGTTTGGAGAGGTTTAGCTAAGCTTGTAAGCTATAAGTCTTTGGCAATGTTTGGTTCTGCATGTGGGTAGAATCTCTCCTTGTCTACACTTAATTCTTGGCTTGGTCTAACATGAAAATTGGTTGAAGTTCCTTGTATAATTCATCAGAGTAATTTTGCATGAAGAAACTTGTTTATAATTCCCAAAGGCTCTTATATTTATAGACTTTTAGAATGATTGTGAATAATTTATCTAAGATCAATATCAATGGCGAAGGATGACTCCTAAAACTCATGATTACACACATAGAATGTGTAAGGTATTCCATTTAAGGCATTTTTGGAGTGTGGAAGGAATGTTTGAAGGAAAGTGTAATGATGACCCCTTTTAGAGTGTGTCATAGGCCATGTAAGAGGTGTAAGAGAGTGTGTAAGTGTCCATGACATAATCCACCTTGACCACACTCCACTCCATTCCATTGGCTTTCCCTTATGGCATCACCTATGTGAGTTAATAAATCTATTTTGCTTTATGGAAAATACATAATTCTAATTCATGGAATTTTCCATTAAAATAATATTTAGGATAATTAATCAAGGTAATTAATTGGTGGAGTATGGTGTAATTAAAATGTTCTTTTTTCAATCAAATATTCATTTAATTAGATTGTAATAACATTTTCAAAGGATCAATTTGACTCAAGATGCGCTAGATAAGATTATGATGTAATATGATCCATTTCCCTAATCATCGATGTGGTGTTTCCATTTTGGGTTAAAGTAATAGTTGTGCAAGTAAATTGGGTCCTCTAGTATTTTTGATCAAATTTATGTGTGATTATGGAAAGTTTTTCTTGATTATAGTTTAGACACATAAGTGATTAAATGAAGTGTCTAGTTTTGGATACTTACTCTTTTCCATAGAAAATTACCTACTTATTCCTCTTTTGAAATATTTCACCATGATCCCCATTCACTAATGGTCACTCCTACATGTTAGACCTTCTACACTTGAAAAAATGACTTGTGTACTTAACCCAACTAACATACATATTGTAATCACCTAAAAGTGGTATTTGAATGATAAGAGTGCTACTTTAGACTTCTTATCTCTAGTTTATCCTATACCTATCTTAGACCTATTATCACTTATCTAACTTTTATGAAGGCCAAAAACATACTTAATTAGTTTAAACACAGTCCTAGATCCTCATTCCCCAATCTTAGATGTTTGTGCCCAGTGCTCTACTAGCTGGACATTAGTGACACATTAAGGACACTAGAGCCATGTGGCCCTAGTGTCCCCAAAATAGTGTATATGTCCTTTACCCTAAATTTCTTGAATGAATATATTTTTAGAATTAAAATCCTCATAATGTCAACCTAAATATCTTTTATTATCTACACAAATAACAAAACACTATAAATACATGACTTTTAGCCTTTTATACACTAGATGGAAATTAGATGAAAAAATACCTATTCAAACATGAAATAATTTGAGAAATATCAAGGTTTTTAATCCCTATTTTGTCCTAATTATACATATTACCATCTACAATAGCCCTAAGCTTAGATTTTATATATTTCTAATCTCAATCACATTTAAGGAACTCAAGGCCATTATCATACTAGCATCACTTGCACTTACACTAGCACTTAGGTGGGGAGAACTGCATTGGGATTGATCCCTCTTTAGAGTATTGCTATGTAGGCAACTCTCTTCAAAGTAGGGTTTTGAGGATGTCCAACCTATACTACTAATGAACACACTTTTTATCTCATACCTTACTTGAAAGGAGGACTATGGTTTTCATCACAAATAAGTCATTATAGGGATAAATAAAGTTCCCTACTTTGTGTGCATAGGGAAATAACCCATAAATCTAAACATAGGTGCACCTAGAAGTTGAGGAGAGTCCTCCACATAGGACACTAGTGGAGAAATTAAGACACTAGAGCCACATAGTGCTACTATCTAAATATGACACTATTATTCATGAGGGGTTTAGACATAGGGATCTAATTTATGACACTCAACCTTGTTTCTATCTCAGTTTCCAACACTCAGATCATCTATATCATGTATTTTTTAGATAAGTATTTATTTGCACATATTTATTACTATTTTTAGAAAGTCAAAACTATTCAAATTTATAACAAATCAGTGGTTATTTTATACATATTATTTACTTGATTTATTCTACTCAAACATAAAATTTACATAGACTAAAAAATTAAAAGGTTAAAACATTTTGTGAGCCTGACTTACTTCAAACATTACTCAAACCCTGACCCTAGATGCTCCTAAGGTTTTTATCCTTATTTTTCCTATTTTCACTAGCTACTTTAAATTTTTCATATTTCATATATTCTATTTTAGCATTTCTAGTTCAATTTGTTTACTATATGCCATTAAAAAATCTCTCTCTTCCATTAAGAAGAAATGTTAGGCTAAGTGGTAATCTTATAGAGCATATTCAAATTCCTATTATTGAAGCTTATAATATGAATAAGGGACTTATTGTAACTCTTGTTGTTTATCCTTCACATAATTACTAAAATTTGAAATGGTGAAATATCATGAATTTTCCATGTAGTGTTCTAATTAAATGGTCAATTCTTTTTTTTAAAGCTCATCTCAACCTCTATCTTAAACAAGAATTTTTTTTTCAAACAAATCACTTTACCTTCTTTTATAATGTGCCACAAATAAATGTCACGAGGTGAAACTTTTTTTTTTCACATTAAACAAAAATTCACTTCTTTTAAACATATGGCACACTTTTGGTAAGTAAGAGTTTTATTTATTAAATTTTGGTAGAATTCTTTACAACTCATAAACTTTGATTATTGAAAATTGAAGAGCATGTGTTTGACTTGTCTTTCATATTTTAAATCCAATCAAAAGTCATTATTAAATTTTCAAAATAGAAATAAAATAAGGTAATTATTTTTATTCACATGGTTTTATTTTTTATTTTTTTTAAATACTTTAAAATTATTTTTTAAATGATTTTCCAAATGTTAAACATAAAGTTATAATTATGATTTAGGTCAATTAAATAATAAGTGATTTTTATATTTAATTGAAAATTAAAGGTTTTATCATATTTTAACTAGCACTTATTTTTTTTCTTGAAAGCATTAAAGCTTTAATTCAAACTTTGGTTCTATAGCATTTGAATAATTTATATTTTTTTCACAAACTTATTTAACATTCGGTATATTTGTATTTGTAACATATTTTGAAAATTTTAAGCGATATCTTATTTTGTTAGAATTATTTTTGGTCATATTGTGGTTATATAAACAAAATGAGGCCTTGATTACTCATCTCAAGCACCAAATTATATAAAAATATAATAAAATTGGTGCTCTCAATTATTAACTTGAATGTCAGAGTAAAAAAAATTATTAAAAAATTCACACAATGAAAAACTAAGCAAAATGCAAGTTTTAATTGACACTTTAACTTCTCAATTAGCATGTTTTAAAAATGTGCAAACATATAATGTTGTTTCTTCACCCTTAAATATCATACTATTCTACCACATGATGGTTCTAACCTAGTTTAAAAATTATGTAATCCATGGGGTATGTTGGCAGTGGCCTTGGTAAATATGAAAATGGTATTACTACACCCATTTTTCTTGAATACAATGATCATAGTAAAGGTCTTGGTTTTGATGATGCAAATGTTTTTAATAAAAATTCAAAATCATATTGTACTCCTCATTGAAGGACTTATCATGCAACTTATTTTGATTATACTGCTTCTAATATTCATGCTTTAGATAAAATTACTAAAACTTGAGCACATTGTGGAAAATATAAACATTGTATATTTAAATGTTAGAAATTACACCTATGAAAATATTTTGATAAATCTATTTATGACATTTTACATTTTTATAAAATGAATAAATCTCCTACCTTTAAGGGTAAAACTATTTGGATTCCTAAAACTAATAAATCTTTTAAAGACTTTGATATGTCTACTTACGATCATTCTTCTAATGCTTCACATAGAATATATTCTACAAGTGAAACATCTTCTTTATCTTATTTTGATTATTTAAATATATTTTTTCAAATAAAATATGATTTTTACCAACTTATTTTCATGAAATATATCACACTTTGTGGTGGAAGTTGTCTTTATTTCATTTACTTTGTTGTACATCTACTTTTATTACTTTTTGTATGTAGATTGTATTTTTGGCATATTGGTTACTTAACTTGAAAAATTGGTGTTAGTTTTATTTTTTTATAGGTTTGTGGATTATTACTCCTTTTTTTTCTTTGTTTCATTATGGATTGACTATATTATCTAAAGAGGGTTCTTGGAGATTCTTGGTGATCACAATTTCATCCTTACAATTTTTGGCAGCACCTTCTCTTCTTTATTTCTCTAAACTATTGTAATTCCTCTTGAAGTAAATTTATATTAAGGGGTATTATTATGCAATTTCAACTCCCTTCTTTGTTTGTAAATTTTTTTTCCACTTTTGTAACCTAAAATTAAAGCTTAAAGGGGAGTGTTGGATAGTCAATCTTAATTTAGGTCCTTCCTATAGGTTTATAAACTTTTCCTGAGTCTTAATAATGTGTGTATTTAGTGTATTTAGAAATATATTTTATTATTAAATTTATGAGGTGTCACTCACCTCTTTAGCCCACTTGTTGGATTTAGAGTTGCGTTCGTGTAATTCCCTTTCCCCACTTTTCACACACTTCCCTCCACTTTCTAAAGGAATAGGCCATAAGAGGCACACACAAAGGAGGTTTGTAAGGTAATCATAGAATTACTTGTATCTCTCATTATTTTCATATAGCTCTATAAAATATCCCTTCCTCTCATTATTCCCTTACTATAAATTTATAGATCTCTCTCTTCTTCTCTTGTGCTCTTGATTCAATCTTATACTTGTGGAAATTTTGGTAGCAAGCCTTCTAATAAGATCACATGGATTTTTATTAGATATGTTCACTTTCCCACTTTAAAATTATTGTCTCATTTATGGTTTACACCTTGAGAGCTAACTTGTCTTATGATTTCCTTATTTCTATATTTTTATACTTTATCATTGATGAACATTTTTGGGATAAATATTTCACATGTACCATACTATAGTTTTAGCTAAACCACTTGCCACCTTATTATACTAAGAGATTTTTGATGATGTTATAGATTCTTATATCATACCTTACTTTAAAGGAGAACATTTATTTGCATCACAAATTAGTTATTATAGGTACAATACAGATTTCTAAACTTCATGTGTGTAGGAATAAAACCCAGAAATCTAGACACAAGTGTACCCAAAAGTTCAAGATAATCCTATACAGAGAAAACTAGCACTTATATCAGGACACTAGAGCCACATGTAACTATTTTTCAAATGTGAAACTATTATTTATAAGGTATTCTGACACAGGGATCTAGTTGATGACACTGTTCAACACTCTTATCAAAGTTTCCTTATTTACACATATTTATTATTATTTTTAGAAATTTAAAGCTAACCAAGTTTGTAAAAAATAGTGGTTATTTTATGAATATTATTTCCCTAATTTATTCTACTCATACCTTTAATCAAACATAGTATTTACATAGTCTAAAACCCTAAAAGGTTAAAAACACATATACACACTTCACCAAAACCTATTGAAACATCAAACCCCCATAATATGTTTCCATTCTATAAATTACTATAATTTCCTCTCTTAATTATAAGTTATTCCTCATCAAAATTTCTTAAAAATCTTTCTTTAGCTCACACTCCACTTGAAATTTTATTTTAACATTCTCCCAAATGTTGCCTAGCTTGTGATAGTTTCCTTAGGTCATAGTTAGTAAGGGAATCTACTTCAAATATTTTATCTTTATCTAAATCTTAAAATATATATATTAATTTAATTTAACCTTATTTCATGACCCTTTCCATATTTTATATCATCTGGTGTATCTTACCATCTTATGTGTATCATATTTATTCTTGGTGACATTATTCTTCAGGTGCACATTCTAATTTTGCACAACCTACTCAGCTATCTTATACTAAATTCTTAGGCCATGTGCACCTTTCTCTTGCAAAATTTATGCCCTACATTTCTAACATATCTAGATACTTGGTCAAATTTTCTTTTATTCATGTTAGTTTGGTTGACATGCCATTTGGCAAGCCCACCAACATTAGGCTATCAGGGTGGTGAAGATCATTAAGCCTTTCCTGAAGGAGTTTTATGAGTTGGTTCTCCCCAAGATCTTTATCTATCAATTCATAGCACGCTAATATTTTCTTAATTTTATATTTTACACTATTTTAGTTAAGGGTTTTGTTTGTGTGAGACGTAAAACTAAATTTTAACAAATTTTTTATTCTTAAACAAATTGGATGGTAATTACGGTTTTATGCTTTAGTCAATTGGGTTATAACCATATATTAAAAAAAATAAGCATGTACATACATTTTACCAAGTGTGAAATTAGGGTTTGAGGTAAAAATATTTATAAATGCAAATTTTAGGTTCATTCCCTTGCATTAATACATTCACCAATGCAATAATAATATAGGAATGAAATAGAATAAGCAATCAATATAAGCATTTATAAACATATTTATATCAAATAAAACCCTAACCTAACATATTTGAAAAAAAAAATGTAAAAGTGGGGGAAAGAGAGAGAAACCTTGTGATATTAGAGACAAATTTGATCCACTTTATGTAAACAATCCACAAAACCAATCCTTCTATTAGCCAACATTCACACAACTAGGTACAAATAAGGTGTGATATTATGAGGAGAATAAAAACTAAAAGAGAAACACAAATCCACTATATTGCATGCACATGAAATAATAATATTCTTCCATAGTTTCAATTAAAATACATAGATCCACTTGAGTAGTAAAATAATAAGATTTTTTATAATCTAAATGAGCCCAAATTTTTCTAGCATAACAACAGGGTAGCAAAATGACAGGGAGAAATTACACTAAAATTATATAAAAAGATGGAAGAATTTAAGTGTTTTGGAGAAACAAAAATCCAACCCTTATAATGACCAGGGTTGGTCTATTTATATATCTTTTGATTATTTCATTTTCCACCCAAATGCTCCTTCACTTTTCCAATACCACCACTTTGCCCTTTTGTTCCACTTTAACCTGCAAAAAGACAAAAAACAAGTAAATTTGTAACATTAAAAGCTCCCCAAGAAAAGTATAAAATTAAAATATTATTACACATGAAGAAATTAAGAAATTGGAGGAACTAAGAATGTGTTAGATTCAAATTTTAAAGACTCTGATGGTTATAAAAATAGATTTATGAGGACAAAGTTATAGACCCTAGAGTGATGGGTAGTCTAAGTCAACCCATAAAATACCTACTTGGGTTTTGGAATACACAAAACTCAATTTGAATAACTTTTGACTCGAGATAAATTAGAAAATATTGGGGTTACCAAAATGTACATGGTGGAAATAGATTTTTGGTAATGTAAATGGTTTGTAAAATTGACTCTTAGGGTGAAAGTTATGTCCACCAGAGTGATAGGCATTTGGGATGGGTCAACATGAAAAAATAAACTTGAGTCTTCTAATTTTGCATTAAGATGAGTTTTTTGTAATTTTAAAATCTTAGTTCTAATTTTACATTAAGATGAGTTTAAGAATCCCAAATATCACTAGGGTTACATTTGGCATGCTCTACATACCTAATCATTACTCAAACTTTCAACTACAATTGTGTATTTTTCTGGTAGGAAATTAAAATTCAAACTTTAAAGGGGGTCCAAGAACCAATATGGGGTTATACCCCCAATTTACACTGGGGGTTTCAAAGAGTGGCTTCACCATTGTGGTCAAGATTTTATACCTAAGTAGTAAATGAAATGACTGAGGTATGGTCCATGACCTAATTAGGGTTCCCATCCTCGATTATAAATATCAACATTTAACAAAGGCACTATGACTTAGTTGAGGTTCAAAACCCTAACTGTAACTACATTGACCAGACACCCCTAGACATAATCACATAAAAATATCTACCTAACACTATGTCTAGATGAATAAGACTCTAGGTCACCGATTTAGGGATTTGATTCTCTATTACAAATAGATAATGACCTTTGATGATAGATAAGACCTAGTACAGATTTAAATCTTGACTAACACTAGATAGCTCCCTGATAGACCAATGAAGACCTAGTCAGGGAAAAATTCCTGACTATAACTAAGATTGGTGATTGACTAACCTAGAGACCTAAGTGGGAAACAAAATCCCCACATAAATTCTAAAAAAAATCACCCCTCTTATGACCTAATTAGGGTTATAAACCCTAATTATAACTACGATGACTACCACCCAAATGATAAAACTTGTAAAAAATGGCTCGATTAGTAAAGGATGAAATGCTAAGAATTATCTAAACCTAATCAAGGGTTGAAATATTGATTAGGTCTAGGGAATTATACAAATTTTTATCACCTATATCAAGACCTAATCAAGGTTATGAGAAAGATTTTATAAGACTTAGGAAGATTTTCAATAATGCAGAAGTCAATCAAGATGGGGGATAGAGACTAAGTGTAAAATATGATAACTACTCGCACAAGATTAGTTTTATAACTGGGATATGTTTTAAAAGTTTAAAAGGCATGAAAATAAATTTAACTCCCAAAGAAACTATAATGAGCTAAGATATCCAGAGAGCAAGATTTGACAAGTAGGAACAAGTGCATCTAGACTCCACTTTGGGGCTAAGTGATTTATATGAAACTTTATTTTTTGAACTTGGTTTTGATAATGGGATATGTTTCAAGAGCTAGAATTTCATGTAAATATATATGGCCTCATATATTAGGATAATAGAGATAAAAAATCTAGGCTTTAATTGTAAATTTAGAAGTCAAAACTCCACTTTCATGTTAAGTGTTATATATGAAGTTTTCTCATATAGACATGGTGTTTCCAATGGTGATGGTTACAAGTCCCAATTCAACACACAAATTGAGACAAACCACCAAGGTAACTTGAAATTGATGAGACCAATGAGCTATTAGTGTAAGTGGGAATGGCATACAAAAATAAAAAAATGGTTCCTTGATTCTTGGAAGAATTAGGACATGTTAAACAAGTAATAACAAATGGTGACTCTACTGGAAAATAAACTTGAGTATTTTAGAATGATATAAATGTGTCTACAAACATATAATATCTAGTTGAGACTATGTATGGTACATGAATGGATTATAAATAGGAGAAGATTAGAGTGGTTAAAATACATAATTATACATTCTCATTGACTTGGTGTGTGAAAATGAGTTAAATTACCACTTCTTAGAACTTGTAAGGACTAACTAATATGGATCCAATAATCAAGATAGTGAATCCTACATTGAAAATGCTTGCTTGAAAATTGCTCTACTACTAACCAGGAATCTATAATCCCAATGGAGTTATCTATAATCCCACTTAAGGCCTTACTCTACTATTGATCAAATATATATAAGCTCGGTAGAGGTTGCCTGAATCACCTAGAATTGAGTTTTTAAGAAATTGATTTTTATTTTATTTTTTCTCTTTCTTTTCATAACATCTCAATCTTATGTTGGGGACCATCGTGGCAAGTGAAAGGATTTTTTTTAGATTTTATACCCTAAATCTTCATTGTGTCAAGTTCATCTAAGCAAACCTAGAAACCATTAAGATGTAATTTTTTTGTTTGGTTTTGAGAGAATGTCTTCATTGACTGATAGTTTACCCAAAATTAGCCCAACATAAACAAATTTAGAACACACATAATAAATCAAGCTTTTAAAACTAATTCAAAAAAAATTGTAATGCTACAAACTACTTAGATTACTTATGGACTATAATTTCACTTGAACTGCCTACATATGGGCCTTTTGTTCTTCATCCTTTGACCAATATGGGAACTTAAAAGATAAAATAGATGGGTTAAACCAAAAAGGGACAAGCAACAAGGTCGATCTGAGAATGAAAAAGAGGAAAAATAAGAAAATTAAACTAAAATAACAACAAAATCAAGAAAAAAAACACAAAACAAAGTGGCAAAGGGAAAGAGAATATATTTATAGGAACTTTTCAAGCTAAATCAATCATAGAAGTAGGAATTTGGGGAATCATCCATGGACAAGCCAATGGATGTCCTCACTAGTTAGACACCTAATATAGAATGCATTCATGTATAGGATTTTGAGAATATTGGTAGAGATCCTACCAAGGGAAAACATGTATTTATGCCTACATTGACCTCTATGCTCATGAATGCTATCCTAAAGTGTTTTATCTACATTATTCTCATGTAACTTCAGTAAATATTTAGAATTAAATCCAATAATGTACTTACATTAAACTTACAAAAAGTATTTGGGATATGTTTGGTTAAATACCTCTACCCATACATTGAATTATGGTGAGGGATAGGGGTGTGTATCAAAACATACCAAGATGACTTGCATACCCAACCTAGTAGAGATATGTCCTTCATGGTAACCAATTTATGAATCCATTATGGGTTGCTCCTTGACTGATAGTAATGCTTTGGTAGCATCTTTTTTGTCATCTTTATCATCTAAAAAGCTTAGGAGTGGTTCTTCCCAAGTCAAGAATATTTGGGCTTTGTCATTGGTATTAAAAGTGTGCATAGAGTTGTATTGGATTAAGGTATCTTTAGCTCTAACTTCCATCGACTTCACTTCTTCATGGCTTGGCCATACATGCTCATGATCACTCATTTATATTTTGTCTACCTCTATTAAGGTGAGGAGAATAGGAATGTTTCACTCATATTCCACAAGTTTTTCTAAAGGATTCAAACTTTTAGATTGTTAGTGAGACATTTTCCCACTATGTGGTTTTACCTACATAGTCTAAACAACTTTCTTAGATTAATAATAGGTAATTAAATGAGTGTACTTTAAGTCATTTTATAATTGTGAGTTGAGTTAATTACCTTTTTGGGTGACCTAATTCCTCACTATATAATGTACCTTCCTATTTACTTTTTGGTGAATGAATATTAATGAAAAATTTTATTGTGAAGAAAAGCTTCTTCATCTTGTGAGTTTTTCTTCAAATTTCACTATTCCATAAAAAATCAACCCCGTGCATTTGACCCTATCTAATTTATCCTCAATTGTGGCCCACCCTAACATAGTATCAAAGCTATTCTGATAGATGAATCCATTGATTCTATTATGAGATATTATATTTTTGCTTGTTTCATATTTTCATTAATTTAAATTTTATAGGGTTTGATGGGGTTTCTTGTAAATCTATGAAGATATGCATACCTAGAGTCTCTAAGTGAAAAATGAATTTTTCCAGTAGATTTATAAGGTGGAAAAACCCTTAAAATGACTATAAATAAGACCAATTTTGTGATAGTGTATTTTCAACCATTTTTGGAGGGTTTCAAAGTTATTTTTTGAATCTATAAAAATATATACTTTTTAGTGACTTTGAGGGAAAATTATTTTTGGGTTTTTTTGGGATTATCAATAAATCAAGTGGGTCTCTTTAATATTTTAGAGAAGCCATAAGAATTTGAATTTTTAGAGGTTTCTTTAACTCGATAAGATTTTGACCCTTCACAAGTAATTTTGGTGGTTGGTGAAATTTTGGGTCTTTACGTGCACACTCATCAAATCCTAATGACCTTGCTTTAGATCCTAAAACCTTTGTTATTAGATCCCGCTAACCCTGATAGCCTTTCTTATAACCTCATCAGAACCTGATAGCCTTACATGCAACCCTATCAGAACCTGACGACCTTGTTTATAAACCTAACAAAACCCATTGCTCATGATAATAAATCCCACAAACTTTGATAGACATTTGTTTACCCTTGGTAGAATTTGATGTCTCTACATGTAAATAAGCTAGATTTTGACCCCTGTCTAAACATAGTTAAATCTCCATCAGCCAAGTTACACCTTATAATGAGTGAAAAACCACCAAATTTAAGATAATGGAATAAGTCTTAGCCTTTAGTCATGAGGGATTTTTAGCCCCTGGTCACTCCTCACCCAAAATTGCTTAACTTTTGCTCTAAAAGGGCATAAATTTTTTTGTGGGAAGTTGATTAAAAAAAATCAATAGTGGAGGTTGCTCTTGCCATCTAGAAATCCAAACATGCATAAATTTTAGTCTGATGCTCCTTTTGAGGTGCCATTTTTGCTGAAATCATGAATTTTTCAATCTCTACATATTAGTAATATTCTCATGCATTGTAAATTTAAACTTCTATAGATTCATGGGGCTTGCATATTCCTAGTCTTTTAGCACATGTAGTTCAACACATACTTCTTTTCTGCACCATAGATCTAAGTTCTATTTGGATTCTTACACCATTCAAATACCATGTGTGTAAAGTCAAAGTAAATCCTCTTGAGGCTCAAAGGATTATATCAAATCATAATAGGTATAGAAAAAGAACTAACACCTAAGGTAGATAAGGTAAAGTATTGAAATAGAAGTGACAAATCCTACATTATTCTATGTCTGTCTATATCTCTTGGACTAATCTTTCATATTGAATCTACACTACTAATGAATTTTGGTCCATATTAGAAAAAATATTTAGGAAGTAGGACATAATGAGAGATCATGATTTGGAGAATGATCTCATTAATTAAAGCTTAGATGATTTTGATATAGTATAAGGCTTCTTCACAATGTTCAAATCACTCAAGTTATAATTGAAGCTATGTGACATTGACAAAAATGATGATCAACTGATTATTTACATACTTGCTAAGTTGGAATCTGACTATTTTGTCTTCATTTCTACCTTTCATGCCACCAAGTGTGCCCTTGGAACTACATAAACTATGCCATCTTTAGATGAATCTACTATTGACTGACTTGGGAGTAAGACAAGCTCATTTAAATGGGTACATTGAAGTCATATAAATCACATGCATTAATTATAAGTCATGATAAATATAAGGCTTCTAGAAGTAAGGAGATGAAATAGCACAAGAAACACCTAAAGCAAATAAAGGGTCATAAATTTGATGTCAAGTCTAAAGCATCAAAATATTCCTCTTCATATAAATAGTGACTCACATATAGCTATTGCAAGAAATATGGGCATGATGAATCCAAATTCCTAAAGAATCAAATTGACCAATTGATAAAATAAGCACAACATCAGTGTCCCTAAGTCTTCTAATCAAATTTCATCAGCACATGAGTCTTCTAAGGCCAAAGATAGTAAGAAGGGTAAAGCACTTGTTGTAGTTGTATCATAACCTTTCACATGGGTAATTGATTATGGTACATTTCACAACATGGCTTCATCATAGGACATGTTCTCATAATTAGAGAATTTTTCTATGCCCTCCATCTTGTTGGGTGATGATACTTCTACTAAAGTTAGTGGAAGTGGATCTATTAAAGTGAATGATGGGACATTTCATGATGTTTTATGTGTTCCCTATTTATCCACAAATTTATTATATATTTATCAAATTATTCACATTGGTTTGAGCATGAAATTTGAGTTCACACCCAATTTTATGGTTATTAGGGATGTAGATAGTGACTCTACTGTTACATTTGGGAAATCAGATCACTAGTAATGATTATAAAATTTCTCACATTTTGATCCTAATCAACCTTTTAGTGCACTAATAACTCATTCATATGAGGTGATTAAATTATGGCATGAATGATTCAACCATCCCAACTATCATTATATAAAGTAACTCATTCATTAAGACATGGTTTCAAGGTTACCTTGAGTTGATTTTAATGATGAATCTTGCCAAGGTTACATACTTGGTAAGCATCCTGAAGAAAAGTATGACTAGGGTAAATCATGGAGAACTAAACAGACATTAGAGATTGTCCACAGTGATATTTCTAGGCCATTTCCAAAACCTTCATTCAACAAGACAAAGTACATGCTTACTTTCATCGATGACTTTTTGAGGCATACTTGGGTCTATTTTATTAAGTATAAATTAGAGGTGTTTGATCATTTTCAAGAATTTAAGGTGGTTTTAAAAAATAATCAGGTAAAGCCATCAAGATTTCATGCATCGATAATGGTGGTGAGTACATCAATAATTATTTTGAAAAATTATTTATGACAAAATGGATTGAACTACAACATATAATTCCATATAGTCTTTAGGAGAATGGTGTTATAGAGCACAAGAACATGTCCTTGAAAGAAATGTCCAAATATATGATACACTCCAAGTCTCTTGCACCTCAGTAATGGGTTGAGGCCATCAATTATGTGTGTTATATCTAGAACTGAGTTCTTCATAAAGCATTGAAGGGAGTCACTTATTTTGAAGCTTGAAATGGTTGAAACCCCATAGTAAAGCACTTTTGAGTGTTTAGATTTCCTACTATGGCTTGTATTCTAAAGACTAAATTTAAGACAATAGAGCCTCAAAGTTAACCTTGCATATTTATTAGATATCATAAGGGTGTTAAGGGATATAGGCTTCTCCATACCACTAATCATGAATTTTTTAATGAGAGGAGTGTTCAATTTCAAGAGGGTCCTCAAGTCTCTACACATAAGACTCCCCCACCTTCCTTGGATGCACTAGAATTTGATGATAATTTTGATGATTTATATCCACTTGAGAAGATTCTTGATGATCCATATTCTTCTTCTAGATTTGATGATGAGAGTAGTGATGTGGATTCCCTTCCTTCTTCTACTAGAATATATTTAGAGGATGAGGAATCTCCTCTTGAATCTCCAAGAACTTGTCCTTTTAAGGTTAGATAAACACTATAAAGTGTTATCCAATGGGTTAGAGACCCATTAGACACTAGGTGAACCCATTCACAATTCCAAAATTTAACACATGTTTTTATTGCATCTTCTTTTAATCCATAGTCATTTCACAAGGCATCAGGTACTCTTGAGTGGGATACTAATACAAAAGAGGAATATGGTTCCTTTCTAAGGAACAAAATTTGGGATTTGATCCCTCTTCTTAGGGGAAGAAAACTTGTTTGATGTAGGTGGATCTGCCAAACAAAATTTATGTTAGATGGATATTTTGACAATTTCAAAGCATGCTTTGTAGAAAATGGTTTTTCTCAAGTACATGTCATTGAATATACTAAGATGTTCACCTTAGTTTCCAAAATTAACTCAATCTAACTCACTCTTGCCATTTTCACAACACATCATTTGGATGTTCATTAGATGGATGTGAAGAGTACCTTTCTTCATGATGAACTCAAAGAGTAAATATACATGGATAAACCACAAGGATTTGTGTAAAATTAATCCTTAGTTTACAAACATCAAAAATATATCTATGGCCTCAAACAAACTCTTTGAGCTTGGTATGCCAAGATGGACTCCTTTTTTTATTTAATTGGGTTCACTAGATGCCATTTTAATCTGAATGTATACATTTTATGGTAAGATGATTCACTATTGATTCCAGTTCTCTATGTTGATGACCTATTGATCACAAGGAGTTCTTAATCTACCATCATAGCAATGAAAAATAATTTATCTGATAGGTTCTCAATTATTGACTTGAGCTTGTTACATTACTTCCATGGAATTGAAATTTCTCAGTCTAATTCTGGGATCACTATTTCACAATCCAATTATGTTCTTGATTTGCTTGCATGATTTAACATGGCTGATTATAAGCCAACTCTAACTCCTTTTCTATCTAATGTGAAACTTGAGGCTGATTCTTTATATCTTTTGTTTGATGTTACCTTATATTGACAACTTATTAGTAATCTCATCTACCTTATGCACACTAGACTTGATATTTCATATGTAATGGGCATGGTCTCTAGATTTATGTAAGAACTTCATGAGCTACACTAGAAAGTAACTAAGTAGATTCTCCATTACATTTAGGGTATTCATAATTTTGATTTTTAGTATAGATTAGGCATCAACATAAAATTGATTAGTTATATAGATTTAAATTAGGCTAGATATATTCAAAATCATAAGTCTACTTCAGATTACAGTCTCTCCCTTAGTTTAGGGATGATTAGTTACTCAAGAAAGAATTAGAATGATATTTCTTTATCTTCTATTGCCACTAAGGCTATTTGGCTTCAAGGGATTCTCACTAAATTTGACATCTAGTTTTTATGACCAACAATTATCTTTTGTGACAACCAAAGCACAATCTAGATCTACAAGAATTTAGTTATTTATCAATGGACCAAGCATATCTATATTCACATAGATTTCATTTAGGATCTCATCTATGAGCAAGTCATTGATCTCTGCTACATCTTGACAATGGATCAAACTATTGATATATTCATTGAACCCTTCACTAAAAATAATTATCTTCATTTGTTGGCTCTTCTTGGGGTTTGGGAAGCTTTGTATTATTCCTCCTTTGATGGATTATCTTTATGTACTTAGGTACCTCATCAAGACTCTATATCAAGACCTAATTATTCTAACCACTTAAGCTACACTTAGGGGGGTATTAGTGTAGGCTTTTTGCCACTATGTGATTTTACCTACATGATATTAATAGCTTATTTAGGTTAATAATAGGTCATTAAAGAAAATGTACTTTAAGTCATCCTCTAATTATGAGTTATGTTAATTACCTTTTTAGATGACCTAATTCTTCACTATATAATATACCTTACTATGTACTTTTTGGATAACAAATGTTAATGTAAATTTTTGTTGTGAATACAAGATTCTTCCTCTTGTGAGTTCTTAAAATTTCACTACTCCATATATATTCAACATATTTCACTACTTCACTTTTTAGGCTTAGGCTAATTAGATCAAAGGTAAGGCTATCTAAAGGCAAGACATCTTCCAATTTTAACTCATTAAGTTCACCTTCTTTAGATAGATAACCAGTTTCATTATTGTTTTGTTTAACTTATTCCACCTCCAATGATGGGATGGGTGTCATAATGTTTCTCCCAAGTTGTTAATCATCTTGAATTAACTTTCTAAGTGTATGGATATAGGTATATGACAAGAATGTCTCAAAGTATAACATGCATCCTATTCATCTAACTAGTCTAACTCTTCTAATTTTTATTCTAGATAATTACAATAGATTTTTATTCTTCTTATGTGGGCATCTCATTGATATTTTGATTTTAAGCCAATAGGTTGCTCAAAACATTTTTTTAACCTCAACATCAGACTCATCCTCATCACTACTCTCTTGAATTGGTTTGTGCTTATGGAATGGTACATTATCAATCAATAGGACCATTTCAACACTTGTCTCATTTTCATGTCTATAGATTTTGAATCATGAACTTTAGAATGTGGTTTCATAGGTAGGTTAAAGCATTTATTGTTGATAATATCCTATAAAAAATGGCATTGGATTAGCAAAAACACTTAAATATGCTTGATAATTAAAGGAAAAATAGCCTACTATCCACATGATGAGTTATTATATATGCATGTATTAAAAGCAAAAATAAGTTTTTAATTTATCATGGGGAGGATTGGTTGTTTATAATCTTGAGGCAATACTTTGTTATAATGTGAATATTAGCTAATGGGATATCTTATAGGAAAGTAATTCAAAGCATTTTGGGTGTAAACACCTAACTATCTAATTAAATTATGCAGGTTCACATAATAGCCATTTGGCATTAAATGTTGTTTGATTATGAAATCCTCATGGTAAATCAATGTCAGATATGTAAGATCAAATTGAGTCTTTTAAATAAACATAGTGGTCAGATGATCTAATGTTTTGAGATAAACTTCAATATCATTTGCTTTCATTTGTAAGAATCGATCTTTCAACCTCTTATATAAATCATGAAAGTCAACATTGAATGTGCCAATAAAATCATTGGGCTCCCTACAAGCTATGGAAAATTGGTAGTACAAGGCAACATGGTCAATTGAAACACTAAAATGGTTGATAAAAAAGTTTTTAAAGATAGCCCATGAGGCGATGCACCCATTTGGCAAGCCAAGGTACTAGATATATACTTCCTTATCCAAAGAGTAGGGAAACAACCAATAAGTAACATCTTCATGATAGATTTAAGTCCTGATTATGGCATCTTTAAATGCCTAAATGTGTTATTTTGTTGTCAAAATCTAACCATGTGTGTATTTTTGACATAATACATCAAGATCCTTGGGAAATTCATAAATAGGCCCTAGAATGATCACAAGGTATCCACCTCCACTTAGCCATGTAAAACCCATATGTGGGTCTATAATTTAGTTTCCAAATTTTAGATCCTAGAAAATCACTTTGGAAAATCCTCTAAAGTGTTCAAGTTTAAATTTTCTATTAAAATTTCAGTTTTACATTAATTAGTGCCCTCCTTTTAGCACTAAAATTGTTGATTTATCATTTAGAATGATGACACCAAAATTAGTCTCTCAAGGTGGTGAAGCCCATCAAGCCTCTCATGAAAGGAATCCCATGAGGTGGGTCTCCCTAAGGTCTTTATCTACTAGGTCATGGCACACTAATCTTCACTCAATTTTGCATTGTGGACTATTCCAATAAAGGGACATACTAGTGTGAAACCTAAAACTAAATTTTAATAAACTTCTTATTCTTAAATAAACTATATGGTAATTACAACTTCATGTTTTACTCAAGTAGGTTTTAATCAAATATTGAAAACAAATAAGCACACACATACATTTGCCTAAGTGCAAAATTAGTGTTTGAGGTAAAAATAGTTAAAAATGCTAATTTCAAGTGTTCATTCCCTTACATTAATAAATTTGATAATGCAGCAAAAATATAGGAATGAAACAGAAAAAGTAATTGAGATAAGCATGAATAAATAGATTACTATTAAACAAAACTTTAACCTAACAAATTTGATAAAAAATGTAAAAGATAAGGAGGAACGAGAGAGAAATCCTATGAAATTGGAGACAAATTTGATCCAATTAATGTAAGCAACCCAAAAAACTAATACTTGTATTATCTATAATTCACACAATTGGGTAAAAATAAGGTGTAAGAGTCTGAGGAAAGTAAAACTTGAAAGAGAAACACAAAAACACCATATTATATGCATAAGAAATGATAATATTCTTCCACAACTTCAATTAAAATCCTTAAATCCACTTGAGTATCATAATACTATGATTATTTTCAATTTGAATGAGCCCAAAATTTTCCATCATAATAACAAGGCAACAAATGAAAGGGATAAGTTACACTAAAATTTCATAAAAAGATATAAGATTTTAAGTGTTTTGGAGCAACAAAAATCCAACCCTTACAATGACTAGGGTTGACCTATTTATATATCTTTTGATTCTTTATTTTCTCACCCAAACACTCCTTCACTTTTTGAATCCCACCACTTTTCCCTTTTACAATACTTTAGCCTGCAAAAAGACAAAAAAAAAAGTTAATTTTTTAAATTAAAATATCCTTAGGCAAAGTATAAACTTCAAACATTAAAATATAGTTGTATTAGAACAATTTTAGGAAATTAGAGGCATTGAGATGATTATGTTGGAGTCAATTTTCCAATCACTGATGGTTTTTACAATGAGTTTATTATGACCAAGTTACATCCCTCAGAGTGATGAGTGGTCTAAATTGACCCCTAAAAGACCTACTCGAGTTATGGAATGCATAAAAATTAGTTGTGAGTAGATTTTGACTCAATTAAAATTGACTTAAATTGGGGTTATTAAAATTTCTATGGTATAAAGATATTTTTAGTGATGCAAATGGTTTGGAAAATTGACTCTTAGGGTGAAAGTTATGCCCACCAGAGTGATTAGTAGTTAGGATGGGTAGACAAGAAAATATGGACCCTGAGCTTCTAATTTCATGTTGAGATACACTTTTTTAAATTTTAAAATCGTAGTTATAGTTGGGCTTAAGAATATTGAATAGCATAGGAGTACCTTTGACATTATCTACAGACATAATCAACACTCAAACCTTTGATTACAACTATGCATTTTTTTTGGTGGGAAATTCAAATTCAAATTTTAGAGGGGATCTAAGACCTAATTGGGGTCTAGACCCCTAATTTTTACTATAGGTTTCAAAGGGTTGATTCACCATTATGTTTGGGATTTTATCCCTAATTAGTAAATTAAATGGCTAAGGGATGGTCCCTAACCTAATTGATGTTCCCTTCCTTGATTACAACTATTGATATTTGATGAAGGCATTAAGATCTAGTCAGGGCTCAAAATCTTGATTATAACTTCATAGACCAAACACCCCTAGACTTAATCATGAAAAAATACCTAACACTACACCTACCCACCTAATACTATTTAATAATAAGTTAGGTATTTTATCCCTAATTACAACTAGATGCAAACCCCTAACAATGGATAATACCCATTCAAGATTTAAATCTTGACTAACACTAGATATCCCCCTGATGATCCAACAAAGACCCAGTTGGGGAAAATTCCTAACTATAATTAAAATAAAAAAATGAATATCATAGAGAAATAAGAGGGAAATAAATCCTAAACACAACTAATAAATAATGATTTCCCCTCCCATGACCTAATTAGGGTTATAAACCTGATTACAACTACAATGATTGTTGCCCAAACATAAGAACTAATCATAGAAAATTGACCAATTAATAAAGGATGAAATTTTAGGAAGGCCTTAGACCTATTCATGGGTTTAATTATTGATTAGGTCTAGGGAATTAGAAAAAAATTGATCACCTATGGCTAGACTGAATCGAGGTTCTGAGCAAGATTTTATGAGACTTAGCAATATTTTCAATGAAGAAGAAGTCAAGATGGGGGCTAGAGACCAAGTGTATAATATGAAAATGAATCACATGAGATTGGTATTAACAATGGGATATTTTTTTAGGGATTAAGTGGAATGGAAATCAATGTGACTCCCAAAGCAACTATAAGGAGCTAAGAGATCCAAAGAGTGAGATTTGACAAGCAGGAGCAAGAACAACTAGACTCCACTTTAAGGCTAAGTGTTTTATATGGAAATTTATCTTTCATAATTATTTACCATAATGGGATAGGTTTAGGGGGATATAATGGCACTAAAATTTATATTACCTCCTAAATTAGGCTAAGAGAGTTAAGCAAACTAGGCTTTAACTATAAATTGGGAGGTCAAAACTCCACTTTCACATTAATTGTTATATATGAAGTTTTCTTACATAAACATGGTATTTCCAATGGTGATCATTGTGGGGCTTAGTTTGGCATGAAAATTGAGAAAAATTGACAAGGTAACTTTAGAGTGTTGAGACCAACGAGCTATGAATACAAGTAGGAGTAACACAAAAAAGCAAAAAGAGGTTCCTTGTTTCTTGGAAGAAGTAGGGCATGTTAAGAAAGCAACAAGTTCATACTACTTTATTCATTTGACCCAAAACTATTTTATCCATAATTGTATATTTTCCTTGCACACATCTTCCAAACTTATATTTCCTCACAGTTTTCACTCTCCAACTTTCATGTATTATCCCTTTTCCTTGCCTTCTACATATTCCTAGTCAATAATTTTTCACTCACTCTATTTCTTCCCCCTTTTAAACATGTGGAAAGTCCTCTCACATATTTATTTTCTTATTATCTTTCCCTATTATATTTCATATAAAAATTAACATAAATTATCTCACAACAAATATATTTTTATGTAATGCATGTGTACAAATCTATACATAAGTAATCATATAATTGGATCCAAAACTCTCTTATTAACAAAATTAAATAGAAACAAATGAAATAATACTATATAAATAAACATTTTTGGTATAAAAATTTACTCATTGAAAGTGGAATTATTAATGGATTCCTCATATGAAATTAATTAAAGTATAATTTGAGCCTACTCCTAATTGTAGTATAACTTGAGCCTACTACCATTTTATTTTGTAGTAATTCACCATTTAGCTTACACAGCTTTCATGTACTAGTATTTAGAATGTTATGAATTATATATAGTCCCATCCAAATGATATAGGGTGATTAACATATCTAGATTCATAAATTAACACATTTGCACCTATGTTTAATGTATTTTTATTTATTTGTTTTTCATGCCATGCCTTCTACCTAATCTTTGACATCCCTTGGTTTCATTGATGTAATAATCAATTCTCATCTAACTTCATCAAGTCTAATAATATCTCTTAGATATAATTATATTCATTCAAATTTATTGCATGGTACATGCATAATGAAGGTATTTAAAACTCAACATGCAACATTGTTTCCTTTCCATTCATCTATTAAATCTCAAGCACAAGTTTGCTAGAATCACAAAAATCAACTTTTATATATATATTTAAAATTAACTTTGAAATGATATTTAAAATTATTAAAATGAAATATAAATAATGCAACGTGTTATTATAAGGTATGAAAAAATATTTGGGACTGAAACATGAGTGAAAGAAACATGAACAATACATAAAATAATGGAGATAAAAGATAATTTTTTGATCTCAAAAAACTAATGATGGGGAACAAATCAATTTGAAGAGGCAATTGTACTACTTCATATCTTCATATTGCTAAAGATATATTACAATTATAATATTAGAACAATTAAAATTTAAAACTATCTTTCTCACTTACTTTTCTCTCACTATTCCTTCTCTAATCCCTCCTAAAAATAACTAAACACTAAAACTATTCATTTATGCCTTATTTTATGTGTCCCATATTACTATAATCATTAGAGATGCCATTTTATGCACTAAAATATATCTAACCATCTTAAATTTTGAATAGACACATTTCCTTTCAATATCATTCCTATGCAATTATGGCAGGTGAAACTATCAATTATGAAACTACCTGATGGTTTTATAACCATCAATTTATAGGAATAAATGGTTAAATAACCACCCCAAAATTTACATAACTATCAATTGAATTAATCTTGTGTTTCATCACCAAATATGAAGATTTATTAATGATTAAAACTATGATTTGATGTTATTATCTGATGGATGGATTATATTAATAGATCTTTATGGATCATACATCCCTTCTTAAGAGGATTTTGGTTCCAAAAATTCTTAATTGGGGAGGATATGTGTACATATATCTTCAAATTTATCCTTGGAGTATCATATTTCTTGCCTTGGTGTCTTCCCCTTGAATCCAACTTACCAAGACTCTTGTGGTTCCTTTGTAGTTTCTTTGACTTTTTGATGCAATACTACAACCTCCTCTAACTCTCCTCATGCATCCATAGCCAGTTTTTCTACAAAGGGTATTAATTATCCTCATTTTTTCTAATTTATTATGGATAGATCATAAAAGTGTAATTTCTCACAATTTAAAATTTAATACATTCTCATGAGTGAGGGTAGATGAAGTCTAGAAGCATTCTATCCAATCTACTCTAAGATGGAAAATGGGCCATATATTAGAGGCTTGATCTTCCCAACTTGTTTTGATGTATTTACTTGTTCAATTATAACCATACCTTATCACCCACCTTGAGTGTGTGTTCTTTTTGGTGTTAGTCATGTCTATCCTTATACTTAGATTGTGACTTATCTAATTGATCCTTCAATTTGAGATGGACTTATGTAATCTTTTAAAAAACAATTCTTCACTTAAAAAATATGAATCTTGTCTCTTAACCCCTGCCTATCATTAGATTACAACATGAATATGATGAGTTGTAAAATAGCCTAAATGTGCTTCAAATGGTGACTTATTAGTCCATGTATATTATAATTTCATATTTTTTGAGTGCCAAATGTATGCTAATACTTGTTGTTATATTCTATTATCGATTTCACCAAATCCCCATTGGAAACTTTCCTTTACTCATTAGTTAGGGGGTGGAATGTTGTATGTTGAACCTTGGTATCCATTTTACACCAAAATATGGTCTAAAACTTCCCCATGAATTTGGACTCTCTATCTAAAATGATGGACTTAGACAACCCTAAATTAAACCAAACATTAGAAAATAATATTTTATATACTTCATTCTATTTTAATTTTTTTAGATGAAATTAAAACACATATTTTGCTAAACCTATCTACAATAACACATAACTAGTCACAATAATGCTTAGACATTAGTAATCCTCCTAAGAAATTTATTAAAATTATTTTCCATGGTCTAAAAGGTACATGTAGTGGCATGTGCAATCCTTATTTCCTAACCTAAGGCTTTCTTATAGAACATAATTTAAATCCTATAATGAATTTAAATAGTTATTCTTTCATATTGGGCCAATACACATACATTTTTAAATAATCCATGGTCTTACCAATACCAAACTATCATGAGACTTTGAATTATGTGATTCCCTAATTATGTAATTCTTTCCTCCTTTATAACATATACTTTATCCCAATTTTAAAGTAGCTCATAATTTAGGTATCACCCTTGTTTACCTTAACTACTAACACTTTTGGCTTGAAATTGATGGAAGTTCTCTCCAAATTGTGCATCTTATGTATATGTTTCCTCATAAGCCCCTTTTGTGAAAGGTTTAGGATGTGATATTGTTCCCAAAGTTGAAACTTGATTTATTAGTAACCTAAATAAAATTTATGAAACCACATTTGTGCTACCATTATTGCACTTGATCACCAAATGGAATTATTGAAGGAATCCCATCCATTTTCAATATCTTGATTGATGTAATTTGTTTTATGCTTGAAAATATTAAAGAGGTTTTTGGTCATATGAATAATAGTTTCTTTACCCAAAAAAAATGTTTTTGGTTCTTTATTTCTTGAACTAGTGCATATATTTATTTATCATAAACATGATACCCCTTTACTAAAAAATAAAAATCTTTTAATGAATAAAAATGGAAATAATGCCTTGAAACAAAATCCCCATATAATATACTTAATTGTAATTGTTTTAACTTTGAATGACTACTATAAATTAGAAAGAACAAGGACCTATGCATGAGTGATTCTATATTTTGATGAATCAAAATCAAAAACATGTTCCATACCATAATGAATTTTCTTACCCATTGTTGAAACTATATTATAGGTACTATAATTTTGAATAAAGATGGAATGAACTTCCTCATGTATTATACTACTCCCATAAAACTTTTGGTCATGGTGGTACTCATACATGTGGGCCTTGACATTTTCAAGGTCCATTCTTAGTTATCATACTCCAATCACATGTCTCAAGTAAATGATTGATTTTTTTGAAAATTCACATTTATTTATGTTATAAAATAATTTAATCAAAACTTGCAAGACTTGTTTCAAATAAGTTAGATGTTCTTCCTATGTATCACTAAAAATTAAAATATCATCTAAATATGTTATGACACATGTATCTATGAAAGGTAATAATACATCATTCATTAACATCATGAATGTATCAAGTGAATTACATAAACCAAATATAAGTACCAACCACTCTTTCAAACCTTGTTTTGTTTTTAGGGCGTTCTTCTATACATCATCTTCCTTCATATGAAATTTATGAAAATTTTAGTTGAGATCATATTCATAAATTAATTATCGTGATAAATTTTGGCCAACAAATTATCAATCATGGGAGTGTATATCTATTCTTTATGGTGATCTAATTTAAGGATCTATAATCTATTCCTATAATCTATGAGTCATCCTTATGGTGTACCATCATAATGGGTTACCCACATGCTAAAGTAATTTTGCATATGATACCTTGTTCCAAAAAATCTTGAAGTTATTTATCAACTTCATTACTCTCTAAATATTATTTCTTGTAAAAACCCATTTTAGGTAGAGGATATTAGGACAACAATTGAATCTCATGTTTGACTTAATTTTTTGGAGAATAGTTTTTAGTAATTTAGAATACATTATGAAAAGAATGAAAAATATTATCCAATACATTTAGATTTTTTTTATCACTATTAATTTCAAATATCTCTAACCCATTCTCTTGCTTATCCTTAAAAAGTAAACAAAACTAATTATTTAATTGAACAATTATTTTTACTTAGTTTTCACTTACAAAGGAAAGCTTGGGTTTACTTTGATGTGTATTAATTCTATAATTAAACCCATCTCTAATCCATCATTACCTATTATCCATCCTCATGAATATAATATCCCTAATATAGAATAAGTACTTATAATCACCATATCAAATGCATTAAGTGAAATCATATCCATTTCTACCTTATAAATGTA